>CM041628.1:12968330-13026106 GCA_023333625.1 Bothriochloa decipiens
TCAAATCTAGCCTACCCCAACTTGCTTGGGACTGACAGGCTTGGTTGCTGTTGAGTGAGAGCTAATAAAAAATTGTTAGATACCAGGAAAAGAGGAATAATTCATTCAGCTAGGTAAAACATCAGTTGGAATAAATCATGCTAATAAAAAATGGTTAGATACCAAGAAAAGAGGATTACTGTCAGATTTGAATAGCGTAATAAGTTGTCCAATACAGACTTATTCACATAAGAAAAAGTAATATAATCTTCAGCTATGAGCTAGGCAGAACAAGAAACTAACAAGCATGTACATTTAGCCTCTAGAACAAGTCAATCCCAGGTTTTCCATAAATAACCATAACTTCACTTGGTCTACGACAAGTCAGAGATCACTGGTGATTCTACTGCAGAAATAAGAATTGGGGGTCTATGTAATGAGCATGAATTTCAGTCCCGCCATCCTCCTAAAACACAAAAGGCGATGCTAAACTTAGACTCTAGAGGGCACAATAATACCAGCACAAGCTGTAGCATAAGCATCTGCAAGGCCAGGAACAGAGTCCTTGTGACAGTCGATGAACCTTAATTTGAAAGTCTCCTCTCCTAATTTGGCAAATATGTAAAAGCCCATTTTGCTATTCAGCAATCCCTTTTCCCGCAGGACCTTCATGACATAATGCCTCGGCACTAGCCTCTTTTCCAGGCTGTATGCCAGCAGGGCAGGCCTTCCCACAATGTACCGTGGCTCCATTGCAACCTCATTGACAAGAAACTCAATCTTGCGAAGAATAATCTCGTCAGAGAATCCTAATAAATATGGCAACTTGGGCACTGCAGTGGAAACCTCAGACTCAGAACAACCAAGAGTCTTCTTCAAGAACTCAAGCTTGGCAGCAACCTTCTCTTTGGAAATGCAGGCAACGGCGGCCACTGCGTGCCTGAACAACCGCGAAGTGGGAGGCACCCCAAGTTCTTCTGCCCGCAGCAAAAACTCCTTCACGCGTTCTGGGGTGAAGGTAAGCAACCGTGTGTTGTTTGAACACAGCTGGACAATATCTCGAACACCCCACTGGCGAAGCAAAGCTATGTTAGGCTTGATTAAGCTCTCAAGGCTCACCATGAGGAGGGTCCCGTTCCTCTTTGCGACCACCAGGACCTGCTCAAACGAGCCGTAGAAGGAGATGAAGAACTCGAGCCTGGAACAGACTTACAGACGTCACCCCTGCGGAGAGCGCGAGAGCCGACCATGAGGAAGCTAGAGATCTGAGGAGCGGACAGACCAACGCGGTCGCGGAGAGCAACAAGGCGATGGGCGATGTTCATCACCGAAGCGCGGAGGAGCAGCGGGTCCGCGCAGACGACTGCGGCGATGTCAGCGCGGGAGAGGCCGGCGTCAAAGAGCAAGGCGAGGATGGCATCAGGGTTGGAGGCGGAGTAGAGACGGGAGTGGGAGAGTTCATCCAATGATCTCCTGGATCCCTCGTACAATACCTGGCGGGACGCCTTCTTGGACACTTCGCGGGCTTGGGCTGGGGCGAGGCCGCAGGACGCGACGAGGTAGTCCTCAAGGGAGAAGGCTGCGGGGACGGTGGTGGAGGTGGAGAAGAGGCAGCACGCGCGGGGGTGGACGTGGATCGGGAGGGAAGCGGTGAGGCTGCGCGGAGCAGAGGGAGGAGGCGGTTTCGGAGGCGCAGGATAGCGGCGGCGGACGGATGGCGCTGAGGTTGTCGGCCGCCGGTTGAAGAGGAGACGACACCATTTTTTGCGCCGTATGTGAAATTTGGAATCTGGCCCACGAAGCAGGTTGTCCGACCGGACTGGATAGCGGGCCGGGCTATTGGTTCAGTGTGTCGCTGCCTCGGCTCAGTTGCCAATCGCAGACGTACTATTTCTCAAAAAAAAAATCGCAGACGTACTACTTGCTAATTGAGGTCTACAAATTTAGATATTTTTTCCTAAACTTTTAGAGTCTATTGTCAGACTAAGCAGTTTACCTTAAGATTCAAACATGCTTCCTCCATCCCAAATTATAAGTCGTTTGATTTTTTTATCCTAAATTTGATCGCTCGTCTTATTCAAAAATTTATGTAAATATAGTCAAATTTAGAACATTTTTGAA
This sequence comes from Bothriochloa decipiens, assembly GCA_023333625.1. Taxonomy (NCBI): domain Eukaryota; kingdom Viridiplantae; phylum Streptophyta; class Magnoliopsida; order Poales; family Poaceae; genus Bothriochloa; species Bothriochloa decipiens. The sequence continues at coordinate 12,970,431 of CM041628.1, forward strand.
GAGAATTGATTAATAAAGCAAGCCACGACAAAAGAAATGGTATCTTGCATAAATTTTTGAATAACACGAGTGGTCAAACTTTATGTCAAAAAAGTCAAACTTACAATTTCGGATGAGGAAGTAGTATATTGCGAAATTTTAAATTTCAAAACTACAACATTTAAACATAGTTAGATCTTAGATGAGTATAATACTATAATCATCTGCGCTGCCTTACCTAAGAAACGAGCAATCTGTTGATATCAGAAATGTTTGGTGACCGCTTCTTCAAAATGATGATATAGAGTCCCTCATTGTTGCCTAAGCTCCAAGCTTCTAAGCTTGCATAAGCTCTTTGTTCATATCAGAAACGCTTGGCTAGAGAAATTCAGACTTCTATATGCTTGCCTAATCTAACTATGCTCTTTTTTTTGCACGGATGGTTTACCTCTTAATATTAAAAAACCAAACCATTAGTGCAAAGATCTGTCATACGAATGAGTAAGAACATTTGGGTTAAGAAGTTACTCTATTCATCTATAGCTGCAAGAGGTCTCATAAAAGAAGTACTCCCTCCATACAGGTAAAAAATGATATTTAGGACAGCATTTAGCATATCAAGAAGTAATTAATTTAGTTAGAGTTTTCCCTGACTACCCCTATTAAATATGGCTACGGTTACTCTCTATACAACAAGGGAGAATTGGCTAGAAGGCCTCAGAATCAAAAGCGTTTAGGTTTTGGGCCCTTTTTTCGAATTTGTCTGGAAGGCCTCAGTGAAAATTTTTGTTAGTTAGAAGGCCTTTCGTACGTTTTGGGTTGTTGACGGTGTTAAGTAGGCGGTAAAAAGGCTTTTTTACCCCTGGGTCAAAAAAATAAAAAAATATGATTTCTAATGTTTATAGTATTTTGAGTATACGTATATATTTAAATTATTCAATATATAATAACATATATATATATTTAGCATATCCACACAAATATATCTCACATTACAGCATAGATGCATGCAATTCTCCATGTTCGCGCACACACATATTTGTATATATATCCATACATATAATCCACTTAAATAACACATCAATCTCACATAAATAAGGTCACACAAATGCATAGTTCACATCCAAATCACCATAGTTCAGTTCACATGAAAGTGGCACATACATAGAGCGAATACATATTGATCTCACATGAAAGTGGTCACATTGGTCTCACATACATGGAGAGAATACATCACAAATCACAAACTGAGCCTTCTTTTACTTCTCGTGCTCATGGCAGGGCTGCTAGGAAGTGCCCAGCTTGCTTCTTGTTCGCGTTGAGGGGCTGTCAAGCGGCACATCCTTGTTCCCATTTTGTACGGCTTTTTTCTTTGAAAGGCCTAGCTTCTTGCTGATGGTTGTCCGCTTCTTTTTAACCTGTGCAAGTTGATTTTCAACAAGAGCAATAGAAAGTGCTTCGGGCTGATTTGACCCACTTCTTGACCTACAAATATTATACATTGACAATGATTTATAAAAGAAGGAAAACAATTGAATGATTGTAACTTAAGTTTAGAATTAGTAAACATACAGTTTAAAACGCCCAGAGTTGGAGTTAGTTTGGTTTCTCTTTTTCTTACTTGAAACCTCCAGATTGTGGCTGTCACAATAAGCAAGTGGTTTAGGGTTGAAAACATGATGTGATGGTACATAAATTGCTGCAATATATGGAATACCTTTTAGAGGCTTCAGGTGTAGATTCCTCACTTCTCTTCCTTTTGTTATTAGATGTTGTTATCATGTTTTCACTACGATCACAAAGATGGTATTTAGAATCAATCATTGGTGCATGAAACCAAAAGATAAAGGCAAGAAGCCAAACCTAATGGAAAATGTCATGGTCATCGATGGTGCAACATCCCCCAAAGGCATGATGGAACTATGGGCACTTTTTGTTTTCTTTGCCTTCTTCTTTTGTGTTCCCCTGAAATGAGAACAGAATGAATACAAAGCACATACTTGCACAGAAAAAACAAAAATATTACAGAAATTGACACATTCTTATTTGAGGGCTTTCATAGCTTCAATATCTTCTGATCTGCCCCTCTTGCAACTATGCCAATGAAGTCCATAGTCAAAGCAAATTGGGCATTGGTGCTGCCCTTTTCTCTTTTTCTTATCCCCATTACCCTTGTGCCTTTCAGTCTTAGGCCTACCAGCTACCTTTGTCAATAAAGGTGGGTGCATGAAAAATCCATGGTTAGATTCAGGCCACTGAGACTTGTCTGGCATAGCTAGAATAAGCTCACTATATGCAACTCTAAATCTCTCAATTGAGTAGTATAAGTCGACATAGCTCTCTATTGATGCATCTTGGTAGGTGATGACTGCTAGTGCATGATTGCAAGGAATCCTAGAAACATCCCATGCTCGACAAGTACAAATCCTCTTCTTTAGGTCCACAATAAACCAAAATCCACTTCCTCCCATGATAGTAATTTCAGCTACATCTTCTGAACATTCTAGCACTTCCAAGTTCCCTTCTTTGCTCAGCTCATTCAAACCCTTTATTGTGTGTGGAAGAATCAAGCCTTGGAGTTTTCTACCTATTTTCCTTCTATTGTTCCACTTGGACATGGGCATTTGTCTGAGCTTGTCCATGAAATCATCTAAGTTCATGGACTTGTGAGGCTTTATCCAGTTGTTAAAGCTTTCTACAAGGTTGTTGGTTACATAGTCTACCTTGCAAACAATTTCAAAATGACTCCTTGACCATAATTTTTTGTGTGTTCTAAGTATCCATTCTATTGCAGCTTTCTTTGCATTGTACATAGGAGTCATATGTTTTGTGTAACCATACATGCTCCATGAGTAAGCTGCTGCCCAAAGGTGGTCATCAAACACCTTACCATGATACTGCTTCTTGAAGTTGGTCACCAAGTGGTGCATGCATTCTCTATGTTCAACAGATGGAAATACCTCACCCACCCCTGCCATCACAGACTGTCTAGCATCAGTACATATGGTTAAGCCTGGTAAGGATCCTATGGCCTCTTTAAGGTGACTCATGAACCAAACCCAATTCTCAATAGTTTCTGAATCAAAAATTCCAAAGCAAACTAGATACATCCACTTATGGCCAATCAACAGCAATTGCACTAGCTAGTTGCCCCTTGTACCTGCCTGTTAAGAATGTACTATCTATTGCAAGATCCGACAGGCAGCAAGGAATCCATCTATGCATGGTTTGAATGATAGAAAAAATCTTCTAAATCTGATCCTGTCATCTACCAAGTGATGGCCAACAATGACTAAGCTACTAGGACAACTTTTCTCAACTTGTGCTTTAAACTTGAACAAATTATCAAAGCTGTTGTCCTAGTCACCATAAAGGTGTTTGAGTGCTAAGTTCTTACCATCAAACACTCTATGGTATGGTATAGTTGGCCCATGGTGTTCTTTCAATTTTTTCACCAATTCCTTTGCACCCAAAGTTGCATCCACTATGAGAAAGTCCTTCACCTTTTCACATATCCAATATTTTGTTGCATTCTTCGCCTTCTTTGATAGTCTTCTACTAGAGCACTCATGAATGGACTCTCAAATGTCCTTGTTTTTTCTCAGCTACACATTTAGTGAGCAATATTAGACAAACATTTAGTGAGCAATATGAGACTAACAGTTAGTTATGCAAACACTTATCATTATAGTGTTGCCATCCTTAGTCACAGAAGCAAATATCCGCCATGGACACTTCTCTTTGTCCCTCATTGAACAATATGCCATGTACCTCTTTGGTCCACTCTTTTCCCTATTTAATTCAAAACGGTGTTTGATTGCATGCTGACAAAGTGCCACTTTGAAAGTGTACATGTTTGCATAAGTGGAGCCTTCTGTCATTGGTGGATCATTAGGATCATGCTCTTCACTTGGAGTGTAGCTTTGATCATTGCATTCCTCCTCATCCTCTACGTCACCTCCTTCACTTTCATCCTCATCATCATCAACAACATAGGATGGATCTTTTCAACTCTCCTCTGAACATCCTGTAGAGCTTTGGGTTGAACAATGTCCATGTACAAGGCTTCCTCATCATTAACACCTACATGTTCATTCTGTGGTTCAGGGTTCCTAAGGTACTCATCCTCTTCCTCAGCATTGCCATCCTCTTCCTCATCATTGCATCCTCTTCCTCAGCATTGCCATCCTTTTCCTCAGCATTGCCATCCTCTCTAGCTGGTTCCTCATCATCACCCAAATCCCACTCTGTGACAGGCTCATATGGATCAGAAGGCCCTCGATACACAACAAACATGGTGACTACCTTTCTCTTCCAATGCCTCTCAAACATAGCCATCAAATCTTGGTTAGTTTTTACTTCAGGAAAAGATTTCAATTCTTCATCATAATACTGAAAATGAGCTAGTTCCAAATAATCAGGTGGGTACTTGTCTACCACTGAACTTGCAAGTCCCTAAAACTTGTTTTGTCCGAATCAACATCCATGTCAAAGGCATAACATGAGAACTCTTGCCTACACTTCTTACGGTTGCCCAACAGTTTAATTTCCAGCTTGAAAGTGGTATTTGGATCCATGTTGTTATTCAAAACCAAACTAGGGTTTAGAATACCATACATCTGTAACTACTATGAACAAAAAAATGAATGAACTCACTCTTCTAACCGCCCACAGCTTGCATCATCCCGGCGGGGGGGGGGGGGCTGGTCGCGCTACCCTCGGGGAGCCTCCCCGCCCTAGCCTCGTCGCGGAGGGGGGGCTGGGCGCGCCGCCCTGGCCCCTTCCCGGCCGGGGGGGCTGGTCGTAGCTGCATCTTCCAGGGGGGCCGCGCCGCCCTGGCCGCCCAGCCCCGGTCGCGCTCGCGCCACGAGCATGGCCGCAGCGCCGCCGGGCCGGTGCCGGGGCATGGCCGCGCGCAAAGGAGAGCCAGTTGGGGGAAGAGGCGGATATGGGACGGACTTCGGCGGATCCAGTCTTGGGGGAGCCGGCGGAGGAGGGGGCTGGCCGGCGTGGGCGGCGGCGGCAGCGCAGTCCACCATGGCCACGACGGGCGTCGGGTCGGGGTCGCGTGACTCTGTCTAGGGTGTCGGGGTACTCTGAGTGTGGAGTATAGAAACATGAGGGTAAACTCATCTTTTTTCGTGCGCTACAGTAGTTCAAGTAACGGATTCCACTAATAAACCTAACAGAAGGCCCAAAACCTAACAAAAATTTTCACTGAGGCCTTCCAGACAAATTCGAAAAAAGGACCCAAAACTAAACGCTTTTGATTCCGAGGCCTTCTAACCAATTCTCCCATACAACAAAGTCCGACATTCTTACTGGCTAGCGCAGCGGTGCTAAAGCCTTGGGAGTTTGAGCGGGTGTGGTTCGAACCCCCAGCTTGCTACTTTTTTGTTTTAACGCAAGGGTATTTTTGTCCAGAATACTGGTTACAGGTGCAGAACGACATTTTTTACACACTCGAGTGTAGGAGCCAGGACGTCGTTTTTTGCGATACGGAGGGAATACAAATTTTGAAAAATGTCGTTTCAGCATGCCAAAGCTTGACTGTTCATCCTGTAGTTCCCATCTAGTCTGATATTGGTTTCAGCATGCTTTCGGATGTCGGAGTCTTTGCTTGTAAACAATTTTGTAGTTCAGATTCACAGAGGTAATTCTAACCTGTGGTCCTCTCCTTGGGTTCCCATCTGGACTGATATTTATGATCACATTGACCACGAGAGGGGGAGCAGCCTAAGAAAGCCGGCGCCAGTGAGCAAGGAGGATGCACCGCCGGTGATGCTGCTGTTCTCATGCCGAATATTGGGATACACCCCCTCATGTGTTGTCATCGGATTGGTTCTGAGATTCGTGCAGCTGAATGTGCATGAATCTCAGAACCAATCCGACGGCTACACGTGAGGGAGTGCGCACATGAGGGGGTGCACGGAAGCATGGGCTCTCTGGCCACCTCCTGCACTCCTTCCCAGGAACCCATCTGAAGCTGAGAGTAGAACCACTGCCGCGACAACAGAGACGGCGTCGAGCGCCCACGACCGACCGGCACGAGGAACCCGTCGAGACTCGACGCCACGTGAGCGCTGACGGTGGCGATGGAGAGCAGCATGTAGAGCGCCCACCAAATCCTGAGCCCTGAGCTGCGCAATGCGAGATGCGCCGAAAGAGCAAGGCGAGCGCGAGGATGAAGTGGGCCGCGGCACTGACGCCGTGGAGGAAGAGCGATTGCAGGAAGAAAATGAGGGATCCCACCACCCCCCCCCCCCCCGGCGTTACCGCCATCGCCGCCGCCGCGGTGGTCGAGGGCATGGACTCAGTGACGGGGTGGTCCAGTGAGGCGCATGCGCGGGATAAGTGAGGAGATCAAAGGGGTCCGTCGTCGTGACGGCGATGCGGCCATAGAGATCAAAGGGGTCGCGGGTGCTCGTCTCTTTGCCGCAGGGGCTACCTTCACCGCACAAGTGCCTCAGGCTCCGCTTGGCACCATGCATCCATCAGTTTCTCCGCTGACGATTAATCCATCTGCGATAGTTTGATTATTCGGCCACAGTGCTAGAGTGACTCTCACCTTTCTGATAGCTACTGAGGAAGTGGGACCTGTCGGCCCCTGGGCGACCGACAGGGAGCTATATATCAATCTTTTAAAAAAAATCGGAAATATTTCGTCGATGATCTTTGTCTGCTTCGACTATTCCCGTGAAGGCAACAAAAAGAATTAAAGAAATGTGTCTAATTAGGACTATCATTAGATGTGTGCACGGTTCAGCTATTCTAGAATCTTGGACTTTGTACACTTCAGAAAGATCCTCCATCTATATTTCTTTGGTTTTTCCAATACTCTCTTTTCCCGTCACATTCCAATTCTCTGTTTTCCCATCACACTCGTATTCCTTCTCAATGTTTTTTCCATTCTTCTATTCCAAACAATGCCTTTTAAAAGCTTTATTATTCACTTATTGCGACAATTATTAATCGCTTTCTTTACTCCACGGCAAAACTTTGCTGTGAACGGAACATCGCAGAGACACTCTGTCAGGAAGAGAAGGCAGGTGAGGAAAAAGGCAACAGCGATGAAGAGTGGCTGATGGGCGGTAAGACGGCGGGTTCTTCAAATCGGTGGCTTGGGCCTCGGAGTGGGCCTGGGCCGACTTAGCTGTTTTCTTTCCGGCATGTTGCCGTGTATGGTCAATTGGCCTTGTACGACGGCGGCCATATAGGCCGAGGGGTGGATGGGTGGACCGTCATCGATGAACAAACCAGTTACTCTGCTTCAATTCATTACTTCGCGTTTACGTTTTGTATCATCTTGTTCCTCAAGTTCGTCGGAGTAGCTAGGATCCTACCCAGTTCACCGTCGGGCCTGATCCATGGCCTGACACACTCTTTATCTTTATTGGGTTAATTAACATTGAACACTGTAGGAGTAGCAGATTCGAACCCCTAGCGTTTCTACCGTAAATTATTTCATTGTAAAGGGGAATGGTGGTACAACTTCCATAGTACACATGAAATAAAAGCGACACAGTACAATTGAAACCACAAACTAACAGGAATGATAACCTAAAAGGCTGTCTGTTGATTTCAGTATCTTAAGTTGCAGGATTCAAAAGTTTGTATATACATGAATTTGTTGAAATAAATGGAAATTCTGTCTCTTTACAAACTCACGTCAACAGAGTGCTATTGCAAACTAGTTATCCATTCCTGTATTCATGAATATATTGGAGGTATAATAACAGCCACCCTAGGAGTTTTTGACTTGTAAAACCACGGGAAATACCGATACAAGTTAGGGAATACCAAAAACAGCCCTACTGGTGGCAAAACATTGGAGGGAGGCACCGGAAATGCAGGCGATCTAGGTACATGCAGGACAGGGTATCACAAATTCAGGGCTATACAGATCTAGCTCTACTATTCCTTGCAGCTTCCAAGGCAGTGCCAATCCTCAGTGCTTCTTGGCTTTCAGCCTCCATTCCCAGGTTATGAAGTGCCATGGCCTGCAGGTAGTGTCCCATGGGCCAGTCCGATGCAATAATCGCGGCTCTCTTTGCATCCTCAAGGCCTTCCTGTGGGTTGCCAATCACCACATATGCAAAGCATCTCCGCGCCAGCATAGTTGGAGCCACCGCTGCGCCTGAGTCAAGGAACTGCCAAGTATGCAATACCACAGATTAATAGCCTGAAAGTGCTAAGAAAACATACCAAAAACATAATCCTGCAACACAGACTACTTCACACTACCTTTGTCTTCATTATCATACCACAAAGAACTAGTTCCTAGACATTAGCACAACTGTGTCACAACTTTAGCTACTAAACCTCAATGCTTGAAACGCCTTACACGTGCTAACTTAGCGACTAGTTGGAAGAAAAGCAATCTAAAAGCAGCTGAATACAATGAAATAGCAAAGCTACCATTCTGAAATAGGACAAAGGTTAAGTACAGATATAGGAAGGAGAATTATAGGTGTGCATCAGATGACAATATAAAGATACCCTTGAGTAACACTCAATTGCAGTCACGAATTCCTTAGACTTAAAGGCATTGTCTGCACGCCTCTTAACAACAAAGCTCTCAGATACATCACCATTCCATGACTGGAGAGATAGCTGCAAGTTCCAGCATTCAAAATACAAATGTAAGCATAATCTATGGCTGATCATGATTAAAAAAAATGTAATGTGAATGAAACCTCAAACTTGAGTTTCATGCAGAATGTGACGAGCATATGGATGTCATTGTTCTATCATACATCCAAGATCAGTAAGATTTTCAAAGTAAGTTACCAGAATTTACTTAGTAAAAACAGTAAGATAAGGTATATCTATCGCATTCATGATTGATGAGAATCACTACAATATATGTATTTTATCACATTAAAGCAGTATAAAATGGGGTAAGATAACATCTTCTCTCTTTTTCTCTGTTGATCACAGAGAGAACAGTGCAAACAAGGGGGAAGCAGTATATTACATGAGCTGGCCATGCAAGACCATTGATGACAACCCCCACTATTCTATGAATGGGGGAAGCAGTATCTATCACATGGCTTTAGTAATTGGATTGTTACTTGCTGAAAAGAGTAAAGCACAATAGTGTTGCAGCAACAAGCATCATAGGAGTCAGGTTTACTGGCAAATAGTTCTCTTACCTCAGCATTAGCCGCATCGTCCTCATTATATCCATCATGCAGCAATATTTCGTGCACCTCATTCAGGTCTGCTCTGGCAAAAGCTTTCCCAATAGCAGATAAGGAAACTCGATCTGAGTTTTTCTTATCATGTTGGATCCCCAGCAAAGTGTGCGAAGGAGTCTGCATTAAAATTCAGTAAGAACTATTAAGCAAGGAAAACTATATAAATAATGATAATGATAAAGTCCACAAGCTCTAAAAAACAAGATAAAATGTATGGCACACACGACCAACCTTTGTGTTCTCAACACATGCACTAAGTGCATTCGAACAAAATAACATAGGACTTGCTACCTCTAATTTACAATTGATAACATACTCAAGAACATAGTAAGAAAGAACATTACAGAAGCTTCTTTCTGGAGACTTGCGAGACCGGATACCACAGTTTTCAGATTTGGCCGGTCACGTGCTTCATATTGCAAGCAACGGGATGCTAATCGCATCAAGTCAGTTCCATCGGAGTTGGATACATGACCTTCCAAGCACGAATCCATCAGCACTAGAAAGTTCTTTCCTCTTATAAGATCAAGTGCCTACAGGGAAAAGAAAAGGAAATGTAAACTTGTTCCCTCAAAAAAAATATACCAATGGCAAAAAATAAATATCAACACACAAAAAACTAAATAAAGGAGAGAAAAGGTTAGTGTGTATTATTAATAGCACTACAGCGCCAATGTATTATTTTTTTAGAATATGTTAAAAGCACATAGAGTAGGAAAACTTACATGACTTGGTGGAATGTGCTTCCCACTCAGGAGATCAAGCAAAACAGTGCCAAAACTGTAAACCACACTCTCAGGACTTACTCTGCCTGCAGAACAGATAACAGTTAATGAGGCACATTCCCAAAATGTTTCATGGTATACTATTGCTAGTGTGTGAGACATTTACCTGTCTTAAGATACTCAGGAGGCGTGAAAGCCAAATTAGTACTGTAACTCTTTCCGTCCCTGCTGTTCTTCATCAGACCAAAACATGATAGTCTCGGGTTACCATCCTACAAAATTGGCCCACAGTCAACACAAAAGGATTAATGCTTTTGTATGAAAGATCTGAGAAGCAACTAATGAGAACAATTAACCTACCACATCAAAGACGACCCTGTATGCATGCAAATCATGATAGAGTGCCCTCCCTTTGCTACTGCAGTAGTCCAACGCCTGTGCCACATAAAGCGCAGCCCTCATCCTCATTGCCCAACTCAATGGATTTGTCTCCCCTGCCACATATAACACCATGAGGATTAAATGCACTGTCGTCTAACACAGAGCAACTATCATATATTAGATTGATATAATCCACTTCGAAAATGCTAAATGCTTAAAGCTCCTGACAGCCATATCCCTTCGAGAGTGGTCCATAAATGAAAGGTCATAGCAATTCAAATCATCCCTAATAAGTACCATTTGTTGGAAGCACATTTGCAGGTTAGATGCAAATCAAGCTACAGATATCCTCTAGCATGGCCTAAAAATCAATGGCATGAATGACTGCTGCACCTCCAACCAGAACAAAGCAAAACAAAGTGACACAGCCCAATATTGGTGACTAAAAGTAACTATAGAAAACCAGTGTCTTGATATCTTGCTAACCTAAAGTACAAAAATAGCACCAAATAAAAGCAAATATAGAAAACCAGTGTCTTGATTTGGCAGTAGAGACCCGACTACTTGCACCCTCTGTGGTCTTAGGCCACACTTAATACAGTGGCTAGTGGTACTGAGGTACACGAGACAAACAGACACCCTTAAATATGGTGGCTAAAATTAATTATAATAGACCAGTGTCGATTTCCAGTTAGCCTAAAGTACAAAAATAGCCCCAGACAAAGCAAACAGCTGAAGAGTTATGCAGCAGAAACTAACTTGAACATCCCTCCACAATTTAAGGCAACACTTCCAGATTGGATACAGGTGACAAACACACATCCTTAAATATGGGTCCCAATACCATCACCTTGATGCTACATTGATCTAGTACCACATCAGAATCAACTCTAACAAGCGCAGATGTGCTAGTTGTAGCTAATTTAAGAGAAGAGTAAGGAAGGAGAAACCAAACATACAGTGGAAGAGATGTTTTGCCAAGGTCTCGTGCGGCATGAACTCTGCGACGAGGAGACGCTCGCCGCTCTCGCAGCAGCAACCGATCAGATTGGCCAGCCGACCACTGCGCAGCTGCCCAACAGCCCTCGCCTCCTCCTGCACCCAAGACGGACACACAGCCATTCAGTCATATGCCACAGAGGCAAGAGACGAACAAACGAAACGATCCATCCATCACACGGAGCAACAAGGTACACGGACCAGGAACTGGCGTGAGTCCGGCCAGGCGGAGCGGCCGAAGCGCTTGATGGCGACGGTGCGGCCGGAGCTGAAGAGCGTGCCGCGGTAGACCACGTTGGGCGCCTTCTCGCCGTGTTCCGACACGATGCGGTCTGGGGCGAAGCCGTCGGTGGCCGCCCGGAGCTCGTCCAGGCTGTACTCGGCGAACACCGGCACGCCGCTGCCGTCATCCTCGGCGGCGCCATTCTCTGCACAAAGGGAACCGAACACGGCAGTCGGATCAGGACTATAAGCAAACGAGACAGACACAGCAGCACAAACCACTCGCTGTCAGCTTCGCATTGCTCTCCGCCAGGAGAGTGCACGAAGAGACGCGGAGAACCAAACGCGACTAAGCCCGGAAACCTCGCGAGAGCAACCAAATTCGCCGAACCGAGCCGAGGAGAAACGTGAGGATTCAGCGCAGCAAGTGGCGGCCGGCGGCCACGGCGAACCACGATTCGGATCGCTCTTGCGCGTGCGAACAAATCGAGCGGATGGGATCGGAGCCACGGTTCCAGCGAGATCGACGGGGCCGCATCCCAGCAAACGGAGGCACGAAATCACACGCACGCGGAAACGAACAGCCGAAACCCCGGAAAAGCCGCAGCAGAAAAAACACTTCCCAAATGCCGGGCCGACGCCGCCCGCCGCCGCCCCCAAAAGCAGAAGAATCAGGCGCGGCAGCGAGAGTGTGATGAGGAGAGAGGAAACAAAAAAACGGAGGGAGAATCCTGGGGAGAAGCAGCTAGCGGTGGTGGCAATGTGCGGTAGGCGGCTGCGTACCGAGCATCGGCGATTTGAAGTGGGGAGGCCACCAGCAGACGGAGAGCTTGGAGCAGCGAGCACCCATGGCGGCCCGCGCGCTCGTTCGCCCGCTCGCCTAGATCTCGCAGGCAGCAGCAGCAGGCGACGGTTCCGTCCGCTCCTCCACCACCTCCGCTCGCCTGCCACTGGTAGGACTCGAATAGAGTAAGACTAAAATACTTGCGAGGTGCGAGAAGGGGGGACTGGGGAGGGAGGAAGAAAGGACCCGGGGTGGGGCGTCCGGGTTGTGGATCCGAGGAAGGTGGTGGTGGTGGGCTTTTCCGCTCTTTCCTTCTTCCCCTGCTTTTGGCACCCCTGCTGTCCGCAGCCTGTTTGCTGCTGCTCCTCTCGAACTCTTCTTCCTCGACTTCCCCCCCCCCGTTATATATACTTGCAACAGGAATTATAACAGTGTCATCTGTTTTAATACACTTTACGTATGTTGGTTGAACATATGCTATTTAACTCGTATGAATATAAATCATGAGTATAGACGGCTATGTCTATGGCTAACGGCGTCACATGTTCATTTTATATTGTGCGGTGGCAGCAGCTGCTCTCAACAGCGGCGCTAAGGCCAGTGGCGGCTTCCGTTCATTTGGCCTTGTGTGTCTCGCTACCGCTATCATGGCCTTCCACGTCCAGTCCAACACGGACGAGGTCCTCGCAGCGTCAGCTAGCCAAGCTCGCCGCCTCACCTGGACAAGTGGACCTGGTTGGCAGTGCGGACTGCGGAAGCCGGGTCGCGGAGTCTTGATCTGATTTTCACTTGGATCAATTCGTGTTAGTCAAGCTGTCTTGCCTGCACAAGCGGACCTTGATAGCGGCGCTGAGGTACGTCGCGGGTGAAAGGATCAAGACGCCCAAGAGGGGGGTGAATTGGGCTAATTCTAAAATTTCTTGCGGAATAAAAACCTATTAGCCCATTTCACCCTATGTGCCTGTGTGTGTTCCTAAGGATTCTACCGAGAAAATTTTTGCACCCTAGTTCCAATCCTAATCTAGCATGCCAATTCTAAGAATGTAAATTACGAAAATATAAATGCTAGAAAGTAAATACGGAAAGTAAAGGGGCAAGGAACATGGCGATGTTTTCCCGAGGTATCGGAGAGTCGCCACTCTCCACTAGTCCTCGTTGGAGCACCCGCGCAAGGGTATAGCTCCCCCTTGATCCGCGCAAGGACCAAGTGCTCTCTCCGGGCTGATTCTTTGACACTCCGTCGCGGTGAATCGTCGGAACCGCTCACAACTTGAGTTGGGCCATCCACAAGCTCCGCCGGATGATCACCAAACTCCCAATCACCACCAAGCCGTCTAGGTGATGGCGATCACCAAGAGTAACAAGAACAAACTCTCACTTGACCTAGCAAAGCCTAATGAGAAGGTGGATGCACACTTGCTACTCTTGAATCTCTCATAAGGGCTAATCAATGGATTCTCAAATCATTAGCACCTCACTTGCAAGCTCTTGCTCTCCCTTGCACTCAAAGATAGCCTCAGCTGAACCAAAATGGCAAGAGTGACGAAATGGAGAAGGTGGGGTTGTATTTATAGCCCAAGGACCAAATCCAACCGTTATGCAAATTTTCAGCCTTCTCGTGAACGCCGGAAGCGTCCGACGCCAACCGCCGGACGCGTCCGGCGCTTTGAGCCAATTCGAAACCAGATGACCGTTGGTGCTACAGTAACATTGCCGGACGCGTCCGACACTCGCATCCGGCGCAGCGTCCGGCGTAAAGCATCCAACTGTGTACCTCTCTGTGTAGCGTCCGGACGCTGTTAGGGCGCGTCCGGCGCTACACAGTCTTCACTGCGCCATCTCCATGAGCGCCGGACGCGTCCGACGCCTGGCAGAACAGCGTCCGATGCTAAAAGAATGATTCGTTCACTTTCAGTTCGACCAACTTTGTGAACGATCTCAATTCCAACCAATCTTAGGGCCTCCAGGTAACTTCCTAGCACTAAGTTCACAAGTGTGCACCACACCTAACCACTTAGACTTAACTAGGTAAAGCTACCCATTTGCTCCCCCCTTAAAAGTACGGCTAAAAGAAAAAATAAAGTCCTAAAGACTAATCCGTCGTCACCCAACACCATCGACGAACAGAACTAATCCTATCTTCGACCTTGACGTTCATCCTTTGAAAACCGAAACGAATCCCATCGTCAGGGGGCATGAAAACCATATTGCCCTAGATTATCATTACCATGACCTAACCAATTCCTGTTTCTACAAAACACATGTTAGTCATGATAATCGTTGTCATCAATCATCGAAACCCACATCAAAGGGGCCTAGATGCTTTCAATCTCCCCCTTTTTGGTGATTGATGACAACCCTGGAGTATGAAGATAAGAGTTTAGGTTTTCAAACATGCTTGGTTCATATGGGCCTTTTGCAATAAAAACATGTAAATAGAATGACCCATATTACACCAAGCCACATAATGTACTCATATGATCTGCATGAAGAGTTAGTACAACACATATAAACATAGCTCATATGGAATCGGAGTAAAGCGCGGAAGCATAACACATATGAGCATAGATCATAGCAGAGACCAGAAAATATCGACATGAAAACCATCACATGTCAAGAGTATCATCACACAAATAATGATGCATGCAATGTATCATCACAACCAAAAGAACCAAATCCAATTCCTCTCACAGCTCCCCCTAAGTCTACATCTCACAGCTCCCCCTAAGTCTACATACTCCCAACTCTCCCCCTTTGTCATCAAGGACCAAAACCTAAGGCTGAGGAGAAGAAGGGGCAGACGAGCCGGTCTGTCGGGGGTGACGGGCGAGCACAAACTGTGAAGCATCATCAGGACTGTCTTCTGTGCCCTCCTCTAGCTGTGTGTCAGTAGCCTGAGGACCCTCTGGTGGTAACTCTGTAGGAGAAGCGGTCTGGGCCTGCTCAACTGACTCGGTAAGAGGGATAGCTGCCTCTGGTGCTGTCTCAGAAGCCGGAGCTGCATCTGCCTGTCCCTGTGGCTCTGAAGAAGGAGCGGGCTGCTGATCTGTGGTCACAAAGGCAGGTGTCTCAGTGGGGGTAGAAAGGGGCTCTGTCGAACCAACGGAAGAAGGAATCCGGCCACCCACTGGAGCTATCTCTGGCTGCGAAGCACTCTGCTGAACGGGTGCTGAGTCCGTAGAGACTGACACTCTCATGTACTCAGGAGTAGGTGCACCAGTCAACACACTGTAAGAGGCCTGCAGTGCCTCAGAGCCTGGAGTGAAGCCTGTCTGAATAGGAGTGAACTGAAGGCCTGGTGACTGAAAACTCTGAGGAAGTTGAGCAGCTGGAGAGGAAGGACCTGCACCGTGGCCTGGTAACACTGAAGGCTGGCCCTGAGGTGTAAGAGTGGACGGTCCTGCCATGCCCTGAAGAGTGCCCGGTGGTGGCTGAGCACCGGTCTGCTGGAAAAGAGACGCTACCAGGGTCATGGTGAGCTGGAACTGCTGCTGCTGGATCTGCTGCTGCTGGTCCTATCGAGCACGAATCTCTGCAAGTGTTATCTCTGTCCGCTGCTCCTGACGCTCCTGAGAGGTGACCAACCGATCAAGAACAGTGGCCATCCTGTCAAGGGAAGCTCCTACGGCTGCCGGTACTGTATCCTGCTGACGAGGTGGCTGGACTGGAATGGCATACTCCTCGTCATCGGAGTCTGAAGAGAAACCTATCTCGGCACCTCTGGCCTCAGCAGCTGCTATATCTGCCTCCTCCTGAGCTGCTAGCTCCTCTACAGTAGCATCCTGCTAAGCTGCTGCCTCTGGCACATGGGCTCTGGAAGTCTGTTTGATGGGAGTGACAGCCTTGGCGTGTCGAAGCACCTGAGTAGCATCATAGAGGCCGAACTCATCCTTCATATCAAGATCCTCCCACTGAGCACGGGCATTTGGAGGTAAGTCCCCGTTCCTGAAGATAAGCCAAGTGATCTAATGAGCATAGTGCATCAGCCGCTCCTTCCTGAAGCTCCCATAAATGATATCCTCAATGTCACATAAAATCAAATCCCAGATATCAAATGGTATCTTCCTTACTAGGTGAGAGACAACCCACTGCTGCAAACGAGTGAAGCCATTCCTGTAACCCGGCCTAGGAAGGATAGTCTGCCTCTGAATAGCATCTAGAGCTCTGGCAACTGGCAGCTCATCCTGTGGCAGTCTGCTGGACCCCTCAGTGAAGTCCTCTCCAAAAACTGGCTTCATCACCTCGGCGGGTGGAAGCACTCCTGTATGGGCACGACGGGGAGGCTCAATATCTGGTAAGCAGAGCTCGTGAAGTCTGATAGGCTGCTCCTCAAGCCTAAGGTGCTGACGAGCCTCGTCACTGGTGAGCACCCTCTTCTGACCATGGATGCTGCAGACGATGAAGCTGTGCTCAGGATGTATCCAGACTGTAGCATAGAACTCACTGACCCAATCAGCAATATATGTGCCGCTCCTCTGGATGAGATCCCTAAAACCCGGCTGGGCATCCAAGTACTCCAAGAAGTCCTGACCTATCATAAGACCAAAGTTAGAAGCTGAGATCCTGGTGTGCTTGGTGATCTTCCCCTTCTCTGAATATGCCCTGGCAAAAACCCGCTGCATAGTTGTATAGTAGTGATCTACTCCTCGCTCACGGGTAGAGGGAAACCACACGTCAAGGTCAACCTGCCTGATTGACTGGATCCTCTTGGCACTGGCCTTCAACAGATCTGAATAATCTATGCGAGGACCTCTGGGAGCTCTGGCCTGTCTCGCTGGAGGAGAGGAGAGTCTCGCCTGACGTGAAGACGACCCTGGCTGCTGGGAAGAGGAACCTGCCTGAGTAGACGGACCGGCCTGCTGTGACTGCTCCATAACTCGGACACGCTCAGAGCGATGACGTCCTGGAGTAACCTCCTGTATCTGCTCTAGAAGCTGCTGCTGCAAGATCTCCTCCTCTATGTCCATGGCCTCTGCCTCGGCCTCCTGTCCCTCTGCGGACTAACCTTCTCTGATCACAAGGCCTGAACCCCTGCGACCTCTCCGCTGTCCCCTCTCTCCGGCTGCAACTGCTGCAAGTGCTGCCTGAGCCTCTGCTGACAAGCGACCCTTCTTGGTAGTCTTCTTTGTAAGCTCTGTCATCTTGCCCTTAAGCTTCTCTGGAATGCTAGGACGCCTGTTGGGATCATTATCATCCCCAGAACTCCTGCCTGCAGACTTGACTCTCACCATAGCTGACGCAACTTCCGCTGAAGGCCCAAACTGTCAAGAAGGTGAGCTGCCACTGCAATCAATTGACAAGAGGGTGCACTGACACCTTAAGAGGCTTGGCCTCAATCCATACTCGCGGGCTTGGCCCCGAGTTCAACTGCCACTGCCCAACTGCCTCAAACGATTAAATCAACCTCAAACAGACATAGCTCGCTAGGCATCGGCACCCACCCAGAGAAAAGATAAGAAAATGATTCGTAGGGCACCCCCGAAGCTCAAGATGAGGACTGCAATTGAATTGAACCAAAAATCAGTCGATTTGGACAAAATGAGCTCACTGAGGCATTTCATCGAGCACGTGGTGAGCAGGGGGGAGGAAGCTCACCACCGATGGAAGAGTGGCCGAGAGAGGGAGCTGCTCCGGCGTTCTCTGTCGTCAAGATGTGGTGAGGGATAGTCGGAGCTGGTATAGGACTCGGAGCTGGCTGGGTTGTCGGCGGCGAGGTGGGCTCCGGCGGCGCCTAGGGTGAGGACGAGGTGGCGGGGCGGCGTGACTCGAGCTGGTGCGCAGGTGGCGCTGGAGAGGCGCGGCGGCCGGATGCGGCGCACGACGGTGGAGCAAAGGAGTGCGGCGCGGTGGAGCTGGAGTGGCGGGCGTCAATGGCGGTGTCGGTGGTGAAGTAAATCCCGACGACCGGAGTTGAATGAGGAAGAGGATAAGGTGGCCCCACTCGTCAGAGTAACTTATTGCGCCTTTTTCACTGCGCCGGACGCGTCCGTATGTCAGGCAGCAGCATCCAGACGCGGCTCAGTGGTAGCGCCGGACGCGTCCGCCGACCGTCAGACGCGACACAGAGAGTTCGGCAATTCTCAGGTTGCGCCGGACGCGTCTGGTCTGTTCACCGTCGGACGCCGAGAAAGTACTGTTGAGCGTCCGACGCCGTATGCTGCTGCTGGCTCAATCCTTTAACGCGCCGGACGCGTCCGCCGATCACATGATTGAGCGTCCGGCGCCCATTTTTAAGCTGATTTTGATTGCTTTCTTCGCGGCACCTGTTCCCAACTAGTTTCCAACTCAAATAAGACTCGAAGAAACACAAGTTGGAGCTAGTGTGAGATCCTCACTCTTAGACCCTCATTTTTTCAAATAGTTAGCCATAGGCATAGTAGTTTTTAGTGAAAATAGGCAATAAATCCAGGCGAGGAACTAAACGACAAAATAACAAGCATGCATATGAATGCAATAACAGAAATTTGAATCTAGTTTGCTTGTCATGTTTGAACCAAGGGTAAGCTTCTTCACACCTCCCAATGAGGGTTATCTTAACCATGTTAGACAAGCCCTACATGCATAACAAGAATGTAAATATGACATATAATACATATGCAATGCAACTGACAACATATCATCATTTTCTTATGAAATTGCTTGAATCAAGCACATTAAGCTCATTCCTCAACCTGCAAAACTTGGATTCATCAAGAGGTTTAGTAAAGATATCCGCTAATTGATCTTCAGTTCTCACACCTACTAGAGATATATCCTTTTTGGAGACATGATCTCTAAGAAAGTGGTGGCGGATATCAATATGCTTGGTGCGGGAATGTTGGACCGGGTTGTTTGCAATCTTGACCGCACTCTCATTGTCACACAAAAGGGTCACTTGCCCGAGGTTGACTCCATAGTCAAGGAGGGTTTGCTTCATATAGAGAATCTGTGCACAACAAGCCCCTGCAGCAATATATTCCGCCTCGGCGCTGGATAATGCAACACTATTTTGCTTTTTAGATGACCAAGAAACAAGAGATCTCCCAAGCAAATGGCACCCTCCGGATGTGCTTTTTCTATCAATTTTGCAACCGGCATAATCCGAATCGGAATAGCCAACAAGTTGGAATCTTGCTCCTTTGGGATACCATAGGCCAATACTTGGGGTTAGCTTAAGATATCTAAGGATCCTCTTGACGGCACTCAAGTGGGTATACTTAGGGTTAGCTTGAAATCGAGCACACATACATACACTAAACATGATATCGGGCCTAGATGCGGTAAGGTAAAGTAAGCTACCGATCATAGAACGGTAAAGAGTTTGATCAACCGAGTTACCTCCCTCATCAAGATCGAGATGCCCGTTAGATGCCATGGGTGTGTTGATTGGCTTACAATCCTTCATATCAAACCTCTTCAAGAGGTCCTTGGTATACTTCTATTGAGAGATGAAAGTCCCTTCTCTCAATTGCTTGATTTGAAACCCAAGGAAGAAGGTAAGTTCACCAATCATGGACATCTCGAACTCTTTTGACATCATATCACCAAACTTCTTGCATTCTTCTTCATTGGTTGAGCCAAAGATAATATCATCAACATACACTTGACAAATGAAGATTTCTCTATTATGCTTCTTGGTGAATAGTGTAGTGTCTACTTTCCCAATTGTGAAGCCCTTCTCAATAAGAAAGTCCCGAAGGCGCTCATACCAAGCTCTTGGAGCTTGCTTAAGCCCATATAACGCCTTCGATAACCTATAAACATGATTAGGATATCTAGGGTCCTCAAAACCGGGAGGTTGATCAACATATACACGCTCATTAATGAAGCCATTTAAAAAAGCACTTTTCACATCCATTTGAAATAGTTTCATATCATGATGTGATGCATATGAAAGGAGGATACGAATGGCTTCAAGTCTTGCAACCGGTGCAAAGGTCTCTCCAAAATCCAAGCCTTCAACTTGAGAGAACCCCTTTGCCACGAGCCTTGCCTTGTTTCTTACAATGGTGCCTTGGTCATCTTGCTTGTTGCGGAATACCCACTTGGTTCCAATGATTCTTGCATCTTTGGGACACTCTTTAAGTGTCCATACTTGATTACGGGTGAAGTTGTTCAATTCTTCATGCATCGCATTCACCCAATCCAGATCCTTGAGAGCTTCATCTATATTTTGAGGCTCAATGCAAGAAACAAAAGAGTGATGTTCAACAAAGTTAGTCATATTTTAAGATCTAGTTGAAACACCCCTTTTTGGATCCCCTATGATGAGTTCTTGAGGATGGGCTTGAAGTTGTGGAGCTCTTCTTTCAACCACTTGAGGAGAAGGTTTAGGAGCATCGACCTCTTGAGCTTGTGCCTTTCTTTGTTCATGGGAGACATAAGTATCTTCATTTTCAAATCTCCCATATTCATCATCAACTTGGGGCACACTTGATGAGGAAGAAGGCTTGTCAATGACTTGCACTTCATCATCATCTTCTTTTGGCTTGATGTCTCCCACTGGCATGTTCTTCATGGCCTCCCTCAATGGTTCATCACCTACATCATCAAGATTTTCAATTGCTCCTTGGGAGCCGTTAGATTCATCAAACTCCACATCATATGTTTCTTCTACCAAGCCGGTGGCATGGTTGAATACACGATATGCTTTGGATTTTGATGAGTAGCCAACAAGAAATCCAATATCACAACGTCTTTGAAACTTCCCTAGGTGTTGTCTCTTCTTGTAGATGTAGCATTTGCAACCAAACACCCGGAAGAACGAGACATCCGGCTTTGTCTTCCCAAGAAACTTATGTAGATATAACCGGTTGGATGCATAGCATGCGGTGTTGATAGCCTCGGCCCACAAGTTATCCGGTATATTGTACTCATCTAGCATGGTTCTTGCAAGAGTGATAAGAGTCCGGTTCTTCCTCTCTACAATGCCATTTTGTTGAGGTGTGTAGGTGGATGAGACTTCATACTTGATCCCAACTTCATCACAATAATCTTCAATGTGAGTGTTGTCAAATTCCTTCCCATTGTCACTTCTAATCTTCTTGATGGTGACATCAAATTCATTTTGAGCTCTCTTGGCAAACTTCTTGAAGCAAGAGGCTACTTCGGTTTTGTCATAAAGAAAGAAGGTCCAAGTGAATCTTGAGAAATCATCAACAATCACCAAACAATAGAGGTTCCCTCCAAGGCTCTTGTATGTGGTTGGTCCAAATAAGTCCATATGTAATAACTCTAGCACTCTTCCCGTTGACAAGTAAGCTTTGGTTGGATGGGTGTTTACAACTTGCTTGCCGGCTTGACATGCACTACAAGGCTTGTCCTTCTCAAACTTGACATCCTTCAAACCTCTCACTAGCTCTTTCTTCATTAGCTTCTTGAGAGTACCCATACCAACATGTGCTAGTCTTCTATGCCACAACCACCCAAGTGAGGTCTTGGAGAATAAGCATGTGTTCAAATTTGCATCATTGGAGGAGAAATCAACTAGATAGAGATTGTTGTATCTAAAGCCTTTGAATATGAATGAAGCATCTTCTTTCTTTGTGACAATTACTTCCTTCTCATCAAACAAACATTGGAAACCAAGATCACACAATTGACCAACGGATAGCAAGTTGAAGCTCAATGGTACAACATAAAGCACATTTGACAAAAAGTGATCATTTGATATTGCTATCTTGCCCAAACCCTTGACCTTTCCCTTTGAATTATCACCAAATGTAATCTTGTCTTGATGTTGGTCTCCTTCATCTAGTGAGGCGAACATACGAGGATCACCGGTCATGTGTTGAGTGCAACCACTATCAATAACCCAATGACTTCCACTGGTCTTGTAGTTCACCTACACACAAGAGATCAAGCTTGTTGTTTAGGAACCCAAACTTGATGAGGTTCCTTGACTTTCTCAATTAGTGACTTTGCAACCCATATTTTCTTAGGCCTATTCTTGTTGGGAGGTCCTAAGAATGCAACTTTCATCTTTCCACTAGAATCCTTCCTAAGCAAGTAGTGAGCATTGAAGGCAAAGGGTCTAGCATGCTTGGGCAAGGGTTGTGGTGAGGGTGTTTCACACTCATGAGCAAAATGGCCTTCCAATCCACACTCAAAGCATCTCTTTGGCTTTGGCTTTGGCTTTTGTTGAGTTGCTTGCTTAGCTTGAACTTGTTTTTCTTGGTGTGCCTTGAACCCAATGCCACTTCTATCGGTCTTCATCACGGTGTTCATTAAGAGCTCACTTTGAAGTGACTTGCCTTTTGTAAACTTGCTCAACCCAATCTTGAGATGTTCTCCCTCTTGCTTGAGCTTCTTGTTTTCTTCTATGAGCTTCTTATTTTCAAGAGCCAACTCTTTATCATGATCAAGGTTCTCAATGGTGATGATGTTGTAGGCCTTCTCTTTTTCAAGATTCTTCTTGAGCTCTTCATTTTCAATCTTGAGCTTGACATAGTCATCATAGTGCTCGGCCTCAATCACTTTCTTGCCCTTGCAACTAGAACCTTGCTCAATGCTCTCCACAAACAAATCATCACATGATGTAGCTATATCAATCTTAACAACTTGGTTAGTAGCCTCATGTGTTTCAGAGAGAAGATCATAAGCCATGGCAATATTATCATGATTGACCTTGATAGTGGTATACGTCTCTTTCAAAGAATCATAGCTAGTGTTGAGCTCATTGTACTTCCTCTCAAGTTTATCATGTTTTTCTTTGAGCTCCTTTTTAGAGGCTTTGAGCTCCTTGAGTTGGGAAGATACAATTTCAAATTGATCTCTAAGCTCATAACTAGATTTTTGCAACTTTTCACATTTCTTATCAAGAGAGGCATTCTCACTAGCAAGCTCATTATTTTGGGCTCTAGTTTTGATGATGACTTTAGTGTATTTTTTCACAATTTTCACAAGTTCATCATAAGAGGGTGATTCAAATTCATCATCACTTTCACTACCACTTTCATTATCACTATCCTCAAGATTAGATTGTACCTTCCGGTCACCTTTGCCCATGAGGCAAAAGTGTGTAGAGGATGAAGACAACGGTAGAGGTTGTGGTGGCCGTGTAGAACTAATACCAATGGCAGCAACACCTTCATCATCACTCTCTTCATCGGATGATCCACAAGAAGACTCAATATCGGTGACCCAATCACCAACAATATAAGCCTTGCCATTCTTCTTCTTCTTGTGGTACTCTTTATCTTCTTTCTACTTGTGATACTTGTCTTTCTTCTTCTTGTCTTGCTCATCATCATCACTTGAGTCTTCCTTCTTGTTCTTGCCCTTCTTCTTGTACTTGTCTTTGGGTGGTTCCGGGCATTGATGAGAGAGATGCCCAATCTTGTGGCAATTGTAACACTCCATTTCGGAGATGGGCTTTCTCTTGCTACTTGTATAGAACTTCTTCTTCTTGCCATCAAATTTGATGCCATGATTGTTGAGCTTCTTCATCATCTTGGTGGTTTTCTTCACCATGAGAGCAAGACTAGCATCATTGATTTCAACATCACTTGATTGGTCATATGAGATCTTCTCTTTGCCTTTTCTTTGATGGCTTGTATTGAGAGCCAAATCTTTCTTCTTGGATGATGTGCCATCCTCAGGAGTGAGATGCATGTACATCTCATGAGCATTCACCTTTCCCAATATTTGTGTTGGTGTAGCATTTGAAAGGTCACCTTGATGAAGCACGGTGACAATGTGGCCATACTTCTCAATGGGGAGAACACAAAGAATCTTCCTTGCAACATCGGATGGCGACATTTGATTGAGTCCAAATCCGTTCAATTCCTCTACAATAGTATTCAAGCGAGAATACATTTCATTAGCACTTTCATTGGATTTCATCTCAAATGAATTTAACTTGCGCATGACAAGATGATAGCGTTCCTCACGCTCACTCTTGGTTCCCTCATGTAACGCACAAAGGTCGGACCATAGTGCATGGGCGTCCTTGTGGTTCCTAACACGGTTAAACACTTCCTTACAAAGACCACGGAATATAGCATTCTTGGCCTTAGCGTTTCACTTCTCATGATTAACCTCATCATCGACAAGGTCGGCCGAGTCCTTAGGTTTTGGGAATCCTTGCAATGCGGCTTTGAGGACGCCAACATCAATGGCTTCTAAGTAAGCTTCCATACGAATTTTCCAATAAGGAAAATCGTCTCCATCGAACATAGGAGGAGGGCCTTCCCCATGGGACATCTTTACTCTAGGCGGTCAAGCCTAATTTAGAGCAACTCAGCTCCGATATCACTTGAAAGGATCAAGACGCCCAAGAGGGGGGGTGAATTGGGCTAATTCTAAAATTTCTTGCGGAATAAAAACCTATTAGCCCATTTCACCCTATGTGCCTGTGTGTGTTCCTAAGGATTCTACCGAGAAAAGTTTTGCACCCTAGTTCCAATCCTAATCTAGCATGGCAATTCTAAGAATGTAAATTACGAAAATATAAATGCTAGAAAGTAAATGCGGAAAGTAAAGGGCCAAGGAACATGGCGATGTTTTCCCGAGGTATCGGAGAGTCGCTACTCTCCACTAGTCCTCGTTGGAGCACCCGCGCAAGGGTATAGCTCCCCCTTGATCCGCGCAAGGACCAAGTGCTCTCTCCGGGCTGATTCTTTGACACTCCGTCACGGTGAATCACCGGAACCGCTCACAACTTGAGTTGGGCCATCCACAAGCTCCGTCGGATGATCACCAAACTCCCAATCACCACCAAGCCGTCTAGGTGATGGCGATCACCAAGAGTAACAAGAACAAACTCTCACTTGACCTAGCAAAGCCTAATGAGAAGGTGGATGCACACTTGCTACTCTTGAATCTCTCATAAGGGCTAATCAATGGATTCTCAAATCATTAGCACCTCACTTGTAAGCTCTTGCTCTCCCTTGCACTCAAAGATAGCCTCAGTTGAACCAAAATGGCAAGAGTGACGAAATGGAGAAGGTGGAGTTGTATTTATAGCCCAAGGACCAAATCCAACCGTTATGCAAATTTTCAGCCTTCTCGTGAGCGCCGGACGCGTCCGACGCCAACCGCCGGACGCGTCCGGCGCTTTGAGCCAATTCGAAACCAAGTGACCGTTGGTGCTACAGTAACATCGCCGGACGCGTCCGACACTCACGTCCGGCGCAGCGTCCGGCGTAAAGCATCCAACTGTGTACCTCTCTGTGTAGCGTCCGGACGCTGTTAGGGCACGTCCGGCGCTACACAGTCTTCACTGCGCCATCTCCATGAGCGCCGGACGCGTCCGACGCCTGGCAGAACAGCGTCCGACGCTAAAAGAATGATTCGTTCACTTTCAGTTCGACCAACTTTGTGAACGATCTCAATTCCAACCAATCTTAGGGCCTCCAGGTAACTTCCTAGCACTAAGTTCATAAGTGTGCACCACACCTAACCACTTAGGCTTAACTAGGTAAAGCTACCCATTTGCTCCCCCCTTAAAAGTACGGTTAAAGGAAAAAATAAAGTCCTAAAGACTAATCCGTCGTCACCCAACACCATCGACGAACAGAACTAATCCTATCTTCGACCTTGACGTTCATCCTTTGAAAACCGAAACGAATCCCATCGTCAGGGGGCATGAAAACCATATTGCCCTAGATTATCATTACCATGACCTAACCAATCCCTGTTTCTACAAAACACACGTTAGTCATGATAATCATTGTCATCAATCATCGAAACCCACATCAAAGGGGCCTAGATGCTTTCAGCGGGCACTTTAGGCGACCTGAAGGCTTGATCTAATTTCCAAATCAATCGATTTGTGTATGGGTGGATTGGTTTGATTTTATAAGTTATTTATGTTTCTGGAGCTATTTTTATTTGAGCTTGGATTTGGATGGGAGACTATCCATAATGATAAGTGTCAAAGTTGAACGATAACAACACAGACAATTCTCATTCATGTCAAGTTTTTTTTGACTATTTTTTTATCTTTGTTGTTGCGTACTATTCTTGTTGGATTTAAATTTACCTTTTATCCGATCTTCACCGTCCGAATAGAAACTAGGATGCCATAATTAAATAATCTTAGTTCTAAACGGACTCTGAACGCAAACCGAAGAAGAGGCAGGAAATTAAATATAATCCTAATTCTGTACAGACTGGACGTAGAGGAGAGGAACCTACCATCACTGATCTAAACACAGAGGTGAAAAAAATTAGATGAAGAAATTTTCGCTTTTTATAGATAGGTATTGACTCTCGCGAATTTCTTTTTCCTTTCCACCAGAAAATAGGAGGATTTTGTGGCCTTTTGATCGAAAGCACCAGGTAGGCAGCTATCCACGTGTAAATTAAATTCTTTTGATTTGAGGTATGAGTATGCTTATGCTTTACTATCTCAAAAGAATTTTATTAACCCACGTGTAAATAAAAGCATTTGAGGTTGACAAATGTGCCATGGCTTTTATTTTGCTTGCGTGGATGGACTAGGGTTTATGTGCACATACTAGTGTCCCAGATCTTGAGGCCTCGTTTAGTTACCAAATTTGGTAGGCAAAATTTACATAGTAAGTGTCCCGTCATATTGTAGTAATTTTGTTTTTATTTGGTAATAATTGTCCAAACATTGATTAATTAGGCTTAAAATGTTCATCTCGTAAAGTACAACAAAACTGTGCAATTAGTTTTTTATTTTATCTATATTTAGTACTCCATATATGTGCCGACATTTTGATGTGACGGGAAATAGGAATTCTACATAGTAAATTTTAGATACCAATTTTGGTATCTAAACAAGGCCTGAGTGTAAAAAGATATGCGCCAAAAAGCATGCTAGATTATGGGAGAACAGCTAACGCTTGGAAATAGGTCACCGTACAAACCATGTTACTATTTTGTTGTTATCAAGCAACCTTTATTTGATGCTATATCGGTAACCACCTAATTATAGTAGTGTATAATGAACATTTACAATGTTCCATGTGCGATGAACATAGATGTGTTGCTCAATCTAAATAGACATAATAAATGTTTCAGATTATAATGTTAAAAAGCTAGGTCACAAATAGCTCAAGCAAACACATCTCCTATTCCGGTAACAGTTTACGCCTCCATTGCAGAATATCTTCTTTTCGCCATTATAGCAACATTTGACGGCATATAAACTAGCATGTTTGGGAGATGCGGCTTCTAAAGTATACGGCCTACACGCATGATTATTGTCTAAACAAACTTTAAATAACCATGAATGTGTTCCATAAAACTTAAAAGGTCTGTCGGGTAAATCCTAAATTATCCACAATTCTCCAAGCAGGATCAATCATTACAAAGAGACATTGCATTATTACAACAGTTTTATACAAATAATATACATTGGAGTAAAAGAGCGGAAGGATTACAATAACATAAATTTACAAACCGTTTAGTTCCAACTTACAAATCATAAGTTGGATTATTACAAACCATAGTAGCAGTGGAATAACAATATAACTTATTACATCAACCTTGATTATATGCTCTGTCCAAGAGCGAGGTATCCTATTCGTCGTCACTTTTCTCGACGACGGTCATGCAGCAGGATGCGAAGCATTCCTGCCCATGAGGCTCACCTGTAACAAGGGTTCAACAAACCCTAAGTACAAACGTACTCAACAAGACTAACCCGACGAAAAAGAGGGGTGAAGACTCAGAAAATGCAAGCTAGAGGGACAAGGTAAGGCTTGCAGGAGATAAGAAATTTTATAGAAAAGCTTGAAAGAAAGAAAAGCTGTCTTGCTCAAGATCAAAATTACCAACCAACTTCCTTCTTAAACCTTAATCATTATTCAAGTTGTTACTACGATGATGAACACCGATCGAGTCTTCTTCTCCGAGAAGCAACGACGATTCGAATCCATTTTCATATATCCAGCTGGGACCTAGGTCATTGATATACAGGAGACTCTAACTCCTAAGCATATCAAATGAACCGATATACCGGGATAACAACCGCAGCCATATATCACCACATGATACACGTGAGCACTTTGACCTAGTGTACCGATATACATGGGAACTTAAACCCACAGTATAACACACTATGACATATGTGGGGACTCTGGCCCACTATAAGTCACTCCATGACATACGTGGGAACTCTAGCCCACCGTATACCACTTCATGCATGTGGATTTTCTAATTTCTCGATAAACATGAGTTCACCATCGACACGGGACCTAGGGCATCAACAGACGAAAACACTACAGAGGGACTCCGTTCCCAATGCAAGTTACCCGTCCGGACTCGATTTATTAACTATCATCATGATTTCAACAGATAAAGCCAAACTCATCTTTTTCATTCTTTTACTTTTGAACACTTAATTAATTAAGCAGGGCTAAGCATTACTACGCATCTTCTAGAACAGGTAACAAGGAATATGGAAGTAAGACAGGTAATGCAGTTAGTGGGTTTTCACTCAACTCCTATTACTTAATGCAACATATCATAACTGAAACGATAAAACTTTTATAAAATAGAATAAGGTTTGAATGCATCCGGAGCTTGCCTCGATGGTCGGGGTAGACGGTCTCGAGTTCCGGATCAACTCCCAACTCCTGAGTCTACTCTTCCTTGGGATCTGGTGTGACAACGTTAAACTCTCCGTTAACGGAAACTACACGATACAATGATATGCTTCAACATGATGGAATGGTAAACATGATGCTCGATGGATA
Source organism: Bothriochloa decipiens (assembly GCA_023333625.1). Lineage (NCBI taxonomy): Eukaryota > Viridiplantae > Streptophyta > Magnoliopsida > Poales > Poaceae > Bothriochloa > Bothriochloa decipiens. The sequence continues at coordinate 12,999,370 of CM041628.1, forward strand.
CATGATCAGATTAATGGCTTGAGTACAACTTTCCTTCATGATAAAGTTGCAAGCCAACCAAAACATACTTACTAAGTTCATTAGGGTTAACTACATTATTTAAGAAAGTTATTAAACACATGAAATAACGTTAATTAAGCCCTAATGACATGATTCAGGTAAGCGCAAATAATTAATTAAAGTGCCAAAGGTCATTAGGGTTAATGACCCAAGGTCATCAGTTCCAGAGTCAAACAATTCCTATAATGATTAAACTTAATTAAAGGGGTTAATTAATTAATTAAAAACATTTAAATAAAGGCATAAAAATTAAATTTGTCTAATTGAACTCAAATTTTTATTTTGAAAAGCTCTTGCTCTAATTAGATGGCAAAACAATTTTCAGAAACAAAAGCCAATTATTTTATTTATTAAAAATCATTGAAGGTGCATTTTTTAATTAAAAGGGATAATTTTAACTTATGCAAAAAGTACTCAAATTTGGGATTTCATATTTTTCCTAGATATATGACATCATAAAGAACATACACAAAAATTTTCAGAATTTTTGGGGCTATACATGAATTACTACGATTTTCTAAAGAAAATAGCATTTAAATCATTTTCTAGAAATAGAAAAAAGAAAATAAGCACAGTGTCACCGCGCTGACCCACGGCGGCGGCGATTTTGACCGGCGATTTCTTGCCGACGGAGAGGTCTCCGGCGATGAGCTTGGGCTCTACGGACTCATCACAACAAGACAAAGCTCCTTGGCTAGCTAATGGAGCAGCGGGACGACGGCGGCACCCACGCCGGCGGCCATGGCGGCGCGGCGGAGCTCGAGCGCGGCGGCAAGGGCTCACCGGAGCTTCTCCGGCGGCGGCAAGCACTCAGGCGTATGTGGGGCATTCTTACGATCGCATTGAGCAACATAATGGAGCCGCTCCCGGCCCTTAGCCCTGACGGCTACGCGGGCGGCGGTGCTGGCAAGGTCGTGCCGGCGGTGAGCTACGGTGACCGACGGCTACGTCGCGGTAAGGATAAAATTGAGGGCACAGACAGATGCAGGAGCTCACCACGGGCATGGTGCGCATGTTGATGAAGACTCGGAGTGGCTGAGGCGAGCTGTAGCCGGCGGCGCTAATGGTGGCAGCGGCAAGGTCCGCGTCACGGCGACTCCTGTGCCCCAACGAACGGGAAAAGGTGCGCATGAGGGGTAGCGAAGCACAGAGAACATGATAAGAGGGTTAATGGACATATGTTTTCACCCTGGGCGGCGGTGGATGCGCGAGAAAGCTCGCGGCGGCTCGGCGACCGGCCGCGAAGAAGACGCGATTCAGGCGAGGAGAGCGGGCATGAGTTAGCTCAAACGAAGCGCAACGACGTTGCGGAGCTTCTGGCAAGGCGAAGCGGGCAGAGGTGGAGCGGCAGAGGCAAATTTGGGCGGCGGAGGACGGTCGTCGGTGGTGGCGGCTGAGGGAAAAAGAAGAAAGAAGACAGCGGCCGGCTTGCTATTTATAGGCCAAGGACGAGGGGCGGTCGGGCGACACGACGACGATGAAGTTTCGGGTGTCGGGGGCAAGCTGGCGGCCGCGGCATGTGCGGCGGTGGACGGCGGCGCGGCTTGAGAACCCGGCGATGGCGGCCGATGATAGGTCTCGGTGCTGTTCTTGATAATTACAGAAATGCCATTTGTCGAAAATAACAAATTACTTTAAAATTTATATAAGAACTTGAAAATCTCCAAAAATATCATTTGCATAACTTTTCAAGAGTTACACTTTTTATTTAACTAGAATCCTCAAATTCTATATAGATTTTGAAATATGAATTCAAATTCAAAAGGGGAATAAAACCCTAGAAACAAACATTTGAAATTACTTTTGATTTTTCAATAAAATTTGAAAATATTCAAAACTATGAAATGTTTAAATTTTCAAACCAAACCTTTTTAATACACAAAGTTTTCCCAAATTATGCATAATTTTTGAATTATGGTTTTAAAATCAAAAGGGGACAAATGTTGAAAAACAGTATTTTCAAATTCATTTGAAATTATTTTTGGAGACTTGAAAAACTTTGAATACCAACTTTGTAGCTCTTTCCAAGATCTATAAAATATTTTTTTAGAGTATCTCCAAATTATTTTTAGATTTTAAATTATAGAAAAGGGGATAAATCTAGATTTTGAAATAAAGGGTTTTTGAAACCGAATTCAAACTTGATTTGGTTTCTAATTTAATTGGTTGGTTATTAGTGATCACATACATCATCCAAGGACATTTTTAGGTCAATGACATAATAGTACCCTTGGTTGACCAGGTTGACTTTTGAAAATTATTTTTATAGCATTCTAATTTGAATTTAAATTTGAATTACAAGACTTGGGAATAAGCTTTGAAATCTAAATTCAACTTCAATGTGGAAATCATTTTTAGGGTTGGACTTAGATTTATATACTATGCTTAACACTGGTGTAAACACGGTTTACACCTCAAGTACATAGAATATAAATCAAGCATTTGAGATGATATTCGAAAGTAGGATTTTATTATTTCATGTGACAACACATTTCAAAAACACAAGCAACCTATGAAATATAAACTTATTTTAGTTAATGCATATTAAGGTTGACCTAATCATGAATGTTTTGTAGTGCATATAATGACATAGCAAGTTTTAGTTAATATAACACCAGAGTTGTTACAGCTACTTTTCTTCCAGATATTCCAAAGTGACACCAAATAAGGTGTACATAGCTTAAGGGTGCAGTGCGTATGATCATATTATAATTATAACCTTAACATTATCACTGACCGTTGTTGGAAGTTGGTGATCACTAATTATAACCTTATTAATTATTTTTCAACTTAGTTTATAGGCTTGTTTGTGCTATGCGGTACTTTTAGGAACCTAAAAAGTCGCATAGCTTCATTTTGTCTTTCACATACACAACTCCATTTCTTTTTTTTTATACAAGCTGCCAATATAATGTGCCACACCTAGATATGCACTGGAGTGGCGGACAAACCAACAATTTGATGGTAAAATGTTACCTGATTCAAAAGAGTGGATCCATTAGTTTACCCGTTCAAAAAATCTGTTAATAGTTTTTATTTAATTTGTAATAAGACGATACCTTTATTCACAAGTAATAGCCATATACTAACTACTAACTACGATACTCATTATGATCCACTTCAAATAAATTTAGCACTTATTACTTTCCATACACGTAACGGTAGTAACTACTAGTCAAAACCAGTAGAGTTTATTTTAGCACTCATCACTTTTTTTTCCCTTCCGTTACATTCTCTTCCATTTGATTGCACGAGTAACAACAATGAAATCCAGGCTAACTGTGTCACAACTTGAACTATGTACACCTTCTTTTGTGGCAAAGGACATACGTTTTTGAAGCTGAAGGCGGCCGTGACATGCTATGGCAAGCTAATAAAACCGTATGGCCGCGGCGGGCTGTGGCAAGCTGCTAATAAAACCGTATGGCACGAGATTATACTGGCGATTTGAAGGTGATGGAATATATAGCCACCACAGCGCAACATATAGTCGTTGGCCGGCACATGCATGTGTGGAAGCAACGGCCAAGCACTTACGAGGATCGAAGTCGCTGTCAGAATAACACGGCGCCACGCGAGTCGTCGTTAATTAATGAATTTAATTTAATTATTATATAGACAACAGATAAACCTCACATGCCGGCGTCGCTATCGCTATTCGCTACGCAGCGACGCATGGCCGATGGATCGTTCGCTGGCTGGCATTGACCAGTCTCGGCAAACGATCGAGGAGCGCCTGACGGATGGAACGATCAGGCGCATATGTTCGCTTGATGCATGGCACAGTATTATACAATTATACGACCGACTGGCAGGCAAAAGGAAAGGGCACACGTCGTCGACGCCTTCGGCTGGTAATAAAGGAGAGGCACATCGGCTCGGCCACACGTAAAGCGATCGATCGAGCTGGTAAAGCCGCGGCAGCAGCAGAAGTGACGAGCAAGAGCGAGTAAACAAAATGGAGTGTGTGCGCGCTGGAATCTGGATTTAGTATTTGCGTTAATTAAGCCCCGTACGTCCAAGGGGACAGATCTGATTGCCTGTACGTACGTACGAGTACGAGTACGAGTAGGAATAATGCTACTAGCAAAACACTTAGGTCGATTAACTATAGTCTACTAGGAAGAAACAAGAACTCGTATGGTACGGTACCGTACCGGCGTCAATCGAGCTCCGTCTCCGTGCACGCTTACAGCTACGGACGGCACCGATTGCAGGATCTCTTGTTCCGCGTCGTCCGGCCCGCACGTGTTTAGGATCAGACGGATCGATGAGCTTTCGTTACATCGTCATCAGCCCCTAATAATGATGTCAGTGTCACGGACGAGCGATAGAGATGGGGAGAAATTGTTACTCCTACACCTACAGTACCAACTTTACCATACCAGCAGTGCACGACTCGGCACGGGGCCCTCGTCATGGTGTACTGTATCAACGCATCGCCAGAGACAGCACCGTCCCGCCTCCATGTTTGTCTGGTGGGCACAGAGAGCGCACAGTGCTTGCGTGCGTGCGGCTGCTGGGGCCCGGGCCGGAACGCTCTTTCCCGTCCCCCACTAGTATTTCGGTTCCGTTCCCCGTGCGTGCGCGTACGGGACGGCCAAGGTCTTTTGCCCCAGGCCTCGCTTTGTCCCTCCGCAGTCCCAGGCCCCGTGCCCTGCTGCCCGTGCCAGATCCTCGGCGCTCGACGCGACGGACGGCGTAAATGCGCTGCCGGCCTACGCGCGCTCACGTGCGCGCACCCGGCCGCGTAGCCCGTACCACGACGCGACCGCGCGCTCGGGGGTGCCGCCTCCGATTCGACACCGGGGCCAGGGCTTCGCTTTCGCACGCACGACGGCACAGGTGGCCTCATCACTCGCGCGCCGTGGCTGCTCAGGCCTGGGGCCTTCAATTGATGGAGTGGACAATGGCCGGCGCAGCTGGGGGCGTTGACATTTGCGCCTGCAAGCCGCACGGGCTGCCTCGGCGAGCGGCGGCCACCGGGCTGGCATACTGCCATGCAAGATTCAGAATGAATGCCATATGATGCTCGTCGAGGGGTTTGATTGTTAGCAAATGAACGAGCCAGCCGCCCAGCCGGCGTGGCCGGGCACGGGCACGGGCACGGCACAGTTGACGCTTGGAAGCAAACATTCCAGCATGGCATTGAAGCCGGAGTACTCGCTCGTCGTCATCGCAGGTCGTAGCTGCTGGCCTGGCGCCCTGGCTTTTCGTACGCCCGGCCTGCCCTGCCGCCCGCCGCTTCCCTTGCCGCTGCGGCGCTAGGCAGGGGCTGTCAGCAGCTCAGGTCATCCGATGGCGTCGCCGTTGCGTGCGCTGCGAGAGAGGCAGGCGGCGCCGCGGATGCGACGGAGACGGCACCGTCCGCGCACGCAACGGCGACTGCGACGCAGGCGCCGGCGCGGCCTCGGGACTCGGAGAGCTCACCCCGCACGGCAGTCGGGTTTGCGTTGCGTCGCAGTGTCAGCCGCTGCTGCATCTGCATGCGTCCGTCGGTCCGACGTGAGGTGCTCCGTTCGGCGGTGGAGTCGAGTGTGGCCGGGCTGGGTTGGTGGCATGTCGCCCTGCTCGCGCTGTCCTGCCGGTTCCACGACCACGAGCCGGCCGCACACGCACTGACGCACGCGATATTCTTCTACTCGAGCTCGCAAACTTGGCGATCACAAGTGTCAGATGAAGAGGCACCGCCATTTTTCAGATGCAGCGTAACAGCTCGTAATAAAATCACGAAACCAACCTGGCTGTGCGGCTCCGGCAGCCACGAAGAAGGCGTCGCCAATCCAACACTGGGAAAAAAAAAGAAGCAGGCAAAAGGCAGAAAAGGGAGAGAGATCACTGTCGCCGTGCTGGGTGCCCCGTTAGATTCCTTCCAGAACTGATCCCACCCCAAAATTTTCTTTCTTTTCTTCTATCGATGGATGGAGAAAAGCAACCCGTATCGGCGAATCAGCGATCAGGAGGGCCGGGGCCGAGGGGGAAAAAGGCGACGGCGGGGGCGAGGCGTGTCCCCGTGGCGTCGCGGCCGTGGGGGGCACGGCCGCGGCAGCGTAACGTGCCGCAGGCCCCCGTCCATTTGGGTACAATAAGCAAGAGGCTGTCCGACCAGTTCTTGATTTGATAGATTTTTCTTTGGAAGGAAGAGAGTCACATGCGTTTGGATTGTGGGTGTTCTTTCTGATACGGGAGGGGCTAGGACTATTTGGAAACCAAAAAATATATATATATGTGAGTGGGCCAGTGTGCGTTTGCAGGGCTGAGTCCTGTTGGCGCGGCTGATACGCCAACTGGGCCTCAGGGTAGATAGAGCTTGGAAAGGAAATTTGTACGCGGAGGTTGGGCCTCACGAGAGTGGGCCGTTGGATCGATTGTGCTAGGCCCAGCTGAGGGTACGTGGGCTGCTACTGAGGAAGTGCCTGGCCGGGCGACGCAGATCCAAGTTCAAATCATTTCACGAGTGACGCGCTCACGCAGATCTCTTCTTCTGCGATAGGAAGTCCCCGTTACAACTTGCATGTGTGGTCACTCAGATCTCACCATTCTTGCATTGCATGCGTTCAGGTCCAGCCGTATACGCTCTAAAGGAAGTCTGTTTCATATAACTTGGCCAAACACCCTTTTTTCTCTGGAATACGGTTCCACTCAGTATATATGCATCTCCTATGCAAATTTCATTGGGCAATCAAACACCCACTTACGTACAGGTTTCCACATTCCACTATCCAGTTAGTTCTTTAAATTTGGGCTATGCGCACCTGTACATTCTGGGTTCCCACTCAGGGCCTGTTCCCACTTGAGTTACGTGGGCTTGGTGCGTACGAACATGATCAATCTCTGACTCTCTGCTCGGCCTACTGAATTACTGATATCCGATCCTGATTGCACATGAGAATCGATCCAAAATATCAGCCGGACGCGATGGCCGATGGAGCATCAACATCTTATTTACCATGCTGTCGCTGCAGCCCAAGACTCTGCAGACCGGCCGATCGCCACAGGGCGGGCTGCCTGCCCATCAACATCTTATTTACCATGCGGTCGCTTGAGAGTTAATCCTCCTCGCCGTCTACATCGGCGTTATGTAGGTTACACCCCGATCCAACCAGACCACCCAGCACTAGATGACTCCAAGAATGACATGCCTGCCTGCCCATAAACGGGCGTCAATTTGTCGGCGGCAGTGCGTAACTGCATACAGTATGGCCCTGAACCTGAAAGGCATGGCATGCGGTTTGGAGGTTTCCATGTGCTGCCGTCCTGCTAATTGCTGAACCTGACCTCTCCACGATCGACATATATGATCGGCACGGTCGTTCTTGTACACGTGGTCCGATTGATCCTGTCCACCTGATGGGTGATGGCCAGTGGCCACTTCAAGTTAATTAGAGGGACCAATGCAATTCAATGTTCGACGTGTCTCAGCGAAAGGTACTACCATCTGTTCGATCAGGCGCCTTAATTGACGCACAAGCACAAGATACTAGAGCCGGGGCAACGAAAGCCATGACGCCACCACCAGCACCAACCATGGCCGCCATCCACGGTTGCCGCCGCCGGCACGTGCTCCTGTTCCCGCTCCCCTACCAGGGCCACATCAACCCCATGTTCCGGCTCACCGGCCTCCTCCACGCCCGCGGCTTCACCATCACCGTGTTCCACTTGCACACCCAGTTCAATGCCCCAGACCCGGCGCGCCACCCGGACTACCGCTTCGTCCCCGTCCTCGACGGCAGCCCCGTGCCCGTCGCTACGAAGGACATCGTTGCTCAGATCATGGAGATCAGCGTCGCGTGCGAGGCCGCCTTCCACGACCGCCTCGCGTCCGTCCTGGAGGAGTACTCCAGGGACGCCGTCGCGTGCCTCGTCGCCGACACACTCCTGCTGCCAGTTTTTGAGACCTCTCCGTGCCCACGCTAGCGCTGCGCACCGGTAGCGCCGCCTGCTGTGCGCGCTTCCTCGCACATACCCGGTGCTCTTCGAGAAAGGCTGCCTCCCCGTGCAAGGCATGCCTGTACTCTGCCCTCCATGCATATACGTTTCTCGAGTACTTTCCACTTCGTAGGAGCACACGCTTCATGCTTTCTTGTATCAACACCCGGTGCACCTCTCGCCTGTCCATGGATGCAGAGTCGCAGCGTGACAAGCCGGTGCTGGAGCTGCCGCCGTACCGAGTGCGCGACCTGCCAGTTATGGCCGAGGATGATGGCGACGGCCTGGTGCGCGAGCATATCTCCCGCCTCACGACTGCCGTGAAAATCTCCTCGGACCTCATCCTCAACACGTTTGACGCGCTCGAGCGCCGTGAGCTGGAGGGCCTCCGGCGGGACCTCGCCGTGCCGGTGTTCGACATCGGCCCATTCCACAAGATCTCCCCCGCCGGCGACGACAGCAGCCTACTGCTCCCGGACCGGAGCTGCCTGGAGTGGCTGGACGCGTTCCCGCCGGAGTCGGTGCTTTACGTGAGCTTCGGCAGCCTGGCCTGCATGACCCCGCGGGACCTGGAGGAGACGGCGTGGGGCATCGCCGCAGGCGTAGTTGGGGTTGGGTCTCACAAGAGTGGACTGTTGGATCCATTGGAAGCTGCTCAAAAAACAAATGAATATACGTAGGCCCAGCTGCAGAGAGTAGGCGGACCAATTAATCACATGGGCGGCTGCTAGGCAGGAAGTGCCTGGGCGTGAGGATCCTTTTAAAGTTAGTTAAGGTGTTGCTAATAAAAAAAAAAGGTTAGTTAAGGTGCTAATTTAACCATGTTTGTACAAAAACATGGTTGCTTCTTTAAATTTGAGCTGTGGTGCACCTGCAAATCACTGTAATTTAAATTAATTAAAGGTTTAGTTGATCAGTACAGGCCAATAACACTGCCCAGTACGCGTGATCTCTGACTCTTGCTTGAATCAGACAGGTCAGATCTTTGGTTCGTCTGTACTCTGCTCGTTCTACTGATTTCCGATCCTGAATTACATACACATCGGGCCGGGATCGATCGAGAATATCACCCGCACGCTATGGCCGATGGAGCACCATCAGCATCTTATCTTGCTGTCCCTGCAGCCGATCGAAGACTATCGAGACCGGCCGATCGCCACGCCACAAGGTCGGCCAGGACACCGGCGACGACCCGTGTGCCGGCCGTAGCTTGAGGCTTGACTAGCTTACACCCCGATCTATCCAGACCACCCCCGGTGGACTTGGAAAGTTGCAGTAGATGACTCCTAGATGCGTACGTCTGCCATAAACGGTCGGTCGTCAGCTCACTTATCGGCTGTGTGCTGTGCGTATGGCCCTGAAAGGCATGCGGTTTGGAGGTATCCAACTGCTGGCGTGCTGCTGGAGTGCTGGGCACGGTCGTTCTCTTGTACACGTAGTACGTGGCACGTGTGGTCTTCAATGCCTGCAGCAGGCCTACGTCGTTTCTGGTTCCATGGAATGGAATGATCTGAAGCCTGATGACGTGGCTCAGTGTGGCTGTACGCCTGTACCTGATGACACATTCGTGCACGGCGCCGGTCTTTGTAGCCCCGAGAGAATTAAGGTTTGCAAGCTGCTTTCGAAAACTCAAGAAATGAAGCTCCTCGTAAGTATGCGAACAGCTCCCATGCCGTTTTTTGTCGAGTGTCTCACTAGCGAGTGAGTTTGATTATGACTCTGCAGTAGTTCGTAGAATTTAACTGAGAGTCAGAAAAAAACCGATTCCATTATCGACGTGTCTCGGCGAAGTTTAATTTCGTTCCATGGAAATTACTCCTCAAGCGAAGGAGCTGAACTACTGTCGCGCTCGCCACAGGGCGTTCAGCCGAATTTCGTGATTCTCAGGCTCGTGGGTGTAGGATTTTACAGTGACATCATGTGCGTGATGAGCTTATCAATGGCAAGCCGCGACGACCCGCCCTCGCCGGTGCACTCCGCCGCCGCCTTCTTCAGCTCGCCAGCTCTCGCCTTCATCTCGGCGCCTTCCTCGTCTGTCACGAGCCGGCGAATCGCCGCCTCGACGCGGGCCCTCTCGAGGTCGCCGTCCACCTCGAGGCCCACCCTCCACACGTGCTCCACGTACCTCGCGTTCCCCATCTGGTCGCCGAAGTAGGGGCGGCACAGCATCGGCACCCCCTCACAGACACTCTCGATCGTCGAGTTCCAGCCGCTATGCGTCCAGAACCCGCCCACGGCGCGGTGGCGCAGCACCTCCTCCTGCGGCGCCCACGCCACGACCTTGCCGCGCTCGCGCGTCGCGGACTCGAACCCCTCTGGGAGACGCTGGTCGTCCGCGGACCCGCTGACCATGCCCGGCCGTATCACCCAGAGGAACGGCACGCCGCTGCCGGCGATGCCCCACGCCGTCTCTACCAGGTCCTGCGGGCTCATGCAGGCCACGCTGCCGAAGCTCACGTAAAGCACCGACCCCGGCGGGAACGTGTCCAGCCACTCCAGGCAGCTCCGGTCCTGGGGCAGCAGGCTGCTGTCGCCGGCCGGGGAGAACTTGTGGAGCGGGCCGATGTCGAACACCGGCACGGCGAGGTCCCGCCGGAGGCCCTCTAGCTCGCGGCGCTCCAGCGCGTCGAACGTGTTGAGGATGAGGCCCGAGGAGGTCTTGATGGCAGTCGTGGCTCGGGAGAGCAGCTCGCGCACCTGGTCGTCGCCGTCCTCGCCGATAACTACCAGGTCGCGCACTCGGTACGGGGGCAGCTCCAGCACCGGCATGTCAAGCTGCGATTCTGCATCCATGGACAAACGTGGTGCACGTTGATATGCTCCTATGAACTGTAGACAGTAGAAACGTATATGGACAGGACAAGAGAGCACACGCATGCCTTGCACGGGGAGGTAGCCTTTGTCGAAGAGCATCGGATACGCGAGGAAGCACGCGCAGCAGGCGGCGCTGCCGGTGCGCAGCGCCAGCGTGGGCACGGAGAGCCTGGCAGCCACCTCGAACATCTCCAGCAGGTGCGCGTCTGCGACGAGGCACGCGACGTCGTCCCCCGAGTACTCCTCCAGGACGGAGGCGAGGCGGTCCCGGAAGGCAGGCGCGCACGCGACGCCGAGCTCCAGGATCTGAGCGACGACGTCCTTGATGGCGACGGGCACGGGGCTGCCGTCTGGGACGGGGACGAAGCGGTAGTCCGGGTGGCGCCCCGGGTCTGGGGCATTGAACTGGGTGTGGAACACGGTGATGGCGAAGCCGCGGGCGTGGAGGACGCCGGCGAGCCGGAACATGGGGTTGATGTGGCCCTGGTACGGGAGCGGGAACAGGAGCACGTGCCGGCGGCGACCACCGTGGACCGCGTCGCTATGTGCGGCCATGGTTGGCGCTGGTGGTGGCGTCATGGCTTTTGCTGCTCGAGCTCTACTGCTCTCGTACCTTTGTGCGTCAAGAGGTGAAGGCGCACCACATATATAGCATGGATAGGCAGATAGCGAGCTATCTCCTGGTGTGTTTTTTTTTTTTTTTTTTTTGTGTATTGTTCTTTAAAAAAATCTCGACACCGAAATTTAGGCAACCACTTAATTGAATTTATTAGTATCTTAATGGTCTAGTTAATTTGCCAGGTAATGTAACTAAAGGATAACAGGGCTTTGAATATATACTGTACGTGTTTGTAACAACAAATAAAATTAGAAAGTAACTTATTTTTGAATAAGGCGATTAACGAAAAGAAAATTTAACGGGTCTACATATCATGAAATTCAATTACTCAGTTCTACAGTTCTGAATTTGTGCAGTTGGGCACTGAGGCGGGTCAACTCAACCACGAGTATCACAACTGCAGAGGAGTATGCATGCCAGATACTTAACGGGCATCTCCTCGTGTTGATTGTGGATTTTATCAACAAAAAAAAAAAATCTGGACCGAAATTTAGGCGCCACATGTATAGCCCATCAAACTAATTATTCCGACTTCGGAGCAACATATCTGCACACTACAGCGAGTAGTTGAAGACGTTTGAACGGAGTTTTTTTTTTTTAAGAAAATCACACAGTACAACACGCAGGTACACACCAGTAATAACTACAGGACCTTAAATACTAAAAAAACCTATGCAATCACCTATGCCAAATCGAGTATGTGAAACAAACATCACAAGATACCCAACTAATTGATCTATGATCAGCTCGTGTTTGGAGTAGGTTAAACATGTCTACATATTTTCTCAACTGTTTTTCCGCATGGGTCACATTTGAGCCTAGTTCGTCCAACCCAGCCTCGAGTCCAACACTGACCCAAAGCCAAATTTATTGTCACGATCCCTTTGCTCTGCACCACTCAGCTTACACATTGATTCGTCGAAGACAGATGTCTCGTATTACCAAGCAACGAGACATCTGTCTTCGACAAATCAATGTGTAAGCAAAATGATTATAATACCCTTATCTTCTTTTTCTCTATTTTCTCTCTCTCTCGAACATACCGTCCAGCCCTTTCCCTTCCCGTGGGCTCCCATCTCCGCTCCTCCCAGCGGCCTTCGCACCTCTACCCCAAACGCCCACGTTTGCTTCCGCCTCCCCGCACTGCCGTGGCCTTACCCGTTGCCTTCACTACCCATGCCCACACTAACTGTGCTCGTGCAATTCGAGAGAGGTTCTTTTGGTTATCAAAGCTGCAAAACATCTCCTAGAGCTAGCCTTGGAGTGGTACCAAACGAAGTCTAAACAGAGTGCCATATAATCACCTTTGTCGTCACACGGAATTGATAAAGTTTCATCTGAATAAAACATACTTATACATACAGTTTCCAATACGAGTAGTGTTTTACATGTATTGCCTATTATTAAACAGCAAAAATGAAATTTGTTGGTTATGTTATGTCGTAACCTTCGAAATAAGGATATGAAACCTCCAAGCTTGAACTAACAATGGTGTTTTAGTAAATTAATTACAGGCAAGTTCCACACTGAGGTGTGAGGTTTATTTTGTTTTTGGGTAGACTTTCATGTGTGTAATATATTATACAAAACTAAAGTCGCAAAAAAATAATAAAAAACTATAAATTTGTTGGAAAAAGGATAAATGTAAACTCTTCGGCTGGCAAGAAAACACACACAACGAAACACAGTAGGGCCAAATGCTACTTAGAATTATTACAGGGACATCATGTGCGTGACCAGCTTATGAATGGCCATGTGCGACGAGCCGGCCTTGCCTGCGCAGTCCGCAGCCGCCTCCTTCAGCTCGCCGGCCCTCGCCCTCATCTCGGCGCCATCCTTACCCGTCATAAGCCGCTGGACGGCCGCCTCCACGCCGCCCCTCTCGAGATCACCGTCCACCTCGAACCCCACCTTCCACACATGCTCCACGTACCTGGTGTCCCCCATCTGATCGCCGAAGCAGGGGCGGCACAGCATCGGCACCCCCTCGCAGAGGCTCTCCGTCGTCGAGTTCCAGCCGCAGTGCGTCCAGAAGCCACCCACGGCGCTGTGGCGCCCACGGCACCACCATGCTGCGCCCGCGCGTCGCGGCCTCGAACCCCTCCGGAAGCTGGATCGCCTCGGGCGCGCACCCGCGGATGAGGCCTGGACGAGGTCCCGCCGGAGGCCCTCCAGCTGGCGGCGCTCGAGCGCGTCGAACGTGAGGATGAGGCCCGAGGAGATGTTGACAGCTTCCACGCCGCGCGCCAGCAGTTCGCAGATCAGGTGGTGGCCGGCCTCGCCGATGTGCATCAGGTCTCGCACCCGGTATGGCGGCAGCTCCGCCACGGGCAGGTCTAGCTGCGACATGCCTTTCACGGGGACGTAGCGTTTGTCACAGAGCATCGGGTACGCAAGGAAGCAGGCGGCGCTGCCGGTGCGCAGCGCCAGCGTGGGCACGGACAGGCTCGCGGCCACCTAAAAGATCTCCAGGAGGTGTGTGTCGACGACGAGGCACGCGACGGCGTCCCTGGAGTACTCCTCCAGGACCGCGGCGAGGCGGTCCCGAAAGGCGGCCGCACACCTGCCGCCCATGGCGATGACGCGCACTTCGATGTCCTCGATGTTGACCGGGGCCGGGCCGGACATGCCTGTTAGAGAATAGAATGGAGCCAACAGGGATTTCGAGCGCTCGCGAACTGCAAGCGACGTGGGCGTCGTGGCTGTCAAGCGCGGGAAAAACCTCTACAGCCTATACACTTTATTAATGCCGTCGGGCACGGGCACGAAGCGGTAGGCTGGGTGGCGCGCCGGGTCCAGGGCGTTGAAGTGGGTGTGGAAGACGGTGATGGAGAAGCCGCGGGCGCGGAGGAGGCCGGCGAGCCGAAACATGGGGTTGAGGTGGCCCTGGTACGGGAGCCGGAATAGGAGTACGTGGCGGCGACGGTGTCGTCCGTAGCGGACGGCGGCGGCGACTTTGCTCTCCCCGGCGATGGATGGCGCTGGTGGTGGTGCCATGGTGCGGAGTGATTCTTGTGTCGGGAGTGGCCTGTGTTTTTTCATATATGTAGCGAACTGCCGGTCTCCGTTTGAATCAGTTCTTAATTCCCGACCATCGCCATCGTGATATGAATAATCCTAATTAAGGATGGCATGTATCGATTTGAAGCACTGACATGCACCCAACCACGAGTATCACAACACAATTCACAATGCAGTCTGCAGATGCGTACGTACGTACTACTCCTATGCCAGATCTGACACTTTTAGGGTCATTGTCAGTGTGCATGTGATACGCGTGTACAGTACAGTATTTCTAGTGTGGTGTACGATGGACATATGATTGCGATCGAACAGATAGACACGGTAGTAGTATACCGTTTTGGTTCCGGCATGAGCTGTATTTTTCGTTGGAGCACCGAGTGGCCCGCCACCGCCGCTGGGGAGAACGCGCGATCGGGCACATGATCGCATCACGGCATTGTGAATTGCAAAACATGTATACGCGTTTCAACCATGTATATGCGTTTGAAAAAAACAAAACAAAACAAAACATGGGAAGTTCCCATCTACCAAAGGCAAGGAAAAAAAAAAAAGAATCAAACAAACACTTGCTTTTCAAACATGCATATGCGTTGTGCTTGCCGTGCCTCCATTTGAAAGCTCCAATTTGCGCTTCAATGCTTAGTTGGACCAAGAAATCAAATGGACCATCTGTCAAAGTGTTAATTGTTTGGAGGAGAGAAATAAAAGAAATGCAACGTTAGTCTAAACAAAATACATTAACTCCCACTCTTAAAATTTTCATGTACTATTCGCATTCCAGTTGTTAAAAAACGCCCGTTTTTCAACCGTTCATTTTTTGGGGAGAGGATTTAACCGTTCATTTGTTTTTTGAGAAACTTTTAACCGTTCATATTTATCACGCGTTTTCTGTTTTCTCGTGTCACTGGTTTTCTACTAGGCCCATAGCACTTTAGCAGGGGAGAAGAGGAATATCACATGGGCTAAGCCCACATCCGTCCTCCAACGCGCCCACCTTCAGGCCCATCTTTTGCTCCAAAAAAAAAAACACCTTCAGGCCCAGCTGCCTTCCTCGAGGCGAAGCGGCGCCGCTGAGCCATTGCTGCTTCGTCCGTCTCGCGTCTCGGTCAGAGTTGAGAACCAAAACAGAATCCCCCATTCCAAGCGAGGGTTTTGCTGCTGCTCCGGCCGGACCCAGGGCGTGAAGAAGCGGCGCGATGGCGGTGGGCGACCTGGCGTTCAAGGCGCTGACGGCGGGGCTGGGCGTCGCCACGCTCTACCTCGCCGCCACCTTCTCCGTCAACGTCTACCGCGGCCTCTCGTGGCACAACGAGCAATCCGTAAGCCGAACTCCCTCGTCCGCCCTCCCCCCCGAGCCCGGCGATTCGGGATCTCTCGGCTCCCCGCGCACTGATTCGCTGCCTGTTCGTGCCGGGTTTGACCACGCCCTCGCAATTACCGGTGGATGATGCGCGGCGCGGCGGCATCAGCGCTGGCCCGTGGTTGTTTGTTGTTGCCTCGCTTGGTTCGGTCCACGCTTAGCTTGGACCATTTAACACTGCTGCGCCGTTTCGTCTTCTGGACCGATGCCAAGCGACTGTGTTCACGGGCGCATCAGATTATTTTTGCATAGCGTTTACATGACATTCAGGGATCCCATTGGATAAACGTGTTTGCTAGCCTCTTAAAACGTATTCCATTTCCCAAATTAGCTTACTTAGGATGAATATCTTTGTTGTTCGGATGAGATGTTTTGCATAAACATCAAGATTGGATTACTTGTCAATGTTCCTTGTAATATCAGAACCAAATATCTGCTTTGATTAGTGGTCCGTTTGCTGCCTATTGTGAAGAACTTGACCATGGTTTTGCAAATTAGGAATGGAAAAGTGGCTCTGTGAGTGCATTCGCTTGATTGTTTGTTGTAAGTTTGCTCCATTCCGTTGTTGGCTTAGATAAAACCTGTCTGATTTGTTTCATGTTGTGAAAGGATGGAATCTACCTGTATTGCTGTGTTCCTCTGTACCGCAGCTTCACAAGCATTGATTGACATGATGATCCAGCGATCTCATTGCGCGTATATTTATGCCATCTGTTACATGTACAAGCAATTGGTGTTACAAATTATTATATTTCTCAAATTAAGTTCTTTAGCATTTCTTTTTCCAGTATCAAGGTTATTGAGTGCTTGGGATTACGAAACTACCTGGATGAACATCCTTGTTGTTTAGATAGGATGTTTGTATGCTGCAGTCTAAATAGAAGCTCAAATGACTTTGGATGTTCTTCATGTTATAACTAATGTCTTGTTTGGTTTGGATGCTCACGTCTGGTTCAGTGTTGGGACTTGGACCTCCCCAATCCTCATTGGCCCTAAGATCTGAATAGCGTGGGTTATTTTAGGCTACAATTTGTGTGCCTCTAGGTCCTGCCAGAACTTGATGCACCTTTAACTGAAGTGTCACCAAATTCTGGGGATCATATGCATGTATTTCTGTGTAGCTTAGAAAGAGACTTCCGTATAACTAGGTTTGCAGTTCTGGATTGGTGGTATTTGTAACATTGATTGAACCCCTGTATGTTTGAATGCAGAATTCATGTTATAGGCTGGGTGCCATTTCAGCTTTCAAAGAGATTGCTTCTTAACAAAATAAACACCTAGACTCACGGGTGCCACATAATAATATGCTTTTGTTTAAGAGTGGATCTGAGTTATAATTTTGGGCTACCTTAGTCAACACCTGTGTTGTCTAAAAAATCCTTAACTCCTGTCCTAGCATCTTGTGTTTCTTCTTATTTCAAAGATGGTTTTTACTGTAGTTTACTATATTCTTTCTATGCATATGCTTCTAAAAGCCATGTGTTAACTTTTGCTGTTGTGCATTGCAGAAGCTAGAAAAGGCGAAAACTCAAGATTGGAAAGGATCAGCAGGCAGTTTTAGATAGCAGATGAAACGAGGGGAGGGGGGCTTTTTGTTGATGGCTATCTTTCGTGTCGATTGTGTTTGCTTGTCCCACAGACATTTCAAGATATCCGGACTGTATCTTCTAGTACTAGTATGTGAAATACCATAGTTCATATATGATTCACGAAGCTGTTTGGGATGATTATTCATCTTTCGGGACACACCATGTTTAACAAATTTGGATCAGCATGACAGCATCATAAATGTTTTTTTAAACATATTTACTTTCCATCTTCGTGTGTGTATTTCCTCCTTGCGGCCAACTTTCATGACTAATTATGTCGTGCATAGCACCTCAAATATTACTGAAATAGGATTCATATACAAAGTGTTAGCTTAGTGAAGCACCCATGTGGGATCTGCTAAGCGAAATGATAATTTCAGAAGTTTTCTTTCCCCTTATCTCTTCCTTTGCTTCCATTGAAATGCAGGATTTTCGTTGTATTTCCTATGTTTTGTGTGAAAATGACTATCCGCCCTTTTTCCATTTATTAAGTCCCCCTTTTGAATATGAAATTTCTCTCTTTTTCTATGAAATCACTATATATTCATGTGAAGCTCCCTACATTTCAAAGAGGGTTTTAGTCTTGTCTCATCTTTCTAGATGCTCAGTTTCGCAATATTTCGTAGTATACCACCCCTTGCAAGTTGTTAGTGAATTGCTCTATCTCATCACATCTCTCAAATCTACTACCACAAGAAAAACAGGAGTAAATTATTCCGACAGTCCCTAAACTATTACATCATTCTGTCCATGTCTATGAAATTACACAGCTAGGGTAATACACGTTTTTTATGGCTTCCACTTCATCGGTTTTGGTTAATTTCATATAGGCCGTTTGCATGTTTGATAGAGATTTTAACTAATAAATCGGTGAAGAAGTCGCAACAAAAGCCTTGATAAGACTGAAGAGGGCCTAACATCAAACAAGCAAAACCAGAGATTAGCGGTAATCCACGCCATAACCTTTAAAGATGGCATGTGCTATGGCGCTATGCCACCAATATATTTTCATTCCCTTGCCCCACCCTGTCTCTTGGCTAGGCTTATGGGTAAATAATATTTTTTATTTAAGAACGTGGAATCAGTTATATTTTGGGCTACCTTATGTCTTGGTTTGTAGATCGAGTAAAATAAGTGGCAGCTGCTAAAAGAAAACTAACGAATCGAACAACCCAATCTATAGTCTAGCTTTTTGAAACTTTTTAACTATCTAGCTTATTAAAAAAATTGCTCCTCCATTCCAAATATAAGTCATTCCAAAAATATGAATCACAAGGAAAGATGCGGGTTTTGATAAAGGTCATGCAAAAACTTTTCTACAAGTTCTTTTGAGGAAGACACACTGGTTACGGTTTGGGCACTGATGCAGGCTTGCAGCGTTCAAATGACGTCAATGAACAAATTCTTAATGCTTGCGAGCTACTAGAATCGAGAACCGAGAGCCATGGAGTTCTTCACATCACATGGATGGTCTTTTAATTTACATCTTGGACTTTAGTTCTAAACTTGTAATAAGTTTTGATTATGGGTGTGCTACCGTAATCAGTTTGGGCTGATGTTTCTTTTTCATAGAAGAAGGCTGGAGCTGGAATTTTTCTCTATAGCTATTGCAACTTATAAAAATGATGGTCAAGCTTGAGATGCTATATCTAAAAAAAATCAAATATATATTACTATAAAAATATAATTAATGAAGAATCTAATGATATACTTAGTTATCATCATAAATGTTATTATATCCTATAAATTTGGTCAAGTTTGAGATGCTTTAACTCATTTTAAGAATGACTTATAATTTAGGATGCAGAGAGTATTAGCTAACGCTCTATAGCTATTGCAACTTATAAAAAACTTATTTGATCCAAACGGGGTTCAATCAGAGCCTGTGTTTACCAATCTCCTCATATATTAGCTTATGCCAAGATAACCCCTTAAACTAACGCTGTGATTAGCTCCGCTAACTATTTCAATTGGTATATCTTCCTCTTTAATATGATTTATTTGTTTATTAAGATTTTGTGAGGTAATAGCGAACATCAAAGTTGATTTTTTTTTATTAAAAACACTAAAAACAGAAAGAAAATGTAAGAAGCTGTAACAAGTACAATGGGGGGCCACAGAATTGCAGCAAATTGGACGGACAGTAGCACTCAACGAAGGATCAACGGCCCACCAACACAGCAGGCCACGGCCTAGAAGCCGGAAATGCCAGGCGCGCGCGAAGAGGAGGGATTGGGCACAGCCCATTGCCTACGTCATCGTCTACATGGCATGCCACGTCACTTAGAATAAATAAGAAAAATAGAAGTCAATAAAATAGGAAAGGAAAAATCCGCAAGATCTCTAGTTCCTTAGGGGTCAAGTCCTGCAAAGGCTATAAATACAAACCTCCATGTACTAGTTACAATCAATAAAGAAAGGGGTCAACCCTGTCTTCTTCCTCTCTCTAGCCGTCGCCGCCGCTGCCTGCACGCTGCGCGCCGCCGCTGCCGCTCCCCCGCGTGCCCTAGGGCGCTGCCAGGTCTGGCCACGTCCACCGCCCAACGCCGCTGCCCGGCCATACCGCCGCCTCTCCCTCGCGCTCCTCCTCCCGGTAGATCAATCTATGCCCTCCACGTGTCACCGGTGCGTCGGACCCCTTACAGCTGGTATCAGATAGCCAGATCAATCTACACCGCCGCCATGGCTTCCATCTCCAAGATCGAAGAGCTCCTCCGCAACTTCACCATCAACACCCTTGCCAAGATGGATGCCCTACACGAGGAACTCGCCAGCGTCAACGCCCGTCTTCAAAAGATGGACAACAAGAAGGAAAACCAATCTACAACCCCACCAACGCCTGAGTTACATATTACAACAAGGTATGACAACACTACCAATTTCAGCAACATGGCTAAAGTGCAAACAACCCATGATCCGACAAGGAAGATCAAGGATATCATCACCAACGATGGTATAAACGTCACGAATACAAACCATATGATCAACAAAGGAGAAGAGATGGAACACACAATCAACAGAGTCAACGCGACGAGCACCAAGGACACGGCTTTCATCAACCCAACAGTCGTGAAAAACCCGGACAGATCCAATCTGAACACCGCCGGTAAAGCAGAGGAGACCACACCAACAACCTACGCCGCCAATGAGCTTACTATATTACAACAGAATCTTGTTGCCAAGGAGAAGCAACTTGAACGCATACGTAATGCAATTCTCAACAATACCAACGATGACACACTCAATGCATCATCCAATCCCGACCGCATAAAACCAACACGTTACCCTGTGTAGCTTACCAACTCTTCAAGAAAAGGATTAGCAACTCCATCAATGCAATGAGAAGAAGTTCAACAACGTTGACTTCTAACTACCCCAATAAAGCTACTGTCAACATGGTGCAGGTATTTACTAGTAAACTACCATCACAACCATGGTTACTGCTATTCTTCTTGACATTCAAGGAAAATAAAGCCAACTACAGCAATAGTGCAATCACCTACAACACTGATAGCATCAAACTCTTTACAATAGCCAGTGGGATTCTGTTCACCTTAATAATTATCAATTCGGTCAAAGCAAGGTCATCAAAAAAGGAAATATCAGTGGCAATAGACAATGAATTGCCAGATCGACATTCAGTACCAAATCTTACGGCACCAGATGGACCTCTACAAATGGCACCAACAATGCAGGAACACCCACTCCCCTTCACTGATGACACAAGTGATTGGCTACATAGACAACACAACATACCTGATGACATCACGGTACAAGCCAGGACAAGGGACGAACACTATACAATAAGGATACAAAAGCATTACCCGAGGAGACACACAACACGACAACAGGGGTTATCACCCCAGCCAATGCTACTACACTCTCCTGCTTGTCAACGCATTCAACGATACACCACACCAACACCAACAAAACGCCTCCATCTACAATCACCTGATTCATACGAGAGGCACCTATCACTGAGGAGTTCCCCAATACGAGGATCATTCAACCCCCAACGCCACCTACTACCCCAATTTCGTCGCGAGGACGCGCCGATCGAGGAAGGAGGGAGTGTTGTAACAAGTACAACGGGGGCCCATAGAATTGCAGGAAATTGGGCCAACAATAGCACTCAACGAAGGATCAGCGGCCCCCAAACACAGCAGGCCACGGCCCAGAAGCCAAAAACGCCAGGCGCGCACGAAGAGGAGGGATTGGGCGCAGCCCACTGCCTACATCATCGTCTACATGGCATGCCATGCCACTTAGAATAAATAAGGAAAATAGAAATTAATAAAATAGGGAAGAGGGGATCCACAGATCTTCAGTTCTTTAGGGGTCAAGTCCTGCAAAGGCTATAAATATAAACCCCCATGTACTAGTTACAATCAATAAAGAAATGGGTCAACCCTATCTAAGGGGTCAACCCTATCTTCTTCCTCTCTCCAGCCACCGTCGCCGCCAGGGCTAGCCACGGCTGCCGCCCAACGCCGCTGCCCGACCATACCGCCGCCTCCCCCTCGCGCTCCTCCTCCCGGTAGGTCAATCTACGCCCTCCACGTGTCACCGGTGCGTCGGACCCTTTACAGAAGCATAATGATGAAAAATTTATAATGTTTCTTTTTTTTAATCTTGATTATGATGCCTTCTCCGGCCTCACAAAATTTTGAAAACAAATTCAACCTGTACTTGGAGGAGTAAAAAAAAATCTTGTTAAGGGGTAGAATGGGTTTGAAAACAAAACTCCAAAAATTTGAAAACAAAACTCAACTTGTACTAGGAGAATAAACAGGAATGGAATAATTTTAACTACTGTTTTTTCTAGAATATCCTAAACTCCCCGCAGCGTTTCCGTATTGAAATCGACAGAAAGATGCTTTTATCCTTAATTTTCTTGACAAAATCGGACACTAATCACCTAGATTAGGACCGACGCTACCGAAATCAATACGCACACTGGCCAGATCGAGGGCACGCACAGGAGGCCCGGCGGCGATATAAAGGTCTACGCTGCCACACGCGTCTTTTCAAGCACACGCGCAGTTCCACTCCATCGATCCTCCCACGGTGGGTGCACCTCTCGATCGGCGGCGATAACTTGCTAGCGATCCACCGCCACCATCTCGAGACCGGCGGCATGGCCACTACCGATGACGACGTCTTCCTGCCCACCGACGAGGCGTCGATCGCCCTCCTGCGCGGCCTCCGCGCCAAAACCGTCGACCGCACCTTCATCCACCGCGTCGACGTGTGCTCCGCCGTCCCGGAGGAGCTGGTCGCCGATCTGCAGCCGGTGCCGGGCACCGACGTGACGGAGGAAGGGTACAACAGCGTGTGGTACTTCTACTGCCTGAAGCGATACAAGAACACCCGTGGCGAGGCCAGCGGGTACAGGCAGCGCTCAGTGAAGACCGCCGGGACGTGCTGGCACTCGGAGGCTGGCGCGAAGCCCGTGACGGGCGTGCCCGGCGCCACGTTGTGCAACCTGTCCTACGGCCGCATGGAGAAGAAGGGGCCGTTGGGTCGGCAGCGCTTTGACAGGATGGGATGGAATATGACGGAGTTCGACGACACGCAGTGCGGCGGCGGCGACCACGTGCTGTGCAGGGTGCACCGCTCGACCTCGTCTCTCGCCAAGAGGAAGTTCAAATCGTCGTCGTCGTCGTCGTCGAAGAGGAAGGCGGCTGGCGATCACCCTGAGGCACCGCCAACGAAGCTGATCCACGAAGAGCAGGTGCAGGTGCAGCAGAACCCCGCCGCTTTCTTCACCAATGTTTGCCCGATGATGCCCTGCTATGGTTATGGACCTCGTCCCCAAGACTTTGATCCCGTGACGATGATGGTCGGAGGAGGCGAGGAGGAGCGTGATGTGCAGCAGCCACGCGTTGAGTTGGAGGCGGAGCACGTCGACGGCAGCGAATTCAGCGTCGAGAAGTTGCTCAACATGGAAGAGTTCACCAGTGCTTACCCGGCGATGCCCTGCTATGGGCATGTTATTCCCCAAGGCGTGGATCCCATGCCGATGTTCGGAGGCGAGGACGAGGAGCATGGTGTGCAGCAGCCACGCGTTGAGTTGGAGGCGGAGCACGTCAACGGCGGCGATTTCAATGTCGAGGAGTTGCTCAACATGGAAGAGTTCACCAATGCTTACCCGACGACTACGATGCCCGGCTATGTTCATGGTGGTCCCCAAGGCGAGGAGGAGGAGCATGGTGTGCACCAGCCACGCGTTGAGTCGGAGGTGGAGCACGGCGGCGACTTGGGCGGGTTCAACTTGGAGGAGTTGCTCAACACCGAAGATTGGAAAGGCCTACTGCAGATGCTCCAAGCCAAAGGGGAGCAGGGGCAGCGGCAGCTGCTGCCAAGCGACGAGCACGAGCAGGGCGGCGGGATCGTCATCTCCGGCAGTCTACTTTATGCGTGCTAGCTGATCCGTGCATGTTTTAATTTACTTGTACCACCAATGTATGACACTGACAGCAGGGATGAGTGCTTCTCTGATTGTAAACGTACACTTGATAGGGAAATTAAAGACGGTGTTGTTTTGAATCAAAGAAATACTTTTTCGAGACCGGGCCTTCACCCGTTTTTTATTAAGAGGAATAAATAAAAATAACAACAGGGCGTTAAACCATTGATGTTAGCAAGAAGCACACATCCGATGGCAGACAAGAGTTTTAAAACCTAACTACTGGATACAACATAAAGGATTACATATTGAACAAATTTTGCGACTAAAAAAACAAGATACCCGCTAGCCGAAACCAGTAGCACCCAGTCGCAGTATCTTGCCATGAACCAGAGCCTGCATGGCCTCCTCTGCGTCACCCGCCAGTGCCACCTGTAACGCGGCCTGCTGAATCTCCTCGAACGTTGCTTCATTGGGGCGTTGTGTCTCGACCTCGTACTCAAGCTTCTTCATGAGGACAAACCTTGCCTGCGCCTCCGGCTTGTTGAGCTTGTTCTTGGCGGCCAGGCGGGCACTACGCTTGGGCAGCCATTCCAGCGTGTCTTGGCTGGGACCCGCCTTAGTGACCCGCAAGGTCGGTGTGGAAAGCAGCGACGGCGGCAGCGGCTTCATGAAGGAGTTGATGAAGTCATCAACAGATTCAAAGGGCATCCCATCCGCCTTGGCGTGCCCCACCGCGGTGCCCTCAAAGGCAACGACATCGGCGCCTGGGTCGACGACACATGGAGCAGCGGCCTCAACGACGGTCGTCGGGAGCTCCATGGCGGCTGGGGATAGCGGTGAGGTGTCTCGACGGGCAGTGCCCTCCTCGTTGATGCCGCCCACCATCGCCATGGCCACAGAGCCGGAGGGAGTCACGTCCAAGCCGACGTCATTGCCCGCCGTGCCGATCGAAGTGTCAACAGCTGCCACGCCGAGGTCGTCCTTGGCGGAGGCCATGACAACCGGTGCGGCTTCTGCCTCAAACCTGCCTGCCTCCGCCTCATCGTCCATGGGGTTGAATTCCTTGCGTGGCGAGGGGTCCGCCGTGGCCTGGGAGGCCACCTTTGACAACACCCCACCCTGCATAGGAGCGCAAGAAAGATCTCCCTGCTGACCCTTACGACCTCCGGCCACCCACATGGTCACCTCAAATTTCAAAGCAAGTTGCGCTAGGAGCTCGTCCAGCGTGGCCGCATTAGTAAACGTGAGAAGAGCAATAGGTGCAACGGTCTCACCAGCCGGGGCAGCGACACTCTTGACAACGGAGGCCTCAGCCCTAGGGCGGCTCACGTCATCCAGAGGTGGACCAAGTGGCGGCAATGAAGTCGACGACGAAGACGGCGTGGAAGGCAGCTGTCTCTGCAGAGGTGGGACGACGGTCGTGCACACTTTGGCCCGATGTCCGGCACACCGGCAACGAAGGCAGCATGACGGGGAGCGGCACTGAGCAGCGACGTGGCCGTGGTCGAGAAAGTTGAAGCAGAGGCCCACCAACCCCCGCAGGACAGGACGTCGTCGCGTGAGTGCACCCCTCCCTAGCCGGTGGGCGTGCCCCCTACTGTTGGCCGACGCTGGCCTGTCGGCCTCCTGCTGCGGCCGCTGTGGGAGCACCCGCTGCCAACCCTCGGCATTCGGCATCGAGGGGCAGCGATGGGAGCCTAGGCGCAGGTGAACCGGGCGACGTTCCGGGGCCGGAGGGTCGGTGGGGGCGTTGGCAGAGGCCATCTTCTTGCGACGGTGACGCTACCGGCGCCTCGTGGCAGAAGGGGGCGCGCCTGGCACCCATGAAGTCTGCAGCAGTGTAGCCTCACAGCCAGCAAGCGCGCCGAGCCTGCGTCGCCGTCTCCGCCGCTGACACCGCCTCCCCGAAGCAGTGCGTTGTGCAACCTTCACATCTCTAGCCGGCGGCGGCGGCGGCGTGGCCTGGATAGCCTTGCGAGCAGCGTCCAGGTACAACGGACGCGTGGCAATAGGTGTAATCTCGTTGTCGGAGACGCCCCCACTGGAGTCCGTGTCCGCCCACCGTCTAGCCTTGGAGCGGCCCACTGAACTGCCTCCAGGATGGAAGGGAGCAGCGTGGAGAGAAAGAGGTTTTGACGGCCTTGAAGAGGGGTCGCCAGCCTGATGCAGGGTTGACGGCGACAACAGTGGCGCCCGACGCGCTACGACATGGTGGGTTGATGCTGGAGCCCTTCTTCCTCCTCATCTTCTTCCTCGTCGAAGACGTCCTCGACGAGGACCTCGTCTTCAAGCAGCTGCGTCGCAGTCATCGCGGGCACGGCCCCCCTGCCCGGGGACCCTAGAAGGCTGGCACTGGGGTTGGGCCAGGGGCTGGAGCTGGTGGCGGCCACCGGCGCTGCACCTGATGAATCCTCCCACGGCGACGTAGTCTGGGCGGCCGTGGTGGTGGCCCCTGCTAGGGCTGTCGTGTCGTAGGTGGCAGCCGGCGGGCCGGGGGAGCCCTCGGCGGGCAGGGGGCGTCGTCCTCTGTCCCGGTCGAGCGCTCGCCGGCGGCGGGCAGCGGCGCCCCCCTTCCTCGCGCGTGGACGGGGCCGGGGAGGGGAGAAGATGAGCAACTGGGGCAGAGGCTTGGTGGCGGAGCCGGACAACACAGCTTCCGGAGGAATGATGGTGGAGGCAGGCGGAGCAGACGCAAATGGAGACGGCGACGCTGACGAGCTTGGGTGCGGTTCCATGGGCGCTTGGATCTCCTCGGAGCCAGGACGAGCCGGAGCACAGGACCCATCGATGGGTAGGTCCAGCAATGGGGGATGCGGATCTAGTGGAGGATTGATGGGAAGGAGCGTGGTGATTGTAACAACCCAAAAATTTGATCTACAAAATTTTTTTTTCGACAAAACCCTGAGTGATGTGGTGCGACATGTCATCAT
>CM041628.1:13061458-13077148 GCA_023333625.1 Bothriochloa decipiens
TTGTAGTTCCTACATGCGTTCACAATGTTGGCATCAAGATTCAAAATACAATGTATATATTTGGGTCACACAATCTGGCATTTCTACAGATAGGGTATCTTGGAATGGGCATGTGAACTGTGGGGTTGGTTATTCTTTCTATGCAAGAAGAACAGCTATGGTAGTATCCGTCTCTTGTTCTACATAGGTGTACCTTATTGAGTAGTGACATTGCCATAGCATAGGTGTTGCGATTATAATAGATTAATTGTCCATGTGCTTTGGTTGAGAATGTCAGCACTCACCACATCAAGTGTTCTATCAGAAATAGAGTTTATTCTGTGGTAGAGTGCTCACAAGTTAATCAGATTCTAGAGTGCTGACAAGTTACTCAATATGATTCTTGAGAGCCACAAGTTTCTCCATTGTCCTCGAATAGTTGATCAGATATAGAGGTGATAATCCATGAACAATTGATTGATCGAGTTGAATATTATTGTCTTTTTGGATCTGTATGGCAGCAGCTCTACCTATCAGTCTATCACTTAAGAAGCCAGAGGTTGTTATTGATTGCACTTGTAGATTTGATACTTTTGAGTTTGCTGGAACATAAATAATCAAGCAATGCGATGTATGTGGGTGACTGGGTGGGCTTTCTGCATGTATCAGTTTCTTTTGTTTCCTGGTGCTGTATAGGTCTAATGTGTGATATCACCAAATCGTTACATTGGATTTCAAGTTGATTGATTCTTGTATTCTAATGAATGTCAAGTAAAAAAAATTCTTCCATTCCAAATTGTAAGTCGTTCTGCCATAGCATGCAGATACATAGCTCTTGTTATGTTTCTAAACATAGCGTGCATCTATGTACATAGCAAAAGCTATGTATCTAGAAAAGCCAAAAATGACTTTGGTACTAATACTGCTCAGGATGAAATTAGGATTTATAACATTGTGCTGTCACACCAATAGCCGTCGTAGTGATGAGACTGCTCAGATGGTTACTTTTCCTATCTGTTGCTTCAGCATTATCCTGCTGCTTGTGTTGTTCGTCACATAGTTCCCTGGGTCAAATCCGAGCTATCATATGCATTTTGTCCAGGGCATTGAGATTTGAGATTTAGCCTAATCCTTAGATTCATATCTCAAAAGCATTTTTGTCTTGATTGATGGTGATGATATTTCTTGCATCTGTGCTTTAACAGGTGCTGCTAAAGTCTGAATGGAACAGACATAGTTTCTGAAGCAAGAGCAGATCTTGCAGCTGGGAATCGCTGGATGAAGAGGATTGCCTTTACAATTCCATGTGCTGTTGTGGCTGTTGTTTCGACAAGAAACCTGCGGTTGGGTTCATAGAGCTACAGAGATCCACGTATCACTCGCAGGACTTGTGCGGGTTAACAGTGGTTGTATTATATAATCCCGAGGATTGAGGAGTCATTTTCTCTTCACCCATCATCGGACTGCTTCCATC
Organism: Bothriochloa decipiens; assembly: GCA_023333625.1. Classification (NCBI taxonomy): domain Eukaryota; kingdom Viridiplantae; phylum Streptophyta; class Magnoliopsida; order Poales; family Poaceae; genus Bothriochloa; species Bothriochloa decipiens. The sequence goes on from CM041628.1 coordinate 13,062,912, forward strand.
ATTTGTATGTATCAGTCTCACTCATGGTCTTTCGCGAATTATCCTCACTTTGACCATACACACACCCTTTTGCACTGGCATGTGCTTATCGCCCTTATCCTGGGAGGGAACGTGTCATGTCTACCCATCGAGCAGTGACATCTTTATCGCTACATCCCTGTCATGTTATGAGTGCGTAATGATACTATTTACTGTTCCTCCACTTGTCCTTGTCTCGATCTGATCGAACTCTTGGCCGTTATTACTGCGGTGAAAAAGAGTTGCCTGCAAGTCGCCAATTCATAATTGGGCAGGTTTCATCGACGCCTGCACATTGTCCAGGTTCATTGCACTGATATCGTATTGCTCTATGATTGCAAAGTTTATACATACTTTTTGTTTTGTTTGACGGATTGCAAAGCTTATTTTAGCTTGGTCAGAAACTGTGGCTGAATCTTTTAAACGGAGCAAAGCAAAACATATTCGACTCGATCAAATCAGGTAAACCACTACTGGTAAAGAAAGCGGGACCGGGCCGGGCCGGCCTGCCTCCGAGTGGACCGATCTGTCGTGCCGGACCGCCCCCGATGGCCCACCAGCGCAGCCTCAGGTCACAGGTCAGTCATTTTCTAGAGGGGAAAGAAAAAAAAAAAAACATGTCCATGGAAGAAGCGGACGCGTGGTGCGCGTATTGTACGGCGCGGAGGTAGGTCAAGCCGCGGCTGCTACGCGGTGTGGGCGAGCCGAACCAAGCGGGCGATCGGTCGAAGCGAGGCGTGGCGGCCGGAGATGTCGCAGAAGAGGCAGCCGGATGAGAACGACGGCGCGCGGCGCGCCAGCGGCGGTGGAGGAGGAGGATGCGAGCCCGGTGGGAGCTCATCGTCCTCCTCCCTGCCCCAGCGCCCCGGCGAGCCGAAGCGGCAGAGGATCGCCCTTCGCGAGTGAGTCCGCTCTCCCCTCGCGCTCTCGATTGGGTGCTCTGTGATTCGATGCCGTGGTGACTTGATTGTTCCCCTTGCAGTGTGATCTCGGAGGTGATGCGGAACACCAACATCGAGAAGTTCTTAATTGCGCTCGAGCCCCTCATCAGGAGAGTGGTGAGACCGCCTTTTGTCTGTTATTATTACTGTTTATTTGCTACGTGGCCAATTTCTCGCTTCTGTGCGTTGAATGAAAATTCGTAGGATTGCCTTCTGTTGGTTGCATTGACGATACATATAGTACTGTTTCAATCCCATCTGTATCTGTTGTTGATGACACTCTCATCTTGATTTTGGGTCATTCAATCAGTTGATTAATTCAGAAGTTGCAAACATGCCTAAGTTGGCCCCAAACCATTTCCAACTTGATTTATCAGAGCCTTACAAACTTGCAGATTGGATAAGAATTAACATGCTTTGGGTTTCTAGATCACAAGTGCGAGTTCTTCTTTACTTCCCAAACTACTCCTTGAGAAGCTAAACTTTTATTTGTATCGTATTAATAGTGTATAGGCTTGCTCTCATGATTGTGTCTAGAATGATTCCAACCCTACAAAATAAATCTGTGTCCCTGTTTTCATTCTGTGTCGAGCCATTCCAGTTCAGTGATAATTTTACAGTGGACTATAGTATAGGTTCGCCTTGAACCATTTGTTCATTCTAGCCATTTACTGCTGCCAATTGTTTGATTTTTTTTCCCTAGGTAAAAGAAGAAATTGAGTCAGCTTTTGCAAATCATGCCTCTATGATGGCAAGGTATGGAGTTTTAACACTGCTTTTGACAACCACCATGATTTGGTATATCTCTAATGAGTTTATTTCTTATTTTTCATTAGAAGTGTCACAGACAATGTTCCATCTGTGTCAAAGAATTTGCAGCTGCAGTTCATGACTAGACTTTCTCTTCCAATATTTACTGGATCCAAGATTGAAGGAGAGGGCTCCTTAAGTATAACTGTTGCTCTAGTCGACGCTTTGACTAGACAAATTGTAGCGCCAGGCAAGGAGTTCCAGATAAAGGTTGAGATTGTAGTACTAGAGGGCGATTTTGAAAGTGGAGAAGATGATGACTGGACAGCTCAGGAATTTAACAATAACATTGTTAAAGAAAGGGAAGGCAAAAGGCCCTTGATTTCTGGGGATGTATTCGTTGTCCTCGTTGATGGCATTGGAACAGTAGGGGAACTTTCGTTCACAGATAACTCCAGCTGGACAAGGAGCCGAAAGTTCAGGCTAGGTGCAAGAACTGAGGATGGTTCTTTTAATGGTGTAAGAGTACGGGAAGCAAAAACTGAATCATTTGTGGTTAAGGATCATCGAGGAGAATGTGAGTTTATGATTGGATTTTTAAAATTTCTGCCCAAGCTATCCTTTTACTTTCTCTGCGTTACTCATTCTAGGCTCATGAAACGATTTGGTGTAGTGGCTCTTAATTCAACAATTACGTGAAAAGTATAAATGAACTCCTTGTTGTCCTATAGAGTCAGTCTAGACTTAGTTGAGGAAGACTAGTTGGGTGGAAGTGGAAGGTGTGATCATGCATCCAGTATCCTAACCACCAAGGGTTGAGTCCTCTTGAACTCAAATTTGGTGCCTATTTTCATCTTAATGAAAAACCGCCTATCCTATTTTCACCTTAATGAAAAACCGCCTAGTTCCTCCTAGTCTGGTCTCATTTTTCCCCTCTAGACTTAGTTGGAGTATGTTTCCTTAAGTCAGGGGTTTTGATATCCTAGTGATCTACCTTCTCTAATTGAATGATGACACATGATATTTCTCCATTGCCCTGAATACTTGTAAAATGGTATAATCTAATTGATTATCTACTATTGACCAGTGTACAGGAAGCACCACCCACCATTTCTTGAAGATGAAGTCTGGCGCCTGGAGAAAATTGGCAAGGAAGGTGCTTTTCACAAGCGTTTGAATAAGGAGAACATTTGCACTGTCAAAGATTTTCTCACCTTATTAAATCTTGATGCTTCTAGACTTCGAAAGGTATTGTGTACTGTTGCCTATGGCAGTTGCAGTTCAGCAAAGATGTGTTTTACTAACCCTGATTTATGTCAAAATCATGCAGATATTAGGTGGTGGCATGTCAACAAAGATGTGGGAGGCCACTGTGGAACATGCAAAAACATGTGTTCTAACTGACAAAGTGCATCACTACTATCCTGACAGTCTAAACAAAGCTGGTGTTGTATTCAATGTAGTTGGAGAAGTAAGAGGGTTAATATCTGATAAATATGTTTCTGTTGATGACCTTACTGAAAAGGAGAAGGTAACTATGATGTGTCGCTTTCCAAGTTTCGTTCATCCATTTTCTCTAGACCTCCACCCTTTCTGATCTGGACCATCTGTTTTTATACGTTTGCTATTTTCAGGCTGAAGCACGTGCAGCAGTGAAGCAAGCATATGAACACTGGAAGGATGTATTTACATGTGACAATGAAACACTTGTGGCAAACCATTCAGATCCATTCAATATGAGATCTCCATCGTTGCGTGAAAATCAATATAACCACTTTCCTACGCAAGTTTCTACTGATGGTTTTAGTTTGAGCCATTCAACCATACCATCACCCAACATTTTCTCAATGGTGACATCCGATGCTTTAGACCCTTCTGTGCTGGAGACTGAAGAAAGCAATGCTAATCAATTTCAGTCAGTGTTGCCCCCAGTTGGGGGCCATGAAGTGCCTCAAGGATCTCAGACGCTGGATAAGTTCTCCAACTCGTTGGTATACGATGATTGCAGCACCCATCCCTCATTCTGTGAGAGCTATTACAGCAGTGTAGACCCCAGCATATCCTTCGACACACAAGATCTTGGAGCTGCACTGAAAGGCTTCATTGCGACCATATCGAAGCCTAAGGCGGCATATAGAGGATGGAGAACATTGTCTTATGTGCTAGGATGGATTTTCTATACCAAGAGGATTGTTGCAAGGAGAAAGAGATATGGGAAATAAGTGTACATTAGTTGAGAGATAAGTGTACATTGTCTGTGTGTAGTTAAATTGCAAAATAAGTTGAGAGATCATGTACATTAGTTTGTTTCTTGTCACAGCTGGTAACCTCTGCTGGTTTCTTCAGCTGTACATGAGAGCACATTATCAGCAAGGGTTTCCTATGCGGCTGTAAATAATCAGATGAAGTTTTGTACAGGGTGAGGGATGCGCAAGCATTTGTGATGTTTTGGCTGGCTGGCCGAGCTTGCTTGTTTATGCGGCCGGTTTATTAGCTATATAATATTATGCATATGCTGCTTGATTTTGCAGTATTTTGGACAATTTTTGAACCTACATGTCACATTTTAACAAGTTTATGTAGACGGTAATGTGTTTATGGACCTGGGATAGCACTTACTAAAAAACTGGACAACATGTGCATGACGAATTGGACTTGACATTTACGATAGAGCTTTGCTCTTGGGCTTACATTAGAGGCTCAAATTTGCCCTTCATCAACCATCATAATGACTATTCTAGTTGATCTTTTCTTCTGGGCTTAATCTTCATTTGCTGATCTTTTCTTTTGGGCATAATCTCCCTTTGCTCTTTGTGTGGCGTGCTTAGTTAGCGATAGGGTACCGCGACGCGAGGCAATAGACATACGTTGACTCCTTACACCTTGGTTTCTTCCTTGCATTCAATGTGTATCATAAAAATAATCCAATGGGCGTGGTGAATGCGCGAAATAAACAAGTACATCACGGCTTAATTCCTCGATCACTCAATTTTCTATGCTCGTGAATTCTGTCTAGCACTTCTACGGACGCTCACTTGGACGTGCCACATCACATCAAAGGTGAAATTGGACTCAATCACATGTGGGAATTAAAGCCTACTCTCTCCGTCGCATAGAGCAAGATCTTCTACGATTCAAGATTTAGCACATATAAATAACAACATGGGTATTCGGATCGTTAGTGCTTTGGAGTGCTATCAATATCATTTTTGCTTTCATCATTAGTGTGTCCTAGAATTACGGAGGGGGTAACAATTTGATAGTTGAATGAAGAATCCGCCATTGTTCTTTTGCCGTTAAAAAAAAGGAATCTGCCATTGTTTTTCACTTTTTCTCATTGCTGTAGCCTGACTTGATATGTACTTCCAGAAAAAGGGTTAAGGAAAAGTGAAGCTTAAACCTGAAAGGCCCCCAGCTGTTGTTATTTTATCACTGCATCATGAGTCCCGTACAAAACACTTCCCCATGGCCATAAGCCCATGATGAAGCAGAAAAGGTTGATTACATTAGAGAGACGTTGGGGCTTGGGGAAAGCACTAATAAAGTAGTCCGTTTGCATAACCCTGATTCCCTACCTCCATAATGCATCAGGCATCACCGAAAGAAGAGAGAAACCAGAGAAAAAAAAAACAGAGGGCTGGATTGGCGTTTGCAGTTTTGCAGGGGCCAACGTCTTTATTCTCTGTCTCTGCTGACCAACCACCGCTCTGCCAAATCTGAAATCCCTGGACCCAAACACGACATGGCTGTGTCTGATTTGCTTCAGTGATTACAGGTTTAGCACGAATTTACTAGTAACCTGCAGTAGTTTGCTCCTGAACATCCATAACCTCGTCTCTAAACTACTACTACTCCACGTTCATGCGTGGGGAATATGATAGTAATATCCCTGTCGGTCGGTTTGATTCTTTGTTGCTGAGATGGATGCAATGGATCCAATCTCCTCCAGAGACCTCCACCCTCAAGATTGTGGAATAAACAAGGAGAGATTGAAGAAACCCGAGGCGAGGTTCCCAAGATCCTTTCCTTGCAACTTTTGCATTGCTTTTTGCAAGCCTGGCCTCTGCTCAGCTCGACGCCTCGACCGACTCCGACTCCAGTGCGGCAGTGCCCATGTGAGGATCACTGGTTTGCTGCACGGGTTCCCCCGAATCAAGGCCTCGTTTAAATTTTAGATTTCATCCATAAATTTTACTATAAAAAAAAGATTTTCTTTATCACATCAAAATGTCGGTACATATATGAAATACTAAATATAGATGATAAAAAATTAATTATACAGTTTTGTTATACTTTGCGAGACGAATATTTTAAACTTAATTAATTAATGTTTAAACAATTATTACCAAATAAAAATAAATACAGTGTTTAACAGAATTTACTATGCAAAGTTAGTGCACTAACTTTTTTAGTATCTAAACAAGGCCTAAGTGTTCAAGTCTCCGTGTGGGACCGACGCCACATGGGCCCACTGTTAACCACAGCCCCCACCAGATCTGAGAGAAACCTTGACCAGTTGACCTTGTATGTGCACAAGTAAACACATTGCCAAATGCCAAAGGGAAATGGTGTTGACATTACCAGTCATCGTTGTTGATCGGCCGTCGATAACGAGATATGGGTTAGAGCATCTCGAAGAAGCTGAGAGTTTCCAAAACCCACTCTCAATTTTAATTTTCTTGATGAGATTGAAAAAATTCTCTATAACAACTTCCTATCTCAACTTACAATCTTTCTGCACTTAGGAAAATAATCTAATTACATGAATATTTCCGTATGTCTTTCGATCCACCAATCTAAAGCTGGAAGGACACGAGAAGAATAATAAGCGTGATAGGATTTCCAATTCAAATGTATAGGAGAGAAAGAAAATATAAATATGGTTAGAGTTATTTATAATACTTTAGAATTCCTAATTTAAAACTGTCTTCTACATTTTTAGGTATGGAATTTTAGACGCTATTGTCAAACCAACGATATGCTTCCAATATTTTTATAGCAGCTTAGAAAACTCATACAGTTATTATTTTGAAAACTACTAGAGATGCTCTTACAATTGAAACCTCTGGAATATAGACTTATCTTGTATTCTATTATTTCCTTTTTTAATAAAAATAATTTATTTTTATAAATATCTATTTAGTATCCACGTTAGAAATGTTTAGAACTACTCTACAAACTCAGAATATAGAATTTAGATACTCCCACAACTCCACATTTTCTCCAGAGCATGTGGAGCTATAACACAAAAACATTGGCATTCCTTGAAAAACACAAAACAAAGCAGTCTCAAACACGCCATATATAAATTCTTTCGTTCTAAAGAGGTCATGCATCTCCATTGTTGACCACTTCATCAAAACGGTCTTGTAGCCTATTTAAACGCTGTGTATGCGTTAGGTTATCCGCACTCATGAAACTCTAATTTCAACCTCTAAAAAAAATATTCTATCCTGGTCAGCGAGATTCTTTATTTTATACCACTTTCTCCCGCACTAATTCATCCTTTATATCTCAACTCTACATCACGTGGGACCCATATCTCAGTTTTTTTATTGATTTCCCTCACCCGAGACCCGAACCTCCCTTCCTTCCTCCTCCCCCCTCCCCATTCTCTCTCTCTCTCTCCCCCTCAGGTCGCTCCTCGCGCCCGCGCCCGGCGACCCCCGCTCGCGCTGCACCGGCGAGGAGCGGAGGTGGCCGCGTCCGGCCATGGCGAGGCGGAGCATCCTCCCTCCATGAGCGCGAGCCGAGCTCCGCGGCATGGAGCAGAGCAGGGCGGCCGAGGCCGCTGCGGCGCGGGCGAGCACGGAGGCGGCCCGCGCGGCCAGCGGCGGGGCTCGTGCGCTAGTGCGCCGCCGCACGCCGCCGCGCGCAAGGGCGGTCCCTGTGGCGGTCGCGCGCGTGGACTGCAGCTTCCGGTGGCGCTTGGCGGCGATGATGGCGGGCTCCGAGTGCTGCAGTACCATGGGCATCCCGCCGAAGAACTCCTTCGGCGCAGCCTTCTCCTCCCCGGCGAGTGCAGATGGCTTGCGGTGGGCGTGCGAGCTCGGCCGGCGAGGCTCCGGCGGGCGGCCATGGCACGGGCCCCTTTCCTCCTTCTCTCTCCTCTGTCACGGGCCCCGCAGCGTCATTATCGGGTGCTCCGTACGAACGCCACAGGCACCGGGTGCGGGAGGTACGGGGTGTTAGCGTGCCTTTTAACGTGCCCCGGGGCAGCTCATTTTACGGTAAAAACGTGCTCCAGGTTGCTGTCCAGTATAGGAGTGCAGTCAGTCTTACACGGTGCATACCACGGTGGTCTACACGGCGTTACATTTATTCCGTTTAATAGTCCGTTTATCCAGCTTAATTGTATGTTTATCGCATGTTTAATAGTCCATTTAGCCTGAATAATAGCTAAACGGTAGATAAACAACCTCTTCCGTGTATATTGTGCGCATATAAAAACTAGGTTGTACCGTATGCCAAGCAACAAGCATCTTGCTCATTTTTTGGCAGATGGCCACATGCAATCAAGCATTGAAACATGACACAAGGGACCCATCTCCATTGCAGCTGGGAGACCTGCATCTGAATGCTGCATGCAGCACAGCAGGCGTATGATTGTGCTTCTGAAAACAGCAACATGCACTCACCACCGGCACCGCGCCGCCCGCAACAAACAATACAAAACCAGCCATTCCGCCGCCGCCCTCGGTCAAACCGGCGTGCGTGTGCGAGCGAGCTCGCACCATGCGCCCATGGGGCATGGGGCATGGGGCATGGGGCATGGGCCATGGCATGCCGGGTGGTTTTTGAACGTACCGCAAGGCGCGGGGAGGACGACGCGACAGGCGTGGCCGCGTGGGATTTTATGGCCGTAATAACTCGGCACCCACGCGGAGGCCGGAGGCAAGGCAACCACCGCGCTGTGCTTGCAGAGCTCCACCCAGTACCCCCGGCGGCCGCCGTACGCGTCCGGGGGGACAGGGAAACTGGTGGTGGTGAGGATCACGTGGAGAGGGCAGGACGACGAGTCGACGACGGGGTGGAGACCCCCGGTCTGACGCGGCGCGGCCGCGGCCCGCGGGTGCCTCTGCTCTCCTCCGCCGTGGGAATATTTTACTGCTCCGACTCGGCCGCAGGGGGAGCCGTTGCCGTTGGATGTGCGTGGCAGTGGCGGTGGCAGCCGCGGCGTGCGTGTGTCATCAGTGCCCCTGCCGTTGCGTTGGTGCGCTGCCTCGTGCCTCTGCGCCTGCGCCACCCACGAGCCCACGACGCAGGCCGCACCGCCACCGCCTGCTTCAAATCGCGCGTCGCCACGAGGGCGCCACCGGCAGCTCACACTCCTCCGCGGCTCACTCCCCGCTACGCTCCCTCCCGTTCGTGTCCCACGAAAAGAGCAGAGAGAGACAGAGAGACAGGAGGGAGAAGGAGCAGCAAGAACAACAGCGAACATGGCGGCGCCGGCACCGAAGCAGGAGGAGCTGCATCCGCACCCCGTCAGGGACCAGCTGCCCTCCGTATCCTACTGCCTCACCAGCCCGCCCCCATGGCGTACGCCCTTCCTCTCTTCCTTCCTTGCCCCCGTCTGTCCTCGCCGCCGCGGCCGCCGCCTGCGCACAAGCGTTGCTTCTTGGATCTCTCACGAGGACTCGCGACTGACGCCGTCTCCCTTGTTTGCAATGCAGCGGAGGCCGTCCTCCTCGGCTTCCAGCACTACCTCGTCATGCTTGGCACCACCGTCATCATCCCCACCGCGCTTGTCCCTCAGATGGGCGGCGGCAATGTACGTCCCTCCCCGACTCTCTACTCTCTGTCGTTGTTGTTGTCGTCGCCGCCGCCGGTGCGCCGGAGCCTGACACGAAAGCTCGCGCTTTTTATCTTTTTTTCTCGCGCAGGAGGAGAAGGCGCGGGTGGTGCAGACGCTGCTGTTCGTGGCCGGGATCAACACGCTGATCCAGAGCTTCCTCGGCACGCGCCTCCCGGCCGTCATGGGGGCCTCCTACACCTTCGTCGCGCCCACCATCTCCATCGTCCTCGCCGGCCGCTACAGCGGCATTGCCGATCCCCACGAGGTGAGCCTCCTCGCCGTCTTGTCCTGCCCGGTTCCAATTCAAACAGAGGTTGGCCGGCTTATCAATAGCGCTGGTTAATCTCTTTGCTGCACCTGTGGTTGCAGAAATTCGTGCGCATCATGCGGGGGACGCAAGGCGCGCTCATTGTGGCCTCCACCCTCCAAATCATCATGGGCTTCAGTGGCCTTTGGCGCATTGTCGTCAGGTTCGTCTCCTGCTCTTGCCCCCCTCGTGTGTTCAGGTCCCAGTGTACCTCCTCTGATCCCATCTGTCTGTGCTAACTCCTGTTGCAGGCTGCTGAGCCCGCTGTCTGCTGCTCCCTTGGTCGCCCTCGTCGGATTCGGGCTCTATGAACTCGGGTTTCCAAGCGTATGTCTTTGTACATGCAGTACTAGTACATTATCCCAAAATTATACCTGCATGATGTATTTAGCAACAGTGAGATAGTAACATGAACTTATTTTACCCTGCAGGTTGCCAAATGTGTAGAGATTGGTCTTCCACAGATTTTGCTGCTTGTGGCACTTTCTCAGGTAATAGGATGCATCAGGAATTCCTGTTGTGTGATTTTTACCAAGACGATTGCTGGGAGAACAATGTGTAATTTCTGTCTCTTTTGCAGTACATACCACATCTGGTCCCCTTGCTGAGTACTGCCTTTGAACGGTTTGCTGTCATAATGTCGGTTGCCCTCATCTGGCTTTATGCCTTCTTCCTGACGGTTGGCGGTGCCTATAAGAATGCTGCTCCCAAAACACAATTCCACTGCCGTACCGATCGATCTGGACTTGTTGGGGGTGCTCCATGGTAATATAATGCATCCTCTTGCATTTTCATTCCCTTTAAAAGTTTTGTATGTTTTGTGCTGCAAAGAACCTACTTGGCTACTAGATTGATAGATTATTGATCTACAATTTGCAGGATAAGTGTACCCTATCCATTTCAGTGGGGAGCACCAACCTTTGATGCTGGTGAAGCTTTTGCTATGATGGCAGCTTCTTTTGTTGCTCTTGTGGAGGTATGTTGGATAAACCCAATGATATTTTTGTAGCTTTGTTATCCTAGATGGAACTACATATCATCTTCCTTCAAGCTAATACTCCTTACTGCATGATGCAGTCCACTGGTGCATTTATTGCCGTTTCACGGTATGCCAGTGCAACACCATGCCCTCCTTCTATCATGAGTCGTGGCATTGGGTGGCAGGTATCGTCCAAACTTTTTTGTTTTGTAGTTGGTGTATCTGAAAAATTTGAATGACATCTGAGCATCTATAACCGCCTTATCCAACTAAGTTGTCTATGTGCCATTCCAGGGAGTCGGCATTTTGCTGGGTGGCCTATTTGGAACAGCTAGTGGAACCTCTGTATCTGTGTAAGTAGATACTAGATTACTGCTGCAAGTACCATTTATAGTGTGATCATGTGATCTGAATACTATTCAAAATTTATCTGATTTTGAATATTGTTATGGAACAGCGAAAATGCCGGGCTGCTCGGTTTGACACGCGTTGGTAGTAGACGTGTGGTGCAGATTTCTGCTGGATTTATGATATTCTTCTCGATCCTTGGTAAGGCTCATGCTTTTATGTGACCATGTATTCAACAGCTTTTGGCTATAATACTCTGTGTTAAGTAGTTAAGTTTAACTTTAAGGTTGGATTGTTTAAGCTTGTTATCTGGACAGATACAATTGAACAATTCATACTATGCTCCTGCACTTCTAATGATAATCAACTATGTCTAATGGTAATGATTTTCTGATGCCTTTTTAGGGAAATTTGGAGCTGTTTTTGCATCAATTCCTGGCCCAATTATTGCAGCTATATATTGTCTTCTCTTTGCATATGTTGGTATGTAGCACGAAGCAAATTTTTAAACTTTGTAATTTTTCTATATAGAATTGTTGAATTATAAAAAAACTATGTGTTCTCCTGCACAAACAGGTATGGCAGGTGTTGGGTTCCTACAGTTCTGCAACCTGAATAGCTTCCGAACAAAATTCATCCTGGGATTCTCTTTGTTTATGGGTTTGTCGGTGCCACAATATTTCAATGAATACACTTCTGTTGCAGGCTTTGGTCCGGTACACACGCATGCAAGATGGGTAAGATCAAGTTCGAAACACATTTCAGTTTTTATACCATAAGAGCAACATGCTGACACACAGATAATTCTATACTTCCGGTTCTGCGAAATGCACATCATTTTTTAAGATAATGAAAAGAAAAAATGCTCCTCATTTGACATGGCACCTTCCACATTGAAGTTTGATATTTTTGCATCATGGTTTAAAGTTTATAGACTTCATGGTTTGACAGTGTATTCTGGTGTTATATGCTTCTGAAATCCTCTTCTAGTTGGTTTTAGTGTTTTGACACACCGAAGAGATGCAAACTAACAAATGCTTTTCCTCCTGCTTATGTCCAGTTCAATGATATGATCAATGTGGTATTCTCCTCGAAGGCGTTTGTAGGCGGGGCTGTGGCATATTTTCTGGACAACACCCTGCACAGGCGAGACAGCACCGTGAGGAAGGACCGGGGGCACCATTTCTGGGACAGGTTCAGGTCCTTCAAGACGGACCCACGCAGCGAGGAGTTCTACTCCCTCCCATTCAACCTCAACAAGTTCTTCCCATCCTTCTGATCCTGCTGCTGATAACTGAAAACGGAGAATGCTGTTAGGTTAGGTTGTTGAGAATGCCTGGTATTTTTGGATGTAAATTGGGTTGGGTTCTCGGATAGATCAAGAAAATGAAAAGAGAACTGCTCCAGTACTCTTTCTATAAATTACACGTCCAGTGCTATTTCAGAGTAAACTAATGTTAGTGCTTGTGCAGTCGTTGCAGATTTGCAGTGAGATACTGATACTGAGCATTGCTATTAATTTCCAGAATCAGAGAGATAACTCCGTGTCCGGTAAAGGACGATGGACTGCCAGCTCACAGTTCTTTAAGCCAGCACTGTCACATCATAATTTCTATATAGCTAGGCCTTGTTTAGATTGTGGGAAAAAATAAACCTGATGAATAATACCACTGTCGTCTTATTTGACAAATATTGTCCGATCGTGGACCAACTAGGCTCAAAAGATTCATCTCGTGCAGCTAAATATTGATGTGATGGAGAAAGAGTGAAAAAATTGTAACTTTTATATGAATCTAAACATGGCCCTAGTCTCTCGTGATCTTGTCCTGCACCATCCTACGAGTTAGCAGTTGCAAATTGCAGATCTTAGTGTGTCAATTTGTACTGGGCATGTACAAATTGATTTGCACCTCGTTCATAATGATGTATACTAAAATTGTTTGCTGTGTGCATAGTACAAAATTTACCTCGAATACTACTTGATCCAACTTCTGTTATGATAATTTCTCTGTTGCTGACTTGCAACAAATCTATTCAACACATAATGGCCATCCATGCAACAAATCTAGTGGTGGTGGAGCCGAGCATGAGAAGGTGGTGAAGGGATGGACATAAATCTATTAAGCAAAATTCAAATTTTGTAATGGATTCTACGGTTGATGGACCACACTCTTCTTCATTTTTTCTTTTGCGAGACACTCTTCTTCACTTTTAATTCTAGTGTCAATGGATACTAAACACATTACTGGATTTCCACTTCAGATTCCTACAACCTCTGCAGTATCAACACTGTTTGTTTCCTTGTATCCCAGTAGGGCCACCATTCTCTTTGTGAATGGAAGTGGTTCTTCGATATTAGGATACCGATGAATAGCAATGATATAAGCAGCATTCAAGTAAAGTCACATCAATGATCGATCACACATAAAACATCATCTTTTTTAGAATCATAAAAAAAACATCGATCAGACATGCCACAGTTGTGTTTTGTTTTTGAGGAGAAAACAGGCCACAGCTTAATGCCAAACAGGCCGATAGCCCTCTATCTCGTCCTTCTTGGCCTATACGATAATCGCCTTCGAATTTTTTTATTAATAAATTTATTTTTTAAAAAAATAACAAAACTAGTCTCCGTTTTTAAAAAATTACAGGAATAGGCCACCAGTCGCCCGTTGGAAGGGCGACGTGAGAGAATCGCCCGTTCAAAGGGCGACCAGGCCCAGGTCGCCCGGCCAAAGGGCGACCAGCCCAGGTCGCCCGGCCAAAGGGCGACCAGGCCTAGTTCGCCCAGCCAATGGGAGACCAGGCCCAGGTCGCCCGTTCAAAGGGCGACCAGCCCACGTCGCCCAGCCGAGGGGCGACCTGATTTTTTGGGTTTTTTTTAAAATAATATTTATTTATTTGGAAATTTCAAGAAAAATTTCGGTTTTTTAAATAATAATTATTTATTCGGAAATTTCAGAAAAAATATCGAAGTCGGAGAAATAGCAAAAATAATACGCAGTCATGCAATGGGCGTGCGAAAACGCCGTTGTCGTGTGCTCGCCCAAACTTAATAGATGAAAAAATACAACAGTGAAACATTAATTAAGTTCTAAA
>CM041628.1:13142148-13154222 GCA_023333625.1 Bothriochloa decipiens
GGCGGGGCACCGCCGATGATAGTGATCTTGTGGTTACGGGAGTACACGCTCTACAGAGTTTATGAATCTATATATATAGTCTGCGAGCCACTGGTATGGCTTTTTCCTAAGACCTACGCTTCTCGGGAGTAGTGAGAGGAATCCTTCTATTTTCTCCCCCTGGTGTTACTCTTCCGGCTGTGAGCCGCTGAGACAGGCTCCGAGAGGGAGTTGGACCTGTCGACTGAGTGCGAGAGGGTGAGATGTGTGTGATGGAGATGGAATGGGTTTGGATGTGTGGATGAGATGGGTTAAAACTTGATGAATTATATTATATAACATCGGTCACTGTTCGCATAGGAAACTACAGCCACATATTAGGTCGAATTGATTACATCCTTTGCATCCCACCAAAAACTACATAGCAAAAACGAAGCATAGGCTGGGAGATGTGGCCAATACAAACCGTACTAAAAATTATTTGGCAGGTGAACCCGACTACGACTATGACGAGGAGGAGGAGTAGACGTCTCGTTCCTACGCTCAGGCTTCTTTTGGAGATGTTTTGTACTTTCGCCTTCCATAGCCGTTCCAGAGGTTGCTGCTACTCTGATGATTCCGCCAGTGTGGCGGTGAATTATTTATGTAATTCCCCCTAAATGTACTCTTTATTTCGATGTATGGATCCTGTATCGACTGTTGCGAGATAATGAGATGGTTTGATGCTTCGAACTATTATATTATCCGCCATTCTGTGCATTTTCCCTTCGTGGAAAATTGAGGATGTTTCAGTTGGTACCAGAGCCATGCTTGACCCTAGGACAAGACCCATAGGATTGGACCATAGAATTAGGAAAATCTTGAAATCTCTCGGTTATACACCGACCACTGCATATGCTTTTATGCATAGCTTACCTCTCTCTGCAACTTTTCTAACTTCTTTCTCCTGTCACCTGCAGATGGACCCCAACTTGCCGCTTGGTCCGTTACCGCCAATGGATGTCATTGAGTTCAGACTCGACGGAACGGAGCATGGAGAATATGCTCACGTGCTTCGCGAGGTTCTCACCGAGCTGGGTGTTCCCGTGGAGAACGTCAAGTATCTTTGCCGTGGCAAGCCTACCCTTGGAGGAGGCATCGAGGACTACAAGGCAGTCCACATCAACGTGCCTGCAAGCATGAATCTGCCCGAAGTTACCGCCTTCACTGACTTCGCCTTCGACAACGACACCGGCATGTGTGTTCAGACCGTTTCGCGCCAGGCACTCCGTACTGTGCTGCGCAATGGAGCTGACTATCTGAAGGAAAGTCGCTTTCGTCTGCTTCCTCGTGCCCTTGATGATCAGCAGGGTACTTGGGGAGAGGTCATCTACATCGAGCAGAATACCAGAGTCGACCGCAACCCCTGCCACCGCGCCTCTATGATATACATGCAGTGCCAGGAAATATACATTGCTGAGTTGGAGCGGAAGGGACACCGTGATCGTCGCTACCTGATGGAGGTTGACGAGAGGATCCGCAAGTCAGAGGATAAGGAAGCGTCATGGAAGCAAAAGATTGCAGATCTAGAGCGTGAGATAGCACGCAAAGAGCACATTCACCAAGATCAGATCACTATTCTGATGAACGAGTTGGATAAGCTTCAAATACACAACAGCCATCTCAACAAGAATATCTGGGAGCTTGAGGCCACTATGGCCGAGAAGAACGAAGATATTGCAAAGAGATTCTAGGAAAAGAGTCAAGATGCTGCCTACAGGGACAAACTCCGTGAGCAGTGCAAGGCCCAACGTAAGAAGCTGCTGCAGGAGTACACCCTTGCTAGCTACAACCAGGGACACATGATCAACTATGTCCATAAGACGACATACCTCATGGATAAGCTCAAACACACTATGGAAGCTTGGAAGAGGTTAGATCACAAGAGGGTCAGAGAGTACGAGGAGTTGCAGGACGAGCTTCCCTTACGTGCCTGTAAGAGGGTCAGGGTTGAGACATTTGAGCTGGGGCAATCTCGCCTCAACTTGAGTGGATGTCCCACCACTAGACTCAGTGGACAGGCAGTGTCCACCCCTCAGCTCGAGGAGGCCCGTCGTTACGTCTCTCGCCTTCAGATGACTGACGAGCAGATCCAGGCTTTGTAACACCTCTGGTGTTAAATTAACTAAAACATGCCATGTCATCATATGCACTGCAAAGCATCCATGTTTAAGTCAACATTAATGTGCATTAACTAAAACAAGTTTACATTTCATAGGTTGGTTGAGTTTCTATAATGTTTGTCACATGAAATAATAAAACCCTATTTTCGAATGCCATCGCAAATGCTTAATTTATACTCTATGTACTTGAGGTGTAAACTGTGTTTACATTAGTGTCAAGCATAGTGTATAAATCGAAGTCCAACCCTAAAAAAATGATTTCCATATTTGAAATTTAATTTGGATTCCAAAGCTTATTTTTAAGCCTGGCAATTCAAATTTAAAGTCAAATTGGAAATGCTATAAAAAGTTTTTTTTCAAAAGTCAACTTGGTCAACCAAGGGTGTCATTGGGTTGATGACCTAAAAATGTCCTTGGATGATGTTTGTGCTCACTAATAACCAACCAATTAAGTTAGAAACCAAATTGAGTTTATACTCCATTTCAAAAACCCTTTATTTCCAACCCTATTTTTATCCCCTTTTCTCTAATTCAAATTCTATAAGGAATTTGAAGATACTCTAAAAAGACAGTTTGTAGATCTTGACAAGAGCTACAAAATTGGTATACAAAGTTTTTCAAGTTTCCAAAAGGAATTTCAAATTAATTTAAAAATACAATTTCTAGCACTTATCCCCTTTTGATTTTAAAGTTATAATTTAAAAATTATGCATCATCTGAGAAAACCTTGTATATGAAAAATGTTTGGTTTGACAAACTCAACATTTCATAGTTTTGAAGATTTTCAAGTTTTATTGAAAAATCAAAAGTAATTTCAAATACTTATTTCTAGGGTTAATCCCCTTTTCAAATCTGAATTCAAATTTCAAAATCTAAATAGAATTTGAAGATGCCCATTAAAGGAAAAGTGTAGCTCTTGAAAAGTTATGCAAATGATGTTTTTGGAAATTTTCAAGTTCTTATACAAATTTTGAAGTAATTTGTATTTTGAACCGAATGGCAATTCTGTAAATAATCCGAACAGCACCTAACCCTATCGGCGAACGCCATGGCCGGCTTCACATCGCGCGCCGCCGTCCACCGCCGCGCCTTCCCGGCCGCCCGAGCGTTTTCGGACACGAGAAACTTCACCATCGTCGTGTCACCTGCTCCTTCATCGGCTTCTAGCTATAAATACCGATCGGACGACGCCGTTCTTTTCCTTTCTTCCTCCCGCCACCGTCGCCGACGACCTCGCTCCGCCGCCGAAATTCGCCGTCGACGCTCAACCTCTGTCCAATTGCTCTCGCCCAAAGCTCCTCAACTTCCTCACGGTCCTTTTGGGCCAATCCGTGTTTTCTTTCATCGCCCAAGCTGCCTGCACGCAGTCTTCTTACCCGCGGCCGGTCAGTCGCGCCGCCGCCATCTCCGCCATTTGCCATCACCGGAGGTGAAAATATTTTACTTTCGACCCCTTAATCGTGCTCTCCGTGTTATCCTGCGTCTGATGCGCACCTTGGTTTGAGCAGCGCATTACCGGAGGTCGCCGTGACGCCGTCGTGCCATCGGAGCGCCGCCGCCGTCATCACCGCCGTCGACCGCAGCTCAACCCAGCCACTCCGGACCTCTATTAACGCGCGCATCAGCGCCGTGGTGAGCTCCTGCGTCTATCCGTGTCATCAATTTCATCCATTTCGCATTGGGAGTTGTTGAAGCGCAGTCCGGAGTCGTCGGAGTCCTGCTCGAGGGCTCGGCCGACAAAGTCGAGGGGTGCACTGTTCTCGAGGGGTAGTCGAGGGTTGCACTGTTCTCGAGGGGTAGTCGAGGGGTGCACTGTTCTCGAGGGGTAGTCGAGGGTTGCACTGTTCTCGAAGGGGTCGAGTCGAGGGGTGCACTGTTCTCGAGGGGAGGCTCGTTCGTCGGGCGGAGTTCCGTCCTCGAGGGGAGGCTCGTTCGCTGGGGGAAGTTTCGTCTTCGAGTCTGGTCCATTCGCCTGAGCAAAGTTCCGTCTTCGAGAGGATGCCCGAATTGCACCCTCGAGTGTACAATCCTTATCCGCTCAGTAGCCCCTCGAGCAAGCCTTGGCTTCGAGCCGTCATAGCCCGTCCGTGAGTTAGCCCGGCATGCCTTAGCCTGCGGGCCCTCGAGCGTCGTTAGCTAGCTCGTTGGACTCCCCGTGTTGTGCTGAGTCTGATGGACCAGACCATGTCGCCGGAGACCTCACCGACGGCGAGGAATCGGCGGTCAACCGCCGCGCGGCCGTCGGTCAGCGCGGGGTTACTGTGCCGATTTTCTTTTTTCCATTTTCAGAAAATGATTTAAATGCTATTTTCTTTGAAAATTCATAGTAAATCATATATAGCTCCAAAAATTCTAAAAATTTTTGTGAATGTTCCTTATGATGTCATCTACCTAGGAAAAATATGAAATGCCAAAATTTAGTAATTTTTGCATATGTTAAAATTAGCCCTTTTAATTGAAAAATGGACCTTCAATGATTTTTAATAATTAAAATAATTAGTTTTTAATTCTGAAATTTGTTTTGCCATCTAATTAGACTAAGAGCTTTCTAAAATAAAATTTTGGGCTTAATTTGACAACTTTAAATTTTTATGCCTTTATTTAATGCTTTTAAATAATTAATTAACCCCTTTAGTTTAACTTAATCATTATAGGAGTTGTTTGGCTTTGGGATTGATTGGTGACCTTCGGTCATTAACCCTAATGACCTTTGGCACTTTAATTAATTATTTGCGCTTATCTTAATCATATCACTAGGGCTTAATTAACGTTATTTTATGTGTTTAATTAATTATAAAAATGACGTAGTTAACCCTAATGAGTTATATGAGCGAAGTTTTGTTAGCCTGCAACTTTATCGTACGGAAAAGTTATACTCGATTCCTTAATCTGATCACGCATCCATCGAGCATCATGTTTATTATTCCATCATGTAAAGCATATTAATTATCGAGTAGTTTCCGTTAACGGAGAGTTAACGTATCACTCAGATATGAAGGACGAGCAGATTCAAGAATCGGGAGTTGATCCAGATTTCGAGACCGTCTACCCCGAACATCAAGGCAAGCCCCGGATACATTTAAACCTTATTCTATTTATAAAAGTTTTACCGCTTCAGCTCTGATATGATGCATTAAGTGATAGGAGTTGAGTGAAAACCCACAAATTGCATTACCTGTCTTATTTCCTTAATCCTTGTTACCCACTTGGAAGATGAGTAGTAATGCTTAGCCCTGCTTATTTATTTAATTGTTCAAAGGAAAAGAATGAAAAAGATGAGATTGGGTTTTATTGTTGAAATCTTGATGTTAGTAATAAATCGAGTCCGGACGGCGAACT
The DNA here is from genome assembly GCA_023333625.1 of Bothriochloa decipiens. Lineage (NCBI taxonomy): Eukaryota > Viridiplantae > Streptophyta > Magnoliopsida > Poales > Poaceae > Bothriochloa > Bothriochloa decipiens. The sequence continues at coordinate 13,147,629 of CM041628.1, forward strand.
TGCACTGGGAATGGAGTCCCTCTGTAGTGTTCTCGTCTGTTGATGCCCTAGGTCCCGTCCGTTGGTGAACTGGATGATATCAAGAATTTAGAAATCCACATGCATGAAGTGGTATACGGATGGTTGTAGCCGTGTATGCCATGGAGTGACCTAGCGTGGGGCCAGAGAATCCCATCTGTGTCATAGTGTGTTTTACTGTGGGGTTTAAGTTCCCATGTATCTCGGTACGCTGGGCCGAAGAGCTCACGTGTATCATGTGGTGATATACGGCTGAGGTTGTTATCCCGGTATATCGGTGTATCTGGGGTGCTTCGGAGTTAAAGTCTCCGGTATGCTCAGTCGCCTAGGTCCCAGCTGGGTATGAAAATGGATTCGAATCACCGTTGCTTCTCGGAGAAGAAGACTCGATCGTTGTTCATCATCGTAGTAACAACCTAAACAAAAATTTAAGGATCAATAATGAAGTTGGTTGGTAATTGGAAATAGTCCAAGCAACCTTCCCTTTTGTAAAGCTTTTCTGCAAAATTTCTTATCTACTACAAACCGTACCTTGTCCCTCTAGCCTGCATCTCTTAAGTCTCTACCCTTCTTTTTCGTCGGGTCAGTATTGTTGAGTACTGTTGTACTCAGGGTTTGTTGAACCCCCTGTTGCAGGTGAGCTGCATGGGCAGGAGTGTTATGCATCCTGCTGCATGACAGTCGTCGAGGAAAGCGACGACGAATAAAGAAGTTCAGCTCTTGGGCGGAGCTTTTGTGTAATATTGTAATCCAATGCTACTCCACTAATATTATGGTTTGTATAATTTAAACCTATCTTTGTAAATATTTGAAACTCAGAGTTTGTAAATGTATGTTATTGTAAGTCTTCCGCTGTTTTACTCCGTGGTATTTTATTTATATAAAACAGTTGTAATACTGCAATGTCTCTCTACAATGATTGATCCTGCTCGGGGAATCGTGGATGATTCGGGATTTACCCGACAGACTTTTTAAGTCGTATGGAACACAGTCATGGTTATTTGGAGTCTGTTTAGACAATAATCATGCGTGTGGGCCATATGATTTAGGAGGTTCTGCCACAGGCTTCTAGCATCGGTATACCTCCCACAGCTTACAGTTTGGACCAGCCACTAGAAATGGTCTAGAGTAATATCAGGTCAGGAGGTGATGAGCCCTGTATGGCCAAGTGACCAGACTCACCATGGTGCTGAGTAGTTGTCCACCCCTTTTTGCTAGACTACCTGCGTGTAGTACGTTTCTCGCGAGTCTCCAAGCGTAGCCGCTGAAGACATCGCCATGTACCCCCCTGATGTAATGAATGATTTGGTTTTTATCGCATCTTATTGGATCTTCATGCTTCTTCGTCTGAGTGTTGGATAAATTAGTAATATTTTAAAATTATTTTGAAATAAGTATGTCTTTAATATCAAAGTTATATTAAGCACGTATACCCTAATCTGAGGTTTATGTTGAGCAGGATGTCCGCTCGTCGTGCCAGCCGCCTGAGAAACCGCTCTCCTTCACCCGTGCCCGCCAGGGGCCGCAGACGCAGAAGTGGTCGTGCACGCGTTGGTCGCATACCCCTTGACCTTGAGGAGCCACCCCGCGCTGCCACCCCACGACCTGCACACCCATCGCCACCACCGGTAGTTGAGCCGGAACCAGCTGCCAGAGGCACGGCTGGAGGATAGCCACAGCCTGTTGCTGAGCCCGAGCCTGCCGCAGGAGGAGATGCAGCCCCACCACCACATCCCATGCCACTCTTGGCGGATGTGATGGCCTAGCAGACCGAGCTTCTTCGAGTCTTAGCTGAGAGCGTGCTGCACCCCCAGCACCGGGAGCCCCGCGATGATTTCTACAAGAAGCTGGAGTTCTTTCTCAAGCTGAGGCCCCCGACGTTCGATGGCACCAGCATCGACCCTATCACTGCTGATGATTGGCTTAAGGAGATTGAGAAGAAGCTGGACTTGACCACTTGCACTGACGAGGAGTGCGTTGGCTTGGCAGCTCACCAGCTTGTGGGTGCCGGGCGATCTTGGTGGGACAGCCTCTGCGAAACCCACCGAGACCCCGCCAACATCTCCTGGGATGAGTTTGTGGACGAGTTCCACGCATTCTTCATCCGTGAAGGTGCACTGGAGAAGAAGGAGAATGAGTTCCACAGCATCTCCATGGGAGCTGACAAGGTGCATGAGTACACCACCCGCTTCACTAACCTGCTACGCTATGCACCCGTCTCAGTGGTGAACTCTGAGAAGGAGAAGATGTACTACTACCGCAAGGGCTTGTCTAGCTGTATCAGGCTCTCTCTCTTAGGCACCAAGAGCCACACCCTTCGTGACCTGATTGACAGGTGCATGGAGATTGAGAAGGACCGCGACGAGGTTTTCGCGGAAAGAGAGGCGCTTGGCAAGAACAAGAATCGCCGTACTGAGGGCACCTCCCGCGCACCTGCCCCACAGAGGTCACATGGTGAGACCTCTCAGCCTCCCCGCTCTCGCTTCGCCCAGGGAGCGGCTCACGGTTCGAGCCGGGGCAGTGGTACCCACACCAGCAACTACCCCCGCCCTGCTCAGGACCGCCAAGCATACGCTCGTGCCGCACCTGGAGGTAGCACGTGGAGGTCCGCCGCGCCAACCCCCACAGGTGGCGTGGCCTACACTTGCTTCGCTTGTGGCCAGCCAGGTCACAAGGTAGCCGAGTGCCCAAACAAGGCTGCACCAGCTACACCAGCGTCCGCCAGGCAGAGCCAGGGCACCCCGCACAAGCAGGTGCCATCCGGAGCACCCCGTGGCCGCCTCACCCACATCTCAGCAGAGGCTACCCAGAGTGCCCCCGACATGGTGTATGGTATGTTTTTAGTGCATGGAGTTAAGGCATCCGTGCTGTTTGATTCAGGTGCTACATGTTCATATATATCCTCCAAGTTTGCACGAGAGCACCTTATACCTGTCACTCCACGAAAAGAAGCCCTATACACCAGTTCACCCTTGGGCAACATTTTTTGTACCAAAATATATAAGGGAGTGAGTATCACCATCGAGGGTCTTACCTTTCTTGTTGATCTTACCTTACTACCCTTCGAAGGCCTAGACGTCATTCTAGGGATGGATTGGTTAACCCAGAACAAAGGAGTGATATCTTTCTCACCCAGATTTGTGGACGTAACCCATCCAGGTGGCCGTAAGATCAGATGTGAGCCAAACAAAGGGACAGATATATCCATGCTGTGTGCCTTGGAAGGGAAGTCACTTGAGGAAGTGCGTGTAGTTTGTGAGTACCCGGATGTCTTTCCGAAAGAGCTACCAGGAATGCCACCGGACAGAGATGTTGAGTTCGTGATCAACCTGATGCCTGGTACGAGTCCGATTTCCAAGCGACCCTACCGTATGGCAGTTGACGAGCTTAAGGAGCTTAAGAAACAGCTGGAGGAACTATCTGAGAAAGGGTTCATTAGGCCCAGTGCCTCGCCCTAGGGATCTCCTGTTCTGTTTGTTAAGAAGAAGGATGGAACGCAGAGGATGTGTGTTGATTACCAGAACCTGAATGCCGTAACTATAAAGAACAAGTATCCTTTGCCGAGGATAGATGACCTGCTTGATCAGCTTCGTAATGCCAAGTACTTCTCCAAGATCGACCTTAGATCAGGCTACCATCAGATGAAGATCAGAGAGGAAGACATTCCTAAGACAACATTTGTCACTAGATATGGGCAGTATGAGTACACCATCGTGTCCTTCGGTCTTACGAATGCGCCGGCTTATTTTATGAACATGATGAATAAAGTGTTCATGCAGGAGCTGGATAAGTTTGTGGTGGTCTTCATTGATGACATTCTTGTCTACTCTGCCACCGCCGAAGCGCATGAGCAACATCTGAGGATGGTACTGGAGAAGTTGAGAAAACATCAGCTCTATGCCAAGTTCAACACGTGTGAGTTTTGGTTTGAGGAGGTCGCTTTCCTAGGATATGTGCTCAATGCTGATGGAGTGGCTGTTGATCCGTCTAAAATTGAAACAGTGAAGGAATGGGAGCAGCCACGGAATGTGACTGATGTGAGAAGTTTCTTGGGATTGGCTGGTTACTATCGCTGATTCATCGAGAACTTTTCCAAGATAGCTCGCCCCATGACCAATCTCCTGAAGAAGACAAAAGAGTTTGAATGGACGTCCCAATGCGAAGAAAGTTTCTAGACCCTGAAGGAGAAGCTCACCACAACGCCTGTTCTAGCCTTACCCGATATCCACCAGGACTTTGTGGTCTATTGCGATGCATCTCACCTCAGGCTTGGTTGTGTTCTAATGCAGAATGGGAAAGTCATTGCCTATGCTTCCCGCCAGCTTAAGGAGCATGAGCAGCATTACCCCACCCATGATCTCGAGCTTGCAGCCGTGATCCATGCCTTGAAGATTTGGAGGCACTACCTGATAGAGAACAAGTGCGAGATCTACACCGATCACAAGAGCTTGAAGTACTTTTTCACCCAGGAAAATCTAAACATGAGACAGCGTCGTTGGCTCGAGCTGCTTAACGACTACGACGTGGAGATTCTCTATCACCCTGGGAAGGCCAATGTGGTCGCTGACACTCTTAGCCGCAAAAGTCATTGTCATGCCTTGTTCACCACCGCCTTGCCCAAGGAGTTGCAAGAGGGCATTGATGGGTTACAGATGGAGGTAATACCTCATGGCCTATTGAATGAGCTTCGCGTGCACTACACCCTCATGGATAGGATCCGAGAAGCCCAACGCCATTGCCTAGAAATTTGGGAGATACATGAGCTCTAACACAAGGCAAGTGCCCAGAGTTCAGTGAGGATGAGCTAGGCACTTACTGGTACAAGGACAGAATTTGTGTGCCTGCTGACCCAGCTATCCTCAACGAAATCCTATCAGAAGGTCATGATTCCAAGTATTATATCCACCCAGGCAGTACTAAAATGTATGCTGATTTGAAGAAGAAATTCTGGTGGAAGAACATGAAATCAGACATTGCAGAGCATGTTGCTAGATGTGACATTTGCAAACGCGTCAAGACTGAGCATAAGAGACCTGCAGGGCTGTTAAAGCCACTAGATATACCTGAATGGAAGTGGGATAGCATTTCTATGGACTTCATTGTGGGTTTGCCTCAGACCCCGAAAGGCCATGATGCCATATGGGTGATAGTCGATCGCTTGACTAAGGTAGCTCACTTCCTAGCCATCAAGACTGATGCCCAAATCAGCCAGCTAGCAGATCTGTATGTTGGGAACATTCTCAAGCTGCATGGAGCCCCTAAGAGCATAATATCCGATCATGGGCCGCAGTATACGTCCAAGTTCTAGAAAGCCCTGAACAAGTCAATCGGCAGCAAGCTAGATTACAGTACCGCATACCACCCTCAGACAGATGGGCAGACAGAAAGAGTGAACCAGATACTTGAGGATATGCTTCGAGCTTGTGTTCTGAAATATGGGACTGATTGGGAGAAGAGTTTGCCCTTTGCAGAGTTCTCCTACAACAACAGTTACCAGGCTAGCCTCAAGATGTCACCCTTCGAGGCTATGTATGGAAGACTGTGCAGAACACCTTTGATGTGGTCTGAAACGGGCGAAAGATCATTCTTTGGCCTGGCCACCATTAAGGAGGCCGAGGAAGGAGTCGACCAGGTGCGAGAGAATCTGAAAATTGCCCAGAGCCGTCAAAAGAGTTATGCCGACAAGGGGCGCAGAGACCTCGAGTTTGAGGTAGGAGACTATGTCTACCTCAAGGTCTCCCCGCTTCGAGGGACCGTCAGGTTCCATGTAAAGGGAAAGCTAGCACCAAGGTATGTGGGACCGTACAGAATTAGTGAAAGGATTGGCAAGCTTGCCTACAGAATAGAGTTGCCCCCACAACTGGCAGGAGTACACCCAGTGTTCCATGTGTCGCAACTACGCAAGTGTTTGCAGCCGCCGGAGCATCTGATACCCGCAGAGGCACTCGATATTCAGGACACTTTGGAGTACAGAGAGCACCCCGTCCGCATTATGGATAGAACCACCAATGAAACTAGAAACTCCAGCACGCCATATCTGAAGATTCAGTGGAGCAATCACACAGAACGGGAAGCAACTTGGGAGAAAGAGTCAGAAGTGAGGAAGCTCTACCCCTACCTGTTTGAAGAGTAAGTTGCACTCTTGAATCTCGAGGACGAGATTCTCATAAGGGGGTAGGATTGTAACAACCCTAGAAATCCGGCCACCAAAAATACGGGCTTTCAAAATTTTTTCTAAAGTTTACCAGTGCATGATGGATGTCATGTAGGAAAACCCGCCAACAGATACACAACTAACACCTGACGATAGCCCGAGCATTGCATTTAAATAACCAACGCTTGATTTGCCTCTTATTCAATTTTATGTGATGTTAATAAGATCGAATAACCTTTTATCACATGTGTAAATAGATGCCCACTAACCACGGAAATGGATTCACCAAGACCATGAGACCCTAGGGGACCTACCATGGTGTGTCCAACATGGTCACTAACTTATTAACACGGATTAGTGGCATAGTTGTATGTTGTTTGGAAATAGGAAATAGAAAAGGCCAAAGTAGCCCGAGCAGCCCA
>CM041628.1:13169222-13232071 GCA_023333625.1 Bothriochloa decipiens
CTAAAATACCTTTTTAGTAATATATTACTAATATTATTTCAACTGAAGTATAAGAATATAAATACCTTTAACAATATATATAAAATAAGAATATAAATAATACTACCGAAATATAACATTAATCGCTTAACTGCTAATTATATTATCTAACAATTAATATAACACACATTAAATAATTATATATAAAATTATTTTTTTACTTACCGAAAATTTTCCTCTTCTCCTCTTCCTCTTCCTCTTCCTCTTCCTCTTCCTCTTCTTCTCTTCTCTTCTCTTCTCTTCTCTTCTCTTCTCTTCTCTTCCTCTTCCTCTTCCTCTTCCTCTCCTCTCCTCTCCTCTCCTCTCCTCTCCTGTTGCGAAATCCCAGCCGGCAGCGGCCGGCTGCGGCCGGCCGCGTTATATATAGCGGCGCCACGTCGCCCCGTGGCAGGGCGACATGGGCCACGTCGCCCCGTGGCCGGGCGACATGGACCACGTCGCCCCGTGGCCGGGCGACATGGACCACGTCGCCCCGTGGCCGGGCGACATGGGCCAAGTCGCCCACTGGCCGGGCGACGTGCGCCACGTCGCCCACTGGCCGGGCGACGTGGGGCCCACCCATGCCAGTGCACGGACAAGTCGCCCACTGGTCGGGCGACATGGCCCTCTTCGCCCTTCCAACGGGCGACTGGTGGCCTATTCCTGCAATTTTTTAAAAATAGAGACTAATTTTGTAATTTTTTTAAAAAATAAATTTATTAATAAAAAAAATTCATCGCCTTCAAGCTGGTGGACCTTGAAGTCAACCGGCCCAATCCTCTCAGTCTCAGATCGCACGCCCCCAGCAGCCCTCGCCTAGGTTTAGCCTTCCGGCCGCCGCACAGCCTTCTCCTCGCCACGTCGCCGGAAGTGAAAGGAGATCGCCGGAAGAGGAGGCGCAGAGATGAGCGGGAGCGCGTTCAATGCGTTCAAGTCGCGGGTGCCGGTGGCGTGGAGTCCCCGGCTGTACATCACGCTGGTGCGGGGCCTCCCGGGGACGCGGCGCCTCCACCGCCGCACGCTCGAGGCCATGCGCCTCCGCCGCTGCCACCGCACCGTCGAGCACCGCACCACGCCGTCGCTGCTCGGTATGCTCACCCAGGTGAAGCGCCTAGTCGCCGTCGAGACCGAGGAGATGTACAACGCGCGGAAGCAGGCCGAGGCGGAGAGGCGCGCGTTCAGACCCCCTCTCGTCGTCTCCCACCACCCTCCGCCGGCGGCTCCGAAGCCGGCAGCAACCGCCGCGGAGGGCGCCTCTGGCACTGCGCAGTAGCCTCTGGTAAGCTCCTCGACTCCCGATCGTCCTGGTGCGGTCTGGTCTTCCATTTTGCTTGTTTGCCCTTGAAATGTTTGATGCAATGCCTCAAGTAGTGTGCGCGTGAGGGCTACCAATATACCAAATTCGTGAAGTGTTTGCGGTTGCGTTTAATTTGTAGTGCATTTCTGTGTTGAGCGCATTATATTAGAAATTGTCCAGTTTTTTCTGCTACTTCGTTACCTTGTAGGTTATTATAATTAGTTTCTTAGTTCTCCATGTAACAGAATGGAAGGTGCAGCTCTAACTACATTATAACTTATAGCTCTCAAAAATGTTGGAAAGTCGAGTATTGGGATGGTTTACTAGTCCAAACAAAAGTAAGAGTGGGGATTAAATGAGCAGTGCGAGCCTATTTCGTTATTAATGGTTAATAGCAATGATTGTGTTTTTCTTTTTTTGCTTAGCAGGAACAAATAAAAATGATCAAGATCTTTCTAGGTGCCTGTGTAAAAATAGCATCTAGAGAAAAGGGTGTCATGGTTATTAAAATTTAGTAAAAATAAACTATACAATTAGTCTGACCTATCTATTCTTGTTAACCCTGAACAGCTAACTGGCTGTTTCAAGTACCACAGAAATACAAATTGATGTCAAGTTCTTAACTGATTAAATAAGATAACAGTATAAAACGGCATTAGTCATTAGTGACAGGCATGATTATGAAGGCGAGGTGACCCACCCCCCTCCAGTTGATCTCCCCAGCTTGTGAAACTCCCACGCCTCACTGCATCGTTCCCTTTCAATTAACATACGGGCACATGATCACATATCACACTGGATTTCTTATGATAGAAAATGGATAAGGGCGATCAACCTTGGTGCTATACCATATGATATGAATATACCCAGGCTAGACCAGTTAATCTAGTACTGAAATTTTCTCTTGGTTGTTGTGATTGTGTTCAAGCAGATATTCTATTCAGATAGAAAATTGTATGATATAAATATCAATTATTATTTCTATTTTTTTTCTATATTCTAGCCAAATTTTGGCGCCCTGCCTTGGGGGAGCACTCATCTAGGCATGTCAATCCGCCCCCTGGTCCTCGGATTTGAATGTCTAGTAGCGGCCTGGCGCAGACAAGTATCACAAGGCTCGATCCAAAAAAGGCATGAACCATGCTTTGAATTTTTTTCCTAGGGCTCGTTCCGAAGAAGGCATGAATCATGCTTTAATTTTTAATCGATATGAGAGGAAAATTCATACAGTGTTTTAACATGCTCCATTAACTGACATAGAATATTTTACCATCTGTTCTATGCCGTTGCTCATTGCTTTTCAAAATTGAACGCCTGAATGTCATCACTGTCATCTTAGCTGCCAAGCAAAGAGACATGAAAAGACAACAGCTTTTTCACAGAATGGTTAAATGGGGTTACCATAGAGGGCATCATTCTTGCAACTGAGATGCATATGGTAGCATGAGTTATATTTTGTGATCTGGTTATGTTTTTTGGCCCCTAATATTTGAGGGGATCAGTTTGACTGATGGTATAATGTGAGCCTTATTATTCCTATTCAAACCCCTAATATTTGACTCGTGGTTATCTTGTAGGGTATCAGAAGCCTTTCATCACAGTTCAGCAGCATAATAATTAACTTGCCTGTGTCTGGGTCTGCCGGTCTCCAGACGATCGCATTGGATCTTCTTGCTCAACAAGATCTAGCAACCGATAGGATCTCAAGATCGTTGTATGGTGTGACTTGCATTGGCCCTGTATTTTAGATTGTTATATATGAACTGAGGGCATGGTTTTCCAATGCTTTTTGTCTAAAATCAAGTTCAGTGATTTGGTTTCAATTACTAAATTCCCTTGAAATGTTCTTTAAGATGTGTAGGCTAAGGCTTCTTGTTTAATTGAACCAGAGGATTGCAAGCGTCTAAAATTTGCTCTGTTATGATTGTTGGCCATCAGCAAAAGGGTTTATAACATTGCTTAGGCTCTGGGAGTGAAAAACTTACTGTGGTCTTTGAGTCTTATTAATTAAAACTACTTCGGTGCCCTGATCGATCAGGGCTGGGCTTGGACGGACTGGGCCTTTGCTAGGCTCATGTGAAAAATGATTTAAGAAAAAATAATTATTGGGCTGAACTGTTAATAGAAAGAGTAATGTAGGAACAGTTGTTTTTTCTGAAAGATTGTGATTCTCCTGCATAGGCAATTTATCATTCTTCCGATGAATCAGCTAGTAGTTTAAGATCTGAAGATACAAGGATGTGTGAACTCTTTAAGCAGAATGTATGAGTTGCTGGCTATGGAGGCGCTGCTGAGCATTACAGTGATGCAATTTGCTTGCAGTTTACCATTTTTTCAGATGATTTTGCAAGGTTATTCCTGTCGGCCTGCAGGGCAATCATAGACAACTTTCTGCAGGTTATTCATGTCGGCCTTTTCAGGGCAATCCCATACTCTCCAGCACACAGATTGTACGTGCGTCTAGAAGGAAGGGACGCGGTAACACCCAAGGTCATTTTCAAACCAACGGGCGACGGCTCAAATCTACCTAAACTGGTCAAGAGTTAGTTCAACTAGAAAGCTGGACCATTTCAGAATTCAAAGTACTGTACTATTTTAAAAGGATTGGGAATGGCACATGATTTTGCGTCGCATGCACGACCTCGTCAGCTACGCTACGATTGTACCAACCACTAACATGCAAATCGTTTTTTAACTAAAAGAAGTACTGGTACAATGGTACAAAACGCTAGTAACATGCAAACATGTGAGAATTCATTTATTTAATTTTCTATCTTTTTCTGTTTTTACAGATTGCGAAACTGGAAGTGCTCAGCCGACAGAAAACGTGACGATGTTTTCACGTGAACGACTCTCCTAATCATTTTATTTTACTCCATCAGACGCGTCAAAAACACCAAACCCGAGAGATCCGATGCACCCGAAGCTCCAAATTAAACTGAAATCTAAATCGTTTGATGGTTGATTCCTCTCTCGGTCCTAATAAAAATATGCGATTTTTTCTTGAATTTTTAAAATTAACTAAATCTATATAAAAGTATTGACATTTATGGTATTAAATGATTTTTGTTAGATTAATCATGTAATATAACATTTAATAGTAAATCTAAGGTATTGTATCTATCTATAGAGCTAATAGTTAGCTGATAGTAATTAGTTTCTTTGAATTCCATATGAATCTTGCTAATAGTCTAGTTAATTGTTAGCTAAATACCTATATAACAAATATCTTAATAATTGCACCAAAACAACTAATATGTTAGCTGTGAGTAGAGTTAGAGTATCTCCAAAAATTTACTATCTTAACTTGCTATTAATTTATTTTTAACAAATTAAAGAAAAAACATTCTCAAACAGTTTACCATCCAACTTAATTTTTAGCAACTTGCCAAAAACTTCCCCCTCCACGCGCATATATTCGCGCGCATCTGGCTTGCCATCGCGTGCTGGTGCTGCTGAATGCTGGTCTCGTCAGATTGCATGCTGTCCTGCTACCTGCTAGTACCTGCTACCTGCTGTGCTTGTCGTGCTCGTGATGAAATGCCATCAGCTAGGAAGAGAGATCAGAGATGCATGCGAGCGCGTAAATGCCTGCAGCCGAGGGAGTCTTGCAGTGATCAGGATCTCCATCTCCATCTATGCATGCAATCATACATCTTTCCTGCCTGACATGCCTGGCTAGCTTCTCTAGGCCATCAGCATGCCTTGTTCAATCCATCTCAGGCATTATGCTAGCGGCCGGCATCACGCTCCTGTCATGTCATGGTACTGTGCTACTGGAATACTTAGTACTATGCTGCTGCTCCGTGAAAAAGAAAAGTTAAAAGTATTAGACAATACTGAAGTACAACATAAATCATTTATTAAAATATACCTAGTACACAATTAATAAAAGCAAAATAGTTCATTGCATTTGAGTGAAAATCTAGATGATGGTTCCATAGTATAAATATAAAGCTTGTTGTAGCAATTAAGAAAGTCGAGATTGGCTAAAAATACATCGAGGAAGAAGTCTCGTGGGTCTTCTTTTCTCATTTTGCCAGGTCTAAAATAGCAAACTATTGGAGATGAACTGTTTTTTTTACTTGGCATATTGTTTTGGGAGCTGTCAAAACTAAAGATTTACCAAGTAAAATATAGCAAACTATTGAAAATGCTCTTAGCTAACTCAACGAATTTTAATGAATGTTATAAAAACAAATTTTAATGGAGATATAGAATATTGGTATTATTTAGATTTGGTAAAAGTTGAGTTGACTTATCTTAGACTAATAATTGATTTTTTAGGGAGCCGTTTGGTACTTTATTGATCTCTAAACAAAATTACACCGTTCACTAAGGCTTCTAGAATAAACCTTAGGGGGTTACCCAATTGCATAATAATTTTGATGTCATTGCTAATTTAGCTACTTCATGTGCTACTTTGTTGGCTTCTCTATTACAATATCAATAGAAATGCACGCAAACTCTTGCCACAATTGGAGACATTCATAGTGACGAATATTTGAGCTCTCTCTTTTTTTAAGTCAAAAAGCTCTCTTTTGTCTAACGGCAAAAAACTGCCCTGGATTATTTTTACTTTTAGCCCCCCAACGATTGCGAAATTATGAATCAACTATTCCCTTCCACTTGCCCTCCCCTGCCGCGCTGTTTACGCCCACGTCTCCTTCCGTTTCCATTGCATTCTCACATCGCATTCCTCTCTGTCTCTCGCCATCGTCGCCACCTCCACCTCCACCGGCCTCCGATCTCCCCACGAGCCTCCGGTCGAATCCGAGGTACGCAACGCGCGATTCGCCGCGGCTCTTCTCCCCCATTCCGCGACCCTACCGATCCGCGCGGCGGCGCGTCGTCGCCACGGATTCTTATTGTGTGGATCTCGGTGGCGTGCGTGCGTGCGTGCTGCCTGCAGGATCCGCGGCGGCGGGTACTGGTCGGCCGGCGATGGCGCACCGGGTGGATAACGAGTACGACTACCTCTTCAAGATCGTGCTCATCGGCGACTCCGGCGTCGGCAAGTCCAACATCCTCTCCCGATTCACCCGCAACGAGTTCTGCCTCGAGTCCAAGTCCACCATCGGCGTCGAGTTCGCTACCCGCACTCTCCAGGTAAACCCACTTCCTCCCTGCCCCTTCGAATCTCTCTCTAGATGGCGAGAGTCGAGAGATTTGTTGCATTTAGTGGGTTCCTGCTACTCCTGGAGGTGTTTTGTCGTTTTGATCGGAGGCGATTGTTTGTTTCGGCTTGGACCCATGGGCAGAAATTCGGGATAGCTAAATCATCGTGCTCTGGTGGGTTTGCTGGAATGATCTGAAGGACGTTGTCTGCTCTGCACAGCATCAGCATATATAGATCTGTGAAGTCCCCGTGTTGCTATGAGTGATTTTTGTTGATAGGTGGAAATTGAAATTGGTATGGAACTATGGGTAACTCATAGAAGAAGAAAAAAATGAATTATCATTGGAGGTACAGATTTTTTTTGCGTCCTTGGCTAGTAAACTAGTACAACAAAGCTTCAGTCAATATACTGTCAATCAATGATTGTGAGTTAACAGTGCAACAGTACCACTAACAAACACCCAGAAGAATAAAAACAGGCAGATGGTTAAATTGAGTTGCATGCATGTATTGTATCCTTCAGTTTTGGAGCTTTCTCATCTTGTCAGTTTAAAACTCCATCCAATGGCACATACTTTGGTGCTTGGCATGTCTGTTTTGTCTGTCACTTGAATATCTGTACACGCCATCACCCTTTAATTTAATTGATTGTTTTGTCTCATTATCCAATAACAAGCTCGAGCGTGCACTTGTTTGCTGATTGCCTTATAATGTTTTAAGCTATAATATTGCTTCAAAATTGGTTTAAATTCCTCTATTCAAGTTGGCCAACATGATTTTAATCCTGATTGAAAAAAAATGTTTCTATACTGCCTGTTATAGTTGTAATTCTGCCATATATTTTTTTGAGTTCACTGATACATTGTCTGGTGTATTTACTAAGCATACACAAGCACTGTGTTTAACATCTGCGACTGCGATTGCAAATCAAACATGAAAGATGAAACTGTCGCCTTTACCATGGTCCATGGGTTACAGATGGTTTGTTAAACCTGATATGAAAATGAGCAACTTGCTGAGAGCATGTGAGTTTATGGATCTAGGTCAGGAATATTTCAATTTTCTGAACAAGGAATTGTATGTCATAATGGATATCCTGAGTTCATGATTGTGCTGTTACCATTTTGTGGATTTGTCCTGTTACTTTTTTTAAAAAACAGGCCATATCCATGTATCACATGACTTGTTTTCTTAAGACATGTCCTTTGATTAGTTAAATTCGTACATAGTATATAAGAAAGTTGGGGAGTTGTTTGGTTGTATTATTATATTGTTCTGTTTTCCCTTTTGTACTGATTTAGTGTTGTTTTATTTAATTGTTTATATTTTGATTTATAAGGTATTTTCAGTATTCTCTTGGCAAGTGATTTAAAATTAAGTTGTTTCTGGGATAGATAGCACTATCGTTCTGTTATGTTTTCTGATTAAGTTGGAACTGCATTACAGATTGAAGGGAAAACCATCAAAGCTCAAATATGGGATACTGCTGGGCAAGAGAGGTACCGTGCAATCACAAGTGCTTACTACAGAGGAGCTGTGGGTGCACTTTTAGTCTATGACATCACAAAGAAGCAGACATTTGAAAACATACAGAGGTGGCTTCGTGAACTTCGTGACCATGCAGACTCCAACATTGTGATTATGATGGTTGGTAACAAGTCTGACCTTAACCACCTGAGGTCGGTTGCAGAGGAAGATGGCCAGGCATTAGCAGAGAAGGAAGGCCTATCCTTCCTCGAGACATCCGCGCTTGAAGCTCTTAATGTTGAGAAGGCATTTCAGACCGTCCTCTCTGATATTCATCAAATCATAAGCAAGAAGGCACTTGCTGCCCAAGAGGCAGCAGGCAGTGGACCTCCAAGTCAAGGAACCACCATCAACATTGCAGATTCATCTGCCAACACAAAGAGAGGGTGCTGCTCTTCCTAGGTGCAAACAAAGACATGCTGCTGCTGCTGCAAAAAGAAAAATCTCATGGATCGTACAACACTTTAGGTGTTATGTAGGTGACTCCTTTTGGCCTGTAACTCTGGTGGGGTTGTAATCACAATTCATACTTCTGCAAAGAAATTCTCCTCTCAGGTAGATATGATGTGTAGTTTCGAAATTTTGGTAGAGACCAATGTTTGGCAGACTTGCGTGTTGGCCAGTATCGTGTTTCTTTCAATGTGCTATCTTAATATAGTCTTCTGCTGAAAAACAAAATCAGTTATTTCTTGTATTTCAACTTGAGTTAGTTGTATTATCAGATATATTGATTTCTGTGCTAGAACATCCATCATTTTGTTCTTACGAACTGATGTGTTGTCCTTCATGGTTTTGGCCCTTGTGATGGTTCATCATCTTGTTTGCTTGATTTCAAAGTTTGATCCCCTCCCTTGTCACGTGAACCATACTCAAGTTTTTTCAGATAACGCTTCATGATTGAATGATTCGAGTATGTGATTCCTTGATGCTCCATTCTGACAGAATCAGTTCTTCACTATCAGCTTTAGCATAATCATCTTTCCAGTAGCACTGCAAAGCTGCGCTGTCAGAAATGAGTGACCATGCATAAAATGTGCTAATTACGTCAACCTCATTTCAAACTGTGGATGTGTTCATCTCTGGCTTTATATCCTTATGTACCACTCTGGTGTTCTAATCTGATCCACTTTGTGACAATTTATCCTTGGCAGTAGATATTTTTCTTGAAAACATTAAGAAAGATAAGGCTGGCAAGTGGTAATGTCAGTTCCATATGAACTGTGATTGCATCCCTTGGATCTGTCTTTGCATCCTTATCGGTGTTAGTCGAATCGTTTCATACCTTTTTTTTTCTTTCTCCAAAGATTGAGAGAAATAACTCAGATGCCCAGTTTTCCATAAATCAGCATTCTCACAAAAAAAAAAAAATCAAAGATTAGGATGAACAGATTTGCAGTACCCATTGTGTTTCTGTCATTCTTTCATCACACGATCCATTTTGCAGTGTTTTTCAGCTTTCTGCAAGATTGGGAGATCTGCTCAGAATTCTCAGAAGAACCTTCAGTGTTAGGTCCATGTGAAGTGTGACTGCATCACCTGGCCCTTCCGACAAAATTTAGGTAGATTCACCATGGTTTGGCAGAACCACTACAGTTCCATTGCAATGTTGTGTTTTCTTTCAGTGTGCTTAACCAAACCTGTTCTAGAATCACGTCTGCACGCACTTCTAATTATCCACCCGTGTGTCCACATTTCTGTTCTTCCAAGCTGAACGGCTCATGTGTCCACATTTCTGTTCTTCCAAGCTGAACGGCTCATCTGTTCTCCATTTCATTTGGGTTTGCCCTATCATTCTCTGTTCCTTGAACTATGACAGAACTGAGTTCTCTGCTCTGCTCTCAGCTTCAGCATAAACCTCTTTCCAGCTTGCACTTTGGAAGTGCATCTTCTCTGTCAGTGTGACAACCATGCATTACTCGTGCTGGCTACTGCGAGGACACTCTCTGCCGAGTCGACGTCTTTTCAGACTGTGCAGATGCCCGGTCCTTCCTGCAGAGATCAACTTGCAAAGTCTGAACCGTCTTAAAAAGAAACAGAAGAACCTCCAATGATAATACACCGAGACTGCAAAATTCGTTGCTAATTGTTGTGTTGGTTTCGGCCGATATATCACTCTCGGCCGATTCATCTCTCGACAACGTACCAGCACTGCTTCAGATTATTCAGATGCCCAGTTTTTCAGAGATGAGACTGAAGGTACTTGTCGGTGTTTCGACCCCGGAGGCCTAGCACCAACGAGTAAATATGTACTACGTGTTTCCTAATCCGGATAGTGATGCATGAAGAACACAAGCTTTATCCTGATTTAGGCAAAAGAGGACCCTACGCGGGCGCGGGGGGGGGGGGGGGGGGGAGAGAGAGAGTTTGTATTATCTTGCACCGAAATGCTTGTACAGGGGTGAATACAAGCGTGCGAATGAGTGAGCTAGGACTTAAAGCGCTACGGGCTCTGATTGCTCTCTATGCCTTATGTTTTGGTTGAGTTCATTGCCTTTTTTGAACTAGTGCCTGGCATCTCCTTTTATAGGCGAAGGAGGGGCTCAGGGGTACATGAATCTAGGGCGGACGTTGCTGCTGACGTCGGGAAGGAGATGCCGATCATGTCGGTGCCGCTGTAGAGACGTGAGCCGGGCGTGGCGTGCCCTGAAGCGACGTGCTCGGAGATGACGGCCGTCCTTCTCGTGCGTGGGATGACGCAGCCGATGGCCGGTGAAAGACCAGCGCCCATGCAGGTCGTGCGGATCCCTGTAGCCGTCGCGTCGGGAGTTGTTGGAGTGTTGATCGGCGATGACGAAGTCCAGCTCGAGAGGCGGTCGAGGGGGGTCGAGGCCCGAATGGATAAGGCCGAACCTCGGGAAATGCGAAAAATATGTTGACAAATGCGTCTCGAGGGGGTGCCGAACGGGGCACAGTGCACGGCATGGCGTTACAGTGCAGTACGATTTGCCAGATTCCCGGATATGGACGGTAAAAGCTGGATTTGACCTTCGTACACACGACTGTTACCGCAACTGTAACCACGAAGTTAGGCGGGAGCAGGTAGAACGCACTAAATGCCCTAAAAACCGTACCGGGAGTAGGTAATCGAGGGGTGTGCTGTACTCGAGGGGCGTCCGTTCGCTTGGGTAAATCTCCGTCACCGAGGGGTAGCCCGAGTGGCACCCTCGAGTGATCTCCTCTGCATCGAGCGGGGACCCGTCGGGTAGGTAGCGGCCTAGACCGCCGAGGCCCGTTCGTGGGTTGGCCCAATATGACTTGGCTATTGGGCTTCTTGTGCTAGGTGAAGGATAATCGCCGCGATGGTTTTTGGTTTGTTGATGATGCCCGAGGTTAATTCACTTAATTGAGGGTTAAGGGTACCCCTTTTCCAGGTACCCGACAGTAGCCCCCGAGCCCCAGCTCGAGTGCTGGCACTCGAGCTGGGGGTTATAAGTCGAGAGTGAGGCGTGGTTCGTGACTTTCCGTGGGGGACGCGCGAGCGTCCCCCGCGGGGGTAGCCCCCGAGGCCTTGGAGGAGTAAGGAGACTCCTTCGAGTGCTTTGTTGAGAGATGCTTGTCCAGTTGGGCATAGTTGGCGTCCCTGAAAGATTAGGATAACATGAACTAGGGTCGTAGTACCTCATCGAGGGGCGTCTCGAGCCGTCGAGCCCCCGGGTGAGTTCTTTGAGGGGTGTCATGGCATAGTCGAGCCCCCGAGCCTCGTGCGGCTAGGGCGTCGCTAGCCTTTGGTGTTCATCCCACGAACCCATTCGATCGGACGTGAGGCGAGGAGCGTCGTGCTACCTTCGGTTGGACGAGCCTCAAAGTCCTCAGTGAGCTGGTAACGGGAGATCCAAGTGAGAATTCGTGCCTCGTTCGGTAGAGGTCGAGTAGTGGCCCTGAGGCATTCTCATTATAGCAAATGTGCGAACATATGGATACTGATTCTGTTTGGTGGGACTCAGCGGCTCGATGCCTCCCTTCAAGGGGATTCCATGAAGCTCCTTGACATTTTACCTTGGATACGTCTGAGGGGGTCTCGAGAGTTTGTTCTCGAGCAGGGCCTCGTATTGGCTCTCCCTTGGTCATCCCTGACTCAGGTGCTCGAGGGCATAGGCCGAGAGTGAGGTGCGGTTTGTAACTTTCCGTGGGGGACGCGCGAGCGTCCCCCGCGGGGGTAGCTGCCGAGGCCTTGGAGGAGTAAGGTGACTCCTTCGAGGGCTTTATTTTCTTTTGTTGAGAGGTGCTTATCCAGTTAGGCATAGTGTGCGTTCTTGAAAGGTTAGGATAACATGAACTGAAGTTGTAGCGCCTAGTCGAAGGGTGGTTCGAGTTGTCGAGCCCCCGGGTACGTTCGACCCTCTTTCGTCGAGGGGTGCCAGGCGTAGTAGAGCCCCCGAGACTCATGCGGCTGGGGCATTGCTAACCCTAGGCATCCATCTCACGAGTCCTTTCGATCGGATGTGAGGTGAGAAGCGTCGTACTACCGTCGATTGGGCAAGTCTCGGCGTTCTCTGTGAGCTGATAACGGGGGATCCAAGTGAGAGCTTGTGCCCCATTCGATGGGGTCGACTAATGGCCTAGAGGCGTTCTCATTGACGCAAACGAGTAGATATATGGATAGCAGTTCCATTCGATAGGACTCGGCGGCTCGATGCCTCCCTCCGTGGGGATTCCATGGTAATCCTCTCATTTTGCCTTGGATACACCTGAGGGGATCTCGAGGGTTCGTCCTCGAGCTGAGCTTCGTGTAGCTCCCCTGGGGTGTCCCAGACTCGGGTGCTCGAGAGCGGCTGTCGAACCCTGACCGAGGGTCAGCCTTCGCTCCCTCGAGGCTTGTTGTAGGGCCGGGGCCCGTTTTCCTTCTCGTGGAAGACTCCGCTGGCGGATAATGTAGCGCTCCCACCCGTTGGGCGTGTCTTTTGAGGTGTGGGCCGAAACGGCGTGGTCGTGGTAGACCCAGGTAAAGGCTAGGGGCCCGGCGAACAACGCGTGTTCTGCTGCTAGAATCGAGGGGGCGGTTAGGTTCGGACATTAAATGCGAGGATTTACCTGCCCTTTTCACCGGTTCTGCCCATTGCCCTTTGACCTGCCTATAAATCCAGGAGGTGGGGTTTCGTCCGTCCCCCTTCTTGCCTTGCTGCTTTCGCCGCTGCTGTCACCGCAGAGAAGAGTAGCCTGGTTCGTTAGCGCAAGAGAGAAGAGGAGAGAAATTGGGAATATTCCTTCCTGTCCACACGCTGAGCTAGCCCGTGCTATCGCTATGACGCCAGAACTTCTCCCTCCGGAGGATTGGCTCCCGTCGGCCATGACGAAGCGAGAGCTCGAGGAGTTGGTGGATGATGGGCTTCTTTATCCCATCATCTTGGCTGACCGGCCAGAGTGGATGGTGCCGCCGAAGGAGGACCTCGGTCTGCGATCACTTCGGTGTTGATGCCAAGGCAGAGGTTGAGGATGACGTGCGCGGGACCTCCCTCACCAACCGATTGTACGAGCTCAGTCGGGTCATGATGGAGCAAGTCCGGAACGCGCTGCATGTCGGTGTGAAGTGCCGAGAACGAGGAAAGGCACAAGGCCTTGGTCAAGGCTGCTGAGGAGCCTGGTGATCGGTTGGCGAAGCTGTTCGAGCCCGAGGTCCTTCCTCTCGGTGTTGATGAAGAAGAAGAAGCCGGCCTGTAAGCCAACCTGGGCAAGAAGTCCCATGTAATAGGTTAAATTTTGACTTGTGTCGATGTGGCCTCGAGGGCCTTAAACATGATGTTTGTATACATTTCGAATGCTTTCGAGTTCTAGTCTATCATTCCTTTTCTGCTCGAGTTGAGTTTTTACGCAGTCATCTTGGCGCACGGTTGCATCCTTCGGTGTGGGGTGTGAGTGGAGGTACCGTAGCCCGGAGGCATAGGTGATCTCGTGGCTCGACAGCCCCTCGGCCTTAGGGTGCCCTCGTGGCCTTGTCGACTATGTAAGAACTCGCATCAAAGCATATAGGAACGTTAGACATTGATTTTTCGACATCGTGTGCTTTTACTAAGTCTTCTTAGCGCGTGGTTACGCCCCTAGGTGTGTGGGAGCTAGTGGAGGTACCATAGCATGGACGCGTGGGTGATCTCACGGCTCGACGACCCCTCGGCCTCAGGGTGCCCTTGCGGCCTCGTCGACCAGGTAAAAGAGTAGCCGTCAAGTTTTGAAAAACGTGCGAGTTTTTTAGGAACTTCGGGGGGTTCCCCCTGTAGCCCCCGAGGGAGGCTTGACTCTGTTAAGGCAGAGTCAAGGCTACCTTATGCATGTGAACAAAAAGTTGAACTTGTCAACAAAAGTACTTCTTATTCGTTCATGACATGGGAAAAAACAAGGCTTCGAAGCCCTAGGGGTGAAAGCAACGTAGCTGTTTGATGTTCCATGCGTTGTTGAAGGTTTCGCCTTTCCCATTGGCTAGCTTGTAGGTTCTGGGCTTCAACACTTCTGCAATGATGAAAGGGCCCTCCCATGGTGGAGTTAGCTTGTGGCGTCGAAGAAGGCGCCGACGGCCTCCTCTCCAGCGGCGTAACTAGCGACGACGTCCATCAGTTCGTCGACGGTCTTTGGGGGGTTACGCCCCAGCTCTCGAACCAGCTCCTTGCAGGTAGTCCTGGCAATGAATGCCAGGATCATGTCATCATCAGGGATATGGGGGAGCTCGGTGCGTTGCTTGGAAAAGCGCCAAGCAAAATCACGGAGGGACTCCCCGGGCTTATGCTTGTAGCTTCGGAGGTCCCACTTGTTGCCAGGTCGCACGTAAGTTCCCTTGAAGATCCCCTCGAACACCCTGACAAGGTCGGACCAGTCGTGGATCTGGTCGGGGGGAAGTTCCTCGAGCCACCTTCGGGCGGTGTCCGATTGGAACAGGGGGAGCTGACGGATGATGGCGTGATTGTTGCGCGCCCTGCCCAACTAGCATGCCAACTTGAAGTCAGCTAGCCATAGCTCGGACTTGGTCTCGCCATTGTACTTGATGAGGCTCATGGGGGGACAGAAGGAATTTGGCAGCGGCGTCCTTCGAATCGTTCTGCTGAAGACTCGAGGGCCCGGCGGCTCGGGGGACCGGTGCCGGTCCTCGTCGCTATCGTAGCACTCACCCCTGTGTGTGCTGTAGCCTCGCACCTCAGCATCACCACACTTGCGTCAGCAGTTCTCGCTGATGTCGTAGCGCGCGTTTTGGGGCTCGCGGTTGTCGTGGATGCGCTCGCGGACGGGGATCGCCTTCTTGGGACAGGGGGCATTACTTGATGGACTGAGCTCTCCCTCTCATGTCGGGAGGGTTAAGGGGGTTTCTCAGAGGCCACCCCTCAATGTCTCGAGGCCGAGCTTTTCGCCTGCTGTGTGAAAGCTACCTCAAGGAGGCCCTGAACCTCCTGCTGGATGCGACGGGCCTCAGGATTCGAGGGGGTCGGCATGTTGCAGAGGAGCATGGTCGCTGCGATGACGTTCTGACTGGTGCGGTTGAAGAGAGGGCACTCGACCGCTCCCTCCCGAATGATCTGCCGGAGAACTTCTCGAGCTCTGGCTCGAGCCCTTCCACCGGGCGGGTGTTCGCGCTCCTGCTCGAGGGTCCACTCGAGCTGGCACATACGCTCCCGGTCTTCGTGGAGCTTGGCTTGTGTAACACCTCTGGTGTTATATTAACTAAAACATGCCATGTCATCATATGCATTGCAAAGCATTTATGTTTAAGTCAACCTTAATGTGCATTAACTAAAACAAATTTATATTTCATAGGTTGATTGTGTTTCTAGAATGTTTTGTCACATGAAATAATAAAACCTTACTTTTGAATGTCATCGCAAATACTTGGGTTATATTCTATGTACTTGAGGTATAAACCGTGTTTACACTAGTGTCAAGCATAGTGTATAAACCTAAGTTCAACCCTTAAAAATTTGTTTCCATATTTGAAGTTGAATTTGGATTTCAAAGCTTATTCCCAAGTTTTGCAATTCAAATTTAAAATTCAAATTGAAAAGCTATAAAGTGTTTTTCGAAAGTCAATTTGGTCAACCAAGGGTGTCATTGGGTCAATGACCTAAAAATGTCCTTGGATGATGTTTGTGATCACTAATGACCAAACAATTAAGTTAGAAACCAAATCGAGTTTGAATTCTATTTCAAAAACCCTTTATTCTAAAACCTAGTCTTACCCCTTTTTCTCTAATTCAAAATCTATAAAGAATTTGGAGATACTCTAAAAAGATAGTTTGTAGATCTTGACAAGAGATACAAAGTTGATATATAAAGTTTTTCAAGTTTCCAAAATAAATTTCAAATGAATTTGAAAATACAGTTTTTTAGCATTTGTCCCCTTTTGATTTTAAAACCATAATTCAAAAAATTATGCATAATTTTGGAAAATTTTGTATATGAAAAAGGTTTGGTTTGGAAATTTAAACATTTCATAGTTTTGAATATTTTCAAGTTTTATTGAAAAATCAAAAGTAATTTCAAATGTTTGTTTCTAGGGTTTTATCCCCTTTTGAATTTGAATTCAAATTTCAAAATCCAGATAGAATTTGAGGATGCCAGTTAAACGAAAAGTGTATATCTTGAAAAGTTATGCAAATGATATTTTTGGAGATTTTTAAGTTCTTATATAAATTTTGGAGTAATTTGTATTTTTAAACGAATGGCAATTCTGTAATTATCTGGAACAGCGCCGAAACCTATCGTCGGCCCCATCGCCGGCTTCTTAACCCGCGCCGCCGTCCACCGCCATGAATATCTCAGTTGCCAGCTCGCTCCGGACACTTGAACCTTCGCCGTCGTCGTGTCGCCCATCCATGCGTCGCCGATGGCCTATAAATACCGGTCCGCCGTCGCCGTTTCTCCTTTTCTTCTTCCTGCCGCCACCGCCGACGACTTCGCTCCGCCGCTCAAATTCGTCACCGTCGATCCACCGCAGTCCAATTTCTCTTGCTATTAGCTCCGCCACATCCTTATGGTCAGTTTGAGCTAGCTCGTGCTTGCTCTCCTCGCCCGAGCTGCCCACGCGCCGTCATCTTCCTCGCGGCCGGTCGCCGAGCCGCCGCGAGCTTTTTCGCCGTCGACTGCCGCTGTGGTTGGTTATATATCTTCATCACCCCGCTATCGTGTTCTCCATACTATTCTGCTCTTCACGCGTACCTTGGTTCACTCTTTGGTGGGAAGGACACGCCGGAGCACCGTCCTTGCCATCGGAGCGCCGCCGCCATCACCGCCGTCGCCCGCAGCTCGATTCAAGCACTCCGGACCTTCATCAACGTGCGTATCAGCACCATGGTGTGCTCCTACAGCTGTTTGCGCTATCAATTTCATCCTTGCCATGTCGTAGCCGCCGGTCATCGTAGCTCGCCGCCGGCGCAACGTTGCTAGCGCCGCCGCGCGCGTAACCGCCGATGCTGGAGTTCCAGTCTGGCTTTATATAGTTGCCAAGCACGCTCGCCTGAGTGCCCAGCATGTGCTCGTGACCTTGCCGTCACCAAAAATCGCTCCGGTGAGCTTCGCCGCCGCGCCCGAGCTTCGCCGCGCCGCCATGGCCGCCGACGAGGGTGCCGCCGTCGCCCCGCCGCGCCGTTAGCTACCTCAATCGACTCGTCGTGTCGAGTTGAGCCCGTAGGGACAAACCTTGTCGCCAGAGACCTCGCCGTCGGCGAGTAATCGCCGGTCAGCCGCCGGCGGGCCGTCGGTCAGCGCGGGAGTACTGTGTCGATTTTTCTTTTTCTATTTTTAGAAAATGATTTAAATGTTATTTTCTTTGAAAAATCATAGTAATTCATATATAGCTCCAAAAAATTCTAAAAGTTTTTGTGTGTGTTCTTTATGATGTCATCTACCTAGGAAAAATATGAAATGACAAATTTGAGTACTTTTTGCAGATGTTAAAATTAGCCCTTTTAATTAAAAAATGGACCTTCAATGATTTTTAATAAATAAAATAAATGGCTTTTAATTCTGAAATTTGTTTTGCCATCTAATTAGGCTAAGAGCTTTCTAAAATAAAATTTTGGGATTAATTTGATAACTTTAATTTTATGCCTTTATTTAATGCCTTTAAATAATTAATTAATCCCTTTAATTGAGTTTAATCATTATAGGATTTGTTTGACTTTGGGATTGATTGATGACCTTAGGTCATTAACCCTAATGACCTTTTGCACTTTAATTAATTGTTTGCGCTTATCTTAATCATGTCATTAGGGCTTAATCAACGTTATTTCATGTGTTTAATTAATTTCTTAAATAGCATAGTTAACCCTAATGAGCTTAATACGCGAAGTTTTGTTGGCTTGTAACTTTATCGTGAAGAAAAGTGGTACTCAAGTCCTTAATCTGATCATGCATCCATCAAGCATCATGTTTACTATTCCATCATGTTAAAGCATATCAATTATTGAATAGTTTCCGTTAACGGAGAGTTAACGTTGTCGCACCAGATCCCAAGGACGAGCAGATTCAGGAATCAGGAGTTGATCCAGAGTTCGAGCCTGTCTACCCCGAATACCAAGGCAAGCCCCGGATGCATTCAAACCCTATTCTATTTATAAAAGTTTTATCTCTTCAGCTATGATATGTTGCATTAAGTAATAGGAGTTGAGTGAAAACCCACCAATTGCATTACCTGTCTTATTTTCTTATTTCTTGTTACCTGCTTTGAAAGATAAGTAGCAACGCTCAGCCCTGCTTAATTGGTTAAATGTTCAAAAGTAAAAGAATGAAAAAATGAGATTGGTTTTATTTGTTAGAATCTTGATAATAGTTAATAAATCGAGTCCGGACGGCTAACTTGCACTAGGAATGGAGTCCCTCTGTAGTGTTCTCGTCTGTTGATGCCCTAGGTCCTGTCCGTTGGTGAACTGGTGATATCGAGAACTTAGAAATCCACATGCATGAAGTGGTATTCAGTGGGCCAGAGTCCCCACGCATATCATGGAGTGACATATAGTGGGCCAGAGTCCCCACATATGTCATAATGTGTTATACTGTGGGTTTAAGTTCCCATGTATTTTGGTACACGGGGCTGAAGAGCTCAGGTGTATCATGTGGTGATATATGGCTGCGGTTGTTATTCCGGTATATCGGTTCATCTGGGGTGCATCGGAGTTAAAGTCTCTGGTATCCCAGTGACCTAGGTCCCAACTGGGTATGAAAATGGATTCAAATTGCCGTTGCTTCTCGGAGAAGAAGACTCGATCGGTGTTCATCATCGTAGTAACAACTTGAACAATGATTAAGGTTTAATAATGAAGTTGGTTGGTAATTGGAGCTAGATCCAATCAAACTTTATTTTTCTGTTAAGCTTTTTCGCAAAATTTCTTATCTCTTACAAGCCTTATCTTGTCCCTCTAGCCTGCATTTCTTGAGTCTTCACCCCTCTTTTTCGTCGAATCAGTCTTGTTGAGTACTTTTGTACTCAGGGTTTGTTGAACCCTTGTTGCAGGTGAGCATCATGGGCAGGAATGCTTCGCATCCTGCTGCATGACAGTCATCGAGGAAAGTGACGACGAGTAAGATGTTTAGCTCTTGGGCAGAGCTTATCGTTTGGTATTGTCATAAAGTTATTTACTGCTACTCCACTACTATTATGGTTTGTACAATTTAAACTTATGGTTGTAAATATTTGAAACTCAAAGGTTTGTAAACTTATGTTGTTGTAAGTCTTCCGCTATTTTACTCCGATGTATATTATTTATATCAAACTGTTGTAATACTGCAATGCCTCTTTATAACAATTGATCCTGCTCGGAGAATCATGGATAATTTGGGATTTATTCGATAGACTTTTTAAGTCGTATGGAACACAATCATGGTTATTTGGAGTCTGTTTAGACAATAATCATGCGTGTGGGCCATATGATTTAGGAGGTTCTGCCACAGCTCGCATCTCCCGGACTTGCACGAGCTGGGCATCATGGGCGTCCTGGGGCAACCGTGCGTCGCTTGGCACGGCTGGTGGCTGCTCCTCCCGATCTGCCATGGGTCGATGGTGTCGGCGCTCGACGCGACGGCTCCGTCGATGTGGAAGCACTCATGTGTGGGGTCATTGTGGTCGGAGTCAGAGTCGGGGCTGCCGGAGTAGAAGATGGGGAACTGCCTGCGCCATTCCTCCTCCAGCTGACGTCACATCGTGCTGAGGGTGTACTGCCTTGGGCCAGGTGCTCACGAGAAGCCAAGGTCCTCGGAGGCCGGTAGGATAACTGCCAGATCCATGGTAGCACGCAAGAGAGCTCTCGGGCGGTCCTCATGTGCGCTAATATTAGAGCGCATCGTGGAGGAGTTCGTCTTGGCGGCGTTGTCCAGATTGAATGGGAACTGGTGGCGAGCTCCAAACAGTCTGTGCGGCAGCAAGTTGGGCGCCATCGGAACCGAGCGCGCTGGAGGAGCCTCACCGGGCTCCCTCGACGAACGCATTGCGAAGGTAAAGTCGGGGTTTCCGTAGAGTCCCGTCGGCTCGTCCTCCGCCCCTGGACACGGGTCAGATTGGTCCCCAACCAAGGGCCCCTCGTCGCCTACCAGGAGCGGGGGAAACACGTCGGGTGGCAACCCAGACGCAGGTCGATGGTGACGGCAGCGCCGATCACGCCTCCTCCTTGACGCGGAGGCATGGTGGCGAGATCGGCGTGCGGCCCCTCCTAAACGTGGGGGCTCGGTGCGGCCTCCGCTCGGATCTCCAACCGAGAGCAGGGTCATGTTGCAGCCTTGCCGAGGGACATGAACTCCAGGCTCCCGAACCAGATCCTCGTAGCGCGCAAAAGCGGCGGAGATGAGTCTGCCATCCGAAAAAATGGTGATAAATCGTTAGTGACACATAATTCCCCTACCTAGCGTGCCAATTGTCAGTGTTTCGACCCGGGGGCCTAGCACCAACAAGTAAATATGTACTGCGTGCTCCCTAATCCGGATGGTGATGCAAGAAGAACACAAGGTTTATCCTGGTTCGGGCAAAAGAAGGCCCTACGTTCAGCGGGGGGGGGGAGAGTTTGTACTATCTTGCACCGAAGTGCATGTACAGGGGTGAATACAAGCGTGCGAATGAGTGAGCTAGGACTTAAAGCGCTACGGGATCTGATTGCTCTCTATGCCTTATGTTTTGGTTGAGTTCGTTGCCTTTTTTGAACTAGTGTTTAGCGCCTCCTTTTATAGGCGAAGGAGGGGCTCAGGGGTATATGAATCTAGGACGGACGTTGCTGCTGACGTCGGGGAGGAGATGCCGATCATGTCGGTGCCGCTGTAGAGACGTTAGCCGGGCGTGGTGTGCCCTGAAGCGACGTGCTCGGAGATGACGGTCGTCCTTCTCGTGAGTGGGATGACGCAGCCGATGGCCGATGAAAGACCGGCGCCCATGCCCGGTCGTGCGGATCCCTGTAGCCGTCGCGTCGGGAGTTGTTGGAGTGTTGACCGGCGATGACGAAGTCCAGCTCGAGAGGCGGTCGAGGGGGGTCGAGGCCCGAATGGATAAGGTCGAGCCCCGGGAAATGCGAGAAATATGTTGACAAATGCGTCTCAAGGGGGTGCCGAACGGGGCACAGTGCACGGCATGGCGTTACAGTGCAGTACGATTTGCTAGATTCCCAGATATGAGCGGTAAAAGCTGGATTTGACCTTCGTACACGCGACTGTTACCGCAATTGTAGCCACGAAGTTAGGCAGGAGCATGTAGAACGCACTAAATGCCCTGAAAACCGTACCGGGAGTAGGTAATCGAGGGGTGTGCTGTACTCGAGGGACGTCCGTTCGCTTGGGTAAATCTCCGTCACCGAGAGGTAGCCCGAGTGGCACCCTCGAGTGATCTGCTCTGTCTCGAGCGGGGACCCGTCGGGTAGGTAGCGGCCTGGACCGCCGAGGCCCGTTCGTGGGTCGGCCCAATATGACTTGGCTATTGAGCTTCTTGTGCTAGATGAAGGATAATCGCCGCGATGGTTTTTGGTTTATTGATGATGTCCGAGGTTAATTCACTTAATTGAGGGTTAAGGGTACCCCTTTCCCAGGTACCCGACGGTACTGCCAAATCTGAAGAGCATCATCTGGATTCTGTAAGATGAAACGTGCCATCAGAGATAACGGATAAGGCCAGCCTAGCCACTGCCAGTGACATTCGGATCGATCCTTGTGTCTTGTGATTTGTGAAGTGTGACTGCAACCTGCACCCCCACACCATTACCAACTTGTGATCTCCATTTGCAGGCCTGCAGGATGCAGCTGCTGCCAAGAACAAGTAAGACGAAGAACATGTTCTGTCCACACGAAAAAATCAGTCAATCTTTTGAGCCTGAGGCCTTGTTTAGATTGTAAAAAATTTAAAACTGATGAATAGTAACTCTTTTGTCATATTTGATAAATATTGTCTAATCGTAAACCAACTAGGTTTAAAAGATTCATCTTGTGATTTCAAACTAAACTATGTAATTAATTATTTTTTATCTATATTTAATACTACATGTATGAGTCTAAAAATTGATACGATGGAGAAAGAGTGAAAAAACTTGAAATTTGAAGACAATCTAAGTAAGGCCTGAAGCAGGTTTCAGGCACAGCAAGCACACTTATTATTTGTGAAGATGCTGATGCGATCGTGCGGGTCGCTTGTCAAGTCAACTGCAGAGTCTTCTCCGATGGGATTCCCAGCGACGCGCAAAACGTTTTTGCAGAATCGTGTTCTGTCCCCTCGCCAAGAACGTGCACAGTCGTTGACCAGCTTTCTTCATGCTTTTTTTTGCAGGCCAAAGCATGCATTGCAGGCCGTTCTCCCGTTCTAGAAACCTCAGCCTGCCTGGCTTTGGTTCATAGGATCAAATCCAGTGCATCTCTCTCAATGTCACTGGTTACAATGGCAGGCAGCTTTGGCCATGATTGTGATCTCTCGTGCAGGTGGTTGTGGCTATTAGTCATGGAGGGGTCATTTGGTTTTCTTTAAACACGGTACAGACCAGACACTCGTGGACACGCGCATCTTCGATAGATTATAAGATTGACTGGAAAATGTGAGCAAGTATAAAAATTCAGGTGAGCGGCCATCTATATTATGTGAAAAATTTGGAAAGAGCAAAACCAGGTATATTGAAAACAGCTATCAACAAGTGGCTTGGAAGGTGAAAGATGGCATTGACCAATGTAAGAGAGCTTTTGGGTTTGTATCCTGACTAATTTCTGTTCTTGTTTGTGTTGGCCATGGTGTGGTGGTTCCAATAGGTTTGCTCCAGGAATGCCCTGAGCATTGGAGGGTTTTTTTTTTTTTTGACCTCATCCTATATCGGCAATTGTAAAAAATCTTCTATTTAATTGAAAATGCAGTAATCAGTCAATTGGCATTGTATGGAAATACAATTATGCTGACCCAGATAGAAAATTGCCCTCATGATGGATTGAGGTGAAGCGCACTACGGAGAAGGCAGTGCGTGTTTGATGCATGAGCAACAAGGTACCTCGTTACTGGCTACCACAAATCCTGATCCCCAAGTGTGCTAATTCTTCTGTCATGGATCATTTGTTGCCAAATTGGAACTCCAATGGTTACATTCTCCCATTTAAAAATGGTTGCGTTCTGATTCTCTGAATTTATCCTATTAAGCAGGGTTTGTGTAGGCCACCTTGCCTGTCTTGGAAAAGAAGGTTCATCCCACAATAATCCATATTTGTCCTCATCAGAGGTTAGACTAGGCCATTCTAGAAAATCAATATGCTATGACTGGGGTAATAAAAAAAATACTCACATGTGGCTGGAATGCAATCTGCCACTGAACTTTTATTCCAATTCCTCTCTAGATGCAGTTTTTTTTAAGTGTAGGCCAGGCGTTGACCGGGAGATTACCCACTAAACTTGGAGCTAATCATGTTGCTCCCATCATGAGATTTTGGTTTGGGGGATTCCATGCTCCACACCTCATGTAAAATAATTGAATTATTGTATCTTGGTGAGGACGGTGACCTTTATCACCTGCACAAACAAGAGCAAAATCCTTATTTACCTCCGCTAAACTAATTTTCTTGCATTTTACTGAAAAAATCAAACATATATATACAGCTAAAATGTCTGTCTTTCCACTCTTCCATCAGATAACCTCAACAAGCCTACCAATATAACCTTGTCTACAGGCTACAGCACATCTGAATGTTATCTGATTGGCATCTTCAAGAGAAAGTAAGAAACCATGTACTATTTCCAGCACATTGCACATATCCTGATTTCCAATCAATCCATCCATCAGGCTCGGAATGACTGCTAACGGCTCTATAAAGAAACCAGTAAGTGATTACATAGCTACACATGATCCTCTTTCAACAAAGGCACATGCATGCGTGTCAGTTAACAGTAATCAGATGGCGCCAACGGTCGACACGTGGACTGGCACCACTACCCAGTACCCACAGGCCAGTGGTGCCACCCCTCACTAACCTCTGGCTTTGCAGGATTGGTCAAAGCCTGATAGCTTCATAAGATCTCTACTGAAAGCACAATGCCCCTTTCAGCATGATGAATTGACAGTAGTTTGGACTGTGGTGATGCTCATCATGGGGGGGATCAACCAAGAACGTGCACTGTGATCGGATAGCTACAACCGGATTATCCTGCTCCCACAAAGCCCGGATCCATCAATCACTCTTAAAGTTCTCCATGAAACTTTGCCCAATAAAGGAGGTGTTCATGGTTATCCGACCGGCTTAAGGATGTCACTGAGAAGTGGGTCCCAGCGCTCTATTTCAGCTGGGCCCACATGGCAGCGGCCGGCACCGCGGAAAATGGTGTGTACCGGAGCACTTACTGGCGGCTGGGGATCTGCATTATAAGCATCACCCACTAATCAGCTCACTACATAGCCTCCATAATGCTGTGCAAATTTCTGCAGCATTTGTTTCATGTGCT
The DNA here is from genome assembly GCA_023333625.1 of Bothriochloa decipiens. Taxonomy (NCBI): domain Eukaryota; kingdom Viridiplantae; phylum Streptophyta; class Magnoliopsida; order Poales; family Poaceae; genus Bothriochloa; species Bothriochloa decipiens. Next base: position 13,194,030 of record CM041628.1, read on the forward strand.
GGAATAAGTTAGTTGGAGCCACTGACTAAAGCCAAATAACCAAAGTGGAGCTGCAAAGGTGTGGAGTGAATCCATCCGTCCATCGACCCATCACCAATTGCATCCAATCCAACTCGACGTTGTCGGCACTCGGCAATGCAAGTGCATGCATGCATGGATCCACCAACATTCGAGTTTGATGCAATGCAACTAGAGAACGACTACATGCTGCTGCTAACCTGAGACAATTAAAAACTGATGTGATGTACTGATCGATGATGTTAATACGTGACAAGATCGTGGTTACCAAGCTTATCCTTGAGCTGGGAGTAGAAGATATATATATATATATATATATATATATATATATATATATATAAGGCACATGCCAAATTTGCAGTGTGAATTGTGTGAATGAAACAATTTCAGTTCAGAGACAGATACTTCCTCTCTCCATCCCAAGATAAACGCACATCACGTACTTCAAGGGACCAGGCAATCTCAAGTTTAACTAAAATTTTAGAGAATAATATTAAAATTTGTATCTCTTAATAAGATTAGTATGAAAATCTATGATATGATGAATTTAATGGTAATTATTTGATAACATAATTCTTAGTATTTTTATATAGATTTGGTTAAACTTAAATTTGTTTAACTCCTCTAAGCTTGAGATGTGCACTTATTTTAGAACTGAGTGAGTAATTAGTAGCTGCAAGTGACAGTCGCCGGATGGCACATCAAAGTAGTTGTCGTCTGATCTTGAAAATGATTGTGCTCCACCGCGCACTAATAATGAAGACCAGTGCTCGATCATCTTCTTTTCGCCCAATCTTAGTTCCTCCGCACTGTCTTGTAGCCAACTTTCCTTCCGGTCGACAAGGCGTACTGGAGCAAATCCCATCCATCATCCAACTTTGACTGGATTAGACATTTCAAAATCTGACCACTATTAGCTAGCTTTGATGTAGGCTTAAACGTAGTGAATTCTTCGTTTATTCTTACAAACAGATAGCAAATTTTCAGTGTTGCAGGCATGGCGATCTTCTGTCAAGAGAAACTCTTCTGTCAAAAATATACTATCCAAAGTGTGACAGATTTTGTTGCAGGCATGATCTTTTCGCCCAAATTATTCTTACAAATTGCTAATAAACTATTGGCAGAGCCAGACTACCCAAAGTACTACCTGAAAGGTATCATGCAGAGTTAGATATGCAGGCCCAGTTGCATTTGTTGCGCCAGAATAAGACCAGATTTTTTAAATAAAAACAAATAATATAACCCTCCTAGCTTAGCCACGTAGGCTTCATGATTACAGAGGTTTATGTGGTATATGATATATGTCATAGAGAGGATAAGCAGTATGACAATTCAAAGGGAGTAGGAAAAAAGTGGAACAAGACAACAATCATAGTGGAGTGTGACAATCATATATATGTACCCATGAGCAAAGCAAAACCTGCAAAATTTTGGACTATAATAACCGTGAATAATAATGTCAGATATGAATTAATGAATGCTCTATCCATCCACAAATGTAAGGATTTCTAGAGCCAAAGGACTCTGGCCGAATTGGTTAGAGTTTTTCTACAGCACCCCTAAGGTTCTGAGTTTGAATATAGCCGGGGGTAATAAAAATCCTCTCGTTAGCATAGCCAGAGTTTGTGGGGTTTTTCATGATGGGGAAGAATCATGTTCTTTTTAATAAAATACGGTGTGGGCCTCTCTCCCTCTGATTGTGCCTTTTAAAAGATTTTTAGAATTTTATGAAATTTAAGTTGGATACAAAAAAGACACGTGCCCTGCCCTTCAATCAAACACCTAGTAAAATCACGGTGTTCTCCAAAAAAAAAGGTAAAATCACTAGTAAAATTAATATACGAGAATGGTGTTAAAAGGTTGCCAAAAGGGACAGAGCTCTTCCTTAAAAAAAGGGACAGAGCTCTAGCAATCATTTATTGTCCTTACAGTTATGGACATATTTTGAATCCTAGATAAATGTCATTATATTTGTGGACAGGGGTAAGTTATTGTATATTGCCCTGTATCTTTATCGAAAACTTATGAGATACACTAAATAATCCACATGTTGTTACGATATGCACCAAGAAAAAGATAGAGCAGAGAAATTCTCACAAAGCAAAACAAAAACACGTTGTTGTCGATTCGGTAGATTTGAATTAGTCGCTAATGAGAATAATAGCCAATGAATCTATTTTTATAAAAATATTATGGATCTATTTGCAGCAGTACGGATTGAAAGACAAGTTTATTCTAATGATTACAGCCAATAAAAGAAAACACTGTTGGTTTAACTGCTATGTGACATACTGACAACTGACAAGTACTGCCACCACCAGAATATTATTATTTGTGGATGGCATTGGCACTAACCTGACTTTGAATTTTCTTGCAATGGCTGTAATCATTAGAATAAACTAGTCTTTCAAACTTTGAATTTTCCCGCAGTCCCAAGATATGGGCTACCTAGGGGACAATATTCAGGAATAAGAATGTGCTGGTTAGAATACACGATGGTCACTTCTGATTGACCCTTCATGTTAAACTAGCCTTGTAGGTAGCTTTATTACTCACTAACACAGAATGATAATGAGCTAGGAAACCGGGCATTTCTACTAAAGCTGTGAAAATTGACCAAACTATGGGCTTAAAAGACCTGTTTTACCCCCCGAAATAAACATGAATAGAAGAGAGAAAGTATCATATCTGGATATCTTTTAGGAGAATCTCTTCTTTTCTCTAGAACCAACATCTTGAAAAAAAAAATGGCTTATACTTCATCCATTCCATTCATCCTAAAATTGCCTAGAAGTTATAAAAATGAAGTACTCTGTCCGTTCAAAAAAAATGATGTTTTTTTAATAAGATTAACGGTTAAACGCGATGTATGAAACTAAAGAATGTTACTCTTTTGGGACAGAGTAGTGTATAGCAAGCACCAGTTGCCTATGCATTGATCCACGTCAGGACACCCATTTGCATACTCCAAAAACCGAAGGTGGAGTGCATTAAGGCTCTCTTTCCCACCGGCTCACACGGCTTTGGCTTCTTCTAACACATTTATTTACTGTAGCAACAATATGCAGCACTATAGCAAAGGTTCCTTTTCTTTCTCTCTGTAACCAAAATTGAAAATAGCTTCTGCTACAGTATTGCTACATTGCGCATCAAGTCCCTGTCAGTCCCACCAAAGATACCCTATTAGGGCTGTTCTAAACTAAGCAGGCTTAACTGGCACATGCACCTCATCTCAGGTGCCTAGCTTGATATGAAGGCTCCCAACTAAACCACCAACCTAAAGGCTCAGATGCCTGATGCCCTCAAGACTCCAAACGCTCCAGCGTCACCGGCTCGCGGCCATCCGGAATTTAATCCCGGGTTGTTGCACTGCCTCACGCTGTGACGACCTGCCGTCTGCTGCCGATGGGTCGGTGGCCGCTCTGCCTGCTGCTGCCGCCGATGGATGCTATGGCTGGCGTCTGCACCTCTGACTTCATTCGGTTCGGGCATCAGAAAATCAAAACTGGCGACGTATTACTCCTATGTCTCTAAACAAGTGTCGCTACGTTTCTCAAGAAACAAATATCGATAATTTTTATAAATAATAAGTATCATCGATTAGTAGCATAGTTAATATCATTAAAAAAAATCTTTGAATCTAGTTTTTTAATAAATTTATTTTGAGATACACTCATGACAACACTTAAAAAGAAACGGAGGGAGTACGCGTTTGTAGACCTGTGGCTAACAAACAACCGATTTGGGTCCTGCCTTGAATGCATACGCGCACAATTGCACCGCGCGCACCGTCGATCTGCAACAACATCCAACAACACAGCACCAGGCGCCGAGAACCGAAATGCAGAGTCAGATTTTGACTTTCTTGTTGTTTGACCTTATGTCATATTCAATTTTTTAAATAAATGTCTATAACCTATTTTAGCACTAAAGATATTTGCATAATAAATTATTTATTTTATTATTTCTAAAAGAATAAGACCAAACGAGAAGTCTGAAAGTCAAAAACGAGTATGGATAGATTAGAGTAGATAGAGTAGTTTTGCTACGGGCACGTAGCATCACATCAATCTGTAGATACTACAGATTTTGTATGGATAGATCGATTTTGTGCAACCAATCTTCGGCAAATAATTCAGTATACTAGCAGATACAAAACGCAGCACCACTTTTTGGCTTTCGCACTGGCCTGTGCTCTTGTTGATTCGACGTGGTACCAGACCACACTCCCTAGTACCATACTCGTAGCTTTTGAGCTTTTGGCTCTATACTTGCTTTTGAGCATTTGGCTCTCAGTCAGCCAGCCAGCGATATATATCTCATTCGTTTCGTTAGTGCTGCCTCTTTACTAGAAACTCAGCAATTGCCACATTAACAAATTCTCTCCACGGATTCGCCTTTTAATTTTTCTCTCCAAAAAAAGAAGGCAAAAAAATACATACCGTCAGGCTCAGGCACCTCTCTCCTTTGGTCGATTCGATTCGTGCAGCACAGCACATCTCTCTCCTCCTCAACAGCGAGAGACCACTGCGCTAGCGGCGCCTCTTTTCCCATTTCCCTGCTCCTTTCTCGGCCCCTGCCTCTTGTCTTATTTAAAGACCTGGCCAGTCAATTTCTTCTCAGCCTCAGTCCAAGAGCGGCATTAACAATGCTGTTGGTCAGCTACTAGATCGATCAAACAAACCTCGCCGTGTCTTCAGTAGCAAAGGAATCGACTAATCGAGACTTCGCCGTCTTTCGTAGTGTTTTTGTGGTTGTTGGGATGGAGAAAAAGAGCTTGGAGTTTGAGGTTGCCGATGACCACGATGTGTGGGTGCACGACTCCTCAGTGGATCACCGCGGGAGGTCTCCCTCCCGCGCCACCACCGGCTCATGGAAGGCCGCAATGTTCATCATCTGTGAGTACTGAGCTGCACGCATCGACCAATTATCGTGGGGTTTTCTTCTTGATAACATGGGCCTTTTTCCTTCTTCTATTCGGCATGTCCGTGCAGTGATTGAGTTCAGCGAGAGGCTGAGCTACTTCGGCATAGCCACGAGCCTGATGATATACCTTACCAAGGTGATACAAGAGGAGATGAAGGTGGCGGCCAAGAATGCCAACTACTGGATGAGCGTCACCACGCTCATTCCCTTGCTCGGCGGCTTCCTCGCCGACGGCTACCTCGGCAGGTTCTCCACCGTCGTCTTCTCCACCGCCGTCTATCTGCTGGGTCTGACGGTGCTGGCGACGGCGCAGCTGGCGCCGGGGATGAGGCCCGACCACGCGCCGCGCCTGCACGAGGCGCTCTTCTTCGTGGGCATCTACCTGGTGTCCGTCGGCACGGGCGGCCACAAGCCGGCGCTGGAGAGCTTCGGCGCGGACCAGTTCGACGAGTCCCACGCGGCGGAGCGGGTGCAGAAGATGTCCTTCTTCAACTGGTGGAACTGCGCGCTCTGCGCGGGCGTCCTGCTCGGCGTCACCGCCATCGTCTACGCGCAGGAGCGCGTCGGATGGGGTGCCGCCACCGTCGTGCTCGCCGCCGTCATGGCCGCCTCGCTCGCCGTCTTCCTCGCCGGTCGCCGGTCGTACCGGTACAGGGTGGCCGGGGGCAGCCCGCTCACGCCGCTGATCCAGGTCCTCGTCGCCGCGTTCCGGAAGAGGCGGCTCCCGCTGCCGGCCGACGCCGCCGAGCTGTACGAGGTCAGGTCCCCGCAGAGTGGCAGGAAGAGGCTGCTTTGCCACACCTACCAGCTGAGGTAACAACTCACTTACTGACGTTGCTTTCCGTTCCATTCCCCGATCGAAGCAAACGGCCTTTATTTTACCTTTCAAGATCGATCGGCGCGTGAACAAAAAGCGATCGTGAAATGCAATGGCTCCCCAGAATTGACGCAGCAGTGGCTAGTGCCTCGTGATTGCGATCCGAGTTCATCCATTTTTGCTGCTCCTGGGCGAACAATGAAAATCTGAAGAGATCTCCGAAAAGCAAATAAAAGGAACATAACGTATGTATGGTACGTGCTGCAGGTTCCTCGACAGGGCGGCCATAGTGGAGCCCGGCGCCGGCGAGGAGGCCTTCGGGCCGTGGCGGCTGGCGACCGTGACGCAGGTGGAGGAGACGAAGCTGGTGCTGGCGATGGTGCCCATCTGGGTGTGCACGCTGCCATTCGGCATGGCGGTGGCGCAGGTGTCCACCTTCTTCATCAAGCAGGGCAGCGTGATGGACCGCCACCTGGGCCCGCACTTCGAGCTCCCGCCGGCGTCCATCTTTGCGCTGTCCGCGCTCGCCATGATCGCCACGGTGGCGCTCTACGACAAGGCGCTGGTGCCGTACCTGAGGCGCGCCACGGGAGGCGAGCGCGGGATCAGCATCCTCCGGCGCATCGGCATCGGCATGGCGTTCGCCATCGCAGGAATGAGCTGTGCAGCGGCCGTAGAGCGGCGGCGCCTTCTGTCGGCGTCGGCCTCGGCCGCCGCGCGTCCGGCGCCGGTGCTGTGGCTGGTGCCGCAGTTCGCGCTGATGGGCGTGGCCGACGGGTTCGCGCTGGTGGGCCTGCAGGAGTACTTCTACGAGCAGGTCCCCGACGGCATGCGCAGCCTGGGCATCGGCCTCTACCTCAGCGTCATCGGCGCCGGGAGCTTCCTCAGCAGCCTGGTGATCACGGCGGCGGACCGCGCCAGCTCCCGCGGCGGGCACGCCAGCTGGTTCGCCAAGGACCTCAACCACAGCAGGCTCGACCTCTTCTACTGGCTGCTGGCGTGCATCGGCGCCGTCAACCTGGCGTTCTACGCGCTCGTCGCCACCAAGTGCTCGTACAAGCAGACCGTCAGGGCCGGCAGGGTCGGCGACGACAAGTCCGCCGCCACCTGCGACGACGTCGAGCGCGCCGCCGGCTTCGTCGCCGCGTAGGTACGGTGTGGTCATGGAACCAATGCCATTAGCGGCTGCAGCAGGATGATCATATCGTGTTGATTATTATTAGTGGCTAAGTGTACGATAATACGACTAGCTTGTAGTAGTCGTGTCGATCGTGTTGTTTCTCTAGTGTGTCGTGTCGTGTCGTGTCGTGTCGTGTCACACAACTCACAAGGATTGGTGCACGACTGGCTGGCGCGTCGTGGAATGTACGTGTACAAGTGCTGTCTGGTTCGTTGTAGCAGCGATTTATCACATGCATAACTACTCCTTCGTAAACAAGAATGGCTAAATGCCCGATCGAGAAAAACCAAACATACCTGCGCGTCGGCACTCGTCTCCGACTCGGGCGACGGCTCACCGTAGGCTATGACGGCGTTCCATTGCCGTATGGCACCGGCATCAGGTAAGAAATTTTGCCGCGGGTGGAGCCGCCGCCGCGGCGTGGCGGGCATCGGGTTCAGGACTTTGGGCCTTTGGGTGATTGGGGGTCTTGGGGTGAGAAACTGACAATGGTCTAAGAAGAAAAGGAAACGGAGGAGAGAGGCCCCTGTTGGGCTGAAAGTCTGTAAGTCTTCGTTCATCGGCTCAAACTAGTTTCTCAGTTGGACTGACATGCTCCCTGGTGTCGGTATTGGTGATGCAGAGCTTCCTGTGGTGGTGTCGACAGACGGGGCAGCAGCTACAGGAGTGGCATGGGCGAGAGAGAGGTGTGAAGGTCGCCAGAAAGAAAGGAGAGGGGCGGTGGCGTTGGAGGGTTCCGTGGTGTTGATGTCGGTGTTGCAGAGCTCCTTTGTGGTGGTGTCGACAGACAGGGTGGCGGCTGCAGCGTGGCAGTAGAGGGCTATGTTGTCGTTGTGTTGTAGGTCTCGACGATGGCAGGGAGCGAGCTGCACCTCGTGCATCTAGCAGGAGCAGGACAAGGCAAGTGACAGTGGAAGTCGTATAAGAGTGCTCTGGACGTGGACGAAATTAGGGGTGGGCCGGGAGGGGGCTCAAGCCCCCCTATTGCCGCCGACCATCCTTAAAGCAGTCAATGTGTGTCGCCACTCGCCTCTGGTCATCCCCATCCTGGTATCTTCGACCTCGTCTTGGTGACAACTACTAAGGTGATTGCCTGTGGTGACATGCTAAAAAGTGCGCTGTCGACGCCACCATGCATTTATAGAGGCCCAGGCGAAACTCGAGGGCATTATTGCCCTTGAGCCTCCAATGATCCCAAACTTTGTGTAGTCATCAAGCTAATAATGCCTCCACCAATCGTCGAGGTCCACCTATATGATCCAGACCAAGCACGGCATCGGAACTAGGTAAACACTAATGAGTTGTTCGACTGATAAGCTGACGTATTTCAGTTATTTCAATGACGTTACGTGAGATAGAATAAGCCGCACCGGTTGAAACGAGCGGAGTTATGATTTCTTTTCTTGTAGCAGCGACTTAAGGTTTAACACATCACATGACGACATCGACATGCAGGAGCTTATAAGTAGTAATTTAATAATTCGTAAAGAAGAATGGCTAACGTGCAAGTCGGCACTCTATCTCCGACTCCAGCGACGGCGGAACGGCGGGGCACCGGAGGCTACGGTGGCCTTCTCATACGGGCAGCAGCACGGCAGTGGTTGGCGCCGTGGTGGTCGTGGGGATCCTTGGAAAAAGGAAAATTCTCTGCAGCCGACTCCCGTGCAGCACGAGATCGTGTTGGGCTGGAACGCTCCATTGTGATAGCTGAACCCAGTTTTTGGACCACCTTACTGGGCTGGGAAAAAACTAGCTGCTTCTTCCGTGAAAGAAACTCGATCCTGTTTTCGGCCCAAACTACGAATCCTGTTTTCGGCCGAACTACGAATCCTGTTTTCGGGGCCCAAACTACGAATCCATGCAGTCCCGTGCGTGCATTTGCGCGTGCTGACACGGCCGACAAGGATCTACAGACTACAGTACCTCATCTTATTTCCAGCAGCAACCTTTTAGCTCCGCCACATCGGCACATCCAATCGTTCCCGCGTAACCACGATTGGTTTAAATTAATTTAACAAATTGATGAAGCAACGAACCCTAGCAGAAACGCGGTCCACATGAACATGCCACCCGCCGACCCGCGGGGTGTTTGGTTTCTTAAACTTTGCATTACGGCTGCTAATATAATGCCAAGCGGTGGGTAAAGCCATGGTGGCAAGGGAATATCCTGCGGACCGGAGGAGCCCCCACGTGTTCCGTGCCTCCAATCTTCAGGTCAACTGGTCAGGTCAAATATTTAAGCGTTCTGTCCCCTGTGCGTGTTGATTTCAGTTAAAAGAGAAAACCACTACGGTAGAAGCGGAGCCCTGTTGGTTTAGCGGCAGCTTTTAGCGTCGCGACTCGCGCGTGGAGGAAGGAATGCGGGGAGTACGTGGCCGTCCAATCCTATCTCTTGGTTCCAAACATTTCCTCGTCGCCGCGGTCTCGTCCTCCGATCTTCTGTGCGTGGAGCTCAGTAGCTCACAGTATGTAGCCTGTTCACGTTGATGTTGCATTGCATGGACGCACGCTCTCACGCATGCATGCACAAGTCAACCTTGTTTGCCGTAGCACTAGCTCTAGAAAACTCGTAGATTTTTCTTGGAGCTGTTTACCAGTACAATATTCTAGATCTAGAATTATTTATTTATAGACATGTTAAGTGCGTTTACATGACTCATTTCGTTTATTCATGAAATTAAATAAAAATATTTAAACAACTCTTATTTGTCCAATAAACTACATATTCCCTTTTCTAATACATAAACTACACATGCAGTATAGACATCAAAGTTAGAGTTGTGCCAAATAGGCTCCTCACCCCTATATATGAACACACACATGCACCACTCCCACGTCTGAACAATCGTGCCGATAGATCTTGAGATCGAGAGAGGTGGTGCTTGGTTCCATGGATGAGATGATCCGAGTGGATATATATATATATATATATATATATATATATATCTCATTTTGCTTTTGCGTTTGCTTTAGAGTCCCACTAAGAAATATACCCTCTATGTGTATGAGCCCTGCTTGCCCCTAGAAATGTCGGTGTTGAGCGGGAGCCACGAGCGTGGGGAAGAGGAAGCTACGACACACAAGAGCAACACCAGATTGCTGCCTGCAAGCACAAATTAAGTTAACGGATGCACTCCAACTAATGGGCATAATTCATGGCAATTTAGATACGTTGGTTACTCCCTTCATCTTTGAATAAATAAATTAATTCTTATAATTAGCTTAAGCTAAACCTTTTATATTGATTAAAATTTATAGAAAATAGAATAAATACTCATAAAATTGAATAAATATATTTTAAAAATATACTCCGTATGTTATGGTGTATTAAATGATACTATTTCTGTAAATTTGTGCATGATGTTTGATGGAAGGTACTTTTTTTTTAGTTGAGATTCAACAGGAGTCTGTATTAGCCATGAGAAGGATTACAGTCAGCGCCAGCGGTAGCTCCCAAACATGATGGAATTATAAGCCGCCATTGATGGAATGCATTGTCGTGTGGCCGCGGGCGTATGCGCAAGAGATCGGGATGAGGGTTGCCATTTTCCCGCATTGGCGCCAGCAATTCGGCAACATGGAGGATGGACAGGTCGGCGTGGGCCCATGAAAGTGGCACTTTGCTATATATAATTATATATTTCCCTCGATCTTATCTTGGGTGACTCATTTCCGCATGTGCACAGCCACGACCCTCGGACTTATCAAGTGTGTCACCGGTCACCCTATATTGGTGCTTCTTTTGCGCGTACCCCCTCGAGTTAGAAATTCGTTATCCTTGCATAGGCGTACCTCATTTATTTACAAATCCAGAACGAGGGAATGAGAGACACAAGCTTTAAAGAGTTCCATGGTTTTTTTCCCCATTATTAAGGGAGCATATTCGTCAGACCTAGGTGCAAGACATGTAATTTTGCTTCTCCTTTTTCACGAAACACGACACATACGCATGCTCACCTTATACCATCTTTACTTTTACACTGAACGTTGAGATGATATTGTTGATGATATTAATAAAAACAGACCTAGCGTAATAGCCCTAGGTTAGCGCTGCAACGTTCGGTGATCATGGATCTTATGACTTATAGTTGCAGCACCGATGGAGAGACAAACAAGTGTGAACACACAAAGAGAAAAAAAACACTATGAGAGAGGAGGATGAGGACGAACAGGAAGCAGATGGTACTAAGGACTTGGGGGCGCAGCAGTCAATCAAGCTAATAAAACGCAAAGTTACTCCTTGGCATCATCATAGTCATAGGATAGATCAGCTAACTCAAATTAGAAATTACACATGTAACATTGTAACAATGTAAAGGAGCATTTTCCAATTCCATCATAGCAGAGGGTTTCTTCTCCAAGTTGGCTTTCTATCTGCCACCACTTGCTTGCTTATCAGTGGGCGACCCAGGGGCGCGTGGGGCCCTTGTCTGGACGGGAGGGGCCATGTCCTTTGTCCGAACGGGAACGGGACGGTTTCTATAAAGAAGGCTTCTATTAGCCGCGTACAGATAGACAAGCAACCAAAAACAGCCGGAACCGGAAGAGAAGAGGAGAGGAGTCTCACCAGCTCGCGTCCAATTCTCGCAGAAAGAAGCAACCAGAGATTCAGACATGAGAACCCAAGCGCTGTTCTTCCTCACATTCGCCCTTCTTGCTGTGCTCGCGCAATCCAGCAACAAGCACCACCACCACCACCGCTCCCATGTTCAAAGCAGAGGTAGGCGCCCCGATTCCTTCTCTGCTCTCAAAAAGTCAGGTTTTCAGACCAGTAAATCCAAGTTTTTTTTTATTTTTCCACGCTGGTTTCGGTAGGAAAGCTCAAGATTTGTTCTTTTCTGTTTTCCTTGTTGTTCAGTCCGGCTCACGGGTTCCGAATCGATGTCTGGTTTCAGGGCAGGGAGCAGCAGGGGGAGGAAGAGGAGGGGAGCTGGCGAGCCGGAGCAAGGCGGCGGCGCGAGCGTGGCCGTGCTGCGACAGCTGCGGCGGGTGCACCAAGTCGGAGCCGTCGCGGTGCCAGTGCCTGGACGCCGTCCCCCGCGGGTGCCACCCGGCGTGCAGGGACTGCGTCAAGTCCAGCCTCAGCGCCGACCCGCCGGTGTACCAGTGCATGGACCGCGTCCCTAACTTCTGCCAGCGCCGCTGCACCGCGCCCGCCGCCGCGCACTGACCTGCCCGGCCGGCCGGGCAGCCGGCCGTGCTGACGACTGATTTCTGCTTGCTCTTGACCCACCAACCGCTCCTTTTTGTGTGTAAAGGGAGACGATGAATCTGTGATCTGATGAGCGAGCAACCAAACCAATCTTGGACGCTGCACGCCTGTGGTGTCCTTTTTTTTTTTGTATTTTGACTTCTGCTCTGTATCTGTATGGTTGGTTGACTCTTCCTGTCTATGAGGAGATGAGCACCGGTGAATCACCGAGATTGGAGAAAATACACTGGCTTTTCTTGCCGTTTATGAGCTTTCGACAGGGAACACTTAACACCGTCGATGGCTTGGTGTGGATCTTTCGTCTCGATTTTTTGGATAACATGCCTTGGCGAGGATCTTTCGTCTGGATACTTTGGGAGCAGAGCACAGACGCTGATGGCTGTAGATGAATGATGGACCTGGACGCTATCCGGTCGAGGACGGCTTATCCGGTCGAAACAGGAAAGTTGCTCTGCACCTAAAAAAGGAAAAAAAAAAAAAGACAGAGAGTTGCTCTCACTGATCCGAGCCCGACGATAAACAAAACAGTCACTGAAAGTGGAGTGGACGTAGAGGAGAAATTTCATTATTTGACCCGGTATTCGCACGTCTTACAGAATATGATCCGGAATTCACATGTCTTTTAAAATATGACCCATTTTTTACAAATTGCTTTGAAATTTAGTCTTTTCACTGTTTGAGGCACGCGAAAAGACCAACCTGTCCCTCCCTCGTTCCCTCATGGCCGGCGCGCGCGTGCTCCACCGTGGCCCGCCATGGTCGGCGCACGGGAGCTCTGCCGCAGCCGTCATGGCCTGTGCGCGCGATGTGGCCGCCATGGGCGCGCGGGGGAGCTCCGCCGTAGCCGCCATGGCCAGCGCGCGCGAGCTCCGCTGCGGCCGCCATGCGCCGGAGAGAGAGAATAGGGAGGAGAGAGAGCGAGGGAGAAGAGGGTGGGGGCATCTATGTCTTTTTTTTTACCATGGGTCATATTTCAAAGCAATTCACAAGACATGGGTCATATTTTAAAGGGCATACGAATTTCGGGTCATATTCTGCGGGGCGTGCGAATACTGTGTTATCATCTCCCCGAGTGAGAGAGTGAACGTTGTAATTTGTGGCAGAGGGGGTATGCGTTCACCCTCATTGCCAAATCTTAATTAAATTGAGAACCGAGCCCGGCTCAGTTGGTCAGCTTAGCGGTGTCTCAGGCTGCCCACCGCGGTTCGAGCGCTAGCTCCCGCGGTGCCTCACCCTGGGTACTGTTCTCGTAAACAGTATTTCCCGAATAAATCAGGCATGCCTCCTCGTGTGATGCCACAATGGTCAGAACGACGTGCCCGTCGTCTACGAAGCTCTGTGCAGTTTCGTCGACCCCTAGAAGGACGCGATTTCTACTGTGTGTGGTTGTAGATCTTTAGGCGTGCATAGGTGTGGTGTGTGGTGTGAGTGTGCGAGTATGTACGCTGAACAGATACTATAGCTGTACCCAGTAAGAGACAGTAAAAAAATAAATCTTAATTAAATTTTACAAATTTGCTACTTACCAATTAGAAATAAAAAATTATAATAATTAACTAAATAAAAATAATAAAATTAAATCTGAAATCTAATTAGAATAAATTAAATGTGTTAGTTTGAACTCAAATTTTATCATTGTTCGATTGTACGTGAACTAGTTCTCTAATCTGTAAAATTTTAAAGAGTGGAATGCACCACAGACCCCTGAACCTACACTAAATAGGTTCATGGATTTGCAAACTAAATATCAGACCCCTTTACACTTGCGAACCGGTATACCAAAACCAGTCTGTTTTTGTATAAATGGCATGTGAGGTCGTTGCACCGGCAGCGGTGATGACTGGCCGGCCGGCTGCTGGTGGCGGCCGCGGCCCAGCCCAGCCGCCGCGGCGCCGCATGTGCTCATCAATCTTGTGTGATATCTATCGTCGCCTACTCCTCCACCATAACTGATTGCGTACTAGCTTAGCTTCCTCAACAACTGTAGGCTGCAGCGGCGTCATCATATTAGTGGAGTGTCACTGTGCACGTAGTACTTGGACACTGTATGTATGTATTGCAGCCAAGCTGCTAACTGTGTGGAGATACTGCTACAGGAGCAGAAACAGGAGTGTTCATGATGTTAACTGTTAAAGAGGGATTACTGTATTTAATTAGCTTTTATTAGTAGTATGAAAACAATTTATTGGTTAAATATGCATGCATTATTATATTTGACTTGGTTCCAATCTAGAATAATTTGTACTTTTTTTGGGATAGAAGAAGTGTATATTTATTGGAATGTCGAATCAATTTTGCTACCATTGTTTTTAGATATTTATTCCTTATGCCCTACATTTGGATTGGAAACCCTGCATTAATTTTTTCTTTCTCTGTGTGTTTTGTCCTATGTGGAGGAAATGGAAAAAAATCGGAAGGACACGAGAACGTTCGAAACAATGGTGGTTCACGGAGAAAAAGAACGAACCCATATTTTTGGGTTGATGACCGAGTCTCTTTAGTATTAGGTTGGACGAAAATATTTATGGTGGACAAAAAAATAGATTCGGACATAAAAACGAGAAAAAGAACTCAAACATGGAAACGGAAAAATTTAAAATATAATTGAATCAATCTCTTAGTTGGATGAAAGATTTCGCGCAAGATTTGTCTCTTTTATTATCAGGTGATATAGCTATAAATAATTTATTTAATTATAATATTTAAATTCTATTTTTTCTCGCCGCATGCCTCTGGCCATAAAATCACTAAGTTATGTGGAATTGTTTTCATATAAATGCTTGACACGATTCTTTACTATCACTTCACACTTATTTATATGAAATTTCTAAATATCTTTATACAAGAATTTCCTTAGCTTTTGCTTTTTGTTTGAGAGAATCCTTAGCTTTTGCCGAAGAAACAGGATAATGTTGGCGAGCCTGGCTGGCCCAGCAATGCAAAACAATGCAACCGACGATCTTTCTTGGGACTTGTTTAGTTTCCGGAACTGGCGGCTGCTAGAATTACCGTAGCGTACTATAACATTTTATTTGTATTTATAAATAATTATTCAAACATTGATTAATTAGGTTTAAAATATTTGTCTTGTAAAATATAATTAAACTGTGTAATTATTATTTTTTATTTTATCTATATTTAGTATTACATGCATATGTCGGTATTTTAATGTGACGAAGAATCTTCATTTTACATAGTGCTAAATGCTGAAATTAAGAGGAAACTAAACAAGGCCGTGTTTGGAAATGGCCCAGGAGGGTGGCCCGAGCTGCTGGGCTGCAACCTCTCATGTTTGATGGCGTAGTTAATTTCCCAGGCCAGGCTTGCACGGTCTTTAAAGCACTCTGGCCTGGCTCCCAGGAAACGATGGGAGGACCGTTTTTCCAGAGCCAGGCTGTGTCGAGCGCGCGTGGGCTCGCTGAGCTAGGTGAAGTGACCGCCCACGCCCACAAGTCACCTCTCCTCGTCTCTCATCCACCGCCGCTGCGAGCTCTGCCTATGATGCGCGAGCTCAGCTAGCCATGGCCGCGAACTCTGCCTCCGATGCGCGAGCTCCGCGCCATGGCCACGCTCAGCTCGCCATCTCCGCGAGCTCTGCCTCCGGTGCGCGAGATCCGCGCCATGGCCGCAAGCTCCTTCTCGTCCGGTTCTCGTGCACCCTGCCATGGCCGCGGCCTGCGAGCTCCGCCTCGGTCGTGAGCTCCACCTCCGGTGAGCGCGCGGGATGGGGAGGCGACGGAGGCGCTGGTGCCAACGCGGACGGCGTCGGTGGCGGTGCTGCGACTACTGCGCGGCGGGGGAGGGTCGGACGGTGGCCACGAGCGCGCGGCGCGCCCTCGCCGCCCTCCACGACGTCCATCCGCACCAGCGCGCTCGGCGTCCGCCTTCCCGCGCCGGTGGAGTGGAGCTCGGCTTCCTCTTCCGCGCCCAGCCGGCTTGTGGTCGGCGTGGAGCTCGGCTTCCCGTGCCCGTGCACGCTATGGGGGTGACGCAGCCGGCGGCTTCACGCGCTCCTTGTGCAGGCTGCAGAGGAACGAGCCCGACGGCGGCCATGAACGCGCTCCTTGGCCAGTCATCTTCGTCAGCGCTGCCCAAGTCCCCACCATCTCGTCCATGGCTGCGCCCACCAGGTGCTCGATGAAATGCCAAAGAGGATGTTTGAGGAGGTATCGTTACCATTGTAGGTGTGCAGGGTCACCGAACTCGCCATCCAAACACTTCTCAACTTGGCTCGTCTCTGGTGGTACGTGCAACACGGTGGCATGTACCGTTCGGACCAGGCTCTGGCTAGCCATAGCCAAGGCCAGCCGGCTAGGCCCCACCAGAAGCAATTCAGCAACCACGCCCGCTGCCCCAAATGCTCCCTACCCCTCTCTCTCTCGACGACTGCCGGGCCGCCGCCGCCGCCCTAAGCCAGGTGCTGAGGCCTTAGTTGGTCCCTCGCCGGCGACGAGTACCCACCAGGTACTTCCACCCCTTCTCTTCCCTTCCCTTCCCTTCCCTTCAAGCTGAGCATTGAAACCCTAACGGCCTAACCTAAAGCTATTAGCTTTTTGACAAGTCTCCAAACTTTGAAGTTTTTGCAAAATTATTGGGTGTACATGTGTACACCCATGTTCTTGTTGGAAATAAGAGCAATTTAGAGATGTATAAATTAATTCTAACAATGAGGAAAAGACCAACAACATGCATCACAGGTATGTGATTTGATACTAGCAACAGAGAGAATGCGAGAACAAACAACGGAGAGAGAATCGACATTCTTACAGTGGAATTGCCAGTGAAGGAAGACATAGTAGACCCTCGACTGAGATCCGGATCAGTGACGTAGAGGGAAAAAGACGTTGTGGCAGGACCTCCTAAATCATATGGCCCACACGCATGTCATGGAGTGACATATAGTGGGCCAGAGTCTCCACATATGTCATAGTGTGTTATACTGTGGGTTTAAGTTCCCATGTATATCGGTACACGGGGCAGAAGAGCTCAGGTGTATCATGTGGTGATATATGGCTGCGGTTGTTATCCTGGTATATCGGTTCATCTGGTATGCATCGGAGTTAAAGTCTCCGGTATCCCAGTGACCTAGGTCCTAGCTGGGTATGAAAATGGATTCAAATCGCCGTTGCTTCTTGGAGAAGAAGACTCGATCGGTGTTCATCATCATAGTAACAACTTGAACAATGACTAAGGTTTAATAATGAAGTTGATTGGTAATTGGAGCTAGATCAAAGCAAACTTTTCTTTCTGTTAAGCCTTTCCGCAAAATTTCTAATCTCTTACAAGCCTTACCTCGTCCCTCTAGCCTGCATTTCTTGAGTCTTCACCCCTCTTTTTCGTCGGGTCAGTCTTGTTGAGTACTTTTGTACTCAGGGTTTGTTGAACCCTTGTTGCAGGTGAGCCTCATGGGCAGGAGTATTTTGCGTTCTGCTGCATGACAGTCATCGAGGAAAGTGATGACGAGTAAGATGTTTAGCTCTTGGGCAGAGCTTATCATTTGGTATTGTAATAAAGTTATCTACTGCTACTCCACTACTATTATGGTTTATACAATTTAAACTTATGGTTATAAATATTTAAAACTCAAAGGTTTGTAAACTTATGTTGTTATAAGTTTTCCGCTATTTTACTCCGATGTATATTATTTATATCAAACTGTTGTAATACTACAATGCCTCTTTATAACGATTGATCCTGCTCGGAGAATCGTGGATGATTCGGGATTTACCCGACAGACTTTTTAAGTCGTATGGAACACAGTCATGGTTATTTGGAGTCTGTTTAGACAATAATCATATGTGTGGGCCATATGATTTAGGAGGTTCTGCCACAGACGTCCAACGAGCAGTCGCGACGGCGCTTTCCAAAAACCTGATACGCCCCCTACCCCGTGCAGGGACGCGAGGAGACGTAGGCTTCAGAGCCTGCTCTCCCGACACCGATGGCACGTCGATGACGGGATGGGGAAGACGGCGGCAACGCAGTACTGTGGCGAGGAAGAGATGAATCTCTTGGTGTTGAGGACGACGTCTCGCCCCATATTTATA
Organism: Bothriochloa decipiens; assembly: GCA_023333625.1. Classification (NCBI taxonomy): domain Eukaryota; kingdom Viridiplantae; phylum Streptophyta; class Magnoliopsida; order Poales; family Poaceae; genus Bothriochloa; species Bothriochloa decipiens. Next base: position 13,212,230 of record CM041628.1, read on the forward strand.
CACGCTTCGCAACAGCAAATAGGAAAGTAATTAGCTGAATAATTGCTTACCAAATAGGCCAGCGCAATTTTCTCCATGCATGCAAAAATTCGGAGTGGCAAAAGGAGGTCGCACACCTGCAAGGGTTGGAGCGGGAAATCGGCGGACCATTCACGCGCATGTCGTGCGTGCGCGCCCATTAGCCCCGCCCCGCCCCGCCCGGCCTGGCCCGGCCGGCGAGGCGAGCGAGCGCGCGCGCGTGTGTTTCTTCCTTTTCCTCTCCCCAATAGCTCCAACAATGTAGAGATAGCTTAACTATTTAAGTTGGCCTCACTCCTCTTGAAGTAGCAAGGTGGGACTAAAGTCTCCCACCTTTCCATATATACATGCATGTGTGAGTGGGCCTTTGGGATTTATTTGGAATTGTTTGGCCCGTGGCCCAAAACATCTAACAATCCCCCACCACATCCCAAGGGCACGCGAGTCATATTCCCTGTACCACAGTACTGTTAATATAACAACTATTCAGTGGAGACCGGTTAAGGTTGAACATCCACCTAGAACAACAAGATAGGCACATCCGCAACAACACAATGGACTAGGCCTTGAATTGGCAGTTTGGTGCGAATAGGCTTCACTTGAAGTCCTGATACTAGGCTACCATAGCCAACCCCGCGAGTGGAGCGTATGAGTCAACTCCTAACTCACTTCATGAGCTTATTAAAGAATACCCAATTCTTATAAACTGCGACTAACAATTGGACTCACATAGGTGTGTTCTTACAGGGATACTCTATAGGACAGTATCTCGCTATAAAGCCTCAGAACACATTAAGACAAAGTCAACCTGCCTTACAGAGATGAGAGTACTGCATCTTCAACGGAGTGGGTCAAAAGAAAAGATTGTACTCTCCCATTAACCAACAGCTTGTTCTTTCTAGGTCCTAATTCACGGGATCTTCGATCACATAGGTTGGGTTACTACTGAGGTTAACTCACATGGGTCTCAATCCCATCTCCTTCGATGCATTGTCAATCACGGTGCGTGATAGTCCCTTTGTAAAGGGATCTGCCATGTTCTTAGCTGTCTGGATGTAGTCCACAGCTATTACTCTGGAGCTCCTTAATTTCCTGACAGACTTCAGTCTACGCTTTATATGTTTGCTGGACTTCTTTACGTTGTCCTGACTATTCTTCACCTTTGTGATCACCATTTTTATTATCACAATTTATGAGAATAGCAGGAATTGGTTTCTCAACCATAGGCAAGTCCATCAACATCTCTCTTAACCATTCAGCCTCAGTAGAGTCTGTATCTAGAGCTGTAAGCTCTACCTCCATTGTGGACTTTGTAAGTATTGTCTGCTTACAAGACCTCCAAGAGACAGCACAACCACCCAAAGTGAATATGTATCCACTAGTGGTTTTAAGCTCATCAGCTTCTGTAATCCAGTTTGAATCACTATATCCTTTGAGTACTCCTGGGTACCCTGAATAGTGAATTACATAACTCATTGTGCCTTTTAGATAGAGCATTACTCGATCAATACCATGCCAATGATCAGTTCCTAGATTAGAGGAAAATCTACTCAACTTGCTTACAGCAAATGAGATATTAGGGCGGGTTGTGCTAGCTAAGTACATCAAAGATCCAATAATTTGGGAATATCTCAAATGATCCTTTCCTAACCTTTTATTCTTTCGAAGTATTAGGCTAGGATCATAAGGTGTTGAAGAAGGTTTGCAATCCATATAACCAAAGCGGTTCAAAACCTTTTCCACATAATGAGACTGTAAAAGAGTAATCTCATTCTCACCCTTATTAAGTTTAATATTGAGGATCACATCGGCTTCTCCAAATCTTTCATTTCAAAATTTTGGGATAAGAATGATTTTACATCATTAATCTCTTCGATACTTGTCCCAAAAATTAGTATGTCGTCAACAACAAACACAGGATTACTCCTTAGCCCCACCATAACAGTAATACACACAAGTGTCGGCTTCATTTATTGCAAACCCAGCAGAGGTCAAAGTCTTTTCAAACTTCTCATGCCACTGCTTAGGTGCCTGTTTTAGGCCGTACAAGGATTTAAGTAACCTACACACCTTGCCCTCTTGTCCTTGTGCTATAAATCCATCAGGCTGATTCATATAAATTTCTTCCTCTAACTCTCCATTAAGGAAAGCCATCTTCACGTCCATCTGATGGACAAGAAGCTTATGGGAAACAGCCAAGGATAATAATACTCGGATTGTAGTTAATCTGGACACAGGTGAGTAGGTATCAAAGAAATCCTCATCTTCTTTTTGTGTAAAACCTTTAGTAACAAGCCTAGCCTTGTACTTTTCAATAGTACCGTCAGGCCTAAGCTTTTTATTAAATACCCATTTACAGCCAATCGGTCTGCAACCCACTGGTTTATCTACTACTTCCCATGTGCCATTTGCAGTGATGGAGTCCATCTCACTATGGACTGCATCCTTCCAATAATCCGCATCTGGTGATGTATATGCCTCTGCAATGGTCGTGGGAGTATCATCTATGAGATACACAATGAAATCATCACCAAAGGATTTTTCAACCCTTTGTCTCTTACTCCTTCTAGGAGCTACAACATTGTCATCCTCTTCAATACCAGGTGGGTCTATAATTGGCTCTATCGAGGGTGTAGGCTCAGGAATAAATTCACTAGACGAACTCGGTAAATAATAAGCAACTTTCATCGGGAAAATATTCTCAAAGAAAGTAACATCCCGTAACTCTAAAAGTGAATCAACTAAAATATCAGGCGCTTCAGATTTTATCACCAAGAACTTATAAGCCGTGCTGTGATACGCATAACCCAAAAAGATACAATCAACGGTCTTTGGTCCAAGCTTGTGTTTCTTATTAATGGGTACGCTAACCATGGCCAAATAGCCCCATGTACGCAAGTAATGGAGTGATGGTTTCCTTTCTTTCCATCCTTCATATGGAGTAACTTCACTGTTTTTAGTTGAAACTCTATTTAGAACATGACATACTATTAAGACAGCCTCCCTCCACCATGCTTTAGCCATATCGGATGTTCCTAATATGGCATTCACCAAGTCCATTAACGTCGGTTCTTTCTTTCGACAACCCCATTAGATTGGGGCGAATATGGTGGTGTCCGTTCATGAATTATTCCATTCTCCATACAGAAGAGATCGAACTCATTGAAAAAATACTCTCCACCATGATCAGACCTAACACGCTTGATTTTATTTTCTAATTGGTTTTCTACCTCAGCTTTATAAGTCTTAAAACATTCAAACGCCTCATCTTTAGTTTTTAGAAGAAACACATAACAATATTTAGTTGCATCATCAATTAAAGTCATAAAGTATCTTTTCTCTCCTTTTATCAACACACCATTCATTTCATAAATATGTGAATGTATGAGCTCCAACAATGTCGCGCATCTCTCTTCTACAGCCTTGTGAGGCTTACGAGGTTGCTTTGCTTGCACACATGCTTGACATTTAGAGCCTTTGACAGTAGAAAAATTCAAAATTAAATTCATACTGGATAGATGCGACATACAACCAAAATTAATGTGAGACAAACGTGAATGCCATATATCAGCCACCGAATTGTTCGAATCACACACATGGTTCACAACTTTATTACAGAAATCGGAGAGTGAAAAGTGAAACAAGCCTCCGCTCTCATAGCCTTTGCCAATGAATTGGCCATACCTCGAGACGACTACTTTATTAGGCTCAAATACCAGCTTGAATCCATCTCGACACAAGAGGGATCCGCTAACGAGATTCTTCTTTATTGAGGGAGCATGCTGCACGTTCTTGAGCCGCACGATCTTTCCCGAAGTGAACTTCAGATCGACCGAATCAACACCAAGAAGAGAAGCATGCGAGCCGTTCCCCATCATGACGGTTGAACCTCGTGCGACCTGGTAAGATGAAAACATGGAGATATCAGTACAAACATGAATATTGGCTCTTGTATCGATCCACCAATCATTAGATTGACATACAGAAAATACACTAGATAAATAATTACCGTACCCAGATCCGCTAGGATCACAAATAGTCACGTTGTCAGACTTCTGCCCTTGTTGATTTTTTTTGCCCTTGCGGTTCTTGCACTTCTTGGCGAAGCGTCCATTCTCACCGCAAACGAAGCACACAACTTCATCCATGTTCATCTTCTTCTTCTTGAAGTGAGTAGTCTGAACAGGCTTTTGCTTGTTCTTGACAGCATGATGCATCACATTGGCACTGGACTGTTCTAGGGCTTTTGGTAGAGCATCCTTTGCCCGAGCCTTCTCTTCAATATCAAAACCAGCCAACAGATCCTCGACTGAGATCTTTTGTCTTTTATGTTTCAGAGTTGTGGCGAAGTTTCTCCATGACGGAGGCAACTTGGCAATCATACCACCAGCCATAAACTTGTCAGGCAAAACGTGTCCGAGTTGTTCAAGTTCCCTCACAATAAGTTTGAACTCATGAGCCTGTTCCACGACTGAACGATTTTCAACCATTTTAAAGTCGTGGTACTTCTCCATCACATACAACTCGCGCCCAGCGTCTGCAGCACTAAACTTATGTTCAAGTGCATCCCACAGTTCAGCAGCACTTTTGATGTTTATATAAACATCACACAGCTGGTCAGAGAGCACGCTAAGAATGCATCCGACGAAAATCGTCATAGCCGTAGTAAACTCCTATACTTCTTTCTCAGATGCGAGAGGTAGTGCGGGAGGATTACCCACGACCCAAAACACGCCCGTAGCCATGAGCCACAACTGGGCCCTCGTCTGCCATCTCTTAAAATTCATACCAGTGAACTTCTCCGGTTTCATCGCATCAGTATATCACTTAATCATCTCTAAATGCCTATCAGATTTTTGGATTATTGGAAATAAAAGTAATTTAGCGATATATAAATTAATTCCGACAATGAGGAAAAGACTAACAACATGTACTACAAGTATGTGATTTGATACTAGCAACAGAGAGAAATGCGAGAACGAACAACGGAGAGAGAATCGATATTCTTACAGTGGGATTGCCGGCGAAGAAAGACGTAGTAGACCGTCGACTGAGATCCGGATCAGCGGCGTTGAGGAAAGAAGACGTTCAGCGAGCAGTCATGACGGCGCTTCCCAAAAACCTGATACGCCCCCTACCCCGTGCAGAGACGCGCCCTGCCGGCGAGCGAGCGAGCGAGCGTGTGGTTCTTCCTTTTCCTCTCCCCAATAGCTCCAACAAGATAGAGATAGCTCAACTATTTAAGTTGGCCTCACTCCTCTTGAAGTAGCAAGGTGGGACTAAAGTCCCGCATCTTTCCATATATACATACATGTGTGAATGGGCCTTTAGGATTTATTTAAAATTATTTTGCCCATGGCCTAAAACATCAAACAGTTCTTACACTGGATCCGCCCCTGCTTGCACCCATGTCGTTTACTGGATCCGCCCCTTGGCTTGTATGGCAGCTGAAAGATGGCGAGGATACCGTCTCTGAAGAGCCTCAATGCGTTTCCGCATGCGGAGGAGCACTTGTTGAAGAAGACCTACTCTGGCGCTGTTGGTATGATCTATGGGGACCCTATTGTTCTGTAATTGTTGCAAATGATTGCTTAAGTACATGGTTTCGAGGTCTGTTTTTAATTTCCACATCATCGCTATCTTGGCAGTGACAATTCTTGGGCTACTTATAATGATTACACTGTTCGTGCATGAGCTGTCCTTTTATCTTACCACCTACACCGTGCATCAGGTATGATTGGTCACAGCTTATATTTTCATGGTTGACTGCTATATGCAACTTTTCAATGTAATATCCAGAGGCTTTTGTTGTCCCCTTCAAATATCTTTTAGTTTTTTCCGAGGCACTGTGAATGTGCCTGTAGAAAATAGGGCCTTATCCAAAGTAAATGCTTCCATATCCTTTTCGAGATAATTCTGGTTGGCATGTGACCTGATGAAAGAATTAATTTGATGGCAATTCATTTATTTGATATGAAACATTATTATCAATCAATTGCATTGTTCAACTACCCATATGTCTTCTGATTTTGTAGTTTCTGTTAATTGTCATGGATGAGATTATGGCAAAGTCATTTTCTTTTCACTGAGCTTATCCTTCCCAACATCTGTATCATGAACCCTCCGGGGCACCAGTTGATACTGTCTGCAGTTATCATTGATGAGATTATGGCAAAGTCATTTTCTTTTCATTGTGCTTATCCTCCCCAACACCTGTATCATGAACCCTTCACTAGTTGATACTGTCTGCAGATGTCTGTAGATCTGAAGCGAGGAGAAACTCTGCCAATTCATATCAATATGTCATTTCCTTCTTTGCCATGTGAAGGTCAGTTATTGATTAAGTTCAGTAATTCTCCCATAAGTATTTTGTGACAAGTCTTGCATTATTTTTGATATATCTGTCTCTGTGTCTTAACTGTTTAGTGTTGAGTGTGGATGCAATTGACATGTCTGGGAAACATGAAGTCGATTTGCATACAAATATTTGGAAGGTAACATCTCCTTTTGCAAAAAAATAAAATCATCCCTTTGGGTATTTTTTTTCTTTAAGAAAATACAGTAGGTGAACTAATGAAGAAACATTGCATCTGTAATTATTATTGAGTGCATATGCTCACCAGGTGGAAGCTGGCAACCAATAGATTATGATGTCAAGTTGTTTTTTATATGTTAATGTATAAATGTAGAGGATATGTACTTTTACAAGCTTTCATTTGTATCTTGGTGCAGTGGAAACAATATTCTTCATATGTATTTCCATGTTTAATATTTTTTCCCAATCCCACCAAAAATTGTACTATGTTTTGTAAAAAATGTTTTAGTGCCTTCCTCTAATGTCTAATATTTCCTCTCTTCCTTTATATGTTCATAATACAGCTCCGCTTGGATAAGTATGGCCATATCATCGGTACAGAGTACTTGTCTGACCTAGTTGAAAAGGAGCATGGGGCACATCATGATCATGGTATACTCTTCTTCCTGCAAGGACAAAAAAGCATAGAATAGTGATAATTGCCATATGAAATACTTTTTATCTGCAGCATGTACGTCCTTTTCTTATTTTACCCAACTAGCAAACATACATGCGCATAGCAACAGAACGTATAGCTTGTTACGTAGTCACATGGGCGATTTGCGACTCAGAGATTTATTCAATGATTATGTCATCTGTTGCAATTCTTCTTGGTATCGGACTTTGTACCATTGCTGGACATGTGCTGTTGTAACTCGTATCAGCACGGATGGTGAGTCCAGGTCGCATGGGACAGGGAGGGGCATGAGGGCACTGTGAGAAGCAAAAAAAATGGTTGGAAGAGTTCCTTCTGTTTAATATTAGTTATAGATACAAATAGATGAAGGAAAGTGCAGATGTAACTTAAGTATATTTTTATGCTGTAAATATGTTCAGTTAGCATGTGGCGTTGTTGGTTACCCTGGCAATTCAGGCTCAACCCAGTGCCTACCTCCATAGAAGCTGGAAGTCCAGCTGTTTCCTTTTCCAAAAGAGAAAAAAAAACTGGCACCTTTTTGGTAATCTGTAACTTACAGAGACTTGCCAAAAAGACAGACAGACAGACAGAGAAGTGCATGTTCTCAGTCTTGATTGTAACTGGAAAACCTGTATACAGTAACAATGACTAAATTGTTGGACCAAAGATGTTTCAGTTGGAATATCTCATATGATGGTTGGGCATGAACAGACCATGGCCAGGAGCATCACGATGAAGAAAAGAAGCATGAACAAACCTTCAACGAAGAAGCAGAGAAAACGATCAAGAGTGTCAAACAAGCACTGGCAAATGGTGAAGGGTGTCGAGTATGTTATTCATCTACTGGTTCTTATTTAATTTACAGAATGGTATTACAGGTTGTGATTGTGAATTGCATTTTATGGCATTGCTAATAAGACTGCCCACAATTTTCACAGGTCTATGGGATGTTGGATGTGCAGAGGGTGGCTGGTAACTTCCATATCTCATTGCATGGTTTGAACATCTTTGTTGCTGAAAAGGTCAGTAATCCAAAATTCCAGATACTTTTATTCTACTTTTTATTCTTATTACGATAGTTGATGGAGAGATATAGGGAGCAGAAGAAGGACTTGCACATGGTCTTTATTAACCTCGAGAAGGCATATGATAAAGTACCGAAAAATATCATGTGGTGGGCCTTGAAAAAGCACAAAGTCCCAACTAAGTACATCACCCTTATCAAGGATATATACAGGGATGTGGTGACGTATGTCCGAACATGTGATGGCGACACCAGTGACTTTCCAATTAAAATAGGGCTACATCAATGATCAGCATTGAGCCCTTGTTTATTTGTTTTGGTGATGGATGAGGTCACAAAGGACATATAAGGTGATATCCCTTGGTGTATGCTATTTGCTGCTGATATGGTGCTAGTTGACAAGACAAGGGCAGAGATTAATAGAAAGTTAGAACTATGAAGGCACATGTTAGAGTCGAAAGTGTTTAGACTTAGTAGGACAAAGACCGAGTACATGAGGTGCGACTTCAGCGTGACTAGGAATGAGGAGGGAGATGTTAGTCTCGATGGGCAAGTGGTGGCCAAGAAGGATATTTTTCGGTATTTAGGATCGATGCTACAAAAGGATGGCGACATCGATGAAGATGTTAGGCATAGAATCTCAGCCGGTTGGTTGAAATGGCGTCATGCTTCAGGCGTCCTCTGTGACAAAAGGGTGCCTCAGAAGTTAAAAGGTAAGTTTTATAGGACAACGATTCATCCGACGATGCTATACAGTGCTGAATGTTGGCCTACAAAAAGGCGACATATCCAGTAATTGAGTTTAGCAGAGATGCATATGTTGCGATGGTGTTGTGGGCACAAAAGAAGGGATAGAGTCCGGAACGACGATATTCGGGATAGGGTTGGGGTGGCACCAATTGAGGATAAATTGATTCAACACAGGTTAAGATGGTGTGGCCATGTCCAATGGAGGCCACCTGAGGCGTCGGTGCGTAGTGGGGTTGTAAAGCGGGTCGATAACGTAAAAAATGATAGAGGTCGACCTAAACTGACTTGGAACAAGTCAGTTAAGAGAGACCTTAAGGAGTGGAATATCCCTAAGGATTTAGCTATAGATAGGAGCACTTCGAGACTAGCAATTAACGTGCTTGAACCGTAATCTTTTTTCTTGTACCCTGTATGTGTCCTTTGTTTTCTAATCTCTTTTGGGTTTCATCTCTAGTCTACCCTAAGTTGCTTGGGACAAAATGCTATGTTGTTGTTGTTGTTGATTATGAAGTATGTGTACTTTCTTTACATATGATTAAAATCCAAGCTGCTAAAAAAATGTGATTATAATACTAGTGATTTTATGCTATTAGAAAAACACTAAATTCTTAAAAACACTAAATTTAAAGGAGAATAAAAAGCAGAGAGAAAGATAACAAGTGAACTAGGAAACTACCAAAAACTGCCATTGGAACAAGGGATATTTGATCCCTTGAACATTGGCTTATTCGGACCATCACATGGCATTGAAATTACCATGATTTCTTCTGAGGCTCTTCCGTTGGCATTGTACTTTTTCCAGTCTTTCCACTGATATGAAAACAACATGAAGTATCTTTGTTCTTTTCTTCTTTGGGCATATCTACTTCACAGCTACTTTTACGAATTAGAATAATTTTTCCCCTGCAGGGTCTGTCAGTTTTTATAGATATAAATAATTTCATCTGCATTAAAGAAATCATAAATTTTGTTGATTTTGATGTTTTTATTTATAATAATGTAAACAGGCAGACCTGCTTTCTCGCCTTTACCCCGTAACAGAGGGATCCTGTGCAATCTTGTACTTCAATTCACATTATCGATACATTTTTCAACTGCTTATTTACCAATATGTACCTTTTTATGCAGATTTTCGAAGGGTCAAGCCATGTGAATGTCAGTCACGTTATCCACGAGCTGTCATTTGGGCCAAAGTATCCGGGAATTCATAACCCACTGGATGAAACTTCAAGGATACTTCATGACACAAGTGGAACCTTCAAATACTATATCAAGGTGAGTTGACATTCATCTAGCCTTATTAATCAAGCATGTGCATGAAAAAGCTTCCAAGTCGCAACATTTAGGGAATATAGCAAATAAATCCTGAAGGGAATTAGGTAGTTTCACAAACATTCACATCTACATTGCAAGCTAATGTTTGTTGATTTGATTTGATCAAGTACACCACAACATCTGTAGAGTGGATACTTACTAGTTCATTTTCCTATGCGATTTGTAATAGCTTGTGAGAAAGCTCTCTACTTTTTGTCCAATTGATATACAGGTTGTTCCGACTGAGTACAAATACCTATCAAAGAAAGTATTGCCAACAAATCAGTTTTCTGTCACGGAGTATTTTCTTCCCATTCGTCCAACTGACAGGGCCTGGCCAGGTAACTATCCCCCCTCCCTTGTCACGCATGGTGTCGTCATCTTTTCTCAAAGCTAAACCATTTTTTTTTTGCATGTAGCGGTTTACTTCCTGTATGATCTTTCACCAATTACAGTCACCATCAAAGAGGAAAGAAGGAACTTCATTTTATAACTCGTCTATGTGCAGTTCTTGGTGGCACATTTGCCATGACAGGTTAGCTTGCACCCAATAATTTTCTAGTCTATCTTTGCGCATGTTTCATTTCTTTCTGACTCAGTTTCACTGACACCATCAGTTGCATTGCAAGCAAGGCGGTATTGACAGTAGAACATAGAAAATAAATCCATTGTTATAATTAACTGATTGTTACAAAGCTCTTACCAATATCTGTTATACAGAAATGCTTGACCGTTGGATGTACCGGCTTATGGAGTCAGTCACCAACTCAAAGACCAGAAGTGTACTGCGGTGATTGCACAATTCATGATAGATTGAAAACAGTTGGTACCGTGGCTAATGAGGCCAATAGATCTTTGCCCCAAGCTAACTGGTCAAGCCATGTTGATTTGCAATGTTTATTTTCTCTGTGCATGGCTAACTTATAATACATTGTTTTTTTATCATCAACTAGTACAATGCCCGTGCTAACGCCACGGCTTTAATCTGGAAATGACATGAAATAATCAAACGACCAAATCTTTGAATAGTTTAAGTCACACGCAACCACATAGAAGCATGTACATTATCTGGAGTACACTCATCCATAACAAAATACGTAATTAAATCATGCCTAACATATCTATTGATTAAGTAGATCTAGCAGGTCTCCAGGGATATTATGCGTATATTCCTTTGTGCTGCTCTTCAAAATGTCTACTAAAAATTCCGTCCTCAGTGATTCCGAGCTCTGTAGGTTTTAAAAAAGTTAACTCATTAATTTGCTACTATGTAACATATCAAATTTTCATAGAAATTTTGCATGCTTACATTGTTGATGAGCGACGTTAATCTTTTGCCATCCCATAACTTTATGTAGTTGTAGACAAGGAAGCCTGCTGTTTTCCTGTATAAAAGGAGAGAGCAAGTATTTTCTTGTTGTAGTTAAATCAAATGACTATACATATTTTGACAATAAGGTACGCTAAATTACAAGATTAGTTGTTACCAGTTGGTTCCTTTTGGATGGTTTCGTTTGAATTCACGACGCCAAAGAAAAAGATTCTCGTTCCATGTAGGATTGGTAAATTGCATGGCGAGACTGAAATGATTAAAAACTCTCATCAATATTTCTGTATATGGCATGGTTGGATCTACACCCATGTACGGCAGATTTGGACCATACGGATCCATAATGTGCACAATTTTGTCAGCAAAGTCCAGTATGAATAAAATATAGAACCTGTCTCGAAAATAAGGCAATAGTACCTATAAAACAAACACAAAGACTATAAGTGCAAAACAAAAATATAAATTTTTGAATAAGTTCAATGAGCATAGATCTTACAGTGCTACAATCTTGGATTTTGTAGTCCCTGTCTGGCCCGCATTGAAGCAATTTTGCTAGTTCTTTATAATCTATCCAGTCAAGACACCTTGGATCTCGTCCAAATTGTGTTATGTATTCATTTTGCCAAAAAATACACATTATATATTTTTAATTAGTTATACAGCTAATATATGATTTAGATATGAACAAATATTTCATCTTACAGCAAACTGGAGGTCCATGTGGTGGTGTTGGTCTTTCTCTGACAAATACGTTTTGTTGGATGCAGCCATATAAACAGCAAGGTTGAAGCAATCATGATCCATCTCTAAATTTTCATTTAAAATTTCATCAATTTTTCTGTGAGTTAAAGAGATCGGATACGGTCTTTCGCTTCGGACCCATTCTTCGCTAAAAATACACGATACCGAACAAGTTAATTATTGTGGTACTTCAAGAAGCGGCAATGAAAAATCAAGAAATTAGAACAAAATATTTTACTTTAGAATGACTTACTCTAAAGATTCAGGGTCTCTGTTCAGCATGAACCATGTACGAAATGCAGACAATAGGTCATTCCTATTTTTCAATGTTATTGTGCCCGACAACATCATTTCAATTAACTCTGATTCATCGAGCATTCTGACATCATCAGGATTATTGTTGGCTTTATTTTCTTCTACGTCATCCTGTAACCCCCTCATCATGTTTAGCGTGGAATTATACAGAACCGCGGATAGCTTTAGCCTAAAGTTATTTATATCATCCTGCAATTAACTAATTAATGATTTTTAACCAATCAAACTAAAGAATTACGGAGAGATATTGATATGAAATTTTACCTGGGTAACAGGGTCAGACAAAGTAGTTTCGGTCCAATATTCCATATAAGTAAGCATCCATAAACCGTAGCTTACACTGTGCAAAATTTAAAAAAGTATGAGATATGAGTGACTCAGATACTATGCCATATACACAAAAGTATAGATGATGTTTTACCCATCTGTTTGCATTTTGTTGGTGATCATATATTTTTTTGGCCAAGATGCTATCTCGATACCATGTTTCCATTTTGTTAGATCCAGTTGTATGAGCTTTGCCACGTGCTTTATTAGCCTTTCCATTCCTATTAACTGTTACGACTAAAACACTATGATTAAGAAGAGAGTATTAAAGAATTTAGAAATATTTACAATGAAGGCGTACCACAAAATTGAGATCTGGAAATTTTTCCGTTTTTGATCCGAATGAATCCAAAACATGTATCTCACCAAATGAAGCATTAACAATGCCTAAGTACCAGTGATACTTCACAATATTAATTGGAAGGAACACCTGTAATAATAAAGTTTTTTTTCCAATTTTTTATATATCTTTGAATCAACAGAAAATCTGAATCTATAAGAGTTCACAGTGAAGCTTACTACATGAGCGTTTAAATAATTTCGGACCTGTATTTGAATCAAGTCAGTTTTACCATAGTTGGGATATGTCTCAGCGGCCTCTCCATCACGGTGTAGCAATTGAGTTATAAAGGTATTTTCCAAGTAAACGTCTCCACCTTCTCTATGCAGATTATGTTCCTCATGCCGCATCATTTGGATGTATGCACTTATGACCTGAAAGTTTGTATTTTGTTGATTAAAAACGGCACATAATTTGCATGGACATGTGTTGAATTCCCTAACGTGCTAATATAAAATCAGTTTCAAAATGCTTACAGCGCCATTCAGATCCATTTCTTCCGCTTCAGCACTAAAAAGGCAGTCTAGGTCATCTCTTTTTACCCAAGCATCGTCGATTCGGACAAGTTGAGTATCATACTGTGTTCCCATCATGTAATCAATTACATTGTAATCTTCTTGTGTACATATGTAGTCTACAACCAAAATAAATTTACTAATTAATTCAAAAATATTAAAAAAATAAAAAAATATTTAAATGACTCACCTTGAGGCAGGATTTTTGCATTACTCGCCCTCTTAGGTTTATTATATCGGGGTATCACCATCACATCCTCATCATCATGCACACTGGCTTCTTCTTTTTCGACATCAACTATTTGTACAACACTATCTGTGATATGCACTTTATCTTTGATATGCATTTCTGACTTGTCCCTAATACCTGACTGCATATGCAATATTATAATTATAATATCAATTTAAGATATACATGAGTGGATATGTGAGTTGTTTAAGAGATCGTTGCGTACCACGTCATCGTCGGCACGCTTCCGCTTCTTGTCAACTTCTGATTCTAGAATCACCATCATCTCGGCATCGTCTTTGCCGATAGGTCCCATTGCTGACGCGCTCTCTACGTCCTTTTTCATTTCTTCTGCATTGACAAGAATCAGGCGTTGGTCCCTTGACAGGGCTACCGGAAGTCATAATCAGGCATTGAATTGATACAAAATGCTACCTGATTTGTCTGCCAGGTTTAAATTTTCTTCTGTGGATGGTGTATCAACTACGGCACGATCACTCGTCATCATGTTTTCTTCTAAATAAACGCATCATAAAATAAATTAAAGATTTAAAAGCACCAGGTGAAAGTTATTGATTTTTCTAAACTTTTTACCAAGGAGATTACAGGTACATACCAGATTTGAATTTTTGCTGTGACATCAGCGTGGTGAGTGGCACGGACTTGAGGTTGTCATCGATCTCTATGACCAGGCGCTGACTCGAGTTGGAAGCGGTCGCGTCTAGCTTCGGTGAGGGCTCAGTGTCATTGCGGCAGCAGCCAGGGCTTGCGAGGACTATGGGCGGCCCTTCCATGATCTGAAAACTGCGCGTTGATTGCGAGTGTGGTTGGTCATGCGCTGATCGGTGGACGCAAATTATATATCTCTTTGTGGGGAGGTTGCGGCTAAGGCGGGCAAAGCAATCTGGGCGAGCAATCTGGGCGGGGTTTTCGAGAATAGAGTTGCGATGATCGTGCACGCGCGTTGATCGTGGGTGCGGTTGTTGGCGTCGTTCGTCACTTGAGCCGTACGTCAGGCATGGAGCAAAGGCCAATTGCCCACCACAAGAGAGCCCATGAGCAAAGGCCAATGGCTCGATGTTTTGCCTCTACAGCATTGTCAAAGTAAGTTGAACAAATCAAACGTTCATAGTTCATTTGTTTCCAGATGAGGAAAGTTATTTGTTTCTGATTTTACTGATTGAAACTATAATATTGAGCCCACCAAATATTATTTGGAATTATAGAGCACTTCCAGGCTTTCGACAAGAACCATTCCACCAAATAATTATGCAGCCCATTAATTTGTTACATTCAGGCAGCTATACATCGATGTTAGATAATAAAATGACTAAATAAAATCCACATTCTGTTCTTGGTATTGAGTCGTGCTGTCGAACCTGCTACAGGCACCAGATTTCACTTCCATTGCCTGAAAGACGCTACCGAACCACTCATAAAAGCCTGAAAGTTTTGAATGCAGACATCATATCAGAGACAGGTAGCATAAACACCAAGCTAGACAATGGCCTAGTAGAGTTGTTGAATGCCAAAAAAAAACAGAGATCAATATTATAGTGTAGAATAAATGGTTTCAGTATACACACCTTTATTCACCAGTTCAGGACGTCCCTGTAAACTATATTCTTTGTGCTCTTCCCTGTCGGATCCAAGTCCTCTTTTGGTTTTGCCAGAACTCTTGTTGCTGATCTTGACACCCCCCTTGATAAACCCACGTAAAGCTGTCCATGTGAGAACACGGGTTCTGGAAGATAGATCCCAACGTTAGGGATGGTCTGTCCCTGCGATTTATTTATTGTCATGGAGAAACTCAACCTCACTGGGAATTGTTTTCTCTTGAACTTGAACGAAAGAGAAATATCATCTGAGGGAGACAATGGTAGCCTTGGTATAAAAACTCTTTTCCCTATATGCTGCCCACCAGTGATCTCAGCATCAATTGCATTGTCCTGCAATGCTCTGACCATGAGCCTTGTGCCATTGCACAAGCCATTGTTGGGATCAAGATTGCGAAGAAGAATCACAGGACAGTTGATTTTTAGCTTTAGCTCATGCGGGGGGAGGCCGTTTGGAGTTATTGAGTTCAAAAAATCAATAGGGTAGTGATTACTTGGATCATCAACAACTGTGTCAAAGCTGTGGTAAACCCTTTCCTCACCTGGAAACCTATCAATCATGATTGTATTTAGCTTATCAACATGTTCATTTTTAGTCGATAAAATAGCTCACGAGCTCATATAGGCGGCTGATGTTGCATGTTCTTCGAGTGCCGGGAAAATATCATCAATTAGTTTGTTGACTGCTAGCTCATTGTTAGTATATCCAATCACAAGCTCATCAGGCAGTCGAACATAATCATCTCCAATTGTTTCCTCAGTTCCATTGCCAATTCGTAGCAGGTACTCGGAAAACCAAGGGTCTGACTGCGCCCTCATGTTTTGAGACAATCTTATCTTCCTTATATTTGGCCACAAATAGGATCTCTGCAGACATGTATCAGTTACTTGTGCTCTTGACCCACGTGGAACTACAGGAAGGACCTGTCTGAAGTCAACCCCAAATACCATGACTTTTCCTCCAAAGGGCAAAGAACACTCCATGACATCCTGTAGTGTCCTATCGAGACACTCGATGCACTGACGCTTGGTCATGGCAACTTCATCCCAGATAATCAAGGACGCCCTACGAAGCAATTCTCCAATGGGACCTTGCTTTGAGAAGGTGCAGTTCTTGGAGTCATCAATTTGAATTGGAATTTTAAACCGGGAATGTGCAGTGCGTCCTCCGGGCAATATTGATGCTACAATACCTGATGTTGCAGCTGCAATGGCTATTAATCCCTTGGACCGCACTCTAGCAAGGAGTGCCTTGTATAGAAATGTCTTGCCCGTGCCTCCTGGACCATCCACAAAAAAACTTGGCCCTTGTTGGAGAAGACATGCTCAATGATTTCATCAAACCCTTCTCTCTGCTCCTTGTTAAGAGAATAAAAAATGTCCAAGTGTTCCTGGGGTACAGAGACATTTTGTTCCTCTCTAACCTCTCTCATCTGGTCAATGGAGCCTGAACCAACATCAGTAATAGGTGGCAGACCTAATTTGTTTATTTCTTTATCTTCTTTACCCATGGAGTGAAGCATATTTCGTATGTCCCTCAGCACCATCTGCTCCACAACTGAACTGTTGCTGACATCCCGGCTGAAGTCCTCACCTAAAGCATCCTTATGTTTGTCCCATAGGCCACGTATGTTAGTGGGCTCGCAAAACACAATAATTGTAGCAAACAACCTCTGTAAGGCACATGGCATTTGGAAAGTGGTGGCCTCAGTAAGGGAGTCATCAATAAGAGTGTCTGTCTCAATAAGGCCTCTTTTCTCACATGCCTCCCTAAAAGTATCATAAGTTACACCTGCCACTGTTCTCAAATCCTCAAATGATGTTGCACCTCTCACATGATTTAGTAGAACTCTCAGGAAGTACCTCTCTCCTTCGGCAGGGTTAGCATAGACAATCCGTCCTATTTGTGCTGATGATTGTTTCCTTCTTTGCCAAATTTTTTCCCTGGGAGCCATCGATAGTGTTCTGGAAATTCTCTATACAATATTTTCCTTGCTGCCCGTTCGTCACGGTTTTTACGGAAATACTCTGTCAATGTTGTCCTATTTGAACCTTGGCGCCTCACCACATCTTCCAGGTTGTTGTCATCGTTGCACGTCACGGATTGCATATCAGGCAAATGTAGCTACAGCTGCAACACTGAGGGATAAACTCCAAACATCGGGAATTCGAATATTTTGTACACAGCTTCAGGTGGGGTTATGAACCTAGCATTCCTATACTGTTTTATCTCATTGATGACACCATCATCTGCTTCATTTTGATCTGCATTTACTGAGAATGATGCTTGGTCATGGCCTTTATATACATACTTATATAGATACTTCACTGCTTTAATGCTTGAGCATGCCTCAACATTTATGTGACAGTTGTATCTAAAGAGCAGACCAGGGTTGTACGGTACGACCCACCTGTTATCTAATTCCGCTTTCCTAATCTTGACTCGACGACCATCATCCCTTCTCCTGTAGGTTGGATAGGAGTCATTTCCTTGTTTAGTTGCCTCGTTGAACTGTCGAGGGAACTGAAAGCGGCACTCTCCATTCACCATGCACGGACAGTACTTGTTTAGATTCCCACATGGTCCATGTAGCATATGGCTTATAACCAGATCATGCAACTCTGGGAATTTTTCCTTGTCTGGTATCTCTGTTGAAATAACTCAATCATATGCATCTGGGGTTGTCAACTTACTCTCTGACTTCATGATCAGGAGAAAATGCTCATGTGGCAGACCCCTTTTCTGGAACTCGGTAACATGGACGTATGCAGCAACCTCACCAAAATACTTCCTCTTTGTGAGAAGGTCCTTAAGATCCCGCAACTTTGCCCTGTACACTCTCGCAACCAGTTCCGGCCTATCTTGCGGTTCCTGTCCCGGCTCAAGATTACTCGTAATCTCTTCCTAGTAGGGATTGCAAGTCATGGTGATGAAGTAATCAGGCTTGCCAAAACGCTGCACAATAGCCATAGCATTAAGGAATCTTCGCTGCATGTCTCGATCGCATCCTGGGAATGATCTTGGTAGCACAATTCTTTTGCCAACCTTAGAACCCCGCGTCTCTCCATCTGAGATAACATCAACCAGTCCCTGTATAAGAATTTTTTGAAATCATACATTAGTACAAGGCGGAAACAAGAGCCGAATTTCCGTATAGATATTAAATATTAAACAATTAAAGAAACATAAACAATATTGCATATGTGGCTACCTGGTAAAGCTCTGCCCGTATTAGCTTTTGGTTATCGGGGTTCGAGTACCAATCTAGGCGCATAGACTCAATCTTTACGTACATATCCACAGCCCACTGCTGGAAAAGACGTCCTCCAAATAATATGATGTTAAAAATTCCCCGTCTAACTTGCATCTTGAAGCAGTAATATTCTCTTGCAGTTACAAACTTCTGTGCTCCATCTGCAATTGCACCTAGCACTTCACCATCTTGATTGTCATTGTCGCCTTCTTCTACTTGGTTGTCATCATTATTAATATCTGCAAGAGAGACAGAATGTTACAAGCTGATATAATATCGATTTAGCATTAACAATATTAGAGCATAGAATATATTATATAATATACCTTGATAACCATCAGTAGATGGCATGGTAGCAGATGGTGGGTTGGCATTATTAGTAGAAGTCACAGTTGCAGACGGTGGAGTGACCGGAGCATCATTGTACGGCATAAATTTGTTCCATCCTGTTTCTCCCCGTGGACTATACATAGGATAACCTAATGGGTCATAACAACCATACCATGCTTTGATATACTGCCGATGCTGATCAGTCTTTCCAAATACAATCACACTCCTATCAAAACATCTTTGTGGATCATTCCCGTCCATCCAGATAGCAGCCACTTGGGACGTTGTTGGGGCATTGTACCTTCTCTGATCAGGTGTGACATTTGTGTTGAGTTCAACCCGGTAGTCATCCAAATTTTGGAAATCACCATTTCTCCTAAAAGTTTGAACATATGGGTTTTCTTGTAAAATTACAAGAATCTTTCTGATGATGTTGATATCAAGATCAGGGGACCTTTTGACTCTCTTTGACAAGTTCGCATCTTCTGTATCATAAAAGTATAGCTGCAGGTGCCGAGCTTTGTCACCATTTGGCACCAGGTGGTCGAGACGGTGGTACAACCCACCATGAATTCGAAATGTGTAAGTACCGGTTCTCTTGGGACTGTTAAATTCATGATCAACGGTGACCCCTAGACTTGTGAAGGAGAAATGCAAGTTGATATAACGAATATGTTTCCTGAAATATTTTGCATCTGCGTCCACCTGACTTGTGAATAACCTTTTCAGCTCTTCAGGAACATCTGG
>CM041628.1:13240532-13255012 GCA_023333625.1 Bothriochloa decipiens
GCTCCTCATCTCTGTAGATTCCATCGGCAAAACCCATCGATAATGATTCAGCTCTGCTTTCCACGTTCTTCAGCTCTGTTTTCCATCGGCAACTATGCTTCTCTCTCCATCGGCAACAGCCTCCTGCTCTCATCGGCAAGATCATATTAACCTTCATCGGCAACCATCTGTTAGCCATACTTCAAAGCAAAGTAAGCTTAAAAGCACAACCACTCCCTTACCGATCGGCACAGTTTTCGGCCTATATTGACACGTGTCAAAAAAACGGTGTCAACAGACTCGAGCCCGGGATGGGTGAATTGTGGAATACAAGTATGAAATGAAAGAGGATTAGTTACCCATTGTTGATGACGTTGGCACTGTTTGAGTCAAAACGGTGAAAGTGCTATTTTGTGATGCAGCCTTCTGCCGTGCTCGACGATCACGCTGGTACTCACGTGGTTTCCTCCTGCTCTCTTCCCTTTCTTCTTTGGTCATCCTCGCTCGACGATCACGCTGATACTCACGTTGTCTCCTATTTATCTCCTCCCTTTTTTCGTCGGTCATCTCAGCACGACGGTTGTAACCTCGCAATGTTTCGGCCCGTCTCCATGAGGCCTCATCTAAAGAGGGAATGTTGATAAAATTTGGATTAGATTACGAAATTAGAAAAACACTCAATTTTTAAATGACAATAGATTAGATTATGAAATTAGAAAAACAACCCACTTATTAAAAGCATACCTGTGACATTGGTGATGTCGCTTAGTGCATCACGTGTATGACCCGGTGTAGACATTGAATCCACCTGAATGAAGAAAAAGGAACCGCAAAAAGGCAATAACTTTATCATAAGATGTAAAATGAATATACATAGATGCACTTAAAAATAATAGCAAGCAGCAAGGAAGGATAGTAGCTACTAATACACTTTTGTTAGTTACTGAATGTACATAGATGTAACTCTGAATCTCTTGAAGATAAATGCATAGTAGCAAGTAGCAAGGAAGCCAATTACAAGTAGCTAGAAGAAATAGGCGATTGTAATTTCTAGAAGAAATAGCATTCACTTTCAGTAATCGATCCAGTTCCATCAATGAGTAAAATGCACTTACCAATGCATAACATTTGAATGGATACGTTTTGTTTTTTTTAATACATAATACATATATGCACCTACGAACGCGTCCAGGACATGATTGAATGAATACGTTTTGATTGTTTAATACATGTATATGCACCTTCGCCGGCGTCCAGGACATGATCCACGAATACATGTACACGCACCTTCGCCGGGCGGCGTCCAGGACAGGATCCATGAACAGAACTATAGATCGACGAACCTGCGTGGTGGCTAGCAGTCCCGATCCGGCGTTGTTGCAGCGGCGCCGCGCGTCGTTGCAGGCGGCCTCCTCCCGGTGCGCCGCTGGTGTCTCCATGGCCTCCTCCCGGTGCGCCGCTGGTCGTTGCAGCCAGGGGCCGGCGACCCGTCACGCCGCACGCCGCCACGATGGTCGCGAAGATGATTCAAATTTACTTACTTTGCCGTGATTGGTGTGATGATTGATTGGATTGACCTGATGACATGATTGACTCAGCGTTAGTGGGCTACGTTGATGATTTAGTGGGCCGTTAGGGATGGATATTAGGTGGGTTGTATGTTTGTCCGGTCTAATGGCCCAAGAAGTTTTCAATTATAGTGGAGATTATGTTAGAATTGACACCAAGTCATGGACTACAGTTTTGTCATCAACTGACATGTATCGATTGTCGTGGAACTAAACCACCGAAGACATGTGGTTTGGTTTAAAAAAGAAACTTGTGATGAGGATATGGATGCAAGAAAAACATGGCTCCAGAATAGTTTTTACTGTGAAAATCAATACAAATATCTAGCTTCAGTGTGCTGGTAATAGTGACTGCATGCTTCGTTTGTTGTACGAATTTCATACAAGAGGTAGGTGGGTTTAGTTTGCACCAACAAATTGTGATAAAATTTATGTAGAAGTTTAGCTTTTCCAGAATGACAGAACAGCACATCTGCAGGATCCAGTATCTGAATCCTATCTTTCGAAAGTTTGGTAGTTGCACTTTACACACGTGACACGTGTGGAAGTACTTGGCATTTGGCCGATCACATATTTCTGTGTCTCCATTAAGGCTTCCAAATAGCACGAAAGTAGTAGGTTTAGAGGTATTCAAGCTCAGGGAATTTAGATATCTCTCGAAAGGGAGGGCGGGCCCTAATCTTCTTCTGGCTAATAAATTCGATTGTATATTTGCGGCAAAACGGAGACTACAAGGACCGGGGCTTGTGCGATTTGTCAAAAACAACCTCCATCTATCTCACCTCTATGCTCTCACCCTTCATCTACTACAGGCAGAGCAGGGGACCTCCTCGCCATTGCACGCCAGTGATATTGCCCTGCTGTTGCATGTGCTGTGCTCTGGATGTTCCCGTTCATCCCTGCCTTTGCCGCGTCGGCCGCAGCCGCAGCACGCGACTCCAGCGTGGGACGGCACGTCGCGGCGGCTAGACTCGCGGGCGCTGGTGAGGCTCACGACCGGGGTCAGGGCTCATGGCCGGCAGCCTTGCCCGCCAACCAGCTGCGAGCGCCCGCTGCGGACACGCGTGTGGGGGTGGCGACCCCGTGCTTCCCAGAGCTCATCCGCCTACGCCCGCACGGGGAGCGCGCGCCCTACCTCCGTCGCCTCTGCATCCCGCTCATCCTCCTCCTCTACCTGTGCACGCACCTCGAAGATGGCGAGTGCGGCTACGACGGATGGTGAGCGTGTTCACCTTCTCCGATCAGCAAGGATGGCGAGGTCCATCTTCTCCGACTGCCCCCTGCTCCCGACGCGGCCATGCGGAGAACCGCGCGGAGCTAGTCGGCCAGGCCACGTCACATCTCCTCCGCACGAGCGCCGGTCACAAGCGAGTGAGTCCGCCTGGCGCGTGTGGCCTCGCGGGCGCGCGCAGGAGCAGCAGCTCCCCCGCTGCCTCGCTGGCGCGGCCACACGGGCGCGTGCGGAGCAACAACTTGTCACACCCCCTCATCCTGTCCAGCCCAGCAAGAGTACGCAAGACAAGGGAGCCCATGAGGAAGGCCCAGAGAAGCCCAGGAAGAGCTCACGACGATGGCCCAAGAATTCCCGAGTGACTGGCCCGGACTGGGTCTGTAACATTTGTTCCCCAGAGCCCAGCGAGTGAGGATAAGAGGGGAGAGAGTGAGAGGAATCGGCAACCAATTATTACCAAAACCCTAGACTTCTAATCGAGATACAACCGACAATGGATGGAGGGTTGTTATCCCCTTCTTCCCCCTTCTCCATCGAGTAGATCAGCGCCGTCCCTGCGGGCAGAGCTGACATTGGTATCAGCTCAGGACGAGCCAAGGCCGTCGCTGCGTGCTGGAGCAAGCGTCGGCACCGCACCACCACTTTACCCGCCGCTAGCGAGCTCGAGGCGTGATGAAGCCCAACGTCTGCGACACCTTCGACCAAGTACTCAAGTGGCTCGAGGACATCGATGCTCGCTCTGCTCAGCGTTGGTGCCAGCTGGAGAGGCGCGTCGATGAGGCTGAGGAGGCCCTCTGGGCCCAGGGGCGCGAGCACGCCGTCGACGAGTGCCTATGCTCGCTGGAGCAGTTCGCCTCCTCTGAGTACACTGCTGTGGTGGTGGCGGACAACTGGGTAGGCCACTTCGAGGACTGCCTCCTGGATCTCGAGCAATGCAAGGAGGGCATGGGGCAGATCTGGTGGATCGAGTGCCACGATGAGCGCGATGAGCGGGTGGAGGCGCTCGAACAGGCCGTCGGCTATCTCGAGGAGTGGTAGATGGAGGCCGACGCCCACATCGAAGACATCCGCCGCAATCTCCGCAACATACCAAGGGTTGCTGCGGCGCCGAGTTGGACCTTACTACCGGCGCCACCGATGTCGGCTGCCGCGCACCCATCTGCCGGACGAACGACCGACAGGCCCTATGGGCACCGTGAATATTCGATTACACGGGCAAGGAACCATGGGGTCGACACGACCATGGTTTCGAACCCGGCCAATGGTACGTTCGCCTATCCTCCCGCTCAACCCCCCGATCCTGGTCCGCGAGGCTGCTACCATACCACCCCAAATCCACCCACCTTCCACCAAGTTCCAAATTTCCAGCAGAACCAAGACCCAATTTATCTTCTCTCCCACTCCCAACCCCGATTTTTTACCAATAACCTACCAGATTACCCAACAAACAACTCATATCATGGCCATGTCACAAAGATGCCCTTTCCTCAGTTCGATGGCACCACCCCTCAGCCGTGGATCACACAGGTTGAATTCTATTTCGACATGTATCTCATCGATCCAACTATTTGGGTCAAATATGCCATAACGAACTTCATCTCCACAGCCAAACGCTGGCTCCAGTCTATCAACCACCACATTGAATGTGAGCACACTAGCTGGACTACTCTCTGCATCATGATCCGCGAACGGTTTTACAGAGACCAGCACGAAGCACTGCTTCGCCAGCTCAATGCTGTGTCGATGACTGGATCCGCTCAAGACTACATCGACAAGTTTGTTGACATTGTCGAACAACTCTCTACCTACACTCCAAATCTAGATCACTTAGCCTATGTAACTCGCTTTGTGGATGGGCTCAGGGAGGATATTCGTTCTGTGATCATGGTTCATAAGCCGTCGGATTTGGATACTGCATATAGTCTTGCTCTTATACAGGAGGAGGCCATGGAGCCGTTCCGGAGGAAGGACGGACGCCGCAACGACAATGCGGGGTACGCCAAGTCACAGTCATATCGCGGCACGGTGGCCTCTTCCTAACAGCGACCACCGACGGACGACAAGCGGCGCGATGATGACCGACGTACTGATGCTCGACGTACGATGGCCGACAACAAGCTCTAGTTGCTCCACACTTACTGCAAGGCGCGCAGTTTGTGTATGCGATGCGGCGAGAAGTGGTAGCCGGGCCACAAGTGTGCACCAGCTATACAGCTGCACGCTTTCCAGGAGGTCTGGGCTATGTGCCAGGACGCGTTCTGTGAAGAGGAAGAAACCATAGAAGCAGAAACTGAAGAACCCACAGAGCAGGCCTACTTGCTGTCTGCAGCGTCGCCAGCGCCCGCACTTCATCCTTTGTCCTTCCAATTCAATGGCATCATACAAGGCCACCATATCAACATCCTCCTTGACTCGAGGAGCACAAATTCCTTCCTCGACTCCCGCTTCGCTACTATCCTGTCCGGCGTCCAGCCTTTCCCCGTTACAACAACAGTTAAGGTAGCAGATGGCGCGGTGGTTCCTTGTTCCACATACATGCCGAACGAAGAGTGGTCGATCAATGGCTATCTCTTCCACTCCACCCTCAAATTCATTTCGATCGGCCCAATGACATGATCCTCGGGATGAATTGGCTTCACGCATTCTCTCCTATGCGAGCTCATTGGGTCCAACGCTGGATACAAGTTCCATATGGGCCGCATAAAATCATTCTTCAAGGTGTTCTCCCAGATTCAGCACCAGGGGCAGTCCAACAAGAGACCGAGCAGTGTTCTGTGGTTTAGTTGTTCCTCATGTCAGATACTGAACCTCAGTATGCGGTTCCTCCAGAAGTACATCAGTTGATTGATTAGTTTCTCTCTTTGCGGTTCCCTCGGACCTTCCACTTCGCCGAGCTTGTGACCACAAGATTCCTCTGGTACCAGGCGCTCAGCTGGCTGCAATTCGTCAGTACCGCTACTCTCCTGCCTTGAAGTCGGAAGTAGAGGCACAGGTTAAGGACATGCTTCAGTCGGGCCTGATTTGGCCTAGCACCTCAACATTTTCTTCTCCAGTCCTCTTGGTCAAGAAGAAGGACAAGTCCTGGAGATTCTGCGTCGAGTACCGACATCTCAACGCCTTAACCGTGAAGAGCAAATTTCTAATTCCGGTCATCGATGAGTTACTGGATGAACTCTCAGAGGCGAGCTGGTTCTCTTCTTTGGATCTTCATGCCGGCTTCAATCAGATTAGTCTGGCACCTGGAGAAGAGCATAAAACAACATTCCAAACACATTGGGGGTCACTTCGAATTCAATGTCATATCCTTCGGCCTCACTGGGGCACCCAGTTCGTTCCAAGGCGCCATGAACAACACTCTCCATCCCGTACTCCGCAAGTTCGCGCTTGTGTTCTTCGACGACATCCTCATCTATATCAAGTCCTATGAGGAGCACCTCCAACATCTCCAGCAAGTGTTCGAGTTACTAGCAAAGGACCAATGGCTGGTGAAACTGTCCAGGTGCCGTTTCACGCAGCGGTCCATCTCATACCTGGGGCACGTGGTGAGCGTGAAAGGCGTCTCCACCGATCCCTCCAAGATCGAAGCTATTACAGCTCCACCACCGCCTCATGGGAGCGTGTGCGGGAGCAGCAACTCCGCCGCCACCTCGCCACGGCGATGGACGTGATGTGACATCGAGGAGCTCGCGGGGCTGGTGTCCCGACGCGTAGGGTCATCGAGCAGGGCGTCCCGGTCCACAAGCCCAGCAGCAAGCACCAGTGTGCGGTGGACAAGACCGCGCGACCGAGGGCGTGCGCCTCTCCGCGGCGTTCCTGACGGCGCGGTTGTCCAGCTCCAGCGGCGTGCCCGAGGCGGCACAGCAAAGGAAGGCGACGCACGGATCGCTCAAGCTGTTGAAGCAGAACGTCTTTTTACTGGGCATGCCTCGTGGAGGCCGGCGCCGTGCCATGGCTGGTCCACCTGCTCTCCTCCGCGGACGCATCCGTCGAGGCAGGCGGGCTGGGCCTCATCGTGGACGCCGTGACCGCGGCCGCCAATGTGGAGGCGCGGCAGAACGTGGCGACGATGCTCTTCTACCTCTCGTCCAACCCGGAGTACTACGAGGAGATTAGCCGCATCCCGGGGCTCTAGCTAGCTAGCTAGTGCGTTTACGCCGGTGTTTGCTTTGCTTCAAATGATGGATTGATGGGTGCGTGTGTTTGTGGTGGGCCGTACGTGCGTGCAGGTGGCGTCGTTGACGCAATACATCATCAAGCAGTTCAAGGCCATGACGGGGTGCGGGAAGCTCGAAGACGGCGCGACAAGAGCATGTACACGTCCAGCCGGGTGCGCCTCTCCATGCTGCAGGATCCCAGCGGCGGCGGCGGCTCAGTCTGGGGCGGCGGGCCCGGTCACGAGGGGAGCTTCGTGCCGTGGCAGCTGTCGCCCAGCACGTGGCTCGCTGAGATGTCCGTGGCCGGGCAGAGCGTCCCCGCGGGCAGCGACGGCCGCGTCGCTAGCACACCGTGGCTCGTAGAAGAAGGGCGAGGACACAGAGGTTAGATGGGAGATGGGGTGCGGTTGTTTTTCATAAATCACACTGCCTCAGTCCACATGGACATGTCGCGTAGGCAAAGCCAGACTAGTTTTGTCATTTGGGCCTGTGATGAACCGGTTTGCAAGTTTTTACAAGTTTGAGAGGTTAGATACCCGGTTTGGTAGTCCATGGACCTATTTGACGTAGCAGTGCAAATCCATGGACATCTGGTGCATTTCGCTCTATTTCTAAGGGTTATTTGGATTGATGCCATTGTAACTTTCCACGTTAAGTGTCATTACAATTCATCTAATTTAAAAGGCACCGTTACAATTCTTTCACTCTTTGAAAAATGCCATTCTATACGTCTTCAATAGACTTGGGCCTAGCTGCAATTCAAGTATTTTTGTATGGACCATATTGCCCTCAACAGCTTCCCTCAGTCTTATCGCTGATGCGTAGGCCCCATTCGTCACCACCTTCCTCTGCTCTTACCAATGGTGGTTCTCCCCGTCGGCACGGCCCCGCCAACGTGGCCTCACTTCCACTCTCACTGTCGCCGATGACCACGAACATCAGGCTCCCTAGTAGTAGCAACTGAGGCACCTGCGCACTCGGCTGCAGCAGCTGCACGCAACCATTGTGAAGGGGTCCTGCCGGAGCAAGGGGTCGAGCTTGGGCTGGGATTGAAGCAGCCTGCCCTGCTGCTCGGCGGTGCCTAGCACGAGCTAGAAGCGAGAGAGGAGAGAGAGAGAGAGTAGAGCGCCGTCGTGGCCATGTGAGAGAGCAGTAGCCGTCGCCGTCACCACGCGGGTGCGTTCACGAGCTGCCGCCGCGGGCACGTGCGAGCAAGCAAGCAGCGGCGGCCGCGGGCGTGCGAGCAAGCAGCAGCCGCCGCCGCCGCA
The DNA here is from genome assembly GCA_023333625.1 of Bothriochloa decipiens. Lineage (NCBI taxonomy): Eukaryota > Viridiplantae > Streptophyta > Magnoliopsida > Poales > Poaceae > Bothriochloa > Bothriochloa decipiens. The sequence continues at coordinate 13,248,733 of CM041628.1, forward strand.
TGCGCGAGCAGCCACCGCGTGCACGGGCAAGGGTGCGAGTAGCCACCGCCGCGGGCGCGCGAGCGAGCAACAGGCACCTCGGATGGGCCTCCAGACCAGCACCATGGGCAGTTGCGAGCCTGCGACGAACCCCCTGCGAGCGAGCAACAAGATTAGGGAACGACACGTAAGAGGAGAGGAAGGGGATGACGAGTAGGACCCACGCGTCAGTGACTAAGGAGAGGGAAGTATTGAGGGCAATATTGTCCATACGAAAATACTTAAGTTCCTTGTATGCTGCAGCTCGGCCCAAGGTTTCAAAATACATATAGAATGACATTTTTTAAAGAGACGAAGAATTATAATAATGCTCTTCAAATTAGATGAATTGTAACGACACTTCTCTAAATTTTAAAAATTGCAATGACACCGATACGAATAACCCTATTTCTAAAAGAGGACGTCGCGTTACTATTTTTTAGTACACGTGCAAAACCACGCGGACGAAGCTGACCCAGTGACCCAGCAATGGCGACCCTCGGCCTCTTCCCCGCTCCAGTCGCCGCATCCACCGCCATTCGCGCCCCGGCCCTCGCCGCGCCGACCCGTGCCAGCACTCGCCAACCCTCGCACGCCCGCTGCCTCCCTGTGCTAGCCCTCGGACGCCGCTCGCCGGCGATGGACGCCCTCCGCGTGGGGGACGCCGAGCCCCTCCTCCGCCCCGCAGCCGCCTCCGCCGCCGGGGGGCACCCCAGGCTCCGCGTACGCCGCCCGACCGACCCGACCCTCCCCCTCCCTCTCCCGCCGCGGCTAAACATAGCCCTTGCCCGCCCCTGCTATTCTGGGGAGGGAGGCGGCGGCACTCGATGGTGGTGAAAGGTCTGACGGGATGGAGGATGTGCATGTGCAGGTGCGGACCCATGCGCAGGGTGAGGACGGCGCCGGGCGTGGCGCCGCGGCGGAGGGGGACGCCGCCTTCTCGTGGGCATCCGTCATCCTCCCGTAAGATATTTTCTCAGCCACCCTCTCGGATTTTAGCGTGCACTGGGTGTTGAATTAGGATGCGTTTCTAGTCCGATTCAACCCTCCACACCGTCCGATTCTATCTACAATGTTGTGGAATTAGGTAACCGATCCACTGTGAAATTGTATGTACAATGCTGTGGAATTAGTCAACCGATCCACTGTGAAATTGTATGTGCAGTGCTGTGGAATTAGGCAACCGATCCACTGTAAAATTGTATGTGCAGTGCTGTGGAATTAGGCAACCAATCCACTGTGAAAGTGTATGTACAATGTTGTGGAATTAGGCAACCAATGCACTGTGAATTGCTTGTTGAGTAGATGTTAACTTGTTCAGGGTATTGATGAGGACTTGGCTTGATAATCATAGCGGAACTGCCCCGCTGTACTTTACACTGCATCCCAGCAAATATGCCTAGCATTTCCAAACTGTGATCCTACCATTTCAAGCAGTCATAGTATGCATGATAATATAATGTAGGATCTGTAATATTTTTGTAAAGCCTGAAGGAATTTGTTAATTTGGAGCTTTGCTTCAACGATGCTTCTCATAGCAATGCTGCTTGGTGTAGAGGTTCAAAACTAAACAAATAAAAAGGGTAATCGGGAAGCCTATCAAGCTTGCAATCTCTCGTTACTGATGGATCACTCTTTGGAACCTAGGTTCTTCTTCCCTGCATTGGGCGGTCTCCTTTTTGGCTATGACATTGGCGCAACCTCTGGAGCGACCATCTCTGTACAAGTTAGTCCATGATTTGGTTGTTTTTGCAAGTTTTTTCTAGTCGGCATACAGTCTCACTACCACTGGGTGTATTCCTCTTCAGTCTCCTGATCTCAGTGGCACCGATTGGTTCAGCTTGTCATCTTTGCAACTAGGGCTTGTGGTAATCCGAGTTTCCAATCTTCCTAAGCTTTCACTTCTTTCACATGTCAGTCATATGAAAATGAGCTTCCTTTCTTTTTTAATCAGGCCAGTGGTTCACTTTATGGTGCTCTTGGTGGCTCTCTTCTTGCATACCGCATTGCAGATTTTCTAGGTGAATTAAAATGCTACACCTTTTCTAATTGTCCTTTATCATTTGTTTGATAAGGATGTGAACAACTATCATCTTGGTGCAGGAAGGAGAATAGAATTGATTACCGCAGCTGCATTATATATTCTTGGTGCTTTAGTCACTGGATTTGCCCCTAATTTTGTAGCGCTAATCATATGTCGTGTCCTGTATGGAATCGGTATTGGTTTGGTGAGTATCTGCAGGTACAGATGCTTTTATTTATTTTTTAATATGGTCCCAGGTAATTGTTGTTAAACGAATCTAATTTAGGAATGCATATAGGAAATGATTTTCTGGGCACAATTAGCTATACATTCACTCAGGCTATAGACCATGGCATTCACTGATATAAACTTATAATGCTGTGATGTCTGATAGTATTTTTTTCTGATATGCTAGTCATTTGCTGAAGTGTGTAACTGTTTAGGCGCCATTGTTTTTTAGAAAAGAGCTGTTTGGTGCCAATGTAGCCACTTTCCTGATTTGCTGCCTCTAACAGTAACATCAAAACTAATTGGCTGATCTAGTCAATTATAGAATAAGTAGATATAGAATATGCTTGCACTTGATTTTTCTGATATTTTTATGATGGGTTAAATAAACATATTGCTGTTGTTTTGAAGAATATTGTTTGCTAAGGTATTCGATATAACTTGCCACTTTAATATCTGAGGTACTCCCTCCATTCCAAATTGTAGTTCACTTTGACTTTTTTGGTTGATGCATTTTGCTATGTACCTAGATAAAAAATATGTCTAGATACATAGCAAAATGCATCAACCAAAAAAGTCAAAGTGAACTACAATTTGGAACGGAGGGAGTAGTTTCAACAAGGTTGTTTTGCATGTAGCACTTTACAGTGGCATGTTTTCCACCAACTTTTAACGTCCACTATCATCCAATTGTCCAATTGTCCTAGTAACAATTGAAGAGAAATACAATTGCAAAGGAGCATCCGCATATTCAGCTAGGGTTTGGGAGAGTTGGTGTTATGCCACTGAACCATTATGGTGCTCTGTGCCAGGCAATGCATGGTGCCCCTCTTTATATCGCGGAGACGTCTCCTTCACAAGTACGTGGAACATTGATATCAATGAAGGAGCTGTTTATTGTGTTAGGAATACTGGTAATTATCAAATCTTCCATGTTTTCTAACTTTATATACCCATTTCATGCTTGCTGACCACTACATAATTTTGTGCAGTTAGGATACCTTATAGGAAGTCTTGAAATTGACAAAGTAGGAGGATGGCGGTACATGTTTGGTTTTAGTGCTCCGCTTGCAGCTCTGATGGGTATTGGTATGTGGATTTTACCATCATCACCAAGATGGCTACTTCTCAGGGCAGTTCAAGGAAAGGCTTCTATGGAGGATAATAAAAAGAAGGCAATTCAAGCCCTTAAAATATTGAGGGGTCGCTCAGCAAGTGAAAAGGTTTTGACAGATGATGTTGAAGATACAATTGTCTCTATTAAGGCTGCCTATGCAGGACAGGAAGCCGAAGGAAACGTTTGGGAGGTATTTGAGGGAGCTAGCTTGAAGGCCTTCACTATTGGCGGAGGTCTCGTTCTGTTTCAGCAGGTATTTTGTTCTCCTTAACCCATGTGTATGCATCTTTCTCTTGAAATATGGATGAATGCTTGTTCTTTTGAGTGGTAGTATGGACATGCTGGATTGATATTATCGAGCTAAACTCTTATTTGGCAGATAACAGGTCAACCAAGCGTTCTATATTATGCAGCTTCAATACTTCAGGTACCAATATTTTGCTCTGTTTTTTTTTTTTGTGGTATAGTTTTTGTATAGAAAGGAGAAGTAGGATACTGTTATCTGCCCTTTGCATTTCTTGAATTCACACGATTCAACATCTCCATGAGACCATGACTAAAGTATGCCATATGTAGACTGCTGGGTTCTCAGCTGCATCAGATGCTGCCAAAGTAGCAATTTTGATTGGGTTGTTCAAGGTAATGCAAAGGATCTACATCATTACTAATATAATAGCTGTTTGTATCAATATATGCATGCAGAAATCTATGGAATGTTTCCTTTTAATTTTGAGTGTGTGTGTAACAAATCTATGGTTCGCAGTTGATAATGACAGGTGTTGCGGTATTTAAAGTCGACGATGTTGGAAGGCGCCCATTATTGATTGGAGGTGTTGGTGGAATTGTGAGTATTTATTCCTTCTACTTTTGATAAGCTCTACATATTATGTGGAAAGTGGCGCATACACATACTCAATGGGTTTTTTGGATTCATGCCATCACAATTCTTCGACTTTGAAAATCTGCCATTACAATTCATGTATTTGGAAACTTGCCATTGCAACTTCTTTCTATTTGATCCTTGCCATTTTATACGTATTCTGATCGTTTGGGCCCATTGGCAGGCCATATACATATACACATATTCCGTATAGACTAAAACACCCCTATGGCTTCTCTCTCCCTCCACTCACTGACATGGGGACCCAGCCATCAGGTTCTTCTTCAACCTCCGTCCATCCACATCCTTCAATCCTCGAGCCAGATCGAGCACTGGCCACCACATTGGAATACAGTCGGTAAATGGCAGGCCTAGGACGAGCCAGAACCTGTCCAGTCCGAGGCCAGCGAACTTGGCTCGCTCGCGGATCCGGCTAGCTACGGGCGCCGGTGGGTCGACGACGTCGAGCCTGAACCAGTTGGCATCGCGCTGCTCCCACCTCCCAGCGGACGGTCTCGACGGCGGTACGTGACCCGCGCTCGCCGACCGCTCGCATGAGCATCTGCGCTAGCTAGCTGTGGCTGTGCGCCTGTGCCTTGGCGGAACCTGGAGGCCGTCACATCTAGGCTAGGTACATATGCGTGTAGCATCTAGGCTAGCTAGCTGTGCCTTGGCTCGCTCACTATGCTATCTCATGCCTGCCTGCCTGTATATATGTATCAGTGTATGTTAGTTCAATCAATGGAGAGCACACTGCACGCGATGCCGCACGGCCGGGTGCTGAGTCCTCCGTTTCTTCCCTGCTGGACTAGGAACCGCAAAGCATGCAGCTCGACGCGTGCTACGGACGGAACGGACACGGCCGAGGGCGCCTGCGGCAGGAGGCTTCGCGAGGGTCCGAGCAGCCGCCGTTGCCATGGCCACGCCAGGCGAGCCACCTCGACGCCACGCGGGCGTACGGGCGTGCGGCAGCCGCCAACGCCACGCGGGCGCACGGGCGTGCAGGAGCCGCCGTCCCTCTGGCGCCCCTCGTTGGAAAGTGGAGGAAGAGGATATCGAGGGATGAGGATGGCTGGAGGTTGAAGAAGAACCTGACAACTGGGACCCATATGTCAATGAGTGGAGGGAGAGAAGTAGCAGGGGTGTTCTAGTCCATACAAAAGATGCGTACGCATATACGCCCTGACAGTGAGCCTGATCGACCAGAATACGTATAAAATGGCATGAATCAAATAGAAGGAGAATTGCAATGGCAAGTTTCAGAATACGTGAATTGTAATGGCAGATTTCCAAAGTCGAAGAATTGCGATGGCATGAATCCAAAAAACCCTACTCAACTTTAGTCTGCAATCCCGCTTGACACGAACACTGAACAATACTAGTATTTTAGGTACTGTATTGATCTGGATTAGAATGAGATACTTGGTTAACTTAGTAACTTTATGCATGTTCCATCAGGCTTGTATTCCTAGGTTCTGATTAAATTAACTGGTTGTTGCAAAAAAAGAAAAAGAAAAGACGAAATTAACTAGTTTCTCTTTAACCTGCAAATGCAGGCTTTGTCACTCTTCCTACTGGCAGCTTACTACAAGATTCTGGACGGCTTCCCTTTTGTTGCTGTTGGCGCATTACTTCTTTATGTCGGTGCTTACCAGGTCAGGCCTACAGTTCTGTAAAGGGGCTTGACGATCAGAATAATTTGTTTCTTAAGGAATCCACAAGCTTATTATGTGCCTTTGTATTTCAGGTCTCATTTGGTCCAATTAGTTGGCTAATGGTGTCTGAAATCTTTCCACTCCGAACAAGAGGACGTGGGATCAGCCTTGCAGTACTAACAAATTTTGGCTCGAACGCTTTGGTGACATTTGCATTTTCACCCTTGAAGGTATTGCTTCTCATAGTTGTACCTCATGTTCAGTTTCATGATGTTTAGTTCCTTCAAGTGGAGACCCCAAAAAGTAACTTATATAAAAAAAAAGTGTGCCAATATCCAGTAGTTGTGCCCAACGAATGC
>CM041628.1:13255022-13283256 GCA_023333625.1 Bothriochloa decipiens
AAAAAAGTGTGCCAATATCCAGTAGTTGTGCCCAACGAATGCTTCTCATTTTTATCCTTCGTCATAGAGAAAATTCTTGTACCTCTTGTTAGGTCGAAGCACTAGAATACTTTATTGTGGCTATCTATTCAAAGTAATGATATCAAACCTTTCTTTTTATTTTGCACAAATATGGGAACAAACTATACTGCTGTGGTTTTGTCAACAATGAATGCTTCTCTTTGTACCACAGGAGTTCCTTGGGCCAGCCAATATATTTTTCCTCTTTGGCGTCATAGCAGTGCTCTCCCTGGTGTTTGTGATCCTCGTTGTTCCCGAGACCAAAGGACTGAGCCTGGAGGAGATCGAGTCCAAGATCCTGAAGTAAAATCGTGTGATCATGGCTCTGCAGCCCCAGTTGGAGACCTGAAATATCAATGCCATTCAAAATGGATGCTCGCTCGTAGGATCAGAGTCTGTCAAAGTTTCAGAACTCGAGTACATAAGCATGACACGTCTAGTGTAGTTAATATGTATTTACATGCTTAGTATATCTGTAGCTGAGTCATAATCACGTCCCTGTAGTCAATTGTGACGTCGCCCCCTGCTGCTGCAAGTAGTTTCAGTGTTGATGTGTCTGTTTATGCCGTAATTATCTGGTCAGATGAGTTCAGGACGTCCCAGGTACTCCTACATGTTTACAACTGTGTGCTGATGTAAATTTGTGCTCGGATAAGATTGCTGTGTTTTGTGAGTTTTCCTTGTTTTACAGTAGGGAGAATGCACTATTCCTGTTGGTGAAACGCCTCATTTTCGACAAGTACTATGGGTCTATGGCAATGGAGAACAACACCAACATTGCTATCTACTTCACAGATGGATGCATCTGCACCTAGACTTTGTTTGGCATCAACTTCACTGGACTATGCATATAGTATCACAATCGAGTAGGAGGTTATCAAACAGCAAGGTGACGGACAATGGAAGTCTGACCACCACATTTAATACCTGTTTATTATTTAGCTTTGGTTAAGCTCGCTCATGAGACAGCGTCAGGAGTAGATAGTTTATTTGGGTAGTGACGAGATGGCTTGTCCTGACGCATCTGGCCCATATTGCGTCCTGGTGGGGAACGGGATCGTCCATTGGATAACATACTTGTATGTTCTTCGATCTGATTTATCCAAGTACACCTACATATGGATGGAAACAATCCAGACCAACTACTATGATGATCCGGATCCGGAAACGGACATTTATTTATAATGGAAATGCAGATAAAATTTGCAATACTAGTAAGTTGTATCCCTCTCGCTGAGAGGGAGTACTGTAGTAATATAATTTGGAAGAGAATGAGTACTTTAGTAATACACGTTAAGCATCCATAGATATATAGTTTGGCTGATGCTGACATAAATCGTGGATATGTGAGAACCTATGAAGAAGTGTCGACATTACTATCTGAGCTGAAATTTCGTGTGTCACGTATACAAGTTAATTGCTTATCTAGTTTTTGTACAGTACAATAGTTCTTGTTTATCTAGTTTTTGTTCTGTTAGGTTGTTTAATTAGTAGATGCAATGTACGGAGTACAAGGAGCACGAACAAGCTAAGACTCCCCCACATCCACATGCCCGTACTGCTAGTTTGCTACTACTAGATGACAGATGAGACGACGGTGTAATGTACCTGCCCGGGAACATGGTTTCGTACGAGAGAGTCAGCGAGAGAAAAATTCTTGAAATCTTTCTTTCAGCTTCCTGTTATTCTAATCTTCGGTCGTTGGGTCTCGTTTAGATCATAAAATTTCTAGCTCGAAAAGTACCGTAATATTTCGTTTATATTTGACAAATATTATCTAATCATGGCCTAATTAAGATAAAAAAATTCATTTTATGATTTACAACTGATCTATGTAATTACTTATTTATTTTAATAATATTTAATGCTCCGTATATACGACTCAATATTTGATGTGATGAAAAGAGAGTGAAATTTTTAGGCTTTTTAATGCCTGGTTTTGTGAAAGCAGAACCGGTAGCTATAGCTAGCGATCGAGAGTGGTTCTTTTACTCCACCAACAAGCTAGGCGGCAACCAAACGAACATGCATGTCGTGCCGACTTGAATGCCTCTGTCATGGGCTCGTGTGGCGGCGGCAGCAGCAGCAGCAGCAACACAGGAGTAGAGTCGTCCTACTCCAAGTATGAAGCGGAAGCAAGACCGCTGGCTGACCACCACCGCGTGAGAATGAGACCGACGCACGCGGGATCGATTGGTCGTGGCAGACCACCTGTGCTGTACTACATGGTCATGCTAGTATATATGCTAGCGGTCTCGCGTACAGTACATATACATACGTGTTTCTGTGCAGGCCCAGCGCGCCGCCTGTATAATGTGTGTGAACTGCTTGGACCTGACGATGTGAAACTTGTCTGTAGCTCATGCTCGGCTCGAATGGACCGATCGAGCTGCTCCACTCTCTCCTACCTGCAGGCAAGGGGCAGCAGCAGACGTCAGTAAGTCCGTCCCCTGGTGGTCCGTGGATGGTGGATCGGATCGTCGTCGTCCGGCCAGCCACTGGCCGAGCATCTCCAAGAATTTCCCAAAATAACTTGACATTCTTAGAGTTTTGGCAGAACAACTAGGCGTCAGTAATGTGTTTGTACAGTACTACAGTGTGTGACACCGATCGACGGCGGACGACGGGTGGTGTTGGTCCCTGCTGCCGAAAGCTTGATCGGCCGTTTGCACGCAGACGCAGCTCGATCTACATGCATGTGTGCAACTGCACACTAGTAATTAAATGCCTCTGCATAGCACTTGCAGCCTAGTACAAAGTGCATGTGCATGCACTAGCACCCACCCACACCCACACCCACACCCACACCCACATCAAGCAAGCTGATGGATGGATGGATGGCACACGCAAACACGCGCTACACATGGAAAACAGACCAACTGAACCAAGGTCTTCTTCGATCTTGCAGGTCCGCGCGCGTCGAGACTCTGGTGGTCCGGCCGTCGCTTCAACTCCTCGCTCCTTGTCACCAAAGCAATTTCAGGTCGCGTGACCGATGGAGAGAGCACACACCGGCGTCGGCGCCGGCGCCGACCGGTGGTGTTGCAGCCCGTAGTACTTACTCGTGTAGCCGTGTCGTCTCTCGTAGGCCCCGATTGGTAAATAGCATAGGCCCCGTTCCGGAACACGCCCATAATATAGATCAACAGAACCCCAGGGTCAAGCACATAAAGCAGTAATAATCCGATCTGCAGATAGATCCATGGTAGCATGAACAAAGAGCAGGAAGAAGCCCGCGTTTTGACTCAAACGAGTCTCAAAGTGAGAGTGGGATGCGTGGACTGCGAGTCTGCGACCAGCGAGACATCCCGACCGGCTGCCTGCCCAACGAACGCCGGCCTAGCCTACTAGCTAGATCTCTCGTCTCGTCGTCCTCGTCCGTCAAGGCGCGCATCGCCGGCCATGATAAACAACTCCGATCCGATCCTTGTCAAAGGACTTTTGGTTCGTTGCATAAGTCTAGGCTAGAATTAGGCCCGAGACTAGTACAAATGATCGAGCAATTCCAAATGGTCAATCACTAGTACAAATAATGATCGAGCAATCACTAGTACAGAATTAAATTTTGATGTAAAAATATTGAGGACTTTATATAGTTTAGAATACATGAAGTATGTTTCAGGAACCTGTTCCTTACAAATACTCACTCGGTCCTAAAAAAATGCAATTCGATCTTGCGTAGCATCATGTTTTAGTATCTTATAAGTTTTTGCAATTATAAATAAAAAATATCAATTATAACATTTCACACTAAATTGATTTGGAGTTATAAATGTGAATTCGATTCACTAGAAACTTGGTCAAACATGAATCGCTTTAATTGGCGTGTAGTGCAACCCATAGTTGTATTATGTTTTGGACATAGGGAGTATATTGATGAAACACGTCATGTGTGTTGGATACGTACATTTTATAAAAGCAATCCTTTCCATGCATACTACTATTTAGGAAGACAAGCAAATATACCCGCTCATTGCAAACGGAGAAAAAAAGACTATGGAACATTCGTGGGAAACGACGATAGAAATGGTACATACATTATTTATGTTTTGCCATTTATTTGTAAAATTTAAAGTTATAATTTGTTTTGTGATAACTGATAACCATGACATCAAAAATGTAAGTTAACACTGGCAACGATGTTATAGTGTATTATTAAGCCTAAATTAAAGTACAGTCTTGATAGATATTTTTCTTCAATTGCAAAGCCAATAAATAATAGACATAAATATTCTATAATTTTAATTTTCATTTGGTCTATGTCTTCTATATTTCAAGTAAACAATAGTCGGTTACAGGTGATGCTATAGACAGCGATATCTGTTTTGAGTGGTATGTCCCTATTTTGTATCATGTTTAGATTAACCGCTTTAGTCTGTTATAGCCTGCGCTATAGGTGACTCTTAACCTCAAGATAGCCCGCCAAATATCAATAGGCCACTATTTATTACATTGCTATCGATTCCTCTATAATTTAATCTTTGTTAATGGTGATTATGACCGAAAACCTCATTTTCACACGCTAGCCCGCATCGTCACCGGTGATTGAATACATTAAGCGGGTAACGAATGCAGCAGAAAAAATCAAAAATATTGAAGTTGGACGATTAAATAGGTATCGATTCCCATGGCCTTTGAGGACCCATAAAAGTATACAATTTTAATCTTTGATTAAAGTAAAAAATGAGTTTGTTGCCAGCGTGTTAAAAAATATTTGTGTCCACTGGTGATTATGACCATAAACCTCTATTGATTTTTTAGATTCTAGCCCTGACGGCTGATTGAAGAAATAAAGAGGTTAGACGGAAGGCATAGTAGCCCACACAAATGAACCTATAGGCAGATAAAATTACCATTTTAGACGACCCAAATTGAATGGGATTCGAAAATGAGGACCAGGTACACCAAATCGAACAAAAATTTGGAATACACGGAAGGGGATCAGAGTTGGAGAAAAAATATATAGTATAAATTTTTGCCTTTTTTTAGTATTAAGTATAGATATAGATATAAATAAATATAAATATAGATATATAGATATAGTTTTTTATAGGATATAGATATAAATATAGATATAGATAGAAAAAAAAAGAAATAAAAATTTAAGGTGTGAGGGGAAGGATTTTCGACAGGACGCAATGTAGCAAAACTGCATTAACTAGTTTCTTTGACCATACTTCCTATGTTTCAAATTATAAATCACTTTGACTTTTTTTTTATACATCGATTTTGCTAAGTATTTAGATATAATATGTGTCTAGATACATAGCAAAATAAATGTACATAAAAATCAAAGCGTTTCGTAATTAAGAAAAGAGAGTATTTTCTGTCTAATTTTACATACTTTATAATAATTATTGCTATTTTATATACCTGTATTTCATTATGCCCGCTAAACTGGTACACAAGTACGATGTGTGTATCTTAATGCTCCTCGTTTAACAGAATTGTCACGGAAACAAAGCGTACAATGAAGTAGGCCGGCGTTCCAGACGTGTAGCGTCAAGACCTGTCGTTCCTACCTCTCACGGCCTGGTCCAGTCGCCCTTTTTTTCCTTCCGATGCCGTTCCCGTCGCCGTCGCCGTCCCTCTCCCCGGCCCCGCACGCGGCGCGGACCACCCCTGCCCTCCCTACACGGGCGCACGAGAAACCGCGCTAGACCTCACCAGTACGGTGTAGACCCCGATCCATGACTTATTGCAGCCGGTCCCGGAAGTTATAAGCCGAGCACAGCCTGAGTTCGCCGGTTGCTGTGCTGTGCTGCGCTGCGAGATCACCGTCCTGTTCTTCCAGCTCCGCCATGGCGGCGGCGGCTGTTAGTATTGCCGTGCGTGTGCTGGTGCCCGTCCTACTGCTTGCTCCAGCGCCGGCCGCAGCCGCCGTCGAGTTCACGTTCACTGGCTTCGCGTGCGAGAACGTGACCACCAGCGGCGCGGCCGTCACCTCTGCCGGCCTTCTGCAGCTCACCAACGCGACCAACTGGGTGTTCGGCCACGGCTTCTACCCGGCGCCGCTGCGCTTCAAGGACGCCTCCACAGGCGCGCCGCTCTCCTTCTCCACCACCTTCGTCGCCGCCATCGCGCCGCGGTACCCGGACGCGCACGGCCACGGGCTCGCCTTCGCGCTCGCGCCGTCCGCGGCCGGCCCGGGGCTGGCCGTCGCGGGGAAGTACCTCGGCCTGTTCAACACGTCGGACAACAATGACGTGGGTGGCAACGGGACGACGACGAGTGAGGTCGTCGCCGTCGAGCTCGACACGGCGATGGACGTGGAGTTCGGCGACATCAACGACAACCACGTCGGCGTCGACGTCCACAGCCTCAGGTCCGTTGCGTCCAAGTCCGCGGGGAACGTCGGCGTCTCCCTGGCCAGCGGGAAGCTCCTGCAGGTCTGGATCTAGTACGACGGCGCAACCACTCGCCTCGAGGTGACCGTGTCGGCGGCGGCTGTCGGCGTGCCCAGACCGGGCGTCCCGCTCGTCTCTTGCAACGTCAACCTCTCGTTGGCGGTGGCTGAAAACACGTACGTCGGGTTCTCGGCCGCGAATGGCGCCGCCTCGAGCTCGCACTACGTCCTTGGCTGGAGCTTCCGCCTCGGCGGCGGCCGCGAGCCGGACCTCGACCTGTCCAAGCTGCCGCGGCTCCCGCCGCCGTCTGGGCAGCACAAGAAGGCGATGGAACTGTCGCTGCTCCTATCACTCATCCTCCTCGCCGTCGTGGTGCTCCTCGTGGTGTCAGCAGCCGTCACGGTACTTGTCGCCTGGCGCCGGCGGCTGTTTGCCGAGGAGCAGGAGGACTGGGAGGTCGAGTACGGGCCTCACCGGATCAGCTATAAGGACCTGCACGCCGCCACCAGGGGTTTCCGCGACGTCATCGGCGCCGGTGGCTTCGGGATCGTGTACCGCGGCGTGCTCCCGCCGCGGCCGGGCGGCGTCGAGGTCGCCGTCAAGAAGGTGTCCCACGACTCGCGGCAGGGCCTGCGCGAGTTCGTGTCCGAGATCGCCAGCATGAGCCGGCTGCGCCACCGCAACCTGGTCCAGCTCCTCGGGTACTGCCGGCGGCGGGGCGAGCTGCTGCTCGTCTACGACTACATGGTCAACGGCAGCCTCGACAAGCACCTGTTCGGCGCCGGCGACGACCCGCCTCTGAGCTGGGAACAGCGCGCCAAGATCGTCCGAGACGTCGCCGCCGGGCTGCTGTACCTGCACGAGGGGTGGGAGCAGGTGGTGGTGCACCGGGACATCAAGGCCAGCAACATCCTCCTTGACGCCGACCTGAACGGTAAGCTCAGCGACTTCGGCCTCGCGCGGCTCTACGACCACGGCAGCGACTCGCGGACGACGCACGTCATCGGGACGCTGGGGTACCTCGCGCCGGAGATGGTCAAGATGGGCAAGGCCACGCCCAGCTCCGACGTGTTCGCCTTCGGCGCCTTCCTGCTCGAGGTGACCTGCGGCCGGAGACCCATGGAGTCACTCGGCAACAATGGCGACCCCGCGGGGCTCGTCGACAGCGTTCTCGAGCGCTGGAAGGCCGGGAGGATTAAAGACGCCAGGGACCCTCGGATCGGCAAATGCGACGAGGACGACCCCGAGCTGGTGCTCAAGCTCGGGTTGCTGTGCTCGCACCCTGACCCCCGCTGTCGTCCAAGCATGAGGCAGGTGATGCAGATACTGGAAGGTGCTGCGCCGGTGCCGGAGACGCCGCCGGAGGATCTAGGCAGCGGCTCCGGCGGCAGGGCCTTTGGATACTACGAGACGTTCGATGAGTTCGTCGACTTGTTCCCGACGACGACGTTCGATATCACCGCCGCCACCTTGTTCGCCTTCCAGCGCCGAACACCAGCAATTAATCTCCGGATGAGCTCTGCCATCACCATCAGCTCTCGTCACTAATAAAATTTTGAAATAAACAACTTACTTGTCACTAATAAATTAAAAATTCTGTTGTCACTAAAATTCGTACTGCCGTGCGTAGGATGCATGGTTGGAGTTAAAAGGCAAATAGTTAGAGGACTAGGTGTTGTAAATGTTATCTACTAGATGGTGAATATAGGATATCAATCACCACGGTTTTAGGAATAGTCAAAGAGAGATTTTGAACTTTTGATGGATAAAGAGGCTCCTTTTAAATTCAGAGGTTTTAAGACAGGTCTAACATTGTTTGCAGATAAATGGAAGAAATTAAAGGCCCAAATAATTCTTTGCATCCTTTTTCTAAAAAAATGATTGTATGCATGTGATTTGTTGGCTGCATGGTTGACTAATCTCCATCCAGTTTGATTGCTAAGATAGGCCACTGGGCCGGAGAACAATGCAGGTGTATCCACATTCCACGACCCAGTCACCTACTAGTTTGGTCATATTATTGCTCTAAAAAATCCAAAAACTTGAAAACTCAAGGATGACGTGCTCCAAATCCAACGAGATTTGAAGTTTAGGTGAATCTCGGCATAGATAACGTATTGTAAATGAATAAGCACGTGAAAAACATCAGTAGAGTTGAGAGTTTACTAGTAGTTGAGAGCTAGCACTACGAATGCCACCATGAAAGAGGATGTTACAAATTACAAACGCATACACAAAAATCAGCTTTTGATTAATAGCCTAGATAGTGTTGACAACCTTGACGTTTTATTTGGATACGTGTGTATTCATCTCAATCCACATATGCTAAAATAGATTGGAAGCATGAACTAAGTTATACTCCAATTCGCTCCAACACATGTGGATTAAACTGAATATGAATGCATCCAAACAAAGTCTGACGAGGCTATGGATGGTATTGACTTGGATCGATATCCTTGATGGCACGGAACAAATATTGGCCAATGAATGTCTGTAGTAAATAAGGCTGTTGATGCATTTTAGCAGCTTTAATTTCGAAGATTGTATATTTTTCCACATGAGATTTGTTCTTATTCTCTCACTTGATCAGAGGTGCTCAATGGAGTAAGGTGCGCATTATGTTTTCAGAGGTGAGCGTATATTTGCACATGTGAGTTTATTATATAGTCGCTCGTATGAGCTAAAGAAAAGGTTTTATGCGTATGCAACATATTAAAAGATGCATTTTATATCTCTGTTGACGTGCACACTTTGCAACAACAGCTGTCATGTTCGGGATGAAGTGACGAGCCGCATCGCAGCACAACTACACGACTAGATCTGCCTAAATGAACGACGGGCACGGGCACGGGCACGGGCACGGGCACGGCATATTTCCAGTAGTGATTATTATTGGTGTCTATTCTTGCCTTCTTGCGGTCCCTTTCTGAAATGCAGGAAGCAGTACTACCTGTTGACTTGCAGACAATGCATACAAAGGGTGGTTAATCAATTGTTTGGTTTGGTGTAGTAGGTGTGATGCATGCATGCAATGCAATAGATAGATCGACACGGTGGTCTATTCACTCCTTGAGAATTGAGATTGTGATAGCCGGGCCGTCCTCGTCCTCGGTTGACTTCCGTTCAGTGTCAGCTGCATGCCGCGTAAGTTAGGCAAAGCCTACAACTTGGCCCCCTGAATCTAACCACGGCCGGCCCTGGCAGTTTAGTTGCCCAGCATTGCCCAGCAGCCAGAACAAGTCTACTTGTGCTCTGTTACCTATGGATGGTTGTCATGTCCAGAAAGCATGAACCAAGTATGTTATTGGTATATATGTACATTTGGCCCGTTAAATTTGGCCCGGTCCGTGGCCCGGCCTTTTGGCCCGGTCCGTGGCACGGCCCAGTCCGGTGCTTGCGGGCCACGGGCGGCACGGCCCGTTGCCGGACCGGGGCATGGGCCGTCGCATCAGCCCGCGGCACGGGACTGGTCCGGCCCGGTGGAGAAGGCGGCCCGGTGGCGGCCCGGCCCAACGGCTAGTTGCCGTATATAAGCCGGCGGCCTCCCGCTGTGCCCCCCACCGGCCGAACCCTAATCCATTCGCCCCCCACCCCCAGCCGCACTCCTCACTCGCCTCTCTGTCTCGCTTTCCTCGCCGTAACCCTAACCTCGCCTCTCCGTCAAATTTGGTGACCTCGCCGGCGATCCGGTGACCTCTGAGACTCTGTCCTTTCTTCCTCTCATTCTCCTCTCCCCCCTGTTCTCTCCGTCGTCGGCCATGTGAGTACTCCTTCTTCCCTCTCGTTCCTCCGTCCCCGTCAGATACTCAGATCTGACCCTTCTCCCCTCTCTGGCGTTCTTTGCAACTCCGGCACCGGGCTCCGCCGTAGGTAAGTGCTTCATACCTGACGTTCTTTCTCTCTGTCTTCCTCATCTAGTCATCTTTGGATCTGAGATCTGATGGATGTTCTCTCTCTCCCACTCTCCTTGGTAGGTTCGTGCCTGACGCCGCCTCCTCCTCCTCTGGAGTGGACATGGCCAGGCCGCCAAGAAAGGCGTCGAGGGGCGGTGCTGGAGGTGCAGGCCGGGGTGGGTCGTCGTCCTCGCCCAGCTTGTCCGGCCGTGGTGCTGTCCTCGCAACGCGGGGCTCGGATGCAGTTGATCGGCGTCCGGGCACCGTCGACGGCGAGGACATGGACCGCTGTTCGGACGATGATCTGGAGATCGAAGATGACGACGACATCCGTGAGGATGCGGCTGCCTTGGGAATCGATCTCGATGCACCCATTGATGTCGATGCTGATGACACTCCCACCCCTGGTATGTCTGGACAGTCTGGTAAGCGCTCTGATGTGTGGGAGTACTTTCATGAGGTAAAAGAGAACAACATC
The DNA here is from genome assembly GCA_023333625.1 of Bothriochloa decipiens. NCBI lineage: Eukaryota > Viridiplantae > Streptophyta > Magnoliopsida > Poales > Poaceae > Bothriochloa > Bothriochloa decipiens. Next base: position 13,265,801 of record CM041628.1, read on the forward strand.
CGTGTTGGTGCTATCTGTAAACACTGTGATGCTAAGTACTCTGCTATATCTGCTAATGGCACTGGTCATTTGAGGCGTCATATGAAATCTTGCATGAAAAAGAGAGACCATGCTGATATGGTACAATCTAAGCTAGCTTTGAATGCTAATGGTTTAGGTACTTGGAAGTATGATCCTATGGTTGCTCGTATTGAATTGTGCCGTTTGATTGCTAGGCTGGACCTTCCATTAGGTATAGGTGCTACCCAGGCTTGGATTGATTACATTACGCGTGCTCACAACCCTCTGTATAAGCCTGTTTGTAGGCAGACCACAACTAGAGACTTGGCTAAGTTGTTTGATGAACAACGTGACATGATTATGAAAACATTGTTGCCTGCTGCATCTTCTGTTTCTTTGACATCTGATATCTGGGCTGGTAATGCTAAGGAGGACTACATCTCTGTTGTTTGCCATTATGTTAGTAAAGATTGGGAGCTTGAAAAAAAGGTAGTTGGTTTTAGATTGATTGAGTGTTCGCACACTGGTGAAAACATTGCTGATCGGATTTCTAGTGTTGTTGAGGAGTTTGGTTTGATTGATAAGGTGTTTGCTGTTACTCTAGACAATGCCTCTGCTAATTCTAAAGCTTATGATATATTGGGCCCTGTTTTGTTTGGTTATATGGGATCTTATCCTTCACCTACTCGTGATGATCCTAACCATGTCACTTACTTTCTTGTGCATCAGAGGTGTGCCTGCCATATCATAAATCTTATTGTCGATTCTGGTTTGAAAGTTTGTAAAGACTGGCTTGATGACTTGAGAACTGCTGTGAACTTTTTAAATTCTTCTAATCGTAGGATTGCATTATTTAAGAACTTCTGTATTGCTAAAGGTGTCACACCCAGGAAGTTTGGCCTGGACATGGATGTTAGATGGAATTCTACTTTCTTGATGCTTAAGCACTTGATACCTTACAAGGAAGTCTTTACTGTTTTCATTAACTCTAATTATGGCTCTGAGTTGTTGACTCCTGTGCATTGGTATGTTGCTGAACATATGTTTAAATTCCTACAATTGTTCTATGACTCCACTGTTATTCTTTCTGGTGTGTACTATCCTACTGCTCCACTTGTTTTGCACCAAATGTTTGAAATTGCTGAGCATTTACAAAAAGCTGAGAGCAATGAACATTTTAGACCAATTGCAAGGCCTATGAAGGCCAAATTTCTTAAGTATTGGGAGGAAATTCCTTTGCTTTATTCATATGCAATGATTCTTGATCCTAGAGGTAAGATGAAAGGCTTCCACAGAGCCTTAGAACTTCTTGGTAAGGCACTTAATGTTGATTACAGTTTGTACTATAGTGATGTTAAATCTGAGCTGACCAGGTTGTTTTGCAAGTATCAGGAGAAATATGGGAATGGGACAGGTACAGCTAGGGTTCAAAGGTCCATGCTTCCTCCATCTGGTGCTGCTAACAGATGGGGAAGGATCTTTGAGTCCTCATCATCTACTCCATCTACTACATCTGCTGTTAATGAGCTTACAGCTTACCTAGACAGTGATTCTGTGTCATGGGCTGATCCTAACTTTGACATATTGCTTTGGTGGCGTGATCACAAGCAAACCTATCCTATATTGTCTATTCTTGCTCGAGATATCATGGCTGTCCCTGTTTCTACAGTGTCTTCCGAGTCCTGTTTCAGCTTGACAGGTAGAATTCTTGAAGACCGCCGGCGTCGCCTTTTGCCTGAGCATGTGGAGATGCTCACCTGCATCAAAGACTGGGACCAAGCTACAAGAAAAGAACAGCATACAGTGGTGGACAAGGACTTGGAAGAACTGTTCAAGAACCTGTGGATTGGTGATCCTCCTGCCGATCCTGATGGCAGCGGCACCGGCAGCGAGAGAGCCTCCCATAGCAGTAGCACTGGTGGATAAGGTAAGATACAAGTCATACAACCTATGTTAGTTAAAATATTGAGAATTTTAACTTGAATTTGAACTAACAAATTTGTTTTATTATGTTGCAGTGCTGGACTTTCTTTTGATTGCAAGTATTGAGAGCAATAGACTGATAGTGGCATAGTGCTGGACTTTTGTTCTTTTGGTTGCCACTGAGCTGGCTAATGTAATAGGGCTAGCTGTTGTTTGTTGACATGTTTGAAACACTGAACTTGAATACATTTTGAGCTGGCTGTACTCTTTTCCTTTCTAGGGTTTCTCCCACAAGGGTGGGTTTACCTAGAAAGGTTTTTAATGAGGCAGCATTGCACAAACAGCTCATTTTGTTCTATATGTTTTGATATAACTTATGAAATTGAGAATTTGAGATATGCTTGTCGGGCTGTGGGCCGGCCCGAGGTACCGGGCTGAACGGGCGGCACGGCCCGGGAAAATGGCCCACGGACCGGACCATGGGCCGCACCCTCGGCACGTAGCACGGTGGTGGCCCGGCCCGGTCGGCCCGTGGCCCGACGTGGCCCGCCCCGTGCCGTGCCGGCCCGGCCCGATCGGGCTGCGGGCCGTGCCGGCCCGGCCCGTTGTACATCTATAGTTATTGGCATATATAATTCACTGGCAATTGTGAAAAGTAACAAAAAAAAAACCACAGTCCGTCTCAAGAATTTTACAACTACAATTCATATGAAGCTCATAATAGTTTACCGTTGTTATGCATGTATTGATCAAAATACATGTTCGTCTAGTTTGAATACGAAACCACATGTACTGCTAGCCCCAAGCCCTTCACACGACAAGACAACTACATATATCTACTCATTTGGTCTCAAATCCATCTTAAGAGTCCCCACAATTCATCTCTAGTATATAACTGTGCAGCAACAAGAGTCTCAAATTGATCACACGAGTCTAAGTTAATCTCGAGTACATATAAAGGGTACAAGAGGGCTGGATAGGAAGGCCATCAACCTAATTAAGATAGGGTAGTTGCGATCACCAAGATTTAGTGGCTAAAAAACACTAACGCGGCCGTCAAACAACTTCCTGTAATGTTGAAAATAATCTCTTTCTAATACAAAGATACACATTACTTGTGCGTATTCGAGAAAGAAAAAAGAGTATATATAACTGTGCAGTTAATAGTCTCAATTAATTTGCAATTTTATAACCAGTTCATCTACCAATCACATAGCAACTCAACATCAACCATATGGATATTAACTTGAATCAAACTAGCTCATCATTGGCCCAAACTAACTTAACTATTTCATCGTCACATAGTCGTTTATCACCACAAAATAACTCGATAAGCTCACCACGATCCACATCACAAACTAAGTAAACAACTTAACCTAGAAGCTCATAATCATCTAGTAATAACTTATTTTGCCACCGATGACCAGGATGCTTACATCTCTAACAATATAAGCCGCCTTGACGAGACAGCCGTGGATCCGAATTAACTTCCGGTATCTTGTTGTCAAAAGGAAAAAAAAAACTTTCGGTATCCGGTATCTGAACATTGCTACTGAGACTACCCACACTCGCCATCCTCTAAATCCATCTTGTATCTGTTCAAGTTATCAAGATTCTTTTCACTATATACATTTCTTTCACACACATCATCCTTTATATCTCATACTCTATAACAACTACTAACAGTGGGGCTCATATGTTTGTAAATAAAGTTTATCTAAATAAATTCATGTGAGATCTTGTTTTGAAAGATTTATTGAAATAAATTCAATAATGTAATCAGAATTTAATTTGGCTTTTTTGGTTTATGAGTTATACTATTTTTTAGTTAGTTAAAATAGTGAGAACCTGCTGGATCTATGTTCTCTCTCATGCGCATGCTTTCTCAGGTGGGCGGCAGCATCATGGGTGCCGTGCTAGATGGATAGAGGAGGAACGGGAAGTCGCTAAATATACCGGACTGCACTCCATACGGGATCCTTTACCGGACAGCGATGTGGCTGATTTTTACGCCAAATGCACTTGTACCCCATTTTATCGGATGCGGTCCAGGACCCGGTGCATTAGTCTGACTCAGCAGTCAGCATCCACAGACTGACACACACAACTACACAAGCGACACATTTACCAACTAGGGCCTTGTTTAAATGGGTAAATTTTTTTTAATTCTGATACCGTAGAACTTTCGTTTGTATTTGATAATTATTGTCCAATCATAAACTAACTAAGTTTAAAAGATTTATCTCATGATTTACAACCAAACAATATAATTAGTTATTTTTTAACTATATTTAATACTCTATGTAAGTGGCTAAATATTGATATGATGGAGAGCGAGGGGGAAAAACTTGGAACTTTGAAGACATTTAAACTAGTAGGGTCTTGTTTAGTTCGTACCAAATTCCTAACTTTGACACTATACAAAAAGAAGATTGTCCATCACATCAAGCTTGCGATATATACATAGAGTACTGAATGTAGATAAAATTAAAAACTAATTACATAATTTGGTTATATTTTACGAGACGAATATTTTAAACCTAATTAATCAATGTTTGGATAATTTTTTATAAATACAAATAAAAATTTAGGAGGTCTAAAATCTGGTAACTAAGCAAGGCCGAGTTGGAGTTCCAAAATTCCAATCCAACTGCAGACTTTGCCAGTCAACCCTTGTCGTTTGTAGCCCCCCTCCATGTTATCCTTGCCATGCCACCCGCGAGCCGCGAGCAGGATCATCCAACCCGCGCTCGCTCGCTCCCCTCCCGGTCCCGTGCCGTCCACTTCCACGTCCCTCTCGCGGACCACCAGCTGAAGCTGATCGAGGCAGCGACGACGCCACCAGCAGACCCAACACCTACCCAGCAGCAGGCAACTACCAACGAGTAACCGATGGTTCCATTCCTTTCAGCAAGTCCCAGATTCCGTTCCACCGCGGCGGACCCGACCTGATACACAAGCAGACGCACACCCGCGGCTTAATTGCTCGTCGCTGGCAGCCACCACAGTCCTCCAGGTCACTGCCTCGTTCCACCATGCCAGCGGCCGCTCTTGCCGTGCGGCTGGCCGTCTTGCTCCTCCTCGCTCGAGGCGGATCCGCGGCCGGCGCATCGGCCGTAGAGTTCGTGCTCACCGGCTTCGCGCATGGCAACGTCACGACCAGCGGCGCGGCCGTCGTTACCTCCTCCGGCCTCCTGCAGCTCACCAACCAGACCAACGAGGTGTTCGGGCACGGCTTCTACCCCGTGCCGCTCCGCTTCAAGGACGCCGGCCCCTCCTCCTTCTCCACCACCTTCGTGTTCGTCATGGTGCCGCGGCACGACGACGCGCACGGCCACGGGATCACCTTCGCGCTGGCGCCGTCGCCGACCGTGCCCGGCGCGGTGGCGGGCAAGAATCTGGGCCTATTCAACACGTCCAACGACACGGGGAAGATGAGAAGCGGGGTCGTCGCCGTCGAGCTCGACACGGCCATGGACGAGGAGTTCAACGACGTCAACGACAACCACGTCGGGATCGACGTCAACAGCTTGGTGTCCAAGAGCTCAGCGCCGGCGGCGTACGTCGACGGTGTCGGTGGCAGCCTCGTTAGCATCAGCCTCGTCAGCGGGGAGCCCCTGCAGGCGTGGGTCGAGTACGACGGCGCGACCATGCACCTGGAGGTGACGGTGGCGCCGGCGCGCAAGCCCAGGCCGGCCGTCCCGCTCGTGTCTTCCGTCGTCAACCTCTCGTCGGCCGTGGCTGACGACACGTACGTCGGGTTCACCGCGGCGAACGGCGCGGCCTCGAGCTCTCACTATGTTCTTGGCTGGAGTTTCCGCCTAGGTGGCGGCCGCGCGCCGGACCTCGACCTCTCGAAACTCCCGTCCTTCCCGTCGTCAAGGTCGTCCAAGAATACGACATCGCAGCTACTGATCGTCACGCTGTCCCTAACTGTCCTCTTGGTACTCCTCCTAGCGTCGGCGGCAGTCGCGGTGCTTGTCATCAGGCGCCGGCGGTTCGCGGAGGAGGAAGAGGACTGGGAGATAGAGTACGGGCCTCACCGGATCAGCTACAAGGACCTGCACGCGGCGACCCGGGGATTCCTCGACATCATCGGCGAAGGCGGCTTCGGCCGCGTGTACCACGGTGTACTGCTCCGGCGGCCGGTGGCCGCCGAGGTCGCCGTCAAGGTGGTGTCCCACGACTCCAAGCAGGGGCTGCGCGAGTTCGTGTCCGAGATCGCGAGCATGAGCCGGCTGCGCCACCGCAACCTGGTGCAGCTCCTCGGCTACTGCCGGCGGCGGGGCGAGCTGATACTCGTCTATGACTACATGGCCAACGGCAGCCTCGACAAGCACCTGTTCGCCGCCGGTGCTAAGCCGGTGCTGAGCTGGGAGCAGCGCGGCAAGATCGTCCGGGGCGTCGCCGCCGGGCTTCTGTACCTGCACGAAGGGTGGGAGCAGGTGGTGGTGCACCGCGACATCAAGTCCGCCAACGTGCTCCTCGACGCCGACATGAACGGCAAGCTCAGCGACTTCGGCCTCGCGCGGCTGTACGACCATGGCAGCAACCCACAGACGACGCACGTCATCGGGACGCTGGGGTACCTCGCGCCGGAGATGAGCAAGACGGGCAAGGCCACCACGAGCACCGACGTGTTCGCATTCGGCGCCTTCCTGCTCGAGGTGGTGTGCGGCCGGCGGCCCATGTTGCTCAACGACGACCTCGACTCGCCGGGGCTCGTCGACCTCGTCCTCGAGTGCTGGAAGGCCGGGAGGATCGTGGAAGCAAGAGACCCAAAGATGGGCAAGTGCGACGAGGCCGACGTCGAGCTGGTGCTCAAGCTCGGTCTGCTCTGCTCGCACCCTGACCCACGGTGCCGGCCGAGCATGAGCCAGGCGGTGCAGATCCTCGAAGGTGCCGCGCCTGTGCCGGAGACGCCGCCCAAAGATTTAGCCAGCAACAACAGGTTGTTCTACGGATACAGCGAGTCTTTCGATGAGTTTGCCACCATGTTCCCGGCGACGTCGGAGGTCACCAGCTTCACCACGCAGCCATCTTCCTCACACTCCACCGGCGCGGAGCACTGGAGCAGCAGGTCTCCTCCGGCTCCGGCTGAGTAGTGACACCATCTATCTTCACCATATCACCAAAGTTTAGTCGTGTTTACAATGGTTGGATAGTGAAGCAAATAGTGATCGTAGGTTTAGGTGTTGTGTAATATTTTCTTGAAATGAACATAGGATATGGTCAGCCATTTGTAGGGATGACCAGAAAGTAAAGTTTGATGTATAAAGCTCTAACGGCTGAGGATATATCAATCAGCTTGAACTACTCCTCACTTGCTTGATCATGACAAGAGAAAAAGGTGAGCACCAAGCCTTAACCGATTGTAGGTGAAATTATTCAGGTTAGCAGCCACCTCAAAAGAAAAAATAACATGATATCCTAATTTCTGTCAAGAATCGGAATCCAAGCTGTCGCCTTCGCTCAGAAGGAGCTGAAAGACATCGACCTGCTTATCATGGGCAAAAGTGGCGCACTGGCACGAGAACCTCAAACTTTATTATGATAAAAATTTGTGCTGCAGACCAATGATGGACTTGGGAAAGATATGGAAGATATCTTAACTCGAAATATCTGAAGAGCTAACTGAAATAGACACAAGTATAAGTGACGCAATAGGACGGTCCTAATTCTAAACATACAGCAGGCAATCCCAGATTTTAGCCATGCAACATTAGCTCACAGGTTAGCTGACTAGTTAATTTATAGCCTCAGCCACAAGCAGGATCATCGTCATCTTCCTGGAAGCCCTGTGCAGCACCTTGGATCATTTCATCGTCAACTCCTGAAAGGAAGTTTACAACGTTGAATATTCAGCTTTTGTCACTACCCCAGATAAAAGCCTACAAAAGGAAATGCGTATGGATGTACCTTCAATGAAGGTTTCAAATTCATCTTCAGTTGGTTCCCTTGATGTGATTCGGTTGACTGACTGATTAATCTCCATCCAGTTTGGTTGCTCAGCTGGGCCAGAAAACATTGCAAGTCTATCCATAACCCAGTCATCAACTACGTCTATGTAGTCCACTGAGAGAGGATCAAATGCTTTCACCTTGCGTTGTTGTCTATCAAAAAGATGACTCAATCAGTCAATCCATTCATGCTTTGTTACCAAGCAAAACATGTCCTATTTTAACAATTAATGGCAAGATTCTCCGCAACAAGATGATTCAGTTACCTTTGCTGCAGCCGTAGGTTGTATTGTACAAAGGTGAGGTCATGCATTCGCTGACGCTCAAAACTATTCAATCTTTCGTCATGAACTTGTTCAAAAGGAATGTTCGTCCGGTCACATCCTCTAGCGCTGCAGGTTTGACTGAGAATACGGACCGCTAAACGTGTTAAATTTGGGCAAGCGCCTCCATATGTATACCACCATTCAGCTGCAAGGTAATAACAATAGTAAAGAACAGAGTTAAGTACTTCACCTTATGATTACCTCAATCAAAGGATGCAATAGGTTAACAAGGTTCCAATTTTTGAAAGAAGGCTAACAATGTTTGTCAGAGAAGTTACATCTTGTTTGGTATGATCTAAAACTACAAAACTACAAATGTGTGACTCATTTTTGTAAAACACAAAAACATAATCCTAGCAAGTAAACTAGTTCACGAAAAATTTGAAACACTAACCAGGAGGTAAAGTTCGTCTAGATCTGACAGCCATCTGCCTACGAAAATCCCCTGCTGTTTCACTCCGGTACATGTGGAGCTCTCTCTGTATTTTATCTTGGATTTTCACATCAGATACCAGCCTTTCTATGCAATCTAGCATTCCTGAGAAGATTCCGTTTGATAAGTCACCCCGAATTCCATCAAAAAATAGAGGATTCAGGACGAAGCCAGCTGAATGAAGTGGCTGTGGTGTCTGGTTGTTCCATCTCCAGTCAATAATATTCCAGTAAACCATGTATTCATTCTTACTCACCAGCTCTTTCTTGATTGCTGCTTTTGCCTTGTACAATCCAGCATATACATAACCCATAGAAGGCCTCTTGTTGCTACCGACTAGCTTAAGAAGGTGCACAAGTGGCTCAGTGATGTGAATGACAGCAGCACAAGAGTTCCAAAACTGCAAACTGTTAACAAGATTGCTTGCTTCAATCCCTCCATTCTTTGACAGCAAGTTTATCCATTCATCCGAGTTGACCATAGCTTGCAAAGCCTCCCTCAAACTGTACATATTCTTCAATGTCACAAAGTTCATAGCCGCACGAGTCTCTGCAGGAACCAGCAGATCCTTCCCTTGCAGATACTTCTTCATCAGACTCAACGCATATGCGCTGTTGTAGACAAATCCCGTGATGGCCTTTGCATTACTTATTATCTCACTGATTGCCTCCACCTTACTGAAATCTTCGAGCATGCCATCAACACACTGGAAAGTGCATGGAGACCAGAACAATGTGGGAAATGTTTCGCCTAGCTTTTTTCCTGCAGCTGCATGGATCTCAGAATTGTTTGTGATCACTTGGACGACTTTTTTCTCGCCAACCTCCTCGACGATACTTTTCAGTAACTCATACAGTGCATCTGGAGATGTGACAATGCTAGTTCCATCTACCGACTTGAGGAACATCGTACCTTCTGGGCAATACACAGAGAAGGTTATCAAGGTTCTGCCTCTATCAGTGATCCACTCATCAGCCAACACCGAGCAGCCCGTCCTGGTCCATGAACCCCTGAAGAACTCCAAGCGAGACATGACATCGTCGAGTGACCTCTTAAGAACATGACCCCTAACGTCATGGTACGAGACTGCCTCAGGCCTCCCTCCTGCCGCCGCAATGGCCTCGAGCATCGGCTGGAAGTAAACAGAATTCACCGCTTCCAATGGCACGCCGGCATCATACAAGAACCTCCCAACAGCCATGGAAACCTGCTCCTTCTCCGAGGGGGCAGCATGCTCGAAATGCTCTGCCGGTGTCACTGCGTCCACTGCCATCACAACCTGATGTAGAGGATTGGTCTGAGGAGTAGGCAGAACATGCTGCAGCCCATGAAGAAGATTGGTCTGAGGAGTAGGCGGAACATGCTGCAGCCCATGAAGAACATTGGTCTGAGGATGAGGAGTAGGGGGAGTATGCAGCGGCCGAGTCTGGGGTGTAAGCGGCGTAGGGGCGTAGGTCACCTGCTTCCTCTTCTTCTTACCGCTGTTGGTACTCCCCCTGACGCTGGCTTCCGGCCTCTGCTCCTCGAGCGGCACGGGCTCGAAGTCGAGCACCTCGTTGAGCGGGATCATGTGGATGGGGCTGTTGGCGCCCCCGCCCCCGCCAGCGGTAGAGACAGAAACGGCGGGCGGCGCGCTGGCGCTGGCGGCGGCGAATCGGCGCATGTCGCCGGGCGAGAGGGAGGCGGCGAGCTTGCGCTGCATCTTCTTGGCGGCGACGGCGTCGAGGCTGCGGAGCATGGTGTCCTGCACGTCGCGGGGCACCTTGGGGCAGCAGCAGGCGTTCCCGGGGCGGCGGGCCAGGTGCTCCTTGAAGCGGTGGATGCCGCCGCCGAGGAAGTGCTTGCCGCAGTAGGCGCACTTGAGGCGCAGCCGGCCGTCGGAGCGCACCATGACGCAGTGCTTCCACGCCGGGTCGTGCTTCTGCGCGCCGATCGGCACCACCACCTCCTCTCCCCCCTGCTGCTGCTGCTGCTCCCCCACCGCTTCCCCCGCCGCTGCCGCCGCGTCCTCCAGAACGGAGTCGCTCTCCATCTGGCAAGAGCACGAGCGCTGCTGCATCAGCCATCACCGCCGGGCGTCAGCGTCAGGAACGGCGGAATTGGATTCAAGAGCAACTAAATCCCCAATCAGCCGGAACCGGGGAGCGGGCGCGAAATAAACCAGTAGAGAAGGTGGGGTGGAATGGAGAGATGGAGAGAGAACTCACCCGGGTTTTCGGGAGGCGAAACGGCCGGGCTTGCCCCAAATCGGCGGCCGCCGGGGCGGGGTCCGGGAGGAAGAAAACCGGGAGGGGTCTCGTGGGGAGGGTGTGGTGGGAGAGGGTCTGACTTCTGAGGGTGGGTGGGGAGGAGCGGCGGGCCGACGGCTCATGGTCGGGGAAGCGACCGGGCCAGCCGGTTCTCGCGTGGGTTGGTTCGGGTTAGCTCAGGGTAGGCTGGTCGGACCAGTGGCCGGCCTGGTTGGCACTCAAGTGCTTCCCGCCCGAGTTCACAGATCACAGATGACAACACAGCGTTTCTTCCTGTGTTAGGATTAAGCGGTCGCCGGTCATATAGAATTTAGGATTGGGTTATAGATGATATTAGTTTCATATTTTTTTTTGTGACTGTCTTGCTTTCATTATCAGCCGGCCGTAGCCTCAAGCTCAATTTGTTCGTACACGCACATCGGAGTTACATGCCACGTCTCCGAGCGGTGCGACACTGACACTTGTTTTGCTAGAGTATGTGCTACTTTATTACAACTTCTACTCACAAAAAAAAGTTTGAAATCCTGAAAAGAAAGACTAAGATCAGCAATCTCTCTTAATGTAGAATCAATAGTCGATCGTTGATCTTCTCTCCTGTTCCACAACTGAACTAATTGTAAACAATCAGTTTCCATTTCCACTTTCTGTACTCCAAGCCGGCCAGCAAGGATCAAGCTGTCTCTGCAAGCCACTGTCTCCATGGAGCATGCATCGTAGCCTCTCTCATACCATTTAGCCTGTGCGGCATAGAATTCACCTCTATGATCCCTGATAATGCATGAAGTAGTTCCTTGTTTGCTCTCATCAGAGAAGGATGCATCAGTATTTATCTTCAGATACCCAGGCAACGGCTTCTTCCACCTCTGGACTGTTTTGGCATTGTCACCTTGCCCCCTTTGGTTGTTCAGCTGCCATAAATCAAAAGCAGTGTCCCTCGCTCAGATCACCGCCTGATGAACAGACATAGAGAGCTCGCCATGACGCCTTTTATTGCGCATCATCCACAGCGCCCACATGCCACACAAAATAATAGCCTGATCACGCTTTGGACACAAGTCGGACAACAGGTCCACAGCCCAGGTGGCCGAACTCAGTGCAGGAATCTTCACATTTGTTGCTTGCCTGATTTGAACCCAAAATAATTTGGCCACTGTACAATCTATAAGAACATGTTTGATAGATTCCTCCGGATCACCACAAACTTCACAGAAAGAGATTGGTTCCACATGTCTTCTGCATAATTCTTGACGTGTTGGCAGGAAGTCATTCAGCACCCGCCACCAGAAAACCCGTACTTTTGGTGGAACTTCAAGTTTCCATACATTTCTCCATGGGCCATCATCTGACGAGCTAGGCTGATTGGATAAATCTTCAGATTTCCTCTTATGCAACAGTCTGTATGCTGACCGTATAGAATAAATCCCAGATCGTTCCATATTCCACGCCCAGAAATCGGAATCACCCCTGCCAATTGGTTGTCGCATGATTGCTTCTGCATCAATCTGAAGGAAGCTAGCCTTTAGTAACTCTGCATTCCAGGAGCCCTCTTGTAATAATTCAGACACAAGGACCGGGTGCTCATTTGTTCTAGAAGTGATCGGCTTAGCTCCAAAATGATCTAAAATCCACCGATCCCTCCATATCTCAGTATTCTCTCCATTGACCACCCTTCTTATCAGTCCATGCTGCAAGGGTTCGCGACCCGCTAGGATTGCTCTCCACGTGCTACTCGCATGCCTCTTCCTAGTAGCACGCATGAACTCTGTGTCATGGTAATATCTTCCTTTAAGAATTCTTGCACACAAAGACTCCAGTCTAGAGATGAGGCGCCAACCTTGCTTTCCTAGCATTGCAAGGTTAAAACACCTGAGATCCCGGAATCCCATTCCTCCTTTGCATTTTGGTTGGTTTAAACGCTCCCAACTCATCCAGTGCATATGTTTGTTGTCTACCGAGCTCCCCCACCAGTAGTTTGCTATTGCTGATTTCAACTTTTTGCAAACGTTAATCGGCAACAGGAAACAACTCATAGAATATGTTGGGACAGCTTGGGCAATTGACTTGATCAAAATTTCTCTCCCTGCACAGCTGGCCTCACGGCCACACCAACTTTCTATTCTACCCTTCACCTGAGTCGGTAAGTACTCAAAAGTTCCCGTCATGTTCCTACCTGCCTCAGTCGGCAGCCCAAGGTACTTCTCTGCTAAAGCCTCCTTGTAGATAGTGAGACCTTGGCTGACCGTTTGCTTCACTTCTTGGCAGCAATTCTTACTAAAAATATTGCTGATTTCTCCCTGTTTACCAACTGCCCAGATCCACGAAGATAAGCTTCCAAAATCTCCAAAAGTCTATTGGCCCCTTCTTGCGATGCTTCAGAAAAAACTATACAATCATCCGCAAAAAGAAGATGCGAAATCCAGGGGGAGTGAATACCAACTCTAATACCCCTTGACAGGTGCATTGGACCAACATTTTTTAGGAGACAAGAGAGCCCTTCAGAACATAAGAGGAACAGATAGGGCGAGATGGGATCACCCTGCCTAATACCCCTCGATGGCCTGAAAGAGTCTGTTTGAGAGCCATTGATCTTGATAGAGAAGGATACTGATGTTACACACCTCATAATCAGATTGACAAAATCAGTATGAAAACCCAATCTCAACATAATTTTTCTTAAATATTCCCATTCCACTCGATCATAAGCTTTAGCCATATCCAACTTGACAGCACAAGCTCCACATTTTCCCTTTTTCCTCTTCAAATAATGAATACACTCATATGCTATCAACACATTATCAGTTATTAGCCATCCAGGAACAAAGGCACTTTGCTCCTCAGAGATGACCTCATCCAAAAATTCCCGCAATCTTAGAGCCAAAACCTTTGAACAAATCTTATAGAGAACATTACACAACGAGATGGGTCTGTACTCTTTTATCTCTTGTGGATTTCTTATTTTGGGGATTAACACAATGGTGGTGCTGTTGAGGTCATCTGGTAACGTTCCACCATTGAGAAAATCCAAGACTGCTGTTGTTACATCTGTACCTAGCAGCTCCCAATGTAACTGGTAGAATCCCGCTGTGAAGCCGTCCGGGCCGGGAGCCTTGTTTGGCTTCATCATATGCAACGCCTTCTCAACTTCAGAAGCTGAATAAGGTCTTGTAAGTCGTTCATTCATCACATCAGTGACTCATGTGGGGACGTGTTCGAGGACCAAATCAGGCATAAGATCTTCCTGAGCTAGAAACAATTGTCTGTAGTAATCAACAGCTATCTGCTCGATATCTTCCTGATCGGTTGCTATTGTTCCATCCGCATGCTTAAGTGCACTAATTCTGTTATGTTTGGCTCTCGCCCTTGATTTTGCCTGGAACATAGCTGTGTTGCGATCGCTATCCCGTAACCAGTCCAATCTTGATCTCTGACGTTCCATGATCTCCTCTCTCGAGAGCAGCTCAGAGATGCGTGACATAATGCGCTTTTCATTTCTTGACGGTCCTGAGCCTATCGACTGACCTCGGACCTCCTCTAGCTCGCGGCGCAAAGCAGCAAGGGTATGCTTCACTAATCCAAAAACATTCTGATTCCAGTTGCATAAAGTGTGCTGCACACCTTGCAATTTTGTATGCATGTCTTCCAGCCCAACAATCCCTGCTTGGGGTGTCCAGGCATCTCTAATGAGCGCCATGTAACTAGGATCCCTTTGCCACATATTCTCATAGCGAAAATTCCGCTTCCTTCTTCTTCGATTCAGAGAGTGCTCCATACACTCCACCACCAAGGCACAATGGTCTGATGTAGTGTTCTGGACATGCCATACCTTCACATCTCTGAATATATTAAGAAAAGAATCAGTCGCCAATCCCCTATCAAGTCTCACCTTGACATTATGATCATCATCTTGGCGATTGTCCCACGTGTATGGCAGCCCAATGAAACCCAAATCATTAAAACCATAAAGAGCCACCGCTTCACGGAAACCTTCCATCTGCCATTCACTCCTCCCAGCACCACCAAAATGTTCATCGGCATGGAGGACCTCATTGAAATCTCTAACACAGAGCCACGGCAGTGAACTGCTAGCATTTAGCATCTTTAGACACTCCCAACTCCTGTGTCGTAGTTCCCTCCTGGCTTCTCCATAAAAACCAGAAAAACGCCACCTCTCTACTGCTGTCACTGGATCAAGCACTGCCACATCAATGTGAAGTTTATCATAGCTCATGAGTTTGACAAAAACCTCATCCGTCCACAGCAGTGCTAATCCTCCACCGCTCCCTTTAGTTCCAACGCCCACACCATTTGCATATCCAAGAGAGCGCCACAAGCCATCCACCTTATCTGAAAAGAAACGAGTCTTCGACAAAAATACCACCATGGGACGATGTAGCTCACATAGGCTAGATCACGAACTGCCTCGGGTTGCCCCAAGCCCCGGCAGTTCAAACTCAAGAGTTTCATTGTGCCCGGCGGGGGCTGCTTCCCGCAGCCGCCGCCGATCGCGCATTTGTTTGAGACTTGGACACCTTCTGCTTCTTTGGAGATGCCTCTGAAGCGGCACTTCCTCCTTCCTCTACATTGTGACCCAACTGGTTCACCCTCTCTGTTACCAGCCCCACTGGAACTAGAACTAGTGCTGATGCGTCACCAGCTTGAAGATTCAAGTCCGATGTTACAGAGTGATTAGAAGTATTATCCTTTGCTTTCCTCTTCTTAGGCACAGACTGAGACTCATCCTCTTGAGCCTCACTTGCCACCACTGGCTTCTCAATAAAGGTATTGGCTGTCGGGTCCTGCAGGGGTGAAAGTACTTCTTTGTCTTCCTTCTCTGTTGGATGACTAGGTTCTTTTGATTGTGTCTCCTCTGATCTAGGTATAGAACTTCTCGAATGTTTTGAACCAGAGGACGACGCGCCTCCAAACGCTTCTGCAGCTGCCTTAGCAAAACTTGGTATTTTCTTCTTTTTTACTTCTTGAGCACGAAGCTTTATATCATACGGTAATTTACCTGTTGCATTTCGCAACAGAGGTTTGTCGCATTCGAGCTCTGAATGGCCCATGACTCCACAATTGAGACAGTAGAACGGGAGTTTCTCATACTGAATGTGAAACCACTCCGGTTCTACCTCTTTCCTTGTTTTTAGCAACACTCCACGACGCAAGGCCTTCACCACATCAATGGCCACTCGAGCACGCAAGAAGGAACCACTCGCCTTCCCATCCTTGTCCACGTCCATCTTCTTCACTACACCAATAAGGCTCATCGCCCGCTCCCCACGATGGCGATTCATCCAGCCCAATGGTAAATTCAAGATACGGACCCAGATATCCATATGATCGAATCTGATCTCCGTGGGTTTAAGCTTTCCATCATAGTGTTGTAGCAGCAGGGCGTACTTTCCTACCGTCCATGGTGAGCCACCCAGTGCCCGCTCCATATCCTGCTGAATGTTGAACTCCGCAACAAAGAGGTTATCCTCCTTCTCGCCAATTGATCGAATTTTCAGTCCGTAGGGATTTCCCCACGCCGGTTTCATAGCCTGGTAAATTGTGGTCGCATGCACAACCGCCGGCGAGAGCACCTTGCCGGTCAACGCCCACTCCATCACCGAGGCCTCTGCTTCGTCCTCATCGTCACTGAATGCTACCACATCCTCTTCCTCTGCTGTCAGATTCAGATTTTGCAGAAGATCAGTGACGCCCTCTTCCGGATCAACCGGAGATCCCTTCTCGATCGTGGCCATGGCTTCTGAACGGAGGGAAAAATAGATGTACTGCGTACGAAGGTAGCAGAACACCAAAAACGATCTCGACCCTAGGGAACCTAAGCGGCGCAGCCCCTAGAGGGAAACTTTGTGGTTGACGGCGCCGGAACAGCTAACCGTCAATATGCGATGGCCGGCGACGACTAGAAGTCGACGACGGGGCGTGGACGCCGGGGACGCAATGGCCACCGGCGAGGCAGACCTGGAACGCCGGAGGTGGCGGACTAGGTCGCGGTCGAGATCGCGATCGCCTTCCAGATCGCCAATACGGGAGGTCCGAAATTTGCGGTCATCCGCGCCTATCTAAGTATATATTTGGACATTGCATTGTGGGCAAGCTAAAAATGCATTTGTTTTTATATTAGTTTCATATTTTAGGTGCCCATTTTAGATATTGTAAAATTATGGAACTAGGAGTAGGTTTTGTCTGTAATTTAGTTCAGTAGAGTTTATTTTCCCAACTAGAATATGTGAAACTCGTGGCACATATTCTTGCAAAAAAAAAAAACTCGTGCCACATCACATAAATATCCAGGAAAAAAAAGGGAGGAGGGGCAGGCATTTACGTTGCTAATGAGTATCTAGGGTTTTACGTTGCTACATTATACGTGAATTCATTTTCTAATCATATTTAGGTCCCTAGTAATTTGAACCCAAACTAGACTTATAGGGTGTGATTGGTAGCATGCATCAGATTTCTCAACCAAGTTCAGACGAGACATGCTGATATGAGTCGGAACAAAAGGTGTTACATGTCTTAGAGTGAGCAAAAAGCATAAGTCAGAGCTTTTAGTTTC
>CM041628.1:13299631-13311612 GCA_023333625.1 Bothriochloa decipiens
TCAAGGTTCATATTCTGCTGGAACTGGGACTGTTGTTGGATTGCAGCAGCAGTCCTTGTCTCAATATGCTGATCCTGCAGCCTGTATAACAATAGTTAAGGAAATATATAATGATATTCATCTTGTGGAGTAAAGAAGGCAAACCTATGAATAATATGAGTGCATATGCTCAAATCTCTTGTCCTACGGAACAACACGAAGGGTACGTTTTAGATATCATTGGCAGAGAATGACATGGAAATGATCTTAGCAGCAAACTCACCAACTCACCTTAATAAGTGTTTGGAAGGGTTCCCACGAGGATGACTGTTGGATTCTTCTCAGTAGCATCATACACCTCGTGCACAGTAAACTCTGCAGCTCTGTTTCCCAGAGTGGGTTCATAGTGGCTGAATAGGTGTAGCCGGCATTCTATGTGTAAATTCATGAGAGGTGTATGGTAGAGTGTACCTCAGGTCCCTTGTGATAACATCCTCTGTTAAAGTGAGGGATAGTGTTTTGGGTAGGTATCAAACTCGGTGGAAATTCTACATACACTGTATTTCCCTACTCCATTTTGTCGAAGTGACTGGTATGGAAGAATTATGAACTAATGATGACAGCGAGAAAATAAGTGGAGGCAAAAGAGCTGGAACAATAAGATACTAAAAGAAAAATATATTAAGAATTCATACATTTTCGTCAACAAAGACAAGGTCACCATGACCAACTTGCAACATGAACACTGATGGTAGCACACCTTGCACGAGGGTGGAAGCTTGAAGGGAGGTCAAAAGCCATGGTGCACACCTGTGAACATGTAAAGCAGAAATAGAAATAGAAAAATTAGCTGTATATTATGATACATGGGAAGAGAAAAAAGGAGGATGTAGCATCTGGATTCTAATAAGGTTTTTTTTCTCGAACAGCGCAGGAGAACTGCGTGTCATTTCATTAAGGTAGAAGAAAAGATAAAAGGGTTAGAGACCCAACACGCATCCAACACACACACCCCTCACCCTAGACGCTAAGATACAGACTCGTTGTAACACCCCGACCCAGGGCTTAATAGGATTAATAGGATACTCATACCAACAAGTTGTAATTTTTTTTTTTGGAAGCCCATCTCCAAAAAAACTTCGAAGTTAAGCGTGCTTGGCTTGGAGCGATGGGTGACCGACCGGGAAGTCCCTTCACGGGTGCGCATGAGTGAGGACAAAATGCATAGAAAAGACTGGTGTTGGTCTGTGAGGGCAGTCTGTATCCTAGTAAGCTGCCAGATGTAAGTGGGCCCGGCCTCGAGGAGGCGAAGCTGCCAGATGTAAGTGGGCCCGGCCTCGAGGAGGCGAAGCTGCCAGATGTAAGTGGGCCCGGTCTCGAGGAGGCGGGACGTTACAGTTGGTATCGAAGCCGACCCCTGCGGTTTTACGGGCGCGTGTCAGTGCGCAGGCATGGTGTGCATGGCTGGTGTGGACCCGGAGTGGTCACACAGCATGGCACATGCGCTGGCACTAGACATACGGACGTGGCCAAGAGGGGACGTTCCTGGTCTGGGATTGATCGACGAGGACGTCGATCTCTTAAGGGGGTGAGATTGTAACACCCCGACCCAGGGCTTAATAGGATTAATAAGATACTCATACCAACAAGTTGCAACTTCTTTTTCGGAAGCTCATCTCTAAAAAAACTCCAAAGTTAAGCGTGCTTGGCTTGGAGCGATGGGTGACCGACCGGAAAGGCCTTCCCAGGTGCGCACGAATGAGGACAAAGTGCGTAGAAAAGACTAGTGTTGGTCCGTGAGGTCAGTCTATATCCTAGAAAAGCGGCCGGATGTAAGTAGGCCCGGCCTCGAGGAGGCGGGACGTTACACCCAAGGTCCTCCCTTTCAGTGGATACGGCTCCCTTCGAACCAACTTATGGTGAGCGCACGAAGCACCGCCGATGGGCGGACGACGACGACCGCGCGTCCGACGATGAGCAGCACTTGTCCTACCTGAATGTCGCTCGTCGCTCACTAAAGCCTACCTCTGTGTGTCGCATACAACCACAACCTAGTCCAATTGAGGCTCCGGGCCGTGGTGGGGCGGTCGGTGGACGGCATGAACTTCGGTGAAGACAGAGGAAGAGCGGCCAGCCCATCCACAACTAGTAAACAACATACTTGCTCAGCCAGTGGAAGGCGGGGCTTTGTGACAGTCGCCCGTCGTCCACTAAAGCCTACCTTTGTACGTCACATACAACACAACCTAGTCCAATTGAGGCTCCGGGCCATGGTGGGGCGGTTGGTGGACGACATGAACTTCGGCGAAGATAGAGGAAGAGCGGCCAGCCACATCCACAACTTGTAAACGGCATACTTGCTCAGCCAGTGGAAGGCGGGGCTTCGTGACAGGTGTTTCAACTATCTATCCTACCCACACCACATAATAACTTGTTGGCTACCACGGTGTTGCCTAGGCTGCCGCATCCTCCACCACCTTGCCAAGGACTGCTACATAGTTCATGGCAAAGGGGGCAACCTGCCATGACAATCTGCTGGTGGTGGCACCCTACTGCTTTCCTAGCATGCACCCCACGGTGCTACAATGTCGGTTGGGATCGTGCGGGGTGCCATGGGGGCACCAATAGGCTTCGACGACGACATTGGCAAAGTTGGAGTAAACTGGCAGCGGTCGTCAACGTGGGTGTGATGGTTGACCACGACTACAGTGTCACTATCTCCTCTGCGACTTTGCTCCTTCAAGCCAAATCTAGGCCTACTACGTGGATCGATCCTCATAATGATATGGAGTGGATCATATCATTTGTTGATTGTGTCGTGCATGCGTTGCATTGGCACATTGGAGACGTCGGTGGAAATGAAGATGTAAGGCAAAGGTATAAGCTAGGGCATTTCATTTCACCGGTCATGAGGTGTGTAGAGAAGTTGATGACCGGATTTAGGATTTATAGGCTGTACTATCAAGAGGGGCAAATGAGTTTGCTTATCGATCATCTAGTGCCACTTGAGCGATCTAACATTGCGATGTTGCTAGGATTGAGTGGTGTTATGAGAACAAGAGAAAATCTTTTAAAAATATTTGTTAAAATGCTAACACACAAGCGTATGGAGATGTACACTTGGTGGTGTTGGCACATTTGTAAGGGAGGCGATGTTGAAGTTGATTGTGATCAACTTGGAGAAGAGAGAAATATTTGGAAAAGTGCTTCCTTAATGATTGGGATCAATAGGATATGTAAGTTGTGTAGTCCTCTGAGTAAGCTTTCCAACGAGTATAAGAACATCAAAAATGGAGTTCGGAGCTAAGAGATATGCCCGTTTTAGTGCTGGGTGGTATGCTGCCCAGTGAGCTGCGGACGCTGGGCTGCGGACGCGTTTGGACGGGCTGCAGACACGTCAGGAGAGGGCTGCTAATGCGTCCGGAGCCATCCGGACGCTACTCAGAGAGCAACGCAGCGAGGGGCGAGCGCTGGACGCTGCACAGTAACTCGCGAGCGTCCGGGGAAGGGCGCAGGACACGTTCGCAGCTCATGTTTGAATGGAGTTCGTTTCCCACACAAAAATTACACGCGCCGGATGCGTCCAGCGGTGAGCTCCAGACACGTCCGGAGGTATGGTTCGCCGTGAGTCTGAATCGTCGTTTTCGCACGCTAAAAATGAACGCACCGGACGTGTCCGGCGGTGGGCTCTGGACGTGTCTGGAGGTCCCGATTCTAGCTGTTGGAGGGAGCAACGGCTATATTTCGATGTGGGGTTATAAATATCCCATGGCCGGGCATGGCCAAGTGCTGAGCACACAAGGGCCTTGGTGGCTTCCTTTGTGGTGCTTGGAAGCTTACTAACTCACATATACTTGATTGGAGATTATTGGATAGTGTGAGTGTGTGATTCTAATGCGATTGCTTTGAGAGAGAGCATCGAGTGGCATTAGGTATTCATGTTGCAAGCTTGTGAGCTTATTACTCTTGGAGGTTGCCACCTCCTAGATGGCTTGGTGGCTGGAGACTTCGTGAGGCACGCGGCGGAGATTGTGTGGTGCTCCGAAGGTCGACTTGTGAGAGGTTTTGTGCTCACCTCGCGGGGATCGCGAAGAGTAACTCTACTGGACTGCTCGTGTTATTGAGTTACCTCACTCAACACAGCGGCGTCTTGCGGTGCTCTTGAGGGAGCTTGTCTTGCGAGGCAATTGGCTTGTGAGTCAAACCGAAGAACCACTTGTGTGTGGGTTCGCTTGCGGTGCTCTTGCGAGAGCTTGCCTTGCAAGGCCTTGACTTGCGAGTCGAGAACTGGAGGAACCACAAGAGTGTTGGTCAACACAACTGAACGTAGCTTGGTGGCAACCAAGTGAACCAGTTGAAAAATTTGACGTGCCATCTTGTTCCACACTTCGCGGTGGTTTGCAATCTTCCTCACAAGTTTTTTATTTATATTTTATTGTATATATAGCTTGTGTAGTTGCTCTTGTGATTAGATAGCGTGTGTAGCTCTCTAATTGTCTTCTTGCTTGTGTAGCTAGAAGTTTATCTCTCGCTTGCTTAGTTTGTGTAGCTAAGTAATTAAGCTCTTGGGTTCGGCTTGCGTAGCCTTGTCCTTGAGCATCTAGTGAGCTTAGGTTGGCTTTGTGCTTTTGCTCTTTAGAATCGTATAGGTGCTCCCTCGGTTGCTAGAGTACTAGTTGCTTAGGTTTGCGTGAACTTACAAGCTAGACTTGATTAGGAGAGCACTAGCTAGATAGGCACCTTGATTTCTTGTTTAGTATCTTTTACAAGGTGCATTTAAAGTTATAGTTAGAGGGGTGAAGTCTTGGTTAGACCGTTTAGTTTAATTCCGTATTTGCTTCGGTTGGCTGGTGCGATTAGTTTTAAAAAGGACTATTCACCCCTCTAGTCCGCCATCTCGACCTTTCAACCTTCCACAGCGGACAAGGACACCTACGACATAGTTTTTCCCTCGATGAGCCCACCTCCTCACATGAAGAGGCAATGCGCAAGCTCTTCTCAGACCTACAGGAAGAGCGACCGAGGCGGTTGAAGCGCCGCGCAAGCCGCCGCGTCTGATCGCCGATGATGACTAGGTGTATGATTAGCAAGTAATAGCTCTTGATCTCCTTCTGCTAGGAGAGCAGAACCGATTGTATAACAGTTAACCCTAGTGCGTCATTCATTTATGACACGTCGTTGTAACTTTTATAATTTCTCTGTTCTTAATACTTTCTCTATTCTTAATACAAAATATGTTCAAACCTTTTGTGTATTTCAGAAAAGTAATGTATTTTTTGAACTCACATATTTTGAAAATAAAACCCAGCTTGTACTAGAAGAAGTAAAAAAAAACGTGTTAAAGGGTTAGTTGGATTACTGAAATTGAACCCAACGTCAGTTTAAAATAGGGCCTGACATAACTTGGATGAAAAATAATTTAAGAAAACAAATATATTTCGTTTCTAAAATATCTTCTGGTGCGGTAGATGTCCGTTTATTTGATTAACAAAAATCTCTTCAGTAACAACTAACAACATCTGTATAGGTAAAGGTTAAGAAGCTGCAAGCGACATCGGATACGGTTAGTTTTCTTGGCACGTAATTAAAAAAAACGAGTACTAATCGACATCGGAAGAGAAGAAATCAAATTAATCACGAAGATTAATTAAGACCTACGCTATCGATCGAACACACTGCGTCACAACGCAGGCAGAGGTCGGCCATATAATAGGAGACCTGCACCTTCATCTTCACGTCCCACTCCCATCAATCTTTTCCACGTACACCGGCGAGAACCCTAGCTGGCCAATCCACCACCACCACCTCGATCGAGACCGGCGGCATGGCGGCCACCAACGAGGACGACGTCTTCCTGCCCACCGACGAGGCATCGATCGCCCTACTGCGCGGCCTCCGCGCAAAAACCGTCGACAGCACCTTCATCCACCGGGTCGACGTGTGCTCCGCCGTCCCGGAGGAGCTAGTCGCCGATTTGCAGCCGGTGCCGGGCACCGAAGTGACGGAGGACGGGTACAACAGCGTGTGGTACTTCTACTGCTTGAAGCGATACAAGAACACCCGTGGCGAGGCCAGCGGGCACAGGCATCGTGCGGTGGAGCCCGCCGGGCCGTGCTGGCACTCGGAGGCTGGCGCGAAGCCCGTGAACGGCGTGCCCGGCGCCACGCTCTGCAACTGTTCCTACGGCCGCATGGAGAAGAAGGCGTCGGATCGGCAGCGCTTCGACAGGATGGGATGGAATATGACGGAGTTCGACGACACGCAGGGCGGCGGCGGCGACCACGTGCTGTGCAGGGTGCGCCGATCGACGTCGTCTCTCGCCAAGAGGAAGTTCAAATCATCGTCGTCGTCGTCCAAGAGGAAAGCAGCAGGCGATCACCCCGAGGCGCCGCCAACGAAGCTGATCGACGACGAGCAGTTGCAGGTGCAGCAGAACCCCGCCGCCTTCTTCACCAACGTTTACCCGACGATGCCCTGCTATGGTCATGGTGTTCCCCAAGGCGTGCATCCCGTGACGATGTTCGGAGGCGAGGAGGAGGAGGAGGAGCATTGTGTGCTGCAGCCACGCGTTGAGCCGGAGTACGGCGGCGAGTTGAGTTTGGAAGAGTTGTTCAGCATCGACGAGCTGGTGAAGATGCATGTGCAGCAGGACCCCGCCGCCTTCTTCAGCAATGCTTATTACCCGACGATGCCCTGCAATGGCTATGGACCTGCCGGAGACGTGGATCCCGTGACGATGGTGGAGACGAGGAGGAGCTTGGTGTGCAGCAGCCACTCGAGTTGGAGGCGGAACACGTCGACGGCGGCGAGTTCAACGTCGTGGAGTTGCTTAACATGGAAGAGTTCAGCAATGCTTACCCGACGACGACGATGCCCGGCTATGTTCATGGTGGTCCCCGAGGCGAGGAGGAAGAGGAGCATGGTGTGCAGCAGCCACGCGTTGAGCCGGAGGCGGAGCACGGCGGCGACTTGGGCGGGTTCAACTTGGAGGAGTTACTCAACACCGACGATTGGAAAGGCTTACTGCAGATGCTCCAAGCCAAGGGGGAGCAGGGGCAGCAGCAGCAGCTGCCAAGCGACGACGGGCCCGAGCAGGGCGGCGGGATCGTCATCTCCGGCGGTCTACTTTATGCGTGCTAGCTGATCCGTGCATGTTTTAATTTAATTTACTTGTACCACCAATGTATGACACTGACAGCAGGGATGAGTGCTTCTCTGATTGTTAACGTACGGTTGACAGCAAAATTAAAGATGATGTTGTTTTGAATCAAAGGAATGCATGCAGTTAATTTGATGTTACTACGGTTAAGCTGTTACTACAGACTGATGAATATGTGCTGAACAAAGCAATGAAAGTTGTTCTACGGTTCTAGTGTGGGTGTAGCCTGAACCCGCCTGAAGGATCGTATTCAGATTATATTATAGAGATTTGTGGCTCTGTTAAATTCCTGCCACGAGTGAATCTTTCATCTGTGTTATGTCAGACAAGTGAATGGTTAAGATACTAACACGTTACACGCATTGAATTGCCAGGAAATGGAATTTGTAGTAGTCACAATCATTTACTTAATTTAACATAAAACAAGATATATATATATATGACCACGCAACAACATATTTGCCACAAGGTCAACTTTCAGAATGAATTTTAGATGAAGTTCAGGCTATCCCCCTAAACTTCAGCGCTTGAAATGTTCAGACAACTCGTCTGATGCATTGTAGTACTCCTACTATATATATGTAGCGGTCTTGTGCTAGTTCCTTCTTCGTTGGAGTCACAAGGTTGTCCAGCAGTGTCTTGGTTGCAAGTTGCAAAAAGTGTCAATGCGCCACTAGCACATGCTTTTGCCGAGTTCTGTTCAGTAACAAAACAGAGGAAAGGTGAATCACAACAGCTTGCTCGTGAGCTCATGAAGCATTCTGTGCTGTAGCGTTCTTGTCAGGTAGACCTCTCAAGACTGCACCTTCCAGTATGTGATGTACGGCTGAAGAATGATTTATTTGGGATGATTATTCTTTATTCATCTTCCTGCATACACTGTTTAGTAGATTGGCATCAACAACGGAGCATCTTGAATGTGCACTTCATTGTGTTTACGTATATAGCAAGCGAGCACTGCGAACCGGTTGCTCTCATGGTCTCCGTGATTTCAGCAAGATTTCAGCCGATTTCAGTCAACATCGAAGTTCATGATTCAGAACTAGGAGTTGATGGCCACAGTGAATCAGTTTCAAGCAAGTTCAACAAAGAGGTTTATTTTTGTTTTTCTGTAGAGTTTCAGGTGTGTAGCATATATGAAACTTTGAGCATGAAGTAAAGAGGGATAAACAACATAAGGCAAACATCAGTTGCGCCAAATGCAACTTTTACAGCGACATGAGCTTATCGATGGCCATGCGCGACGAGCCGGCCTTGCCAGTGCAGTCCACTGCCGCCTTCTTCAGCTCGCCGGCCCTTGCCCTCATCTCGGCGCCGTCCTTGTCAGTCATGAGCCTGTGGATCGCCGCCTCGATGCTGCCCCTTTTGAGCTTGCCAAGCAGTTCGACGCCCACCTTCCAAACGTGCTCCACAAACCTCGCGTTCCCCATCTGGTCGCCAAAGTAGGGGCGGCACAGCATCGGCACCCCCTCGCAGACGCTCTCCGTCGTCGAGTTCCACCCACCGTGCGTCCAGAACCCGCCCATGGCGCCGTGGCGCAGCACCTCCTCCTGCGGCGCCCATGCCACCACCATGCCGCGCCCGCGCGTCGCGACCTCGAACCCCTCCGGAAGCTGACTGGCCTCGGGCGCGCACCCGCGGACGAGGCCTGGTCGGAGCACCCAGAGGAACGGCACGCCGCTGTCGGCGATGCCCACGCCGTCTCCGCCAGGTCGCGCGGGCTCATCCAGGCCACGACGCTGCCGAAGCTCACGTAGAGCACTGACTCCGGCCGCTGCGTGTCCAGCCACTGCAGGCAGCTTCGGTCCTGGGGCAGCAGGCTGCTGTCGCCGGCGGGGGAGAACTTGTGGAGCGGGCCGACGTCGAACACCGGCACGGCGAGGTCCCGCCGGAGGCCCTCCAGCTCACGGCGCTCCAGCGCGTCAAACGTGTTGAGTATGAGGCCCGAGGAGATGTTCACGGCCGTCACGGCGCGCGCCAGCATTTCGCGCATCAGGTCGTGGCCGGCCTTACCGTCACCGATGCGCATCAGGTCGCGCACTCTGAACGGCGGCAGCTCCGCCACCGGCATGTCATGCTGCGAATCTGCTTTGACAAAACACGAACACACGTTGATCCGACGAGGCAAATATGGGGACGCATGAAGTACATGGTGGACTGACAGGAGGACATGCCCTGCACGGGGAGGTAGCCTTTCTCGCAGAGCATCGGGTACGCGAGGAAGCACGCATGGCAGGCAGCGCTGCTGGTGCGCAGCGCCAGGGTGGGAACGGCCAGCCTCGTGGCCACCTCGAACACAGGCAGCAGGTGCGCGTCGGCGACGAGGCACGCGACGGCGTCCCTGGAATACTCCATGATGCCAGCGAGGAGGTCTCGGAACGCGGCCCCGCACGCGTTGCCGATCGCGAACATTTGCGCAAAGGCGTCCACGATAGTGACCGGGGCCGGGCCGGAGATGCCGTCGGGCACGGGCACGGGCACGAAGCGGTATTCTGGGTGGCGCGCCGGGTCCGGGGAGTTGAAGTGGGTGTGGAAGACGTTGACGGCGAAGCCGCGCCTGTGAAGGACGCCGACGAGACGGAACATGGGGTTGATGTGGCCCTGGTATGGGAGCGGGAACAGGAGCACGTGGCGGCGACTGTGTCCGTGGTGGACGGCGGCGGCCCCATTGACCACCGTGGCGATGGATGGCGCCTGTGGTGCTGCCATGGCTTCGCAGAGCGCAGCGCTCTCGGCTGTGATTGTTGTGTTGGGAATGGCGCCTTCCATGCCCTACGTGATTAGTAGTACCAAACTCTTGGTCTTCAATGTGTTCGTAACAGCTCAACCTCCTCTTGCCCTACCGCGAGCTCCAGCTACCCAACGCCCAAGCACCACCGCGTGGACCATGGGACGATGGGAACCGCCATGCCATCTTGGTCTTGTGTGGCTCAGCGCCTCGAACTCTGCCGCTGAGTAGGAGGGGGAAAGCGAGAGCAAGTGGATGGACGCTAGGGTGTTGGGGGAGAGAGGACGATGTCTAAAGTGAAAACAGAGTAAATAAAAATATGTGTGCACCAAAGTCAAAAATCAAAGGCACATTGACCATTTGGCTCCTTCCCTGGAGGTACATTGGCTAGAGAATATTCTTCATTAAAATATATTAACATTTATGAATCTAAATAAATATGCTATGAAACTATATTCCATTGTTAGTCTAACAAAAATTATTTTGATATCATAAATATTAATGTATTTGTATATAGACCTAGCCAAACTTAAAACAATTTAATGAATGAGAATTTTGCCTTTTTTGTATGACACAGAGTAGTACCGGAAACTTGTTTATAGCGGGTAAAATAGGTTGTTCCTAATGACTACACCAAGTTAGTTTCTCTTTTTTTGAAGGTGTGTATTGCACATGATTCATGAAGTGGAAATGGAAAGTTTTATACGTTTAAGGAGCGATGCAACGAGAGGTCATACACAATTGGGAGAAAACACTAACACAAATTACCAACTAATGATGAAAAGGTTAGGTTGTACTAAGTAAATAAATAGTTACGCGACAGGGCATGAAAAGAAACCACGTCAAACCACTAGCCTGGTGAGCAAGGCCAAGCGGCCAAAGCCGGCCCCCTAATCTCCTATTCAGGCTGAAGTTAAGCTTCTGTCAAACAACATCTTCCATTGTATACATACTACTGTTGTGTCAAAAATGATACAAGTTTAGATTTGAATGGAGTCAAGCTTCTTTGAATTCGACTAAATTTCAAAAATACTATTAACATTTAGTGCTTCAAAATTATAGTATAAAAATATATTTAATGCTTAATATAGTACTACTTATTTGATATTATTAATATTAATACTCTTTACATATTAGTTAAGTTTAAAATTATTTGGCTCGTGAAAAAATCGAGAATTGCATCAGTACCAATGAATAGAGGCTCTATCAAAAAAAAAATGATGTTTTAGCTACGAATTTAGTCTAAATTCGTAGCTAAAACGTCTTTCTCTTTGGGACGAAGAGAGTAACCAGCACAACTTGCACAGTTGTGCACTGCCCACGTGCATCAATGCATCCGTGGATCGACTCTTTCCAGAGGTGAAGATACGCTGTAAGTAAAAGTACTTCAGTTCCGTTTGCTGAATATGAGTTTTTGTACCAGTTGTCTGAAGATAAATCGATGGAATGACCGTACAAAGAAAGTTATTTATCAAAGGCTGCGTTTGAGGGGCCAGCATGCTGTTGCTCCTTCCTCGTCATATGTCGTCTTATTTGTGTAAAGTAAATGATTATGGATAATAAAAATGCATTTCAAGTTAATGTACTGTGCAATCTGTGAACATATCCACTTACAGTATCTGACAACACTAACACAGCCGACTATAAAGATTCAGTCGTAGCATGATTGGCCAATGGCCATTTCCAAAGCATGGCAAAGGCGCAAAGCCACAGCCCTATAATCTGATCGAATAGGATCCTTCAGGTGTTCAGGGTACAGTACACTAGAACCGTAGAACAACTTTCATTGCTTGTTCAACGCAGTATTCATCATCAGTCATGAGTCATGGCGAAAAATTGAGAGAACGATTAACTGCGTAACAACTTAACTGTAGTAACATCAAAGTAAAACAAACCATGCGTGTATTTCTTTGATTTGACAGTGAAGTACGGATGGAGATGGGATGAAGCCTCCCGACCCCGACCAGTTGTCCGCCTCCCTCGTCGCCCCGGAACCAAATCCGCCCAGATCCGCCATCACTGAAACGACCTTGATTTCCGCGAAGGGAAATCCACAGTGTCGGAGTGTAATATGACCATTTAAATCACATTACCCGATAACAGTTGAATCCATAA
>CM041628.1:13331471-13349356 GCA_023333625.1 Bothriochloa decipiens
GGGCCATCCTGACTCGTGAGAAAGACCCTCAATTTAAGTTTTTGGGAGCCCAACTGAAGGTACTTTGATGTTCGTGTTGGCTTGGTTGAGAAGATCGGAGCAATGAACCGAATATAAGTTATAGGTGAAAGATGCCACATGTAGAAATCATGCTAGGGTCATCATATAATAAACTCTTTTAATTATTTTTATAATGAAATTCAGATATTAAATATTATTGAAAAAACTCTCTTATGAACGAACTTACATCTTCTTGCAGTTCAAATTACCGACATTTTTGTTCAAGCAAAGTAATAATGAAATGATGTCATCTTGTTTATCCACGTGCATATAAAATGGGACGAAGAGTTGAGATAAAAGTACTACGCTTAACCTTTATTTGAGGGCTATTTGGAATGGGCTAATAGATTTGTTATAAATATTTTTATCTGAGAAAAAGCTTTTTTCTAGGAACCTGAGAGAAAGCTTTGTTCAAAAAAAAACTTATTGTGGCACAAGCCAATTTGATGACCAGGCGCCCAGCCCAAGTGTGCGAGGCAGGGTTGCCCAGCCCAACCGACGATTTTGATGGCCCAGTAAACCTTCTCCCAGCCCAGCTCGTCACGCTGACTACTCTCGAACTTTTTTATTTTTAATTTTTTTTAAAAAAATTTACAAAATTAATTCTCCGTTTCGAAATATGACAGAACTAGTCGCCTACAGTGGGCGTTTTTTAAAAAACGCCCACTGTGTGGGCGTTTTTTGTGACGTGGCAAACGGCCGGCCGGCGCCGGTGCCGGCGTTTGCGGGCGGCCCCCTGGCCGCCAAAAAACGCCCACACAGTGGGCGTTTTTTCCTGTCCAGGGGGGCCGCCTGCAAAACAGGCGAGGCCGGCCGCGCACTTTTGCAGGCGGCCCCCTCGCCGTCAAAAAAAACGCCCACACAGTGGGCGTTTTTTGACCTCCAGCTATATATACCCAGCCCCCCTTCAGATTTTCATTATATTCACTAAAATTTTCAAAAAAAAAAGGAAGAAGAGAGGAGGGAGGAGAAGAAAGTAACGGCGAAGCCCTGCCAGTTTGAGACCTCGGCTTATAGGTAAGTTTCTCATACATTACAAGTCTGTTGCTATGCATTAGTAAAATATAATATGCACTAGAGTTGTTTAGTTTTTAGTTGACTCTGGGTAGATCTGTGAGTAGTATGTATATTAGATCTATAAATAATGATGTTAGAGCATTGCAGTTCGTGTTAGAAATAATGATGTTTCTTTTATGATTTAAACAATGGATTGCATGATTTGAAATGTGACGAATATCGTATTTTCTCTGAATAGATATTCAAAACTTGTGGCGGACGGAGTTTTAGAAAAAACGAGGTCGCCCTAGAGAATTGTATCCCGACGTGTCTAGCAAGGATGCTCCTGTTTCTCCTGCAGTCCCTGTCCCAAATTGTGACTGTGAAGAACCGGCTGATATTGGCCAATCTCGCCATGAGGACACAGCTGCCCCTTGCTACTACACATGCGGTGGATTCAATGTAAGTAATTGCACCTCTGTCATTGTGCCTTTATTCATTGCTAGTAATTGCGGCTCTTGCATCTCTAACAATGTCGTTAGCAATCATGTTTTGTAGGCCCATGAGCGGTGCTTTTTCTTTCAGTGGATTGACGGTCCAGACAAATTCGACCCAAGGTATCTCCAGTTTGATGAATGGTGGAAAGGGAAGCATAATCCACCCGATCAATTCGAGCGGTGGGTGGCACCTCCCCCTGACCCCCCCTCCCAATGACAGACGAGGAGAAGAAAATAGCCCAATTGAGACGGCTTGAATCTCCGCCTCGTTGTAAATGCAGAGATTATTCTGTAATAAGTTCAGATAGGCCTAACGAGTTCGAATGTCCTAACCCCGCCGGAGTAAGTGCAAATTGTATGCGGTCATGGCTTTCTTAGTATTTGTGCATGTACTAACATTTTATATTATAGGGTGGGTATACCTTGTTGCGGAAGTGTAACTTCAGGGAGTGGCTGTGGGGTCCAAAGAACAAATGGCCGGAGCCGAAGGTGGACAAGAAGAGAAAAGTGGTTACCCCTAAGCCTCCTGTGTTGTGCAAATGTGGTGTCGAAGCGCAGTATGGCCTACTACCATCGGAGCTTGGAATAGGCTATTGGTGCGGCCATATGGTTGATTACGATGAGGTCCTTTTGTTCCACTTATTGCTCACTTGATATCCAAACTTTTTGTATTTGCTGACTTTAAATTGTTCCGTTTGATCACAGAGCCTTAGGAAATGCAAGTGGGAGGTTTTTGCCCATGTTGAAGACCGCAGGGAATACATGAATACACTGAAGCAAAAGCAAGTAATGGACCTGAAGTTCAGGTCTGGTACTCAGCTTGTGGATAACTACATTAAGATGCGGAAGCGAGCGCAGGTTGACTATGCCCGACGATTGCGTGTCCAAACCCCAAGTGCTGCTCGGTGGAAGAAAGACTGTGATGCATGAAAAAAGAAGAGAGAAGAGGAAGCATCCTTGCATGCGAGGGAGAAGATGAAGGAGGCCGAAAAGAGGAGTGCTGATGCGAAGATGAAGCAGAAGATGGCGGAGGCGGAGATGCCGATGAACGACGAGGACGAGGAGTATGATGAAGCGTTCACCCAAGCCCTCGATGACTTGGAGGCCGCTTACTACAAAAAAAGGAAGAAGAGGAGTATGATGAAGCGTTCACCCAAGCCGTTGATGACTTGGAGGCCGCTTACTACAAAAAAAAGGAAGAAGAGGCCAATGCAGCTGAGCGTAGCCGTACCAATGAGTTTGTGGGAGAGGATAGTGGTTCTGAAGATGAAGACTTGCTTCCCGGTTATGATTCGGATTATTAGGGCCGTTTTGTTAGATGAATTCGGATTAGTAGCTCATCACCCTAGCGGACCTATAATTTTATTGTAATAAACTGTTTTCGTGACTTTTAACTGTGCTGTAATGGACTATTATAACGGATGTAATGCAAGCATGTAAGGGTCTAGGGTTTAGGGTTTAGGGTTTAGGGTTTAAGGTTTTTTGGGTTTAGGGTTTTAGGGTTTAGGGTTTACGGTTTAGGGTAAATTTTGACAAAAGAATAGTGCGTATCATACATGAAGACAGTAATTACATCGTACAGGGTACTACTGTCCCAGAGCCTGTCCCTGCCCCTGCCCCCTACCCCTCTTCGGCCTCCTCGGTCGCACGTGCCCCGACGAGTAGGTGTAGCGATCCGGTGGAACACCTCGAGTCGCGCGAACATGCTGCACTGGAGTCATCTGTGATAACTCCTGCGTGTAGGGCGAAGGTGCTCCTGCAAGCTGTGAAGGGCCGATCTCGACCTCCTCGTCGCTGATCGATGCGTCAGTGGGGGGTCATTAGGTAGTTGGTAGGTCCGCGACGAGGTGCCAGCTCCCTGGCCCGACGTTGAAGCTGCTCCCTGCGCAGAGGTACCCAGGACTCCCCAGGCTGCTCCCTGAGCGGAGGTACCCACTACATGGGGCGAAGGCCAGGCTCCCCAGACTGCTTCCTGAGCGGAGGAACCCTCACCATGGGCCGACGCGCTGGGTGGAGCATGAGTGAAGTGCCTGGATGCCTCTGCTCCGTGCACCGAGGACCCCCCTCCGGAGGAACGAAGGTATGGCGTAGTGAACGCTGTGAAAGGTGTCGTCGTAAGTCACACAGTCATCCATATTAGAAAAACATAGGTAGACGAGGTGGGGTACACGGAGTTACCTCTGTTCTAGGGTGCAGGAGGACGTGCTGCGGGTGCCGGTGCAGGAATTTGAGGCGCTGCATCGGAGGTCCAACAAGTGAGAGCCCTCATCACGGATCTAAGCGTCGTACGCATCCGCGTGTACGAGGTGCACTGCTCGTCGACTGTCAACGCCAAGCCACCCTCCAAGCGGCGACACACGGAGTCCATCTCCGTGTAAAGTAGTTGCGTACCATCGACCTAATTTCAGTTTTAAGTTACATGAAAGATATACGTAATGAACTACTGATATATATGAGAGATTCAAGTACTCACCGCACGGAAGTAATCCTGATCACGGTGCACAGGGTAAGCGTCACCCACGACGGCGACGTGTGGCTGCTGCTCTGGAGGAACGAAGGTGACACGTGTGCGGGTACGAGGCTGGTACCACCGGAGGTACATCATGTACGAGTCCTCGGTGTGGGGGCAGTACTCATCAACGACGTCCTCTGTGGCAAGCAACCAATCATCCACGTATGGCTGCAGACGTGGAACCCATAAGTTGCCGCCGACCTGTCCCCTCCGAGTCAGCCTGAACACAAATTTGAGTAAGACATGTCTACTGCGATTAATTTTTCAAAGTCAGTTGTTAGTAGTACTTACCTATGAGCATCTGCAGGGATGGTACGGATGATAGGGACGGGGGACGGCTGCATGAGACCGAACTGGCGCAAAACACGCCCTGGGCAGTGCGGTTCGACGAATATGTCGAACACCATCGGTCGGAGCGTCAGCCAGAAGGCCTGGTCACGTGTGCACAACGTGGACAGCCCAAGGGGAGCTCGTGCGTGGATAGCCTCCTGGCTGTAAGGCTCCCAGATCACATCGGTCGGCTGTATCCTGTCGAACTCCAGCATAAACTCATTGTACGACCGCGTGACCTGCACATGTGCCCATCGTCGCTGAAATATAACAATAAATGGGTTAGAAGGTACGATACGAATTAACTATATACGTCAGCTAGGAACACGAACCTGACGACGGCACCAGACTGTACCCATGGTGGGGAAGTCCTCGGGCGGAAGCTGCAAGTACAGGTCCTCCTCGTAGGCGGTGTGATCCACCACAGGTCGACCAATCGCGAACCGTTCAGCTGCCCATAGCTGTAGAAGGAGGGGCAACCAGTGAGCAAAGAACCTGTTTCTATCTTGGTACACACTTCGCAAAGCCCCCTGTATGTCGCCGCCAGTACGGCAGATCCCCAGCTCCACTGTGGCACTGCTCCCTCGTCAGCATCAGCGATCGCGCGCGCATAGGGGATCATGACCTTGTCGACGGCATGTCTCGCGCTGCTGGTGAACATGACCCAGCCAAAAAGCCACAACAAGTAGGCCTCCAAGCTCCGTTGCACAGAGTACACGTCAGCCTCTGGGTGTAGCTGATCGGATTGAAAAAGATATAGTTAATAAAGTTGAGTAGAACTGTAAATTGATAAAATTCTTTTAAATTAGGCCTTACGGTAAACTGCATGAGCCACTGCTGCGACGGGCCCATGGTCATGTACGGAGGGAGGCTGCTCAAAGCTGAAAGTGCAGGGTGACGCTGTACGTGGCCGAAGCGGGCCATCATGTCGTCTCGCCAATCATGAAGTCCGTCGACTGGCCCAACGGCATCGCCAGCGAGGGGAAGGCCAAGCAAGAACGCAACGTCCTGAAGCGTCGGTGTGACCTCCCCGCACGGCAGGTGGAACTTGTGTGTCTCCGGCCTCCATCGGTCGACCAGGGCTGCTAGAAGAGACCTATCGAAACTCCACCTCCTCGTCTCATCGGCCTCACCAGCTCGAGCCTCCATAAGACGACACAACGGGAGGAGGCCTGCCTCACGTAACCTGCACATAAAAATTTTATATTATTAAGAAGCCATGTGTACTTAATTGGGAGAATTGAAAGAGTCAACGGATACCTGGAACAGAACCGAGGGTCCACTGAAAGTAGACGTCTGGACGGTCGCGGTCGAAGTACGGGCAGATTGGCGTTCTGCAACGCAATACGGTACGAGCGGTGCTGCAGATCGATCCCTCGATCTAGCAGCTCCGGTGTGTCGTCCGCCATCCCTGCATGACAATATCACAGTTAACACATATGACACATGCAAATAGAAAGTGAAAAAGTATACAACAATAAATTTAAGGTACAACAACAAATAATCGAATTTGAAACATAAAGACTGCACATACAACATGTAACAGAAATATATTCAAACACAAGACTGAGATTATGAACATTACATCCGGAATATAGGTTGAAACAATAAGTTTGTTCACTCCAGTTACAACAAAGCAAAAACCATACATTACATAATCTTAACCAAGCTCTCTACACATCACTACACGACCGAACCACGAGGCACGCGTGCACGCCTTGGCCTGGTGGGCCTAGAAGTTGTCCCTTCTCCTGTTGGCGGGGTACCATCCAATTCGAATCCTGATAGCGGGGCTTCTGCTGTTGTGGCCATGTCTGAGTCCTTGGGGCACTTCTTGTAAGTATGTCCTTCCTTGTCGCATTTGCTGCAACGTGTGTACCTTCCACCTGCTTCGGACTCATCTATGGCGTTTCGAATACGTCTTGTCTTCCGACGCCCAGCCTTGTCTCTGATCTTACTTGGGTCTGGAATATAGGTAGGTTGCGGTACTGTACCTGTAAAATTCCCCGCTATGCCAAAACCATATATTTCATGTGACCGTGTATGCAATATGGCTTCCTTGGTGAAATAGGGAGATACAAAAGTACGATCAAGTATTCCACACTCCGAGCTCGCTGCAATAACATGGGAACATGGTTTGTGGTAGAGTCTTGGCTTGTGGCACGTGCATGCGCAATACCCATCCTCTCTAAGTATGTATTCTTGCACAACTCTTCTTCTATATATTCCACGCTTGGCCTTATCAGCACACAAGATTTCAAATCGGTGCTCTCTAGTACCTTGAGTTATAACTCTATGCTCCTTTGCCTTCTTACATTTTTCCTCCAGATAATTTGTCAGCATTTTTTCGAAGAAAACACCTCGCACTTGCATTGATAGGGCAGCGACTTGGTACCGGTCTCTGAAATATCTGCATGTTCCATGCAGGATGAACTCAACAATGGCAACCAAGGGAAGGTCTCTAACACCACGCATCACCCAGTTGTAAACTTCAGCCAAATTTGTTGTCATAATACCAAACCGCGCTCTGCGGACATCATGCAGCAAAGACCACTTCTCCTTAGGCTCATTCTCTATCCAGTGCGAAAAATTTCTCACAGCAGATGCCGATCTCCTTCTGATGTTTGGACCATCTGTGGGCAGTGGTCCTAAGGACTCTGGACCATCCTCACCAACAGGTGCTGATCGGCTTGAGTGTTCTTCCATATGCTTCGTTGTGAGCTCGTCCAACCTCCTCCAAAGCTCGTTGAATTTTTTCTGTTGATTCTGTCCGCACAGCCTCTTGAATAGATCCATCAAGCTCTTGCACTTAAACTGCTTGTAAAAATTAGCACCCATGTGACGCATACACCACCGACTTTGAACATCTGGCCAATCTTTACCATATCCCATCTCTGCATCACCGTGCTTCAGATATTCAATTGTCCGAAGAAGGCCAGCATGACGGTCATGAATTAGGCATACACCAGGCCTCATACCAACAATGCTAACCTTCACCTGCTTGAGAAACCAGTACCAACTATTGGTATTCTCGCTCTCCCCAAAAGCGAATGCCAGTGGTAGAACTTGATTGTTCCCATCCACGGCAATTGCTGTTAGTATCTGACCTCTGTATTTACCTGTCAAAAATGTCCCGTCAATACAGAGTACTGGACGACAATGCACAAATGCCCTAATGCAAGCACCTAGTGCAAAGAAAGCTCGTTGCAAGATGTGGCAGAACCTCCTAAATCATATGGCCCACACGCATGATTATTGTCTAAACAGACTCCAAATAACCATGACTGTGTTCCAACTTGAGTGTAGAACACTCTGCCAGACTTCTTTTCATTCTTACTATTTGATACCTTCGGATTTCCTGCTTTAGGCTGACTCTGTGGTTGTGGTTGTGGTGCAAAAGCTCTAGGGACATAAGAGTTATACTGCCTCGGATGCGGGCAGTTTCGCGCAAAATGACCAGGTTTGCCACAGTTATAGCAGGGAAAGATAGGTGGCTGGGAATTGGGATTACGAATACCAGGGGCATTCGGCGGTCGTGGATATGAAAGATTAGCAACAGGACGAGCGAATGTCTGTTGCGGTGCTTGATATTGTGGTGGACGATAAGGTGGACGAAAATGATTCTGAGGGTGATAGATTATTTTCTGGCATTTTGGATTACCACCAGAAAATCCAGAGGGTACACCCTTCTTCTTTTTGGTTTCTAAATGTTGACGGTTCTTATCTTCATAAGAGATAGCGATATTCACCGCCTCATGAAAAGTGGCATTTAGATTTCCTGTCATCATTCTCTGAATTTTACTATTCAGACCTCTCAGGAAACACTCTTTCTTTTTACGGTCAGTACTAATATAGTCTGACGCGTACTGAGACAAGTGATTAAACTTGCCAAAATATTGCATCACCAACATATCACCTTGTCTCAAGGAAAGAAATTCTTCGAGCTTTATAGTCATTATCCCCTCGGGAATAAAATGTGCTCGAAAAGCTTCTCGAAACTCAGTCCATGTAATACGGTGGCCTTCGGGCTGAGCTGCCACAAAATTTACCCACCATGCTCCTGCAGTACCTCTTAACTGCTGGGCTGCAAACATGGGTTTTTGATATTCTGTACAATCAATTAATCCAAACTTCTGCTCCATAGTGCGGAGCCAATCATCAGCCTCCATGGGTTCATCTACTCTGCTGAAAACCGGAGGTCGAGTGTCTGTGAAATCCACATATGTGGTTTCATCTCTATGGTTCCGCCCATGATTTCCTTGTCGGGCATTCTGATTCTGGTTTTGAGCCATCATGGTTGTGGCAGTGACCAATGCTGCAACTGCATCAGCCAGAGTGGGTGGAACTGGTGGAGGATTAGGGATATCACCTCCATCCTGAGATGGACCAGCAGCATCACGGGAACGGGTGTGAGCAGGCATCTGTTGAAACACAACTTCACTTTATTCACAAAACCTTATGGGATTTCATAAGGATATAATACAAAGGTGTAACATACTTATGTTACATTATTTTTGTTACATCAGTCTGCTCTCCGGCAAGACTGCCCATACCTACTAGGCTTTAGAAAGCAAGGAAAGGATATATTACACATCTTTCTTTCCAAAACTCCTTACTCTTCTTCCTCAGGGTCCTCCTCCTCTTCAGGCTCTTCTTCTACTATCTCAGGATCTTCTTCTTTCATATCATCTTCTTTTTCACTTCCATTCTCTATATCCATTTGGTTTTCCTCTTCTTCATCAATAACGTCCTCATCGACGGATTCTAGTTCTTCAGGATCTTCCTCCTCATCATCCTGACCCATTACAAGACCAAGGTCCTCCTGAACTGCCTGTCTTTGGTATTCAGGGTCCAATAAATTATTCAGCCTTATGCATTCATCATCGGCCTCCTCCGCATATTCCTCCAAATCTTCCACATAGTCTTTGAGTTCTTGGACACGAACATTTGCTGCATCTTCTCTTGCCCAAGCATCATTTCTCTGGTGCTTCATGTGCTTTCGGGATCGCCTTAACGAAGTGATTTCGGCTGCCTCTAAAGTCCTGTCGGTTTCAGCCCTTTCCAACTCGGATCTAAGCCTTGCTATCTCAACCTGTGGATCTTGATGCGGATTGTTACTGCTTTCTCCGATCTCGTATTTGGGAGCTAACTGATGCCGAGGTACTCCTTTTGGTGCAGTACACTTGCGAGGTGTCTGCTTGGTAATGGCCATCCTGAGGCAAGATAGAATAGATGAGAAGTATTCTAACGGTTAGCATGAAAAGGATTGATACTACTTAACCCAAACCACTTTAAAGGGGAAAGTAATTAAATAAATTAATTAAGCATGATGCATGAACGAACTTACGATCTAATCGTAAAAGAAAGCATTATTTACATATAAATAGCTTTTATAACATAGGGCAATATAATATGCTATTTCTCCACCGCACTTTATAAATTTAGAATAAGGGTCGATAGAAAGAATCATAGATAAGGAATAAGCAATTTGGACCCAAAATAGTCAAGTTAAAATTATTTGACTCAAAACTTTTGAAGTTTTCACAAGAGAATACTACAATAACTCTTTTCAACAACGATCCAGCTCCGATACCAGCTGTGGCAGAACCTCCTAAATCATATGGCCCACACGCATGATTATTGTCTAAACAGACTCCAAATAACCATGACTGTGTTCCATATGACTTAAAAAGTCTGTCGGGTAAATCCCGAATCATCCACGATTCTCCGAGCAGGATCAATCATTGTAGAGAGACATTGCAGTATTACAACAGTTTTATAAAATACCACGGAGTAAAACAGCGGAAGACTTACAATAACATACATTTACAAACTCTGAGTTTCAAAATATTTACAATGATAGGTTTAAGTTATACAAACCATAATAGTAGTGGAGTAGCAGTAGATTACAATATTACACAAAAGCTCTGCCCAAGAGCTTAACATCTTTATTCGTCGTCGCTTTCCTCGACGACTGTCATGCAGCAGGATGCATAACACTCCTGCCCATGAAGCTCACCTGCAACAGGGGTTCAACAAACCCTGAGTACAACAGTACTCAACAAGACTGACCCGACGAAAGAGAGGGGTAGAGACTCAAGAGATGCAGGCTAGAGGGACAAGGTAAGGCTTGTAAGGGATAAGAAATTTTGCAGAAAAGCTTTACAGAAAGAGAAATTGCTGGGACTATCTCCCATTATCAACCAACTCTATTATTAACCTTAATTGTTGTTCAAGTTGTTACTACGATGATGAACACCGATCGAGTCTTCTTCTCCGAGAAGCAACGATGATTCGAATCCATTTTCATACCCAGCTGGGACCTAGGTGACTGAGCATACCGGAGACTTTAACTCCGAAGCACCCCAGGTGCACCGATATACCGGGATAACAACCTCAGCCGTATATCACCACATGATACACGTGAGCTCTGCGGCCCAGCGTACCGAGATACATGGGAACTTAAACCCCACAGTAAAACACACTATGACAGCAGATGGGATTCTCTGACCCCACGCTAGGTCACTCCATGGCATACACGGCTCCAACCATCCGTATACCACTTCATGCATGTGGATTTTCTAATTTCTCGATATCACCAGTTCACCAACGGACGGGACCTAGGGCATCAACAGACGAGAACACTACAGAGGGACTCCGTTCCCAGTGCAAGTTCGCCGTCCGGACTCGATTTATTACTAACATCAAGCTTTCAATAAGAAAACCATTCTCATCTTTTTCATTCTTTTCCTTTGAACAAATAAATAAGCAGGGCTAAGCATTACTACTAATCTTCCAAGTGGGTGACAAGGATTAAGGAAATAAGACAGGTAATGCAATTTGTGGGTTTTCACTCAACTTCTACTACTTAATGCAACATATCAGAGCTGAAGCGATAAAGCTTTTATAAATAGAATAGGGTTTAAATGTATCCGGGGCTTGCCTTGATGTTCGGGGTAGAAGTTCTCAAACTCTGGATCAACTCCCGATTCTTGAATCTGCTCGTCCTTCGGATCTGAGTGATACGTTAACTCTCCGTTAACGAAAACTATTCGATAATTCATATGCTTTACATGATGGAATAGTAAACATGATGCTCGATGAGTGCATGATCAAATTCAGGGATCGAGTACAACTTTTCTTCACGATAAAATTGTAAGCTAACGAAACTTCGCGTATATAATTTGTTAGGGTTAACTACGTCATTTTTTTTAATTAATTAAACATATAAAATAACGTTAATTAAATCCTAATGACATGATTAAAGTAAGCGCAAACAATTAATTAAAGTGCCAAAGATCATTAGGGTTAATGACCTAAGGTCATCAATCAATCTCGAGTCAATCAAATCCTATAATGAGTAGGTTAACTAAAAGGGGTTAATAAATCATTTAAAAGCATTAAATAAGGACATAAAAATTAAAGTTATCAAATTTGGCATTTTATATTTTTCCTAGGTAGATAACATCATAAAGAACATTCACAAAAATTTTCAGAATTTTTAGAGCTATAGACGAATTACTATGAATTTTCAAAGAAAATAGCATTTAAATTATTTTCTAAAGATAGAAAAATAAAATCGGCACAGTGTCTCCGGGTCAACAGCCGACCCCGCCGGGGTTGACCGGCGATGCCTCGAGCTGGCTATCGACGCTCGAGGGCCCGCAGGCTAAGACATGCCCGGCTAACTCACGGACGGGCTATGGCGGCTCGAAATCAAAGCCTGCTCGAGGGTCTATCGGTTGGTTAGGTACTGTACATTCGAGGTTACAATTCGGGCATCCTCTCGAAGACGGAACTCTGCTCGAGCGAATAGACCAGCCTCGAAGACGAAACTTCCCCCAGCGAACGAGCCTCCCCTCGAGGACGGAACTCCGCCCGACGAACGAGCCTCCCCTCGAGACCAGTGCACCCCTCGACTCGAACCCTTCGAGAACAGTGCAACCTTCGACTACTCCTCGAGAACAGCGCACCCCTCGACTCGACACCCTCGAGAACAGTACACCCCTCGACTCGACACCTTCGAGAACAGTGCACCCCTCGACTCGACACCCTCGAGAACAGTACACCCCTCGACTCGACACCTTCGAGAACAGTGCACCCCTCGACTCGATCCCTCGATTCGAGCCCGCACCTCGATCGCTCGATTCGAGCCCGCACCTCGACCGTCACCCCCTCGACTTCGTCGACCGAGCCCTCGAGCAGGACTCCGACGACTTCGAACTGCACTACAACAACTCCCGATGCGAGATGGATGAAATTGATAATACGAATAGACGCAGGAGCTCACCACGGCGCTGATGCGCACGTTAGTAGAGGTCCGGAGTGGCTGGGTTGAACTGCGGTCGATGGCGGTGATGGCGGCGGCGGCGCTTCGATGGCACAACGGCGCGGTGACCTCCGGTAATGCGCTGCTCGAACCAAGGCGCACATCAGACGCAGGATAACACGGAGAGCACGATTAAGGGGTCGAAAGTAAAATATTTTCACCTCCGGCGACAGCAAACGGCGGAGATGGCGGCGGCGGCGCGACTGACTGGCCGCGAGGAAGAAGACTGCGTGCAGGCAGCTCGGGCGATGAAAGAAAACACGGACTGGCCCAAAAGGACCGTGAGAAAGTTGCGGAACTTTGGGCGAGAGTAATTGGACAGAGGTTGAGCGTCGACGGCGAATTTCGGCGGCGGAGGGAGATCGTCGGCGACGGTGGTGGGAGGAAGAAAGGAAAAGAACGGCGTCGTCCGATCGGTATTTATAGCTCGGAGCCGATGAAGGAGCAGGTGACACGACGACGGTGAACCTTCGCGCGTCTGTGAGCGCGCGGGCGGCCGAGAAGGCGCGGCGGTGGACGGCGGCGCGCGGTGTGAAGCCGGCCATGGCGGGCGCCGATAGGGTTGGGTGCTGTTCAGGGTATTTACAGAATTGCCACTCGGTTTAAAATATAAATTACTCCAAAATTTGAATAAAAACTTGAAAATCTCCAAAAACATCATTTGTATAACTTTTCAAGAGCTACACTTTTCTTTTAATGGGCATCTTCAAATTCTGTTTAAATTTTAAAATTTGAATTCAGATTTGAAAAGGGGATTAACCCTAGAAATAAACATTTGAAATTACTTTTGATTTTTAAATAAAACTTGAAAATCTTCAAAACTATGAAATTTTGAGTTTGTCAACCCAAACATTTTTCATGTACAAAGTTTACTCAAATTATGCAAAATTTTTAAATTATGGTTTTAAATTCAAAAGGGGATAAATGCTAGAAACTGTATTTTCAAATTAATTTGAAATTCCTTTTGGAAACTTGAAAAACTTTGTATACCAACTTTGTAGCTCCTGTCAAGATCTACAAACTATCTTTTTAGAGTATCTCCAAATTCCTTATAGAATCTAAATTAGAGAAAAGGGGATAAAACTAGGGTTGGAAATAAAGGGTTTTTGAAATGGAATTTAAACTCAATTGGGTTTCTAACTTAATTGGTTGATTATTAGTGATCACAAACATCATCCAAGGACATTTTTAGGTCATTGACCCAATGACACCCTTGGTTGACCAGGTTGACTTTTGAAAAACCTTTTATAGCATTTCTAATTTGACTTTAAATTTGAATTGCCAGGCTTATAAATAAGCTTTGGAATCCAAATTAAATTTCAAATATGGAAATCATTTTTTTGGGTTGGACTTAGACTTATACACTATGCCTGATACTAATGTAAACACAGTTCACACCTCAAGTACATAGAGTATAAACTAAGCATTTGCGATGACAATTGAAAATAGGGTTTTATTATTTCATGTGACAAACATTACCGAAACTCAATCAACCTATGAAATGTAAACTTGTTTTAGTTAATGCACATTAAGGTTAACTTAAACATGGATGCTTTGCAATGCATATGATGACATGGCAGGTTTTAGTTAACATAACACCAGAGTTGTTACAGCCTTTCCCCCTTAAGGAAATCTCGTCCCGAGATTTAAAGCCTCGAGTGAAGTAATGGAAAAGGAAACGTGTCAGGAAAACACACTTCTACTAAGTTTATAAAAGAAAGGAATTGTACCACTCATAGAGAAGTTACCACTTGTAGAAAGAATTATTACTTTAGATAGAAGCATAAAACTCCGGGAAATTCTCCAATAGGTAATCCTCTGATTCCCAAGTGGCTTCTTCTTCTGAATGTTGATTCCATTATATTTTGTTCCATTTGATTGTTCTGCTTCTAGTAACGCGATCCTTCTGATCCAAAACTCGAATTGGGGACTCAGAGTAGGTCAAATCAGGTTCAAGTTCAATACCCTCAACATCAATGACTTTATCTGGCACACGGAGGCACTTTTTGAATTGAGACACATGGAACACATTGTGCACAGCCGACAATTGTTCAGGTAATTGTAGACGATATGCTGACTGTCCACATCTTTCTATAATTGGGAAGGGTCCAATGTAACGAGGTGCCAACTTACCCTTGACTCCAAATCGGTTAACTCCTTTCATGGGTGACACTTTTAGGTATACATGATCTCCAGTATTGAAATACAATGGTCGACGTCTCTGATTTGCATAACTCTTCTGACGGGAT
This sequence comes from Bothriochloa decipiens, assembly GCA_023333625.1. Taxonomy (NCBI): domain Eukaryota; kingdom Viridiplantae; phylum Streptophyta; class Magnoliopsida; order Poales; family Poaceae; genus Bothriochloa; species Bothriochloa decipiens. Next base: position 13,346,445 of record CM041628.1, read on the forward strand.
TGTGCTACTTTGATATTTTGTTGTATTTGTTTAACTTTCGCTTCAGTTTCTTTTACCAAATCAACTGCGAAGAGTCTTCTTTCTCCGGGCTCAGACCAACTTAATGGAGTTCTACATCTGCGACCATATAATGCTTCAAATGGTGCCATTTTGATGCTTTCTTGATAGCTATTGTTGTAAGAGAATTCTGCTAAGGGTAAACATTCATCCCATTTTTCTGGAAAATTGAGAACACATGCTCTCAACATATCTTCAAGTATTTGATTTACTCTTTCAGTCTGACCTCCTGTCTGGGGATGGTAAGCTGTACTATGCAAAAGATCAGTACCTAAAGACCTGTGTAGTTGTTTCCAAAACTGGGAGACAAACTACGTGCCTCTATCAGAAACAATTGTCTTTGGTATCCCGTGAAGACTTATGATGCGCTCAAAATATAGTTTGGCATACTGTGAAGCCGAATTTGTAGTTTGAACTGGAAGAAAATGTGCGGACTTGGAGAGTCGATCCACTATAACCCAAATTGAATCAAAACCTTTTGTTGTCCTGGGTAGACCCACGATAAAGTCCATACTGATATCTTCCCATTTCCAAGCTGGAATAGGTAATGGCTGAAGTTCTCCTGCTGATTTCAAATGAATAGCTTTGACTCTCTGACAAGTATCACACCGAGCCACATACTTAGCAATCTCTATTTTCATTTTGGTCCACCAAAATCTTTGTTTCAGATCATGATACATCTTATTACTGCCTGGATGAATCGAAAACTTTGACAGATGTGCTTCGTCAAAGATCTTTTGTTTTAACTCAGAATCTTTTGGTATGACCAGACGATTCTTATACCATAGGACATCCGCTTCATCAATTGTGAAACAAGGATTCTTTTCATTTCTAACTTTCTTTTTAATATGTTTAATTCCCTTATTACTTCTTTGAGCAGCTATAATTTGATCTCTGATATTTGTCTCAACAGCAATGTTAGATAAACTACCTTGTTGCACCATCTCTATACCCAGTTTTTCTATGTCATGACATATAGAAATATCCAAAGGCTTCACTGTTAAACAATGACAATGAACTTTCCGACTAAGTGCATCTGCCACTACATTGGCTTTGCCAGGATGGTAATAGATTTCCAAATCATAATCATTAATCAGCTCTAACCATCTTCTTTGCCTCATATTCAAATCATCTTGAGTGAATATGTATTTCAAACTCTTGTGATCACTGTAAATATTACATTTATTACCCCACAAATAATGTCGCCATATCTTTAAGGCATGGACAACAGCTGCCAATTCCAAATCATGTGTGGGATAATGCTCCTCATGCTTTTTCAACTGCCGGGAAGCATAAGCAATAACCCTTCCCTCTTGCATCAACACACATCCAATACCAATACCCGAAGCATCACAATAAACATCAAATGGCTTCTCAATATTTGGTTGTGCTAGCACAGGTGCAGTAGTCATTAGTTTCTTCAATTTCTGAAATGCCTCTTCACATGCAGGTGACCACTTAAACTTGACATCATTCTTTAACAATTCAGTTATTGGCTTGGATATCTTCGAGAAATCTGGTATGAAACGACGGTAATAACCCGCCATTCCCAGAAAGCTTCAAACTTGGTGCACAGTCGTTGGTGGTTTCCAATCTAGTATATCCTTTACTTTAGTAGGGTCAACAGCAACACCTTTGTTTGATAATACATGTCCCAGAAATTTCACTTCCCTCAGCCAAAACTCACACTTACTGAACTTGGCATACAGTTGATGTTCTCGCAAACGTTGCAAGACAACTCTGAGGTGTTTAGCATGTTCTTCTTCATTCTTAGAATATATCAATATATCATCAATAAAGACAACCACAAATTTATCCAATTCTGGCATGAACACTGAGTTCATCAAATACATGAAATAGGCCGGTGCATTGGTAAGTCCAAAAGACATAACCAAATATTCATATAGACCGTACCGAGTGGTAAAAGCGGTCTTTGGAATATCTTCTGGGCGAATCTTGATTTGATGATACCCCGATCGAAGATCAATCTTAGAGAACACCTTTGCTTCTGCCAATTGATCAAAAAGCAGATCAATGCGGGGTAGAGGATACTTATTCTTGATGGTTACCTCATTCAGGGGTCGATAATCCACACATAACCTCAAACTTTGATCTTTCTTTTTCACAAAGAGAGCAGGACATCCCCAGGGTGATGAGCTAGGTTGAATAAAACCTTTATCTCGTAGCTCTTGCAATTGAATCTTGAGTTCTGCTAACTCAGGTGGTGCCATCCGATAAGCTCTTCTGGATATGGGAGCAGTACCAGGTTTCAAATCAATTCTGAATTCCACATTTCTGTCGGGAGGTAAACCCGGTAACTCATCGGGGAATACATCAGGAAACTCACAGACCACTGGTATCTCCTCAATCTCTTTTACAGAGGTTGCACATACCTTTGGAACATGCTTCTTAAGTGTCGGAAGTTGGATAAGAAGTGAAGTTTTGCAATTGGGTATGTTTAATCTCACAGTTCTATTCAGGATGTCTATCACAGCACCATGCCGTTTCATCCAATTCATACCCAGGATCACATCTATATCTTGATCCTTTAATATTATCATATCAGTGAGAAAAATATACCCACCCAAACTCACTGGCACATCATGTACCATTTCTTTAGTACACATACGCCCTCCAGGCGATTGTATGAAGAACTGTTCTTTTGTATCCCTTATTGGAATTTCATATGTCTTAACAAAGGTACCATTGATGAATGTATGCGATGCACCAGAATCAAATAGCATAATTGCAGGATGATCAGCAACAGGGAACGTACCCATCATGACAGGCTCTCCTTCTGGTATCTCCCCAACTTGAGTGTAGAACACTCTGCCAGACTTCTTTTCATTCTTACT
>CM041628.1:13364356-13384346 GCA_023333625.1 Bothriochloa decipiens
GACCGGGTCGGTCTGTCTACTTCCCAGATCGCTCGCTTTCTCATGGTCGGCTCACGTGCTCTCCGCGGCTGCGACGTCGTTCCTAAGCTCGCGTTCTTCATCTCCTTCTATGGCACGTTTGAGCAGGTCCTGGTGGCCGCAAAGAGGTGCAATGGCCTCCTCACGGTGAGCCTTGAGAGGGTAATCAAGCCTAACATAGCTTTGTTTCGTCAGTGGGGTGTTCAAGATTTTGCTAAGCTGTGTTCAAAGAACCCGCGGGTGCTTACCTTCAACCCGGAACGTCTGAAGGAGGTTTTGCTGCGAGCAGAAGAACTTGGGGTGCCTACCACTTCTATGATGTTTAGGCAGGCAGTGGACGCCGTTGCCAGTATTTCCAAAGAGAAGGTTGCTGCCAAGCTTGAGTTCTTGAAGAGGACTCTTGGTTGTTCTGAGTCTGAGGTTTCCGCTGCAGTGTCCAAGTTGCCAGCTATATTAGGATTGTCTGACGAGATTATTCTCCGCAAGATTGAGTTCCTAGTCAACGAGGCTGCGATGGAGCCACGGTACATTATGGAAAGGCCTGTCCTGCTCGCATACAGCCTGGAGAAGCGGCTTGTGCCTAGGCATCATGTCATGAAGGTGCTGCAGGAAAAGGGATTGCTGAATAATATGAGCCTTATCTCATTGGTTCAGATTGGAGAGGATACTTTCAAATCGAAGTTCATCGATTGTCACATGGAGTCTGTTCCTGGCCTTGCAGATGCTTATGCAGCAGCTCTTGCTGGTATTGTGGCCCCTAGTAGAATCTAATTAAGCATGTCATTTTGTGTTTTGGGTGGATGATGGAACACCAACTTTATGCTCATTAGGTGCTGTTTATAATTTCTGCAATAAAACCACTAGTGATCACTGACTGCTAATTGTCCACGTTTAAGTAATGGTTATTTATGAAGGAGCTGTGTTTCACCTGTTCTGAATCCTCAATGCTCATGTTTGTTAGTTTCTTCATCTGCTTAGTACATGGCTGAAGATTATCCTGAATTTGCTTTTGGATCCATCTTTAATGGTCAATGTGCATGTTTTTAGTTTCTTCAGCTGCCTAGTACACAGCTGAAGATTATCCTGAACTTGCTTTTTCTTCCATGGATAAGTGTTTATTATTGTATAACTTATTAAGCTATTTGGAATTTGCCGCTATTAAGCTATCCTGATGTTTTGCATGGCTTTGACAAGCTTAATGATTTTTTTTTTCCTACTGATGCTTAAGTTGTAGACTTGTAGTTCTTTGCTGAGGCTGAACTACTAGTTTCAGGTAGTGGCCTAAATTGCTACTGAGAAGAAACTCTATGTAACAATTTCTAAAGCTAGTGTTGTAAATGCCAACGAGGTATTCTTAATTCTGACAAATTGTTTTGCTTGCCATGCATGGACCTCTGCCCTTGTGCAAAAGATAGTTGTCTGTCTGGCCTGTAAGCTGGGAATGAGATACTAACAACTCCTTTTGTTTCGAGCTGCTTCTTAAACCTCGGATGTCTGGCTAACTCCTTGGTTGATGGTTGTGTGATGGATTGTCAGATTAGCCCTGCTGACCTGGCTGCTGTAGTGCTTTGGAGGTGTTGCATCAGGAGGTTATGTATGCTGGACATGGTGCCTGTCACTCTGAATAATCTGAATCGTGGGTGTGGTATGCCATCGCCCCATCTGTATTGCTTTGGAGGTGTTGCCTCAGGTTATGTTATGCTGGACATAAGTGTCCGTGGCTCTGAAGAATCTGAACCGTGGGTGCTATTGCAATACCATCTGTAATGCTGGCTAGTTTAGTTTGTTCCATTGCCTGATCAATTAGTTCGACTGATGGAAGCCTGTGTAACTATATGATAAGTGCAATTGCATACTGAAGAAAGCCTGCATAGTTGAAGATTACTATCTGATATAAGGGCAACTGAGTGATCGATCGATGAGTGTGACTGATGGAAGCCTGCACAATCGAATATTACTATCTGATCAGTGCAATTGCATACTGATGGAAGTCTGCATAATTGAAGATTACTATCTGATAAATGCAATTGCATTTGGATCAGACGTTTTAATGTTTGTGCTGCGTGCAAGGGGTGATGGAGGGCACAGGGCAACAAGGAGGGCAACCGGTTTATATATCTGTTCCTTCACAGAATCAGCTGGTAACTGCAGGTGAAGGACCTGCCTAGATGCATGAAATATATTTTCATATTATACTTCTTTGTGAATTATAATATACTTATTATTTGGTGTCAAAAATATTTATACTTTGCCGGCTTTCGTTATTTCGACACCAAACTCAATGGGCCATCAAAGGCGGCGTCACGACGGCCGTGATTGCATGAGATCTTTCTGGTTAGTTGCTTACTGTACTTGATAGGCTATGAGAGAGCGTTTGTCTGTAGGAACTGCACGAGGCTAGTAACAGGAAGGAGAAGTGGAGATCTCTTATACGGAGCAGTATCAAATTAAGGCGCAGGACGGAGCGCGGATGCGACAATGTTATGCTTGTTCAAAAGAAGACGGTACCAGAAGATGAAGATGACCGCTCCAAATAAAAAAGGGAACACCGAACACAAAATGCAGGTGCTGAATGAAGAAGACGATTCGCCGATGCTTCCTGACGGCGTTTCTGACGGCCCGATCGGCGACAGAACCGAAGAGGCCGACGCGGCGGGATCAGAGCTGGCCAGCTTATTGCAGGCATCGCAAGCCGCGTGCACCGTGGAGAACTCTGCTTATGTTTTGAATTTTGATGGCCCGGTCCATACGGCCCAAGTCATGTGCCCATTTGGCAGCCCAGGAGCCCAGATCGAGAGGGCTCTCTACTCCTCGTCTCGACTGCCTCCCTCGCCCCCGAATCAAGGAGCGGCGGCGCCGACGAGTCGGCGACTACAGCAGCCACGCCGGCCGCAGGGCAGGCAGCAGCGGCTGTGCGGGAGCCATGCTGCACCTCCGAAATCGCCTTCTCCTTCTACTACGATCCGCCTCCCCGGGGCTTCCCTCCCCCATCCACTCCAGCGCGTGCCGCCTCCTCTCCACTTCCACCTCCACTTCCACGGCCACCGTCCCCGAGCCCTTCTCCCTTGAGGACTACCTCATCGCATCCTACGGCCTCGCCCCAGCCCAAGCCCGAGAGGTGTCCAAGAAGGCGTTCCGGGAGCTATCCAGATTATACAGGAGACCACTAGAGGAGCTCTCCAACTGTCGCCTCTACTCCGCCTCCAACCCCGATGCCATCCTCGACCTGCTCTCCCGCGCCGGCCTCTCCCGCGACGACATTGCCGCCGTCGTCTCGGCGGACCCGCTGCTCCTCCGCGCTTCCGTGAAGAACAACGCCCCACGCCTTCTTGGTCTCCGCGACCGGGTCGGTCTGTCTACTCCCCAGATAGCTCGCTTCCTCTTGGTCGGCTCACGCGCTATCCGCGGCTGCGACGTCATTCCCAGGCTCGAGTTCTTCATCTCCTTCTATGGCTCGTTTGAGCAGGCCCTGGTATTCGCAAAGAGGCCCATGGGCGGCCTCCGCCTCTTCATGTCGAGCCTTGAGAGGGTAATCAAGCCTAACATAGCTTTGTTGAGTCAGTGGGGTGTTGGAGATATTGCTAAGCTGTGTTCAGCCAAACCGTGGGTGTTTAGCTCCAACCCAGAACGCCTGAAGGAGTTATTGCTGCGGGCAGAAGAACTTGGGGTGCCTCCTACTTCGCGGATGTTCAGGCACGCAGTGGGTACCGTCGCCTCTATGTCCAAAGAGAAGGTTCCTGCCAAACTTGAATTCTTTAAGAGGACTCTTGGTTGTTCTCAGTCTGAGGTTTTGACTGCAGTGTCCAAGATGCCAAAAATATTAGAATTCTCTGACAAAGTTCTTCTCCGCAAAATTGAGTTCCTTGTCAATAAGGCTCAGATGGAGCCACAGTACATTGTGGAAAACCCTGTCCTGTTAGCAATGAGCCTTGAGAAGCGGCTAGTGCCCCGGCATTATGTCATGAAGGTCCTGCAGGAAAAGGGATTGCTGAATAGAAATAAGAGCTTTTGTTCATTAACTAAAATTGGAGAGGTGACTTTCAAATCGAAGTTCATCGACTGTCACATGGAGTCTGTTCCTGGCCTTGCGGATGCTTATGCAGCAGCTCTTGCTGGTATTGTGCCCTCTAGATTGTAATCTAAGCATCTAATTCTGTGATTTGGGTCGATGGTGGAACTGCAACTGATGCTCATTAGTGGATCTTTAGTGCACATTTTGTTGGTTTCATCTTCTGCCTAGCACATGGCTGAATATTATCCTTAACTTTGTTTTCTTCTTTGGATAAGTCCTTGCTTTATGGAGTTCTTCATTGTTGATTTCACTGTCTATGGATGGGACTGAATTCTGATGATTGTTAAGCCAATCTTGAGATTCTTCTACAGCATTGCCTTGAAGCTGATTTGGTACCCAATTGGGAGAAGTGTCATTTCCTGGTTCAAAAGAGTATTGTCCTCAGCCATTTGGTTTCCTCAGGAGGAATTGAGGTTGATAAAGCCAAAGTTGAGGTGATTGCTTGCTTGCCTACTGCACTGAATGTGGGAACAATATTCGTAAGGGAATGAGTTACTAACTCCTGAAAATAAATTTCAAGTTCTATGGGAGACGGTTTCATATGAGAGAGTAGTAATTTATTATTGTTTCATTTTGTTTTCCTCAGAATATACAAAACTAATACTTTTATACTGGCATCTTGATTTCGCTGCCTGCGACTAAGGTAATGATCTCATATATAGATAATGTGCCTCTTCTGGAAGAAAGCCTATCAAATGAGGGAGACAATTCTTCTTAAATCCATGCCTCAAACTTGTTTATTGCTACCATTTTTTGTTTAGCTTTCCATTGGGCTCTACCTCAGTGAGAGTGATTTCAGTGAGTTACTGCATACCTGGTTGCAGTTGCTAAATGGTCTCTTTCAGTACACCATCTGCGATTTATGACCATCAATCTGCATAGCTGTGTTGCTCCTTCTCCCGTAAGAAGCATCCCATGCTTTTTTTATTAAGAAATTAAATATAAATCTTATGTTCTCTTCTGCTATATTCTGATATATGGTTTCTTCAAAATCCAGAGACCCACAGAATGATGCTGATGGTTCTTCCATATTTCATAGGTTTCTGATAGCCTCAACTATGGTGAGGTTTCAATCTTAGATATCATCCAGATACATTCTGTTTAGTTTGATTAGCAAATTTACCATTCTTCCATTTCTAGTTAATGTGTATACCCTGTGGACAATTACAAATTGCACAAGCATACAGATGTGTGCAACTTAGGTTCCAACAGGATGCGGAACACAAGTACGTCTATTATTGTGCAGAAGCATAGCTTAGCTTCTATTTCCTCTACCAAAATCGTGATATCCGCTGTTTTGGATCGCTCACAGCCAGGCCGCCACATGCATCGGCTAGAGGTCTGTAGGATTGCTAGTAGGGAGCAAAATAAAGTTGCGCAGATTAAAAGAGAATCGAGTTTACATTTCTTTGTTTCTGAGGCACTCGTTTGTAAAGACATTACTTAATTCTTAATAAAACTCCCTTTTTTTATACCATAGACCTTATGGCCCTGCTTTATATTGAAAGCATAGAATATTGCTGGGGTTACCAGCTTACAAAGTTCGGTACTTATAAGATCACAAACAAAATACGTACGCAGGACTCTAACAAAGTTTTGGACTACTTAATTCTTCATCGCCTTGTGATTGATTATGTTGCACGTTGCATTAAGCTTTTAATTCTCTATATAGACTGAGGATGATGAAGACCTTGATCTTTCTGGGGATTAAACAGAGGAGGACAAGAAGGCTGCTGATGAGCATGCCACTGCCAAGGCCTCTTCTCTACGTTATTTCTCATAATCATTTGGTTTTTTTTTTAAAAGTTTGTCGTTCAGGTCTTGTTAGTTATTTATGGTTCTGTTTTACATTTGTCATCCCATGTTAATGATGCTACTGATATGCTTGTTGCCTGCGGCTGTGGGAAGAACACAGGAGATGGCGGTGGTGGCCACAACATGGTCGCTCTGCCACATGACTTGTGCAAAGAGGTGAGCTTTGCAAGAAAAAAAAAATAGAAGAAAGCAACATTGTTATTTTTGACAATTAGCCAATGCTTTTGCTTTGGTGTTCCTCCATGTTGCAAAGGATGGTGGATTTGAGCTACAACCACCAGCATCAGGTGAGTATATTGTTGGAATGTTTTTATGGCAACAAATGAAAAACCTCTTAGAAGGGAAAAAGCTGAGTTTAAGATGGTTGATACTACAAAAAGGGCGTACCCAGTGCCGTAGGCTCCCGCACTACGGGGTCTGGGGAAGGAAAAAGAGCCAGCAACCATCTCTGCACAAATGTGCAGAGGCTGAGGCTTGAACCCTGGACCTGATACTACATCTGTTAGTAAATTTGGTAAGCTAATTTCTTTTATTATAATCTTTTTTTTTGCGAAACTTTTATTATAATCTTGTCCTTCTATGTTACTTGGCTATAAATCAAATCCATTTATGGATGTGTTTTAAAATTGACATGATGACTTGATTTCCACTCTACTAGCTTCTACATGATTGTAATGGGGGAGGACAATGATGATGAAGAGTTTTTCGATGTGTTTTAAAATTGACACGATGACTTGATTTCCACACTGCTATCTTGTACATGATGTATTGGCGGAGGACAATGATGATGAAATTTTTTCATTGACAAATGCGTGTTCATATTCATGTTTTTAAAAATATATATGGATATAAGTTTATGAATAGAGTTTATTCGTATTCAGTTTGTATCAAAAAGTAGTTTTCTTAGCATGTGCGTGTCGCACGCTTGGTATGTTTGTGTTATATAGGAGAACCTGCGATCGAACATTTAGATTACTTCCTATAAAAACTCTTTGTTTATATATATGTAATGCTTGGTGTGTATATATGGTAGTATAGAAGCAACTTCCACCATGCATTTAGATAAGAAAATGTCACGATATAAGCATATACGTGTCGCACGTGCATGTTTACTGGTTCTTAATAAATTTTTATTACTTAATTCTTAATAAAGCTCCCTTTTCGCCAAATAAAAAAAACAAGAGTGGACAATAAATAGCTTTGTTACCATGCCACATTCGAAATGTGTGCAGTGCACTCTGCAAACCCTGCAATTTTTATTCGATGGCGATATATGGACATATAGTGCCACTGCCACCCATTATCTGATGATTTATAAGTTTCTTTTAGCAAATCCCAGATAGTCAGATTTTGAGGGCCCGGTCCGTCCGGAATTCCATTCAGGTCATGTGGGCGTTTGGCGGCCCAGCATATTCCAAACGACTCGGGCTTCTTCTCCTAGGAGCCCAGATCCAAAGCTCCGCCTCTACCTGCTGCGTCTGCGTGACGCCCTCCACCTCTCCCCCTCGTCTGGGCGACGGCGGCGCCGCCGACGAGCAATCATTCCGGCCGCGGGCCGCAGGGCAGCCGTGAGCGAGGCAGCGGCCGTTCTGCGGCGTCAAGGCGCGGCAGAAGCCTCTCCCGTGGTTCGCCGCCTCTGGGCCCTGGCCACCTCATCGGCTCATCCCTCCTTCCCCTTCCTTCATTTCACCCCCTTCCCCTCGCGCGGCGAGCCCTCCTGCTTGCTTCGCGGCTGACGCAGGGCCTAATCCCCTCCCCTCCCCGTCGCCGCCGCCATGTTGCGCCTCCGGAATCGCTTCCTCCCTCTGCTCCGCGCCGCATCCTCGCTATCATCCCCCATCCAGCCCCGATCGTGCCATCTTCCCCTCTCAACCTCCACCACCGTACCCGCGCCCTTCTCCATCGAGGACTACCTCGTCGCGTCCTGCGGCCTCGCCCCGACTCAAGCACGAGAGGTGTCCAAGAAGTTGTCCCACGAGTTATTATCCACGGGATCCAGGAGACCATTGGATGAGCTCTCCCAGTCCCGCCTCAACTCCGCCTCCAACCCGGATGCCATCCTCACCCTGCTCTCCAGCGTCGGCCTCTCCCGCGCCGACATCGCTGCCGTAGTCTCCGCGGACCCGCTGCTCCTTCGCACTTCCGTGAACAAGATCGCTCCCCCGCCTTCTTGCTCTCCGCGACCGCGTCGGTCGTCTGCTCCCCAGATCGCTAGCTTCCTCCTCGTCGCCTCACGCGCTCTCCGCAATGGCGATGTCGCACCCAAGCTTGAGTTCTTCGTCTCCTTCTACGGCTCGTTTGATCGTGTCGTGCTGGCCGCAAAGAGGAACCGGTTTCTCTTCTTGGCGAACCTTGAGAGGGTAATCAAGCTCAACCTAGGTTTGTTTCGTCAGCGCGGTATTCCAGATGTTGCTAAGATGTGTTTGAACTCCCCGTGGGTGCTTACCATGAAACCAGAACGCCTGAAGGAATTTGTGCTGCGGGTAGAACAGCTTGGGGTGCGTCCCACGTCTCCGAGGTTCAGGCAGACAGTGGGCACTGTCACCAGTCTCCCATGAGAAGCTTGCTGCCAAGCTTGAGTTCTTTAAAAGGACTCTTGGTTGTTCTGAATCTGAAGTTTCCATTGCAGTTTCCAAGATGCCACAAATACTAGGATTATCTGATGCAAGTCTTCTTCGCAAGATTGAGTTCCTAATCAATGAGGCTGCGATGGCGCCACAGTATATTGTGCAAAGGCCTGTCCTGCTCACATTCAGCTTGGAGAAGCGGCTAGTGCCCCGGCATCATGTCATGAAGATCCTGCAGGAAAAGGGATTGCTGAATAGCAATACGAACCTTTTCCAATTAGTGTATTATACAGAAGAGGCTTTCAAATCAAAGTTCATTGACTGCCACAAGGACTCTGTTTGTGGCCTTGCAGATGTCTATGCTGCAGCTAGTGCTAGTATTGTGCCCTCTGGAGTGTAATTTAAATATCTCATTCTGTGGGTTAGGTGGATGGTGGAACTGCAACTCATGCTCATTAGCGGCTGTCAACTGTGCAAGTTTTCTTAGTTCTGAATTCTGCTATATAACCACTAGTGATAACTGATTTGTAAGGAAGGAGCTGTAGCTGGGTTATTCTTGATACTTAATGCACATTTTGTTGGTTTCATCTTCTGCCTAGCACATGGGTGAAGATTATCCTTAATTTCATTTTCTTCTATGGATAAGTCTTTGATGTTGAACAATATCTGTGAGCGAATGAGATACTAACAGAATCTAAGTCTCAAACTTTTCAATTACTACCGTTTTGTTAAGTTTTATGATTTTAAGGAGTGTCTCTCAGAAATATTTCTACTTTTATGCCTGTGCTGCTGTGCATGATAGTAGCAAGCATTGTACTATTGATAAGGTTTAGCAGCTCATATGATAGGTTTACGCCATCTGGAGGAGTTTACTAATCCAAATCATGATATGATGTAACCACGGATGCCCTCTGTTTTGAGCTGCCACTGAAAGCCTGAAACTCTGGAGAACTTGTGATCGATTGCCAAATTAGACCAGCTTGCCTGGCTGCTGTTGTTGATTTGGCAGTGTTGCCCATCTGAATAATCTGAACCATGTCATCTGTACTGCTAATTAGTTGACTCCACTTATTATGTTGGTTCTAAACTTCAGTGTTATGTTGACTTGAAAAGTTGCATGAGTTACATCTGCAATGCGAGAGCTGCAAAATACGGTTTGGTCCATCGGCAATGACATCTCTTTCAAGACATCTCGCTCCTCCTGTGTTTTTTTTTTCTCTCTCTCAGGATCCTGATGCCTGCAAGGACTGTGGATTCGCCCAATGGCTGGACAGCAAGTTCCCTGAGATGGCGACCAGGCACATGAACTACCTTGTGGACTGCATGGAGACACTTGAGCGACAGGTCACCAATCTCCAGGAGGAGCTCCGTGAAGGTGGATGGTAGACTTGCAACTCATGCTCATTAGCGTCTGTTTCTGATTTCTGCAATACAACCACTATGATCCCTGCCTGCTCATTGTCCACGTAAGTTATGATTATTTTTTTTTTCCACAATGAAGTTATGGTTATTTATGAAGGAGCTGTTTCACTTATTCTGGATCCTCAATGTGCATGTTTGTTAGTTTCTTCATCTGCCTAGTATACATGGATGAAGATTATCATGAACTTACATTTTTTTTCTATGGATAAGTCTTTATTATATCCAGTATTAGGTTATAACCATTTTTATTATCATGTTCTATTCCAGCTGATATTATGCATGGATCTCACAAGTTGATTTTTGTTTGTTTGTTTCTACTGATGCTTAAATTATACTTCGCTGATGCTGAACTAGTAGTTTCAGGTAGTGGTCTAAAGTATTACTGAGAAGAAACTGTATGAAATGTTTTTTAAAAGCTAGTGTTGTAAGGTCCACCGAGGTATTCTTGATTCTAAAAAGTGTTTGGGTGCCATGGACCCCTCTGCCCATGTGCAAAAGATGGTTGTCTGTTTGGAGTGTAAGCTGGGAATGAGATGCCGTCATGCGACGACTCCTTTTGCTTTGAGCTGCATTTTAAACTCTGGATCTCTGGAGGACTCCTTCGTTGATAATTGTGCGATGGATTGCGAAATTAGACCTTCTGGCTTGGCTGCTGTGGTTGCTTTGGAGGTGTTGCGTCAGTTATGTATGTTGGAATTAGACATGGTGTCTGTCACTCTGAAGAATCTGAACTACTACTTTCAGGTAGCCTAAATTGCTACTGAGAAGAAACTCTTTTAAAAGCTGGTGTTGTAAAGGCCCACGAGGTATTCTTGATACTAATAACTCGTTGTCTGTTTGGCCTGTAAGCTGGGAATGAGATACTAACAGCTCCTTTTTGTTTCGAGCTGCTTCATAAACACCGCAGTTATATATTTCGTTTGCAAAAGAAATTGATTGTTGAGGATCAGATGAGAGATTCATTATTGATGGTGTTTATGTGTTGTGACGTTGTCACTTTCCTGTTTGTTAACCAAAGCTTCTAGTATTATTTTTGTTGGGTATCCTCCTTAGAATTTGACTTGATGGACAATATATATATATATGTCACCCTTAAGTTCTAGGGGTTGTTGGCTCTGGAATAACAATTTACTCAGCAATGTTTTCAGGTATATTGGTTGAGCTACAAGAGCATGTTGAATCCATTGACATGGAAAATGGTATGATTCATGGTTGTAATTAAGACTTCCTTGTAAATGCTTATTCTTGTGCTTATTGTGAATGACTCCTAATAACTCCTAATGCATATGCAATAGATTAAGCAGATCTATGTTCTATTGGTGGGCATCTACTTGGTTACTTGAAAAATTCAAATGCTGCATCTGAGCAAAGGTGGGAGAAGTTGTGAGTACAATTGTGCAGAATAATAATCCCAAGAGTCAGCAACTTGGCGTGGAATGCAATGGATTGGACTGGAGCTGCTCCTTACAAACTTCAAACTGGATCCAAGTACAGCCTTAGGAGCCATTTCTTGTCTGTATCACTTAGTATCATACGGAGTATAATCCTTTGCAGAAACTTTAAAGTTAATTTGCACACAGTAGCTTCTGTTGCTCATAATAACAAAAACTCTATACAATTGTTTTGCGGCTCTGATTCATTATAATCAGCCTGGATTTTTTTTACTTTTGCCTGGGAAATGGCTACACCTGGATTGAAGGATGCTCTTAGTTCCTACTTCCTATGATGCCAGGCTTCAGTGCTATGCCGTATGATAGTAGTACTCCTAGAATTCTGTAAGACTAGTTTACAGCTGGGTTATTTATCTTAATTCTTAAACCTGGTGCCCTGGACAGTAGAGTTGGGGTAAATGGAGTGATGTGTATGGGGCTTTGGGTACCAAAATTTTTCTTAGAATCCTAATGGATCCTAAGAACTAACGTCTGCATACCAACAGAATCGTACTACCATAATATCGTGATAGTTCATGTGATATTGAAATTTCTGTGCTATAATGGTAGTGTTGGTTTGAAGGTCATGTTATTCAGCTGTAGTCTATTTAGCTGAACTTCAACCCAATTGCATTGGCTGAAACTTCTTCTGGCAGAATTATCAGCTGCAATATGAATGCCGTAATTTTGTTGTAACGTTTCAGGAAAGTTCTGAATCTCATACCTATTTACTGCACAAGCGGTCTCCTTGGGTTGGCACAGGACAAGACATCTGGCAACACTGTAACCTGCCTAAGACAAAGCTGGAAGACGTTCTTTAGCCGCGCGATGGACACTGACTGTCTCCATGCTGCTCGCGACTTGCTATGGAAGAAGTGCTACAACGAGCTGCCATCCCTCGGCAGAAGGGCATCACCGTGCTCCCCGTCTTTCATGAGAGGACACGCCCCAGCAGCTGCCACCGGATGTCAGTGTCACAGGGAATACTATGCAAGACCTGCTCAGAAAGGTGATTCTGGCTCTTGCCGTGGGAAGAAGGATCCACTATTGCTGCTCGGTGCCGGACTGTCGTCAAATCCCAATTCGATTTTTTTAGTCTAGTTGTAGGCACTGGGCAGTGTGGAAGGCTGAAAGAGGCCTTTCTTTTGCCCCGTACAAATTCTACGTCATCGTGTACCCACTTGTAGTCGTGTTCTGAATCTGAATTCCGATGATACGCTTGAATTTCGGTTCAGAGATTGCTCCGTGAGCCAATGAGATCTTTGTCTCTGATTCTCGTATTTAACGCAACTTGATTCTCCTGCACGAGTGATTGATGCTTTATACATGATTGATTACGGTGTGGTCGTGTGGTGTGAGGAAAATGGATCACCCTGCATCTCCTTGCACGTGTGCTAATACACGCAACATGTACAAGAGCTGCTTATCAATTTTATCCACAGTTTCCTACTACTGCCACCAGCAGCGCCTCAATTGGAAAGGTCCAAACAAGCTGTACGAAAAGAGATATATATGGCCACCGTACCGTGCCGGCACGGCACTGCATCGTGCCACGGCGTGCCGGCCGTGTCGGGCCCTGGCCGTGCCATGGGCCAGACCTTCGGCCCATGGCACGACACATGGCTGCTTTTCCGTGTCGTGCCGCCCATGGGCCACGGCCATTTTTGACGTGTCGTGCCAGCCCACGACCCGTCAGGCGACGAACACATCATTTTCACAAGTGTTTAAAGCACTTCTTTATTTTCATATCATTTCCATTGTTTCATACAAGTTCCAGATTGACAAAATAGTTGAACACACGACACAAAGAAGATTATATGAAAATGATTATCAAAAAGAGTTGTTGTGCAATGCTGCCTTATTAAAAATCTTTTTAGGTAAATCTCACCCTTTGAGAAACCTTAGAAAGGAAAAGAGTACAGCCAGCTCAAGTCTTAGTTCACAATCACAAGTCCTATTACAATAGCCAACATCAGTGGCAACAAGAAGCAGCAAATGTTCTTCTGTTCTATCCTATTACAAAAGCCCAACAGTGGCAACAAGAAGCAGCAAATGTTCTTACTTCTTCATGCTTCAAGCTTCATCATGGTGACTCAGCCTGATAGCCACGACCAAAAGTGGAATCAACCTGCAAAATGGAACAAGTTTCGGACTTTCAGTGATGGACTTGAAGATGTAAATGTAAACAAGCTAAATGGATTAATGGAACATGTTTTAGTGATTATTACTACCTCTCCTTTTGTAGATGTTCTCTTCTTCTTCTATCTAGAACCAGCAGTACCGCCGCTGCCGGTGCCGCTTCTGCTGACTTCGCCTTCATCCAGGAACAAGTTCTCGAACAACTCCTCCAGGTCCAAGTCCTCAGGTGCATGTTGTTATTTTCTTGCTCCTTGGTACCAGTCCTTCATGTAGGTGAGCATCTCCACATGCTCAGGCAACAAGTGTCATCGCCGGTCTTCGAGTATCCTGGCTGTACAGCTAAAACAAGACTCGGAAGACACAGTAGATACAGGAACAAACATGATATCGTGAGCCATAATAGATAAGACAGGATAGGTTAGCTTGTGGTCATACCACCACAGCAGTATGTCAAAGGACTCCCCCCTAGTCAGTGACAGGGTCACTGTCCAAGTATGTTGTCAGCTCATTAACACCAGATGGAGAAGATGAAGAGGGGAACAGCCAGATGATGCACCAGGACCACCATAGATCTTTCCCCATACCTGCTTTCTTTTACCTGAAGGAGCACTAGGCATAGGAGGCTCCTGCTATCCAAGTATCACGGATGCTGTCGTCGTTCTCGATCTCCAGCTCCTCCTCGGGCTCGGGGTGCTCGCCATCGGCGCGGTGGTTGTACACATCCGCAGCCACTGGCATCGTCACCTCGGCCGATGGAGGGTGGGGAGGCCGGATCCGGCCCCTACCTGCTGCTCCAGCACCGTCCCCTCGATGGTGGAGATGTGCGCTTTGGTGGCCTTGCCATGGTGCCTCCAGAGGAGGACGACGCAGCGTCAGGCACCAACCTACAAAGAAGATGAACAAGAAAAATAGGGGTCAGAGGAATCTTAGGAATCTATGGACTAGGCTAGGGTTAGGGTTTTAACTCACCTATGCCACCGGAGCCCAGTGCCGGAGAAGAGGCCAGGGAGCCAGCATCCAAGTAGAGAACGAGACAGGCACCGTTAGACCGATGGCAAGCGACGATGGAAGAACAGACAAGACCAGGACTCACATGGTACATCGGAGGAGGAGAGGAGGGAAGAGAAACGAGGTAGGAGATGGAGAAGGAGTGGCAAGGCAAGCCGACGAGGTCATCGAAGCAAGGCCGGTGAGCTCAAGGCGAGTAGGCGACCGATGACAACGGATCAGATGGAGACTTCAAGAGGCCGATTGCGAGAGCGATAGCGGCGGCCGAGGGGTGGAAATGAGATTAGGGTTTGGGATTTGGGGGGACGTGGCGGCCGTTTATATACGCAGTGGCTGCGGCTGAGGGGCTGATGGGCTGGGCCAAAATAGCCGTTGGAGGGGCCGTGCCGACCACCATGCTGCTCCTCTGGCCATGTCGTGCCCGTCTGTGTCATGAGCCAGGCCGACGGCCCAGGCACGACATGGTCCATCGGGCCGTGCCGGCACGGGCACGAAGCCTGCCATGCCGTGTTGTCCATGGGCCGTGCCAAAAGGCCGTGCCGTGGGCCGTGTCGACGGCCCATGGGCCGCATGGCCATATATAATTAGAGATCAGAAACATTAACGAAAGTAATAATGCTTGTATAGAGCTCGTTAACCCTGAGTAGCTCAGTGTGCTCATCTGATCCGGCCCAAGTGGCCAAGTCATCATCATCTGCACGTTTAGTGGCCCAGTATGCGGACAATACGGCCTTCTCTCAGCCCAGCTACGCAGCTCCGCCTCTGTCCCTTCTCCTGGTCATCCGCATCGCCGCTCGCCGCCTTGCCGGGCAGCCTAACGCCGTGACGCGCACAGCCCTTTGCCGCCGCCATGCTGCGCCTTCGAAATAGCCTCTTCCCTCTGCTCCGCGCCGCCTCCCCACTACCGTCCCCCATCCACTGCCGCGCGTGCCGCCTCCTCTCAACACTCAACCTCCACCTCCACTGCCACTGCCCCCACGCCCTTCTCCCTCAAGGACTACCTCGTCGCGTCCTGCGGCCTCGCCCCAGCCCAAGCCCGTGAGGTGTCCAAGAAGGCGTCCCGCGACGCATCATACCGTGGATCCGGGAGACCATTAGAGGAATTCTCCTACTCTCACCTATACTCTGCCTCCAACCCCGATGCTATCCTCGACCTGCTCTTTGGCGCTGGCCTCTCCCGCGCCGACATCACCGCCATCATCTCCACGGACCCGCTGCTCTTCCGTGCGTCGGTGACGAACATCGCTACCCGCCTTGCTGCTCTCCGCGACCGCGTCGGTCTGTCTGCTCCCCAGATAGCTCGCTTCCTCTGGGTCAACTCACGTGCTCTCCGAAGCTGCGACGTGGTTCCAAAGCTCGAGTTCTTCATATCCTTCTATGGCTCGTTTGAGCAGGTCCTGGTGGACGCAAAGAAGTGCAATACCCTCCTCTCGGCTTCCAAAGAGAAGGTTGCTGCCAAGCTTGAGTTCTTTAAGAGAACCTTTGGATGTTCTGAGTACGAGGCTTCTATCGCAGTGTCCAAGATGCCAGTTATATTAGGATTGTCTAACGAAATTCTTCTGCGCAAGATTGAGTTCCTAGTCAATGAGGCTACGATGGAGCCACGGTACATTGCGGAAAGGCCTATCCTACTCATACAGCCTGGAGAAGCGGCTAGTGCCCTGACATTATGTCATAGACGCGGTGAAATTGCCTCGGGGCTCAGATGAGCCCCCCGCGCTGGCCGCTAGATGAACGAAACGGGATGGAACTAATTTGCTTCCGCGCGGCCAAACTATGAACAAAGCAATCCCGTAATCATCAACGTTTAGGCAGCGACGACATGCCAGCGCATTTATTGCACATTTATTGTCAGGGAGAGGACTGATGCACACCCGGTGGGTGCAGTAGCGGACCGCGTGAAGCCGTCGCCGTCGTCCTTCCACCATGTATTCCCCGCTGCCGCCGCATCCCTGATTCCCGTCGCTACTGCCAACTGCGTCAAACCGCCGACGCAGCACTCCACCACGCATCCTCGCCGCGTCTAGCACCTTGTCATCCACAGCTGCCACCACCGCCGCCGCGTTGGTCGGGGCCCTCCCAGGGAGCACGCCGGCGCCCATGGAGCCCACCCTTAGCGTCTCTATGACCGTGGGGTTGTCGTCCGTGGCTTCGCCCATGGCCCGTCCAGCGGCGGCGGCAAGCGCACACGCCCCCGTCGCACTTCGCCCACGCCCCTCCTTCTCCTCCGTCGCGGGCGACGGCAGGATCCAAGGACGAGACCACGCGACGCTCGATCTCAAGGGCGATGTATGCGCCGGCGGGGTTGCCATATAGGAAGAATTTTGCACGAAGGCCGCTAGAATTCCCATATATAAACCGCACCCTGAATTGAAAAGTATACACTCAGACGATTTCTCCCTAGGACCCTTTCCATTCTCTCAATTCTTGCATGAGACCCTTGGCAGGATTTGAGAACAGAGGAGCATCGGAGCTCATCGTTCTTGATTGGAGGAAGCTCGTCGGCGGCAGTGGAGTGGATGCGAAGCACGAGCAGACCCGCGCGCACCAGATGGAAGCATTAGCGCCTTGGTGGGGCCCGAGGTGGAGGTTTGAGCCTCAACCACGCACGCCTCGGCAGCGAGCCACCTCAAGCGAAGGGTGCGGGAGGTGCGGCGTAAGGTAAGGGAGATGCTTCAGTTGTCGGTTGAGGACAAGGAGGCACAGAGAAGGAGGAACACTGGCGGTGGAGCTCTGTCAGCCCGGCCATGGCGAAGGACGCCTGCGCACAGCGCGCGCACACAACAGCTAGTGAGGGCGAGCGAACTTGGGCGGCGAGGACGAGCGTGACGACGCAGATGGGGAAGCTCCTGACGTGATCTTCGCCGCACCAGACCAATCGCCGGAGATGGCCGCGCTTGCGCCGGCACAAGCCAACGTGGATCCTAGCTCCAACCAGCAGTAGTGAAAGCTGTGGTGCACGCCGTCGTCCATGGCGGGGCTCTGGACCAGCAGCATGTCGGCGAGGAGCTGCACCTGCAATTTATCAGACTGACCCATCAAAAGAGATACAAGTACTACCTAACGGGTACAATGGAGAATAAATGCGCCCACAAACCACATCCGTAACACAAAACATATAATGACCCAGCCATCTCATATGTCAAAATAAAATAGTTAGAATGCACGGCATGGAGGCCAACCCATCCGTCATTCAACCATTTCTTTTGAATATAGATGCTTGGGTCAACGTAACACTTAGGCAACCTCACTTGGCAGAGCAGAGGAGGTGTTGTGGGGGACCTCCACTCACTCATCTACAAAGCCAGACAATATTTATAGTCTATCATAACTTCTAGGGTCCTACAAACCAAAACAAGATAACTGTAAGAACAAAGTATCACCGCAACAAGGTCAGCACATAAACAATGCAATACCAACCAACATAAACCAACTCCCAACCTTACCTTAGGTCCCTGAAAGCTTTCTCAACATAGATATGTCAAAGACATTGTGCACACCCCCATTGAATTTGCGAACTGCAAATGATTGGCCAAGCTGCCTACGGGGGCTATAAAATTAAATGGATCAATATGTACCTTGGGCTAACTTTGCTTGTAGTAAGAAACCTAACATACCTTCTGTCGGTGATGCTCCAAGAAGTACCTTGTCCCCCATTGAAAACTCTAGGTCCCATCTTCTAACTTCAACATAGATCGTTTGTCAACTTTGATTAAGCAGCTATCAAATTTGTTGTGTTTCTTGCACTTTTTAGATGTCTCTTGAACCCAGTCCGGACCAACCTAAGACCTCTCACCCAAAATTCTAAACATATCAGAGAGCTACATCATCCATACAAAAATCTCATACAGAACCATTAGATACTATCTTGGTAACTGTTATTATAAGCAAATTATTGAAAGCTAAATTATCCTCCCAACTACCTTTTCGAGGGAAAGAAACACAAGCACAAAGCATGTCCTCTAAGGTCTGAATGGTATGCTCTGATTGATCATCAGTCTGTGAGTGAAAAGTGGTGCTAAGTGTGTGATTGTGCAGCAAGCACTTTGTAGACTTCACCAAAAAAAAGGAGACAAGTGTTGGTTTCTAATCTAAAATAATGACTTTGCCACACCATGTAGTCTCACCACTTCCTTGATATACATGCGAACCTAATATTGTGTAGAGAATTGTTTGCATAGGAATGAAACGTGCAGCTTTGGTAAGTCTACACACAGCATCCCATATAGCATTTGCAACTCGAGGCAAGAGTTAAGCCAACTATGGAGTCAATAGTAATATGTTCCCATTTTTATTCAGATTCTCCAATGATTTTAGTAACCCAACAAGAGGCCTCCAATGCTTATCCATCACCCTTCTAAAACAAAAAAATGATGCCACATATATAAAAAAATCAACTTTTATCTGCTTCCATGAAAAACACTATTTCAATTATCTATACACTTAGACTCACCTAGGTATAATGTATACTGAGAATATGAGTTCCCCTTAAAATCTTAACCTTCCTCTCAGCATTTTTGTGGCATACAAGGATAACTGAAGGTTTACCTAGCTCAATGCTTGTCAATAGCATGAGTAAGAAAATTCTACAGTTATATGACTCACATGCTCCCACATTGGTGATTGTCAATAACTAAGTCCTTGTGTGCAACACCAATAAAGCAGATAAAACAGAATCAACATTGTCCAAGCCAACAATCAATGAAATGCGTGCCTTAGAGACACATGTCCTATAGAGAGCATTTTTAATAACTCCTGCCTTAAAAATATGATATCAAATAGCCAAATCATAATCTTTTACCAACTCTAGACACATAATATGCCTCAAGCTTAGCCTTTTTCGATTAAATATATACAGACTCATGGCCTATAAGGGTATCATAGGGCTCCCCATAAAGATAATGCTTCCAATTCTTCAAAGCAAATACCACAACTCCAAATCATCTCTAGGATAATTCTCCTCATGCTTCCTCAAATGTCTAGATGCATAATTGATAACCCTACCTTGATGAGCATAGAACTTGTAATCCAGCAGATCAAAGATTAATATGAGAAACATCGTAAACATTTGCCACACTTAGGAAGAAGCCAAAATTAAGCATTCTCCAACTTCTCCTTTAGAGTGTGAACGCTTATCTCATAGTCAATAATCCAAACAAGTGGAGCACCCTTCATAGATGGCATTGTCATAGGCTTAGCAATATTAGAGCAATCATGAACAAACTGATGATAGTATCCAACAAGTCCAAAAAAATTTTGAACCTCTAAAATAGTAGTCAACCTATGCCATACCACCACTAAAATTCTTTGGATCAACAATAATACTATTTTGGTTAGAAACATGCCCAAGACATTCTCAAAGAGCCAAAGCATGTATGTATTTTCTATGGCTATATTGTCTCATTCTAGAAGAATGGACCATTGTAGGCACTTTGTGTTGACAACAGATTTTAGCAAATCCAGATAATTCGGAGCATCGGCTATTAGCAGCATTAGCAGGGCTCACTTGCGACGAATAT
>CM041628.1:13384356-13445849 GCA_023333625.1 Bothriochloa decipiens
TTATATTTGCACGGACAAGTCAGAGAAGGAAGCTTCATTAGCAAGGAGTGTTGATGCAAAATTATATCTGCAAACACACCGGGCTAATACCCGAAATCGATATCTGAAGCGTGCCAGTCGATTTGACCTATTAATCGACAAGGATGATAAATTTGAATAAGATCTGAACGAGATGACAGCGATACGCCCGAACGTCAAAGCTCAGAAGGTATTCGATAACTGTTGAACAGATCAGAGAGACGACAGCGATACGCCCGGACGTCAAAGCCTGAATCGTGCTCGGTAGACGCGGAACCTGCAAGGTCGCCGGAGATCAAGTTGATGCAGCCCGTCGATTCTTGAAAGAACTCGTTGAAAAAGAAAAGGTATTTGGCGAAGTCGCCGAAAAGTAAAGTACTGGTAAAGGTAAATAAAAAGTAGATTGGTTTATTGATGCTAGGATATCCATTACAATGCCCTTCGGCATATATTTATACTCTACTAATCAAAAGAGTCCTAATTTAATACGTAAAGCTCAAATATAGAAGAAATAAACTAATTCCTTATACAAACTCTATTTATTGAAAAAGAAATAAAACTTGTATAGGAGCTGGACTTAAAGCCCTCTGGCTTCATCGGCAATGTACGAGATCAACATATCCTTCATCGGCAACCACCCATCGGCAACTCAGAAGCAATGCTGAAGAACAATCACCCTCTTGCCGATTTAGTTCAGTCTCCCGATCCTTATTGACACGTGCCAAAAAACGGTGTCAACACATGCCCCCAATTTTGGAGTATAAAATACTTTATGTGCCGAAATTTCCTCCAGGTCATGATTACCCAAACCGCTTGAACTTCTCCTCGAGAGTTGCGCACGTGGTAGTGGAAATCCTGTACCAACAGGCCCATATAATGCTTTCTCCACCGCGGCCCATTTTTCATCTGTAATTCAAACCCTAGCTTTTCTCTTTCCAGCGGCGACATCAACAGGCGATCCTTCCACGAACTCGATCGTCGGCGATCCTTAGCCTCCATTAGCATTCTTTGTCTTCTTCAATCTTCATCGCGGCCATGGCTATCCTCTTTGACGTACCCAAGGTTAATCTTCTTCCTTACCCGTCCTCCGATGTTTTTCCTTTTCTGCGCAGTTCATGATTCCTCTTTATTTTAATCTTTAATCTCAGGAACTTTGCAATAATCTCCTTATCCCAACGCATCAAAATCACTTTATCTGCCTAGGCCCAATGGGAAATCTAGAACCAATCGACATCATAAACGCAGAAACCAATCGAATCCCCTTTAGAGCTCAGAATTTTGATTTGGGATTCTGGACTCATACCTTTCGATCTTGGCCGAAAACCACCAAGGGATGGAAAGACTGGTATTTGAGGGTCACAAGGCCAATGGAGCTATATTGGGCGGAACATAGATTAGAACAGTGCATCAGATTATCTATTGCCGATATAGAGAGGAATGAGTCACTGTTAATTGCCGCCTCCTATTTCTGGTTTGATACTCTGAATGCCTTCATCTTCAAACATGGACCAGCTTCTCCAACCATTGCCGATGTGTATATGCTCACTGGCTTGGACATCTCATCTGCCGATGACAACGCACTGTTCCAGAGAAAACCTGAGCATCGGCTGACTACCAGGAACATTGGCGGCTGGACTGGTTATATTAGTGAGTATAAGAAATCCGGTTCAGGCAGTCACAGGGAGCATTCAGCTTTTTTGAATATGTGGCTTGAGAAATTTATTTTCTGCGGCAGAATAGTTGGACCGACCAACATGCACCTTCCTGCAGCAGAGATGTTGGCTAGTGGCGTCAGACTCCCACTGGGCCGATACCTCCTTGGCTCAGTCTACCATCTCCTTCACCAAGTGTCACAAAGGCTGCTGCAAGGCAAATCCATCGGCCATCTGGGGGGCCCTTGGTGGTTCATCAATATGTGGTTGAACGCCCATATGCACAAGTATTTCCACATTGATCTGTTCGCCCAGCGATTCCCTCGAAGTCTTCCTGAAGATTATCAACTCGGGGAAGAAGAATCGGCAACGTGCCCCCCTATCAACTTTGGAGAAGCACTGGCAGTATTACCAGGGGCAGAGGCAAATAGAGTCCAGATTGGCAATCTCTTCCACAGATTCTACATCGGCATCCCTTCTGAGCTTCGGGCCTGGGTCCCGTATGTTGATGAAGAAGCGAGATTCCCTCTTTCCTTTAACCTTATCGATGAGGCTTTGAACAAAGATGCCGACATTCTTAATGCAATAATCACCCCCCGTGCCATCCCGGTTAACATATTTGGAAGCGGGAAGAACATTAATCCCACATACGAGTTCTATTATCCATCGGTAGCAGCAAGACAACTAGCTTTTGGGAAACTGCCCATCAACCTCTGCTTTGCCGATGTGATTAAACCGAGAGAGACTATTGCGAACCATGTGGATTGGCACAAGATTGTTACTCTCCTTCCCGATGTCGATACCTCTAATGTCGATCTAACCGATTGGGTACCGGCTTCTTTTGTCACCGAGTCCTTCAAATTATGGTGGCAAGAATGGAAAGAGCAACTATTCTTTGCATCTCCTCATCTTTACTGGAATCTCATTGATTCCGATCATGCCATCCCTGCCGATGCGGTAAGTCTGACCCTCTGTACTTCTTTCAACTCCCTTTTAATCCATCGGCAACTAACCCCTTTTTAACAGGTCGATGACCCAGTTCCAACACTAAGTAAGAGCGGCAAGGTCATACGGCTGCAGCCTATCTCCCCAGTATCCATCATTGGCTATAAAGCTCCTTCGCTAGACACTATGATGGGTCGTGGTCGTTCCAAGAAGAGCACCAAATCGATCGCATCCTCGGCACAGACATCTAAGGTAATCATCTCACTCTCTTTTGTAGATGCCGATTGCTGTGATTTACCGATTTCACATTTCAGGGCGTGAGTTCTACACCAATGGAATCTTCATTGGTAACCCGACCTTCGTCTCCACCTGCAGCACCTTCGTCACCACACCTCGTCGTCCTTGATGATTCTCCAGAGGTATTCTTTATTTAAACCTTGATCATTGGATCGGCACTTTTACTCATCTGTTTCTCTTGCAGCACCAAGTAATTGCATCGGCAACCGTCCCAAGTGTACCGATTCCTCAGCCTTCCATTGCCGATGCCCCCCAGCCATCTGACGCTGATATTTTACAGCACAAGCGTAAGGCTTCATCGGGCGAAGAATCACAATCAAAGTGGGCAAGATTTACACTATTATCGGCGTCCTCGCCTCGCCCGATATCGCCTGACGTATCTGTGCAGACTTCTCCATCGGCAACTGCTCTTCCATCGGCCATTGTACCTATACAAGGATCTTCATCAGCACCGGTGTCGCAGCAGCAACCAATCGAGGTACCAACACAAGAAACGTCATCGGCAATTATACCTGAGGTTGCTTCTTCGAGCCAAAGACGAGAGATTGCCTTGAAACAGGTAAGTTAACTCCCTTAGATAACCTTTAACACTTTGGGTTCTTCTGCTGACATCACCTGTTCCTTTTTAGGAGCAAGATTCCCCCGATAGTCTATTTTCCTTCTCTATCAGTGGGATTGTTCCCGATGATGAAGAGCCTGAAGAAAGGTCTGCTCCAGCCCTTGAAGTTCTGTCATCTGAAACCAAGTCAAAGCTGGAGACACTATTATCCTTGCTGCAACAGGAGACCTCTTTGCTGATCCAGGATTCTGATTCCGCAAGAGCAACTTTTAAAAGAATTCGAGGTCATATTCCTGCCGATGTCGAGGAAGCACTCTTCCAAGCTGCACATCTGGAGAGTCGGCAGTTGCAGTATCAGAGGGCTGCCCAGCGGATTACCGATAGAGCTATTCAGGAAAAACTCCAGGAGGATATGATGAAGCACAACCAATTTGCCGATGAGAAGCACAAAGACATTGGTAAACTAGAAGCCTCCTGTGTAGATCTGGAAGACAAGATTGCTCAACTATCGGTAAGAAGAGAAGCCCTGCTAGTGGAGCTGATACAGATTGAAGGAGCCTTGGACGCAGCAAATCAGGAGAAGGCCCAGATGCCTGAAGCTGTCAAGACTCTTCAGCAAGAAAGGGACAATCAAGTCCTCAAGATGCTGGCGCTTAAGAAGAAGATCAAGCCAGTTGAGGGCAATGCCGATGAAGACGCAAAGATACTAGAGGAAGCCGACCAAATTCGCCTGCGTGCGATATCAACCATCCGTTCATTGTTGAACTTATGAACCTTCTTCCTCATCGGCAATGTAATGCATCGGCAATTTGTAAAACTTCACATTAACGTAGCGCCGATACACTCTCTTTGAACGAGCACTTTATCTATTTTCTTCTTTTTTATTGGCAAGTGCTAAGAATCTCATCGGCAATAGGAAAACCATGTTGATGTCTGCCGATGGACCTTCACTTTTGCGCTTCAGCCGTCATACTTGAGTTTTTGCTCCATGGGAATTTTCCTCTTTGTGCTCACGTTGCATCTTCCTCTTTTGAGTCTTCGTTAGACCTTTAGGGCACCATTGAGGAAGCTTCGTCTTCCAGACGGGTTGATAAATTTTTGCACTTGAACCTAGGCATTTTGTATTGGGATCCTTGTAGAATACTGTTTCATCAGGGACTCCTACATGGGTCATCTCCTCGAGCTCCCCTTGATTCATCAGCAAACAGTCAGCATGCCTGCCCAATCTTTCATGCACACTGGTTCTGCCCCCTAGACGATCATGTACCGATACCCTCTCTCTGATCGGCTTACCGAAGTATCTACTCCGATCACCATAGCGCGGTCTTCTTTTTGCCCGATCGGCTCGATCATAACCATTGCACTCGGGGCAACTATCAACAGTAGGAAATTTAATGCCTTCTTCCCAACAATAGATGAAGAAGGGGCATCTCCAATGGTCTTCGTGCCGATGCCACGCTTCCCAACGCAACTCCTCTTGCCGATGCCGATAGCGGTCACTTGGAATTCTATACGGAGCTGGTCTAGGAGGCCTTCTTGAACTATTGCTTTCTTCAACTATATCTTTCCCCTTCAAGTCATCGGTAGTTGCTTGATTTCTAGGATCTACCGATGCTCTCCTCTTAGCGCTTACCAATGTTAACACTTTGGTCTTGTTTACAGCCTCCACTATGTTTGCTGGGAAAGGATGTTGATCAATCTTCATCAGCCTCTAAGCTTTAGAGTTGTCAAACTTGATCCTCCCAAATTCAATTGCCGATTGCAACTACTGTCTGAAAACCTTGCAGTCATTGGTACTGTGCGAAGTTGCATTATGAAATTTACAGTACCTTATCTTCTTCAGCTCATCTGCCGATGGAATCACATGATTGGGTGACAGCTTGATTTGGCCCTCTTGAAGCAGTAGATCAAATATTCTATCGGCCTTTGTGACGTCAAACGTGAATTTCTCTGGCTCTTTCTGACCAAAAGGACAAGATAAAGGTTTTTTACCATTTACCCACTCAGCCAGGCCGATAGTTGGTTCTTCATCTGAATCTGATTCCTCTGCCTCTTCTACAAAGGACACCTTCTTGTTCCAGCTCTTCCTATATTCTGGGGCTTGAGCACCTTGATCAGAGATCCTCTGCACAATATGGCTTAAGCTTTCAAACTCCTGAGAATCATATTTGTCCCTGAGATACGGCAACAAACCCTAAAACGCCAAACCAGCTAACTGGCGGTCATCAAGCACTAGGCTGTAGCACTTGTTCTTCATGTCTCGAACCCTTTGCACAAACCTCTCTACCGATTTGTCGCTTCGCTGTCTTAATTTCATCAAATCGGTAAGCTTCTTTTCATGGACACCAGCAAAGAAGTACTTATAAAATTATCTTTCTAGATTGGTTCAAGTAAGAATAGAGTTCGGTGGCAATGATATAAACCACGCGAATGCTGATCCAGACAAAGAGGACGAGAATAAACGAATCCTCAACTCATCCCTGTTCGCTGCTTCCCCGCACTGGATGATGAATCGGTTAATGTGCTCCATTGTTGACGTATCATCTTGCCCAGAAAACTTAGTGAAATCTAGCACCTTGTACCAATTCGGGAAAGGAATTGAATCATAAGATGAAGGGTACGGAGTCCGATAAGAGTAAGTATCGATCTTAGGCTGAATCCCAAATTATTCTTTCATCACTTCTGCAATCTTATCGGTCAAGAGTGCATCCTGATCTTGCCGATGCACTGGCTGGATCTCTACTGGAGGCGTTGGCTGATATGCTTCTACATACCCCTGTGGCATTTGGCTTGGATGAATCGGTATATTCACGACACCAATCTGCGGAGTAAAGTTCATCGGCTGTTTTGCCGATGCTTGTTCCTGGAAAGTTGTCTGTGGACTATACCGTTGAGTTCCCATTGCTTGGTAGCTTGGCTGAATAGCAGATTGCTGAACTGGCGCTTGCCCTGACCAATTGAGATTGTAACTCATCGGCACCTGACTTGCCGATGGCTGATAGCTTGCAGACAATTGATGCTCTTGTATAGATGGATGATAGCCAGCATAATTGCCCTGAATTGCAGGTAATCCAGACTGAGATATGAATGGTACCACGGGCTGCTCTGCAGTGGAAGCTCTCTGTTGAACTGGTAGAGATTAGTCAATGGATTCGCATAAGATATCTGTTGCGGAGGTGCGTAGAATCCCATTGACAATGGCAGTATAGCAGGAGGTACAGTAGAATAATGCGGCACTTGAGCCACCGGCCGAATTGGAGTAGCCGATGTCATTGGACCCTTCCCTGCTACATCATGCACTTAAGGCAGTCCAGGGTTGGCAGTAGATGGACCTGGAGGCATACCGTATCCCCACCAATTAGCAGCAGTTTGACTATGTTGACCTGAAGGACCTGACATTGCCGATGCTGATAGATCTGTGCTCAACTGAGCACTAGGCCTCTCCTGAGATGTTAGATCTGATCCTATCGGTGTGGCTTCAATGATGGATGGTCCTGATATAGCTGGAAGAGTAGGCGCTTCCATACTCTCAACGGCTGGAGTTGCCGATGGAGTACTGGTAGATGCCGATCCCGGCTGATGATATGCCGGTCCGACATACCCTGGTGCTTGTCCGTCCCTTAACGTTTGCACAACAGCATTGTAGACAGTATTGGACAGCACGGTGGAGTGGTTGATCAAAGCTTGATTTAATGCAGAATTAACCATCTCCTGTAATTTACCAGGGTTAGAGTCAAAGGTTACCTGCCGAGGCAACGGCAGATCTTGCTTCTGGATGATTTCTCCGCCCCTGTTCTTGCTGAAAGACTTCAAGCAGAGCTGCCTGTAATCCTCCATAGCTTTTTCCATGGCTTGCTTCTGATCCTCCTTGAGATCTGACTCTGATATTTCAATGATGTTTTCTGGATTGATATCAGTAGGATTCTTCATGATAGATCTGTTGACTTGGTCCCACCGAGCGTGCCAAAAGATGTGTTGATGCAAAATTATATCTGCAAACACACCGGGCTAATACCTGAAATTGATATCCGAAGCGTGCCAGTCGATTTGACCTGTTAATCGACAAGGATGATAAATTTGAATAAGATCTGAACGAGACGACAGCGATACGCCCGGACGTCAAAGCTCAGAAGGTATTCGATAACTGTTGAACAGATCAGACGAGACGACAGCGATACGCCCGGACGTCAAAGCCTGAATCGTGCTCGGTAGACGCGGAACCTGCAAGGTTGCCGGAGATCAAGTTGATGCAGCCCGTCGATTCTTGAAAGAACTCGTTGAAAAAGAAAAGGTATTTGGCGAAGTCGCCGAAAAGTAAAGTACTGGTAAAGGTAAATAAAAAGTAGATTGGTTTATTGATGCTAGGATATCCATTACAATGCCCTTCGGCATATATTTATACTCTACTAATCAAAAGAGTCCTAATTTAATACGTAAAGCTCAAATATAGAAGAAATAAACTAATTCCTTATACAAACTCTATTTCTTGAAAAAGAAATAAAACTTGTATAGGAGTTGGACTTAAACTACAATACTAAAAATCGTAAGCTTCGTGTCGCCGATCCGCTGTCCGCTCCCATCACGATGAAGTCATCTCCTTATCGGCACATCCCTGGCATCGGCAACGACCTTCTAGCCTTCCTGCCTATCTTATCGGCAACAGCCCTCTAGCTTCATCGGCAATGTACGAGATCAACATGTCCTTCATCGGCAACCACCCATCGGCAACTCAGAAGCAATGCTGAAGATCAATCACTCTCTTGCCGATTTAGTTCAGTCTCCCGATCCTTATTGACACGTGCCGAAAAACGGTGTCAACACACTATGATTGAAGTGACACCTCTCCACAACTAGCTCTTTGACTTACTAAATAAGATGGCAAAACATTATACCTCCTTCAGAACTAGCAAACAGAGCTGGCTAAGGAATCACATATAGTGTAACACCCTAACCCAGGGCTTAATAGGATTAATAGGATACTCATATCATCAATTGTAACTTCTTTTTTGGAAGCCATCTCCAAAAAAAACTCCAAAGTTAAGCGTGCTTGGCTTAGAGCGATGGGTGACCGACCGGGAAGTCCCTTTCCGGGTGCGCATGAGTGAGGACAAAGTGCACAGAAAAGACTGGTGTTGGTCTGTGAGGGCAGTCTATAACCTAGTAAGCTGCCAGATGTAAGCGGGCCCGGTCTCGAGGAGGCGAGACGTTACAGATGGTATCAGAGCCGACCCTTGCGGTTTTACGGGCGCGTGTGTCAGTGCGCAGGCATGGTGTGCATGGTGTAACACCTCTGGTGTTATATTAACTAAAACCTGCCATGTCATCATATGCACTGCAAAGCATTCATGATTAGGTCAACCTTGATGTGCATTAACTAAAATAAGTTTATATTTCATAGGTTGATTGTGTTTCTGGAATGTATTGTCACATAAAATAATAAAACCCTACTTTCGAATGTCATCTCAAATACTTAGTTTATATTCTATGTATTTGAGGTGTAAACCGTGTTTATACTAGTGTCAACCATAGTGTATAAATCTAAGTCCAACCCTAAAAATGATTTTAATATTTGAAGTTCAGTTTGGATTTCAAAGCTTATTCCCAAGTCTTGCATTTCAAATTTAAATTTAAATTGGAAAGCTATAAAATATTTTTCAAAAGTCAACTTGGTCAACCAAGGGTGTCATTAGGTCATTGACCTAAAAATATCCTTGGATGATGTATGTGATCACTAATAACCAACCAATTAAATTAGAAACCAAATTGAGTTTGAATTTGGTTTCAAAAACCCTTTATTTCAAAACCTAGTTTTATCCCCTTTTCTATAATTCAAAATCTATAAGGAATTTGGGGATACTCTAAAAAGATAGTTTGTAGATCTTGACAAGAGCTACAAAGTTGGTATGTAAATTTTTTCAAGTTTCCATAAAGATTTTCAAATAAATTTGAAAATATAGTTTTCCAGCATTTGTCCCCTTTTGATTTTAAAACCATAATTCAAAAATTATGGATAATTTGGAAAAACTTTGCATATGAAAAAGGTTTGGATTGAAAAATTTAAATATTTTATAGTTTTTAAGATTTTTCAAATTTTATTGAAAAATCAAAAGTAATTTCAAATGTTTGTTTCTAGGGTTTTATTCCCCTTTTGAATTTGAATTCATATTTCAAAATCCAAATAGAATTTGAGGATGCTAGTTAAATGAAAAGTGTAGCTCTTTAAAAGTTATGCAAATGATATTTTTGGAGATTTTCAAGTTCTTATATAAATTTTGGAGTAATTTGAAAATTTCGACGAGTGGCATTTCTGTAATTTTCTTGAACAGCACCGAGACCTATCATCGGCCGCCATAGCCGGCTTCTCAAGCCGTGCCGCCATCCACCGCCGCACATGCCATGGCTGCCAGCGTGCTCCTGGACACGCGAAGCTTCATCGTCGTCGTGTCGCCCATCCACACCTCGCCTCTGGCCTATAAATAGCAAGCCGGCCGCCACTTCCCTTCTTCTTTTCCCTCTGCCGCCGCCGCCGACGACCTCGCTCCGCCGCTTCAATTCGCCGTCGTCGATCCACCGTTGCTCAATTGCTCTTGCCATAAGCTCCGCCTTCACCTTGCGCTTCCTCTGGGCCAGTTCATGCCCGCTCTCGCCGTCCGAGTTGCCCGCACGACGTTGTCTTCCTCGCGACCGGTCGTCGAGCCGCCGCGAGCTTCCCCGCCGTCCACCGCCGCCAAGGTGGAAACCATATTTCCTTTAACCCTCTCATCATGCTCTCCGTGCTATCTTGCTCCTCATGCGCACCGTGGTTCGTTCTCTGGTACACAGGACACGGCGTGACGCCGTCCTTGCCACCGGAGCGCCGCCGCCCCCCATCAGCGCCACCGTCCACAGCTCGACTCAGCCACTTCGAGCTTTCATTAGCGTGCGCACTAGACCCGTGGTGAGCTCCTGCATCTGTTGGTGCCCTCAATTTCTTGTATTCCACGCCGTAATCGTCGGTCACCGTGCGTCGCCCCCCGGCGTGACCTTGCCGCTCCGCCGCGCGCGTAGCCGTTGCGGTTGGGGTTCAAATTGGGTTCCATCTTGTTGACGTTGTGACCGCAAGAGTGTGCAGCTCAGGTCCATGCACTCGCCGTCGCCGAAAATCACTCCGGTGAGCGTTACGGCCGCGCCCGAGCTTCGCCGCGCCGCCATGGCCGCCGGCGTGGGTGCCGCCGTCTCCCGCCGCTCCATTAGCTAGCCTAGGAGCTTTGTCTTGTTGTGCTGAGCCTGCAGGACCAAGCCCCGACGCCGGAGACCTCGCCGCCGGTGAGATAGCCGCCGGTCAATCGCCGTCGCCGTCGGGTCATCGCGGGGAGAGAAAAAGGATTTTCTTTTTTCTTTTTCCAAAAAATGTTTTAAATGCTATTTTCTTTAGAAGATCATAGTAATTCATGTATAGTTCCAACAATTCTAAAAATTTTTGTGTATATTCTTTATGAGGTCATCTACCTAGGAAAAATATGAAATGTCAAATTTGAGTAATTTTTGAATAAGTTAAAATTAGCTCTTTTAATTGAAAAATAGACCTTCAATGATTTTTAATAAATAAAATAATTGGCTTTTAATTCTGAAATTTGTTTTGCCATCTAGTTAGACCAAGAGATTTTTAAAATGAAATTTTGAGCTTAATTAGACAAACTTAATTTTTATACCTTTATTTTATGCTTTTAAATAATTAATTAATCCTGTTTAATTAAGTTAATCATTATAGGAATTGTTTGACTTTGGGATTGATTGATGACCTTGGATCATTAACCCTAATGACCTTTGGCACTTAAATTAATTATTTGTGCTTATGTTAATCATATCATTAGGGCTTAATCAACGTTATTTCATGTGTTTAATAACTTTCTTAAATAATGTAGTTAACCCTAATGAACTTAGCAAGTAAGTTTCAGTTGGCTTGTAACTTTACCGTGAAGAAAAGTTGTACTCAAGCCTTTAATCTGGTTGTGCATCCATCGAGCATCATGTTTACTATTCAATCATGTTGAAGCATATCATTGTATCGTATAGTTTCCGATAACGGAGAGTTTAACGTTGTCGCCCCAGATTTGAAGGAAGAGCAGACTCTGGAGATTAGAATTGATCCAGAGTTCGAGACCATCTACCCCGAATACCAAGGCAAGCCCCGGATGCATTCAAACCCTGTTCTATTTTATAAAAGTTTTACCGCTTCAGTTATGATATGTTGCATTAAGTAATAGGAGTTGAGTGAAAACCCACCAACTGCATTACCTGTCTTACTTCCATAATTCCTTGTTACCTGTTCTAAAAGATGCGTAGTAATGCTTAGCCCTACTTAATTAATTAAGTGTTCAAAGTAAAAGAATGAAAAAGATGAGTTTGGCTTTATCTGTTGAAATCATGATGATAGTTAATAAATCGAGTCCGGACGGCTAACTTGCATTGGGAACGGAGTCCCTCTGTAGTGTTTTTGTCTGTTGATGCCCTAGGTCTCGTGTCGATGGTGAACTGGTGATATCGAGAAACTAGAAATCCACATGCATGAAGTGATATACTGATGGTTAGAGCCAGGTATATCATGGAGTGACATATAGTGGGCCAGAGTCCCCACATATGTCATAGTGTGTTATACTGTGGGTTTAGGTTCCCATGTATATCGGTACACTGGGTCGAAGTGCTCACGTGTATCATGTGGTGATATATGGCTGCGGTTGTTATCCCGGTATATCGGTTCATCTGATATGCTTAGGAGTTAGAGTCTCCTGTATATCAGTGATCTAGGTCCCAGCTGGGTATATGAAAATGGATTCGAATCGCCGTTGCTTCTCGGAGAAGAAGACTCGATCGGTGTTCATCATTGTAGTAACAACTTGAATAATGAGTAAGGTTTAAGAAGTAAGTTGGTTGGTAATTTTGATCTTGAACAAGACAGCTTTTCTTTCTTTCTAGCTTTTCTGCAAAATTTCTTATCTCCTGTAAACCTTACCTTGTCCCTCTAGCCTGCATTTCCTGAGTCTTCACCCCTCTTTTTCGTCGGGTCAGTCTTGTTGAGTACTTTTGTACTCAGGGTTTGTTGAACCCTTGTTGCAGGTGAGCCTCATGGGCAGGAATGCTTCGCATCCTGCTGCATGACAGTCGTCGAGGAAAGTGACGGCGAATAGGATATCTCGCTCTTGGGCAGAGCATATAATCAAGGTTGAAGTAATAAGTTATATTGTTATTCCACTGCTACTATGGTTTGTAATAATTCAACTTATGATTTGTAAGGTTTGAACTAAACGGTTTGTAAATTTATGTTATTGTAATCCTTCCGCTCGTTTACTCTGATGTATATTATTTGTATAAAACTGTTGTAATACTGCAATGTCTCTTTGTAATGATTGATCCGGCTCGGAGAATGGTGGATGATTCGGGATTTACCCGACAGACCTTTTATGTTTTATGGAACACATTCATGGTTATTTGGAGTCTATTTAGATAATAATCATGCGTGTGGGCCATAGGATTTAGGAGGTTCTGCCACACATGGCTGGTGTGGATCCAGAGTGGTCACACAGCATAGCACATGCGCTGGCACTGGACACACGGAGGTGGCCAAGAGGGGACGTTCCTGGCCTGGGATTGATCGATGAGAACGTCGATCTCTTAAGGGGGGTGAGATTGTAACACCCCAACCCAGGGCTTAATAGGATTAATAGGATACTCATACCAACAAGTTGCAACTTCTTTTTCAGAAGCCCATCTTCAAAAAAACTCCAAAGTTAAGCGTGCTTGGCTTGGAGCGATGGGTGACCGACCGGGAAGTCCCTTCTCGGGTGCGCATGAGTGAGAACAAAGTACACAGAAAAGACTGATGTTGGTCTATGAGGGCAGTCTATATCCTAGTAAGCTGCCAGATGTAAGCTGGCCCGGCCTCGAGGAGGCGGGACGTTACATATAGGTCCATGGAAATAACACTAGCCAAACATTATGCTCTCTTCTCATATGGAATCCAATCTCATGACTTCGCTTTTATGAATGGAACAAACCTTTGTGGTGTAGCAATCATGCCAAATACTTCATACAACCAGTGTTGCTACTCATATCAAAACTTCGATCCGAACAAACCACTTATCCAAAATCCTTAGTTAACTCCTCAGCGATGATCCTAGAACATGTAAAGATACATCCTCTATGCCCTAAATCTTTAGATGAAGAACTAAATTTACTTCCTCATTGTGGCAGAACCTCCTAAATTATATGGCCCACACGCACCTATCATTGTCTCAAAGACTTCTCATAGCCATGCATATGTTCTAGATAACTTAAAAAGCCATGTCAGGTGCCCTCAAAGGACCCTGATTAAACCACATTTGTCAATTCATACCAGGATCAACAAAGGAGTAGCTGCAACATTACAACATTTATGATAAAACATATATCAGAGTGTGGAAGAGTAATAACATTAAGTTTACAAAATATATGAAAAAGTTAACTTTTATAAACTTAACTTCAATTGTGAAAGCAGAGAAGAACTATAGAATACAACTTAGGTAGAGCGCCTAAGTCGGGAGGGGACAACCAGATCACGTCGAGCCCACCAACATAAACTTGATTTGAACACCAATTAGCACCTGCAACAGGGGTCAACAAACCCTGAGTATAAAAGTACTCAACAAGATTGACCCGATGAAAAAGAGAGGTGAAGACTCAGAAAATGCAGGCTAGAGGGACAAGGTAAGGCTTGCAAGAGATAAGAGTTTTTGCAGAAAAGCTTGACAGAAAGTAAGGTTGTCTTGCTCTAGCTCAAGATTACCAAACAACTTCATTTAGATACCTTATCATCATTCAAATTGTTACTACGATGATGAACACCTATCGAGTCTTCTTCTCCGAGAAGCAACGACGATTCGAATCTATTTTTATACCTAGCTGGGACCTAGATCACTGGGATACCAGAGACTTTAACTTCGATGCATACCAGATCACAGATATACCAGGATAACAACCGCAGCCATATATCACCATATGATACACGTGGGCACTATGACCCAGTGTACCGATATACGTGGGAACTTAAACCCACTGCATATCACACTATGACATATGTGGGGACTCTGGCCCACTATATATCACTCCATGACATATGTGGGGACTCTGGCCCACTGTATATCACTTCATGCATGTGAATTTTCTAGTTTCTCGATATCACCAGTTCACCATCGGACGGGACCTAGGGCATCAACAGACGAAAACACTACAAAGGGACTCCATTCCCAATGCAAGTTACCCGTCTGGACTCGATTTATTAATTATCATCATGTTTCCACAGATAAAGCCATACTCATCTTTTTTATACTTTTACTTTTTGAAAGCCTAACTAATTTGGTAGGGCTAAGCATTACTACGCATTTTCCAAAATCAGGTAACAAGAAATATGAAAATAAGACAGGTAATGCAATTGGTGGGTTATCACTCAACTCCTATTATTTAATGCAACATTTCATAAACTGAAGCGATAAAAACTTTATAAAAACAAGGGTAGGGTTTAAATTCATCCGGGGCTTGCCTTGGTTGCAGCGGTGGTTAGTTCTCGTCGAGATCACAGGTGTTACTCTTGACACCAGCTCCAGGGATGGATGACACCAACATCATGGATCCACGTTTCCATCTTGAATGGTACTTTCCGAAATATACCACGATCCAACTCACTCTCGAAATTACACGTAGTAGAATGATGCATGTTTTATCATGATGGAATGTATGACATGATGCACGACAATGCATTAGTGGAAGCATAACAAGATTAATTAACTAACTAATTATAAACCATTTTAAAAGCATTACACAAGATAAATATAAAACTTCATATATTTTAAAATCACATAGCCATATTAGGTGTTAACATGACATAACAGCATCATACAAAGGTAAAGGAACTATATTTTCTATTTATACATTTTTATTATAATTATAAACTATTTAATAAGCAACAAAAAAGATAAATCAAAAGATAAAGCATACGACATCCAATGACTACAATATTTTTACTACAACACACACATAGCATCAGAAACATATCATAAAAATTTCAAGTCAAAAGAAGTCATAGCATGAGATATGAATTTCCTTCCTTTCTATCATAAAATAAAGGCATAAAATATAACTAATTATTTTTTTACAAAACATGGTATGTTTCATATTTTTAATAAAAACTAGGCATCACAAGGAATATAACAAAATTTGGTTCACCAAAAACGGAGTTACCAAACTCCAGATATGATTTTTCAAATATTTAAAAAAATATTTACCAATAGGTCCTCGAGGCACTATTCACATGAGTCATGGCTGATGTAGTTAGGTCCCTGTCTTTAGTTGAATTGTTGCGCGATGCCCTTGGCGTGAATGAAGAACAGAGGAGATGGCCGGGCATGGTGGTAACGGCGACGGGGTGTTTGTCGGCAACAGTTGAGCGGTGCAGGAGCATCGGGAGGTGATCGCGCACTTGAGGGTTTCCTTGGCTCGGCCCGAAACGGACCGTGGCATCATGGCCACACGAGCCCGCGGTGAGTCGGCGAGGCGACATGACGGCAAGGGCTCCCCGGCAGGGAGACGACCGGAGGAGGGTATGGGTAAATGAAGCATGACACAAGGATGAAGATGACGCGCTTGGTTGGGGCGGAGGTGAAGTAGAGGCGGTTGTCCGCGTTGGTGGCAAAAACGACGGCGCGAACGGCGGCAGGGGAAAAGAAGAAAACGGGGTTGGCTACCGGTATTTAAAGCTCGAAGACGACGCTTGGACGGCTGACACGCAGACGGTGGAACTCTCCAGCGCGGGGAACGAGTTGGCGGTCGCGGGTACGCCTGGAAGGCTTCGGAAGGCCGTCGGCCACGAAGCAGCTCACGGCACTCGTGATTTGAACTATTTACAGGATTGCCACTGGCTGAACTTTGCAAATTACACCCAAAAATATATAGAAACTTGAAAATCTCCAAAAATAAAGTTTGCATAACTTTTCAAGAGATACACTTTTCATTTAATAAACATTTTCAAATTCTGCCTAGATTTTAAAATATGAATTCAAATTCAAAAGGAAAGCAAAACCCTAAAAACAAATATTTGAAATTACTTTTGATTTTTCAATAAAACTTTAAAATCTTCAAATATATGGAATGCTCAACTTTTCAAACCAAACATTTTTCATATACAAAGTTTTTCAAAATATGCATAATTTTTGAAATATAGATTTAAAATCAAAAAGGGGCCAATGCTGAAAAACTGTATTTTTGAATTTATTTAAAATTCTTTTTGGAAACTTGAAAAAATTTGAATACCATAATTATAGCTCTTGTCAACATCTACAAACCATATTTTGAGAGTTTATCAAAATTTCTTATAGATTTTGAAATATAGAAAAAGGAATAAAATAGGATTTTGAAAGTAGTTTTTGAATTATCAAACAACTCATCATTTCATGTATAAAACAAAGCATCACATAAAAGATATTATTCCATGATGCTCGATGATTACACTTGATAATACATTTGATTAATATTTTAATTACTTATTAACATCTGGGATGTTACACTCATCACCATTTAGTCCTTAGAACAAGTAGGAGTGGAAAGAAAGGGACCTTTTCTAAATCTCAAAAAGATAAACCAATACGGCACCACAACAATTCCTCCAATCATCAAAGCTAGAATATTTTAGACCTTTCAAATTGAGCATAATGGAAGACAAGAACCGATAGATCCACTACCACTACCTTTGTAGACCTACATACGTATGACATCACATGTTCATCCCATTGGTCATGTATGTCAAGGAAGCATGACAAAACCACCATGAACCAACCACCATATCTAACGTAGCTATAAAGGCACAACCATAGTAAAACTATAAGTCGTCATCCTTACCAATGGATCAATTGCACCATATTCAAAAATATGCAATTCCACTTGTATGTTAAGGAAACAACTTCTATACTCCCACTCTTAGGTCGTCTATACCACTCTGATAAGCTAGATTAAAGCTATCCAAATCAGCACCATACATATCCTTTAAAGCCATAAACACATAGGGTACACAAACAATTCAAGCTTCTTTAAATTCAAAATAAATATTTTAGCATCCAAACTAATAATAACGAAACACTACTCAAACATTGAGTAATAGGAAACAGGGATTAACACATATAACCTAGCAACATGGTTATAAGCATCTCAAGGAATCTCTAAAACTCAACCTGAATCTTGCTCTTATTAAACCTTTGATACTAGCACAGAAGTAGAGAAAGATTTGCACGAAAAGACTGTACACTAGACTAAAGGCAAACCAAAATAATATTAGCATCTATAGGACGAAACATATAATGACCCACCCATCTCATATGTCAAAAGCAAATAGTTAGAATGCACGGCATGGAGGCCAACCCATCCGTCATTCAACCATTTCTTTTGAATATAGATGCTTGGGTCAACGTAACACTTAGGCAACCTCACTTGGCAGAGCAGAGGAGGTGTTGTGGGGGACCTCCACTCACTCATCTGCAAAGCCAGACAATATTTATAGTCTATCAGAACTTCTAGGGTCCTATAAACCAAAACAAGATAACTGTAAGAACAAAGTATCACTGCAACAAAGTCAGCACATAAACAATGTAATACCGACCAACATAAACCAACTCCCAACCTACAAGTGCATGTGTCAAATTTTAGTAGTAAAACATATTTTAGTACAACCTAGAACCTATAACCTAAGCTCTGAATACCAACTGTAACACCCCAAAACCTCAATACCTAGTATGCCACCAGCAAAGCTGAAAACTAGAGTGATCAACAACAATTTTGGCAGCATCTCCCCTTAAAATTGGAGCAATGCGGAAGCAACAAGATATAGAGATATAATGAGCTTAACCAACAAGGTATAACATCCAAATGAGTAGGTAATATTCGACAACAACCTACATGTAACAACCCAACATGAACCATAAGATCCACTTCTAATCATGATAATACTACAACATAAATTTTTTAACATTACATTATGGAATTAATGTGCATAGGTGCTGCTACTTTCCCACCCTTCAAGCAAAGACACTTGAGCACCTGGAAAGATAGAAAGGGGGTGAGATATGAAAATCTCAGCAAGTAAACCGCTTTAACAAGCTATTTAAACTAGAAGTCCATTAAGTATCGATTTAAACATCATTTATACATTAGCCGACTATAAATCATGATATGTGTCCAACAATTGATACAAACACATCCATGGTAAAGCTTAATAACCACCAAGGCAATGAGATAATTCCACCAAGTGACACATCTCCATGTAAGATAAACATTAGTCAACACCAAACCTTGGAGAAGCATAGCTTCTCATTAACTCCCAAAACCTTAGTCCAAGGCTTCCATGACATAGTCCAAATCATAATGCATATGCAATGCAAGTGCCATGTCTCCTGCCTTCATACCCAACAAGGTATGAAGCTGCATCGTTATGCCCAATAAACGATGTTGTACCGGTACGGTCGCTTCTTAGTAGTGACATAACTCCATATGCCGTTGAAAGCATATGATGCAATGCAAATGCTATAGAAAGAAAGATCGATAATCACATAAAACCAGGAGCATCTCTCCATGTAGACAACAAGCCATACTCCATTGAGTCAACATGAGTATTATCGAACTATAAACATGACACCATGAGCACCTCTCCATGTAGACAACAAGCCGTACTCCATTGAGTCAACATGAGTATTATCGAACTATAAACATGACACCATGAGCACCTCTCCATGTAGACAACAAGCCATATTCCAGTGAATTGACAATATGAGCACCATCAAACCATATATGTAGGAATATAGATATTCAAA
The DNA here is from genome assembly GCA_023333625.1 of Bothriochloa decipiens. NCBI lineage: Eukaryota > Viridiplantae > Streptophyta > Magnoliopsida > Poales > Poaceae > Bothriochloa > Bothriochloa decipiens. The sequence goes on from CM041628.1 coordinate 13,403,694, forward strand.
TAAAGAGCATAGAGCATGTGACAATTCCATAACTTGGTTGAGAGGTAGTATTATATTGATTTGGGTTATGGATTCTTTTAAGGTGGAGGTAGAATAAATAACAAGTTAAAGCTTGTAGCAAACCACCACTACGTTTACTTGCCTCCAACAAAGGGATGATCGCTTTACGCATGATCTGGAGCACTACCACCTGCTTTGATAATTTAAGATCAGAATACGAACTCATTCCATCAAGGTTTTATAGCATGTAAAGCGCTCCTACATTCCCCAAACCAAAATCCAAGCCAACTAGCAAACAAACACCAAGTGAGCCGCAGCACTGCTGCTTCACTTTTTTGTATCTTTTAAGCCACAATAGATATGATAGCAAACAAAAACATTATTAGAATCTACAGAGAAATACCCTAAAATTTCGTGTAGAAGCTTTATTTTTATCATGTCATTAAGATGGTCCAAACTGCAGTTGAAAACAAACTTCTAAATCTGCCGAGAAAACAGGGCAGCAAGTTTAACAATTTATATCTCCAAATCTTTAAGTCCACAATTTATGAAATTTAACCAGAAATAGGATAATTCCATATTCTACAACTTTGGTATTGTTCATATTTTTAGAAATATCCAATTAAATGGATCTAAGCAAGACCCAATCTTAACTGCGAATTCTGTTGATAAAACAATACATTGAGCTTTGAAAATCTATATCTAGAGCTTCTATTATCCAAAAATCATGATTATTACCAATATGGAAAGCTAAAGGAAAGTACTATAGGACTCTTATAATTTGTAAAGTCACATAATGCCTCTACAGTTCTCAAAATCCACCTAGATCCAGTTCTGTCCAGAACTTCATCAGAACATGACAGCTAGATTGGGAAAATCATATCTCCCAAACCATTTGGGGTAAAATCCTGAAATTTCATGAGCCAGTAGATATGAAGGTTCTCTACAACCCTTTAGTTCACCAAAACACTTATTGTTGACCCTAAGTCGTCCAAATCACTTCCCCAAGCAAATATGTAGAACTGCTCGTCTGAAATTCGTGGAATAACATTCAAGCAACTTTTCTTCCCCACTATTCCACTTGTTCCTGTGGCCAAACTCCACCCTAAACACTCAACTTATGCAGAGAAGGGAGAAGTCCAACTCAACTTGGTCACCCACAAACCCTAGGGCAGCGGGAAGGGATAGAGAAGGACCGATCTATAGGAAAGAGGCACCTCTTCTTGCTCCTCTTGTTCTTCTCGATCCGTTTGCTGATTTCCCCTCAAGGTTTAGGCGCTGCAGAGAGGGGATTTAGGGCATGGCAACCATGGAAGAGAAGATGAATGAAGGGGGAGGGTGATGGGCCAAGTAAGGGGGCTGGCTGGGCCTTTTTCTTTTCTTTTTATTTTTTGATGTGTTATAGTAACAACTATGCTAACGCCTAACCAAATGACGCATCTCGTTATGTTAGCACGAATCTTGTCACGTCATCGAACGACGGGTGTGGGGGGCTCAGATGAGCCCCGAGGCAAAAGAACATTTAGCATTATGTCATGAAGGTCCTGCAAGAAAAAGGATTGCTGAATATCAGTATGATCTTTTACACATTCGTTCAATTTGGAGAGGAGGCGTTCAAATCGAAATTCATCGACTGTCATATGGAGTCTGTTCCTGGCCTTGCAGATGCTTATGCTGCAGCTTGTGCTCATTAGACTGTCACATGGACCTGTAGAATATAATTTAAGAATATCATTCTGTGGTTTAGGTGGATGGTGGAACTGCGACTCATGCTCTTAGCGGCTGTCCATTATGCAGGCTTTCTCGGTTCTGGTTTCTGCAGTATAACCACTAGTGATCACTGACCTATCATAGTCCAAGTCTAAGTTATGGTTTCTTACGAGGGAGCTATGTTTAACTTATGCTGGATCTTTAATGCACAGTTTGTTGGTTTCATCTTCTGCCTAGCATCTGAAAATTATCCTTAACTTCAGTTTCTTATGTGGATAAGTCTTTGCCTTGAGCAGTATCTGTAACGGAATTAGATAATAAAACCTGAAAATAAATTGCAAGCTCTATGAGAGAGTAGTAATATAGCCCTTTTGGCTGCCTGAGATACAACGTCCCTCTTCTGGAAGTAGCCTCAAACTTGTTTATTACCATTTTGTTTAGTTTTGTTATTCTAAGAAGGGGTTTCTCATGGAATGTTTCTACTTATACGCCTGTGCATGACAGTAGCATGCGTAGTACTGTTTATAAGGTTTAGCAGCTCATATGTTTGATGGGTTTAAACCACCTAACAAACTTTACTAATTTATGAGGTTATAATCAGCTCATATGATGGGTTTGCGCCATCTACAAAAGTAATTCTTTTTGAGGTGCTGCTGAAAAATCCAGATCCCTTGAGAACATGTGTGCTCGATTGCCAAACTAGTTGGTCTGGCTGCTGCTTTTGCTTTGGAAATTGGAAATGTTGCCCATCTGAACAATCTGAACCATGTCATGTACATGTACAGTGCTAATTAGTTGCCTCCGCTTATGTATGTTGGTTCATGTCGACTTGAAAAATTGCACGAGTTACAATTGCAATGCGAGAGCTGGAAAATGGGGTGTCGTCAATCATGATTTTTGTGAAGGGCCGGAGTGGCAAGTAAACCAAAGACTTACCCTATTAATACAGCTACTATACATATGTCATGTCATAGCAAAGAAGGATATGAATCTTGCAAACTTGCAACATAAAACATAAGAATGAATATGTACAGCATAAACAAGGGGCCAATATACAAAACATGAACTCAAGCTGTATCAGCAATGTACTTCCGCCACCAGGACTGCTCATATAGAAACTGGCGAAAAGATTGATCTCTATATGTATAATTGTATGTGACCAACTCTTTTGCCAGGAATATTCCAACAAACATCAAGAATCAAGGTGTTCTCCCTAAAGATCATCCTCAGGAAAAAAATAGATGTGACCTATATCTTCATGATAATCTCTGAATCTGTCCATGCGCCAACTATGGTATTCCAAATACTGTGGATGGTACCAGCACCATTGGTATGACCTAAACTGGTCACATAAGAGTATAATATAGGACTGGTTCAAATGCCATTGAATATGGTTAGAACATAATTTAAGGGGCAGGGAAATGAATTAAGAGGTTAGAACATAATTAAGGGGCAGGGAAATGAATTAAGAAACATAACTGGTAAATGGAAGTGTCATGGACTACAGGTCCTGCATATATATCCCTTTGTGATGCAGAAGCTGGGTAAGAGTGAGTCTGAGTTATTTGGGAACTATGTATTGTTGTGTGCAGTACAACAACAGAACTGACATAACTGGAGACAAACATCGTAATTTTGTCATGATGTTATGCAATGGACGGGATCCGCCCATGGTATTCCAAAAAAAAAAAAGAGAGCCTGTTGGGGGTGGGGTGGGGGTGAGGCATGGTCATTCTTTAGACTCTATTTGTGAGTAAATTTCTTTGAGTTTAAATTGTTTGTTTTTTCAAAAGACAACTTATAGTAAATCACATTGATATTGGAACTCCAATTGTTTAGTGTTGATTTTCATTATGGGAAAAGCACTCGGGAACACTACATATTTTGATTTAACATGCACTGCACAGATGAAGGATGAAGAGCAAATAAAGATTACCTGAGGTCACTCTAAGACTCAAAAAACAGCATCCCATTTCATGTCCTTTGCAAAATTGTATTTGACGGAAAAGAGAAGAACCATAGATTGTGCTGGCAGTGCACAACCTTTTCTTTGGTACTTATATCAGGCCATCACACAAAAAATCAGAACCCCTTACCCAAAAATAAGGCAAACAAATATCAGTCGCTGTTCTTTGAATGTATAAGCTCATAAGCTATCGGTTACTCTCTCCATCCCAAATTACAGTTCGTTTTGGCTTTCTAGGTACATAGTATTTGCTATGGCCAGATACAAGGTAAAATTTATGTATCTAGAAAAGACAAAACAAAAAAGTAGATAATAGATCACAATTGCAAATTTTCACCCAACGTTAGATTACTTAGATACAATACAAGGAATACCTTTGTACGAACACGAAGTCAGCAGCAATGGCTTTAGTTGCCACATCAATGGTTTAGCCCAGTCCAAGTTCCTTCTTCAGCTTCTCGAGAGCGGCCTCTATTTCAGAAAGACCATCATCAAAGCTGTTGGCTGATGTCTTGTCGTCCTTAGCATTTTTTGTCTGGGTGTATGAGTCATTTCCAGTGACGTCCTCTGGTCCGGAGTCATCAATCTTCAATTCATTTTCCAGAAATTCTACAAATTCCTCGCCAATTGCCTGATTGAGCAGAATGCAGTGCAGGGTTTAACATGACATTCTCCACAAAACTATAACTAGTAGCTGGCCTTATCTACGCTATATTGGCGTATGGAAATTCATAACAGTGACAATTCACAATAAATCGATATAGTTGAAATGTTGAGAAGGGCGGCCCTGGTGCAAGCGGTAGAGCTTTACCGCCTGTGACCAAGAGGTCCAGGGTTCAAGCCCCAGCCTCTGCACATTTGTGCAGGGATGGCTGCTGGCTATTTTTTCTTCCCCAGACCCCGCAGTGCGGGAGCCTACGGCACTGGGTACGCCCTTTTTTTTAGTTGAAATGTTGAATAAAGATTACTTACAGCTAACTCTTCCCAAAGGCTTTTAGGTTCCTGATTCGAATTCAACCCAGCTTCCCAGTTCTGGAATTCTGCTTGCAGATCTTTAAGGAAATCCGCTGCAAAAAGAACAATCACTGTGGTCTTAAAGTCACAGTAGAGGTGAAGACATTTTGGTGAACTGCACTAAAAAGCCTTATATCTCCACATGACAATCACTAAGGTCTCAAATTTCGAGTAGAACAATGGAACGTCACTTGACCCCTTTGTTCACATCAACGATCAACCATATATAACACACGTTTGCTGACAGCAAGGAGAGAATTCAGTACCAAATCCATAGAACGACTCTTCTGCAGCAGCTGATTTGCTCTCCCTGGAGCTGGAGGACCAGGAGGAATCTGAACTGCTGCTCGCGTACTTGGATCGAGACTCTGAGTTCATCAGAGTGTTGTAAGCGTGCTTGATCCGCAGAAACTTCTCCTGAGCATCGGGCTGCATTGACAACATCCACCAGGCTGGCGGTGAGCACCATCCATCCCCAAGAAATCCCGTAGAGATCAAACAGAAATGCGAATGTAAAGAGCCGAGCAAGCAGCAGGTGTTCGGTCGCCACACGCACCTCCTTGTTGACGTCCGGGTGGTACTTGAGCGCGAGGCGCCGGTACGCGCTCTTGATCTCCTTGGGCGCCGCCGAAGGCGACACGCCGAGCACCTCGTACGGGGACTCCCTCCGCCTGCCGCCGCCGCCACCACCTGCGCGAGCCCTCACGCTCGCTCGCCGCCAGCGAGGCGCCGGACCGCGGCAGGAGAGGCGCGCGGAGGGGCCCGGGCTGGAAGAGGCGGCGACAGCTATGCTGACGAAGGGAGGCGCAGCGAGGCGGCCGCTGGAGGCGGCGAGTGGCAGGGGCCGACACGGAGCGGCGGCCTGAAGCTGTAGCGCCATGGCGCAGCAGCAGGGGCCCGCCGGAGGCAGAGGAGATAGCTGGATTTTGCGGCCTTTTGAATGGCTCGCGACGAACCATCGACGGCCGGAGCAGGCAAAATCAGTCGCTGTCCAGAATCCATATCGAGCGGCATGGAAGGCCATGTAAAAATTGGGGGCCCAGTAAGCTGACAATTCGGCCTTCTATCAGCCCAGTTGGGCAGCTCCGCCTCCATCCCTCCCGTCACCCGCATCGCCGAACAGCCTGACAGACGAAGCACGACCGACGGCCCCTCCGCAGCTGGCGGCCGACCCTGCGCCGCCGCCATGCTGCGCCTTCGAAATAGCCTCTTTCCTCTCCTCCGCGCCGCCTCCCCGCTACCCTCCCCCATCCACCGCCATGCGTGCCGCCCCCTCTCCACCGCCACCGCCATTGCCCCCGCGCCCTTCTCCTTCGCCGACTACCTCATCGCGTCCTGCGGCCTCGCCCCAGCCCAAGCCTGCGAGGTCTCCAAGAAGGCGTCCCGGGAGTTATCCAGAGGCCATAGTCCCCGCCTCAGCTCCGCCTCCAACCCCGATGCCATCCTCGCCCTGCTCTCAGGCGCCGGCCTCTCCCGCGCCGACATGGCCGCCGTCGTCTCCGCGGACCCGATGCTCCTCCGCGCTTCCGTGAAGAACATCGCCCCCCGCCTTGGTGCTCTCCGCGACCGCTTTGGTCTGTCTACTCCCCAGATCGCTCGCTTCCTCTTGGTCGACTCATGTGCTGTCCGCCGCTGCGACGTTGTTCCTAGGCTCGAGTTCCTCATCTCCTTCTATGGCTCGTTTGAACAGGTCCTGGTGGCCGCAAAGAGGAACTCTAGCCTCCTCACGAGGAGCCTTGAGAGAGTAATCAAGCCTAACATTGCTTTGTTAAATCAGTGGGGCGTTCGAGAGATTGCTAAGCTCTGTTCAAACAACCCGTGGGTTCTTACCTTCAAACTGGAACGCCTGAAGGAGGTTTTGCTGCGGGCAGAACAACTTGGGGTGTCTCCTACTTCGCGGATGTTTAAGCACGCAGTGTCCGCCGTTGCCTCTATTTCCAAAGAGAAGCTTGCTGCCAAGCTTGAGTTCTTGAAGAGGACCCTTGGTTGTTCCGAGTCTGAGATTTCTGCTGCACTGTCCAAATTTCCAACAATATTAGGATTCTCTGACAAAATTCTTCTCCGCAAGATTGAGTTCTTGGTCAATGAGGCTGTGATGGAGCCACGGTATATTGTGCAAAGGCCTATCCTGCTCCAATTCAGCTTGGAGAAGCGACTAGTCCCCCGGCATCATGTCATGAAAGTGCTGCAGGAGAAGGGATTGCTGAATAGCAATATGAACCCTTATCAATTATTATTTTATACAGAAGAGGCTTTCAGATCAAAGTTCATCAACTATCACAAGGACTCTGTTCCTGGCCTTGCAGATGCATATGCTGCAGCTAGTGCTAGTAGTGTGCCCTCTGGAGTGTAATTTAAACATCTCATTCTGTGGTTTAGTGGATGGTGGAACGGCAACTCATGCACATTAGATGTTGTCCACTGTGCAGGCTTTGTCAATTCTGATTTCTGCAATATAACCTATGATTATTGACCGATCTTGGTCCAAGTTTAGGTTATGGTTATTTAGGAAGGAGCTGTGTTTGACTTATTCTGGATCTTTAATGCACATTTTGTTGGTTTCATCTTCTGCCTAGCATGTGTCTAAAGATTATCGTTAACTTCGTTTTCGTCTGTGGTTAAGTCTTTGCTGTATGGAGGTCTTCATGAATGATTTCATTGTCTATGGACGGAACGGAATTTTGATGACTGTTTGGCCAATCTTGAAATTGTTCTACTTCTACGGTGTTGTCTTGAAGCTGATTTGGTACTCAATTGGAAAGTGTCAGTTCCTGGTTCAAGAGGGTATTGTGCCCTGTCATTTGGTTTCCTCATGAGTAAATGAGGTTGATAAAGCCAAAATTTTAGGTGATTGATTGCTTGCCTCCGCCAGTGAATCCTGGAAAAGTATTTGTAGGGGAATCAGATACTAAAAACTGAAAATAAATTGCAAGTTCTATGTAAGACGGATTCGTATGAGAGAGTAGTAATTTATTATTGCTTCATTTTGTCTTCCACAGAATATACATGGCAAATATAAACCTTTTATACTAGCATATTTATTTGGCTGCCTGCAATTAAGCAATTGATCTCATATGTATAGAGAACGTAATAGGCCTATCAAATAAAGGAGAAAATTGTTCTTAAATCTGAGTCTCAAATTGTTTATGGCTACCATTTTTGTGTTCATTTTTGCGATTTTAAGTGGGAGTTTTCTCAGAAATATTTCTACTTTTATGCCTGTGCATGATAGTAGAAGCCATTGTATTATTTATAAGATTTTTTTTGCGAACTATACTATTTATAAGATGTTTTTGGAGCGTTCTATTTATAAGATGTAGCATCTCATGATGGGTTTTCGCCATCTAGAGGAGTTTACTAAGCCAGATTATGAGCTGATCTAACCACTGATCCCTCTCTTTTGAGCAGCTGCTGAAATTCCAGATTGCCAACTTACTGGCCTGGTTGTGGTTGCTTTGGAAGTGTTGGTGTTTTGCCCACCTGAACAATCTGAGCCTGTCAAGTGTCATATGTGCTGCTAATTAGTTGCTTCCTCTTATGTATGTTGGTTCTAAACTTCAGTGTCATGTCGACTTGAAACTTGCATGAGTTACAACTGGCAATGCGAGAGCTGCAAAATGCGCCGCTGTCCATCATGATATGTGAATGGGTGAGTGGCAACTCAACCAAAGAAGACTCATCACATCTATTAAAACAACTCATCGCCATTTTTCATGTCTGAGAACTATTTAAATCTTGCAAAACCTACCAGTCTCTTGTCCCATCGCTGCGCGGCCACAGAAGGGGGATGGTGAAGGACCGCCCCTCCTCTTCTACTGGAACGACCTGCTGAAGTGGAGCCTTGACATTTGACAACAGCGAGGGCACCAACCTGCCACAACATCTAAGGTCTGCTCCTATCATATTCAGATCCCCCGCTTCCCCTCTATGATCTTGTCCTGTGTCAAAACCTTAATGACTCCATGTTCATCAGTTCATATACGTTTTTCCTAAAAAAAACTGTATATACTTAGGGGTCAGACTAAATATGCTCAATTTTTGCTGTCTTACCGTGTGCCTGAAAGCAGACAGGTGACTAGATTTAACTTCCTTTTTCTAATTCGTGTGTCTAGTAGGTTTAACAGTTGTTAAAAAAAATTGTACTTAATTTTAGAGAAGTGGCTCAAACGTTTGTGTTCTTAATTTCATTTTTTTTTTGGTTCTGCAGCAAGGAAGATAAAAATTGTTTGATGAAGGCCATGCAACCTAACACAATGAAGTTGTGAAGAGGATGAAGGATATCACTCTGGTGATGAAAACTCAATAAGATGTCATGCAGTCTCAGGGTGTGACCCTAGAGAACATTGAAGGTACTGTTTGGGGTATTCCCATACTTAGTGGATTGCTGTTTACGTTGATTTGTTCAGTAATTGGTAAATATTTTTACACTTCTAATCTGACTGAGGACGTAAGGGTATTTAACACATTGGCATGCATGCAACTCTTAATTTGTGTACCATGGCATGCTAAGGGCATAGCATGGCGTGGAAGCAGAATAAGCAACGAAACTATATAATGTAATGATCTAAGCTGCTAATTGATCTGCCAAACGATTTTTGTAGGATGTAAATATTGTAGGGAGGCACTTAGCAGCTATATATTTCGTTTGCAGAAGAAATTGGTAGCTGATGGTCATATGAGAGCTTCATTATTGATGGTGTTTATGTGTTGCCACTTGCCTGTTTGTTAACCAAAGCTTCCAACGTTATTTTTGTCGTGTATCCTCCTTAGAATTTAATTTAGTGGTCATAGATATTTGTCACACTTAAATTCTACTAGTCGTTATTGGCTCTGGAAGAACAATTTGCTCGGCAGTGTTTCTGGGTATGAACTACAAGTGCGTGTTGAATCCATTGACATGGCAAATGGTATGGTTCATAGTTGTAATTAAGACTTCCTTGGACATGCTTGTTTTGGTGGTTATTGTGAATGACTCTTAATAACTCCTAATGCATATGCAATTATTCAAACAGGTCTGCATTCTATTGGTGGGCCTCTACTTGATTAATTGAAAGTTTCAAATGCTGCATCCGAGCAAAGGCACAATAAGTTGCGAGTACAATCGTGCAGAATAATCCCAAGAGTCAGCAATTTGTCATGGAATCAAATTGATTGGAGCCGCTGTTGACAAACTTCAAATCAGGTCCAAGTACAAACTCCTAATAACTTCCTTCTTCTCAAGATTAAGTTCCTGGTCAATGAGGCTGGAATGGAACCACGATACATTATTGAAAGGCCTGTCCTGTTCGCATTGAGCCTGGAGAAGCGGCTAGTGCCCAGGGATTATGTCATGAAGATCCTGCAGCAAAATGGATTGCTGAATAGAAATACAAGCTTTTTCACATTATCTAAATTAGGAGAGGAGACTTTCAATTCGAAGTTCGTTGATTGTCACAAGGACTCTGTTCCTGGTCTTGTAGATGCTTACACTGCAGCTCGTGCTGGTACTGCGCCATTTAGTCTCTAATTTTAGCATCTCCTTTTGTGTTTTAGGTGGGCGGTGGAACTGTAATTCATGCTCATTAGCATCTGGGCATGCTTTTTTTTCGATTTGCAAGTAATTTTAGCATTTGCTGAATAATATGAGCCTTATAACACGTTCAATTTGGAGAGGAGACATTCAAATCAAGGTTCATCGACCATCACATGGAGTCTGTTCCTGGCAGTGTAGATGCTTATGCTGCAGCTCGTGCTAGTATTGTGCCCTCTAGAGTGTAATTTAAGCATCTCATTCCTGGAGAAGGTCCTGTTGGATAAGTGCTGGTATTATGTCACGAAGGTCCTGCAGAAAAAGGGATTGTTGGATTGCAATACGAGCTTTTTACTCAGTAGTTGCACTTGGAGAGGATTCTTTCAAATCAAAGTTCATCAACCATCGCAAGGACTCAGTTCCTGGCCTTGCGGATACTTATGCTGCAGTTCGTGCTGGCATTGTGCCGTCTAGAATCTAATTTTATCATCTTTATTTTGTGTTTTGGGTGAATGGTATGCAACTCAGCTCATTAGTGCCGGCTGTTTCTGAATTTTCTACATTAGAAGCACTGCTGATCCACGTTTAAGGTAGAGGCTGTTTCTGAATTTTCTACATTAGAAGCACTACTGATCCACGTTTAAGTTAAGGCTATTTATGAGGGAGCTGTGTTTGATTTATTCTGGATCCTTAATGCAAATTCTGTTGGTTTCGTCTTGTACCTAGCACATGATTGAAGAATGCCCTTAACTTACTTTTTCTTCCATTAGAATCTATTAAGATGTTCAGAATTTGCTAGTATTAGCATATAACCATTTTTTTATCAGCATGTTCTATCGGATTGCCATCCTTGAAGCTTATAGAGCAAATAATAAGCGTGCAAGCAGACACGGTAATGCATTATCCATCCTCAAGCCCGTTTTGGCCCCATATGGCACAGTCTGGCAATGCATCAATCAAAAACAATGCTGAACATGCCAGCTGTCACGGAACCGTCCAATTTATACAAGATCAAGTACGGATGCCTCCGCTAATAAGTTGACACTCACATACTTTCACTTATATAAACCCGGTAGTCCAACGAAATCACGAAGGATTTCAAACCAATTTGCAACAAACCAAGATCGTAGTAATTCAGCATAACCACATCATTTGTTACAACATTTCAAAGATAACCTACATAGATTACATACATCGAAGTATCCTTTAGTTATTACAAACCAAAATATAAAATAGCGGAAGCAATGTAGTTTAAAAACCAAATCCGGAGTTTAAGAATTACATTGCCAGTTCAGATTCACATCCTACAAAAGTATTATGAGATAAGGATACTAATAGAGACCACGCCCAAAGGTCTAGTCTTTATTCCCGGCTGAGAGAAGGCAGTACTTGCAGCAACCATTATAGAATGTTATCTGCAACAAGAGGGAATAAAACCCTGAGTACTCAATTATACTCAACAAGATTTACCTGTCGTAAACCAGAAATAAAGACTCCAAGGATTATGCAAGGTTATTATAGATGGAGTTGGTTTATTCCTTTGTTTGCATCAAAAGCCTTAAGTGAGGAGAGTAACCATATTATTATTAGCATCAAGTTAATATTCATTAACCTGTCATCTATGTTTGCACCTGTACTAAATAAGTAAAAGAGAAAAGAATTACATAACCATATCAGGTTCATCAACAGCTATCTTGTAAAGCATCATTAACCATCCAAACAATTTAATATTTTCAAGTATGGAGATGTTCCCGTTAAGCTTCTCACTATCCAGGAGACGATGGCGATTCGAATCGATTACTACCCAGCTGGGGAATTAATCCTAACACTCTCCCGACAAGCCCCGCTAAGGGTAGCCGTAGAACACCGTTGGTATAACTCAGGAATCGCGGATCCAAGCAGCGCCTCACTCCCATGGGGTCACCAAGCCAGGTCAGGAATTTTAACTCACCTGATACGGGACTTACGGACATGGTCCTCATCTGGGTACCACCGTGCCGCTGGACTTACAGACATGACGGCTAGTATGTACATACCACCCTAGTAGTGAGCACTTGATACTCCTCGATTTTTGGCCTGAGTTGAGCTACTAGGCTTCGCGACGGATGCTAGGCACTGTTCAACATGACAAAGAAGGGCTCTATTCCTTAGAGGTGATTAATCGGCATGACGGTACACTTCATTTAACAAGGTCCGTCGATCTTGTAACGTCCATGTTCCGCCTTACCGTCGATTTACATCCATATGGTTATTTGCACGATAGCACATATAGCCAACCGTGAACCATCATCCTAATTCTCGCAAGTGATTAATAATCACTCGACTTCTACCGTTTAAGCATGGCTAAGCAAATACTACGGTATCATATCATTAGGATTTTAAGAAAAATAACTGGACAAGGAAGGATGTAAATGCAACAAGGGTTTTAATTTAAATCCTAGAACTTAATGCAACAAGTATAGCATAATTAATATATTATAAAAAGTTAGGAAGTTAAAATGTTCCGGGGCTTGCCTTTCACGAATGTTGCGGGTTCGTGCAGCGGGCACACAAGAACGATCTCCTCTCCGGCGTCGGGTTCAACCTCCTGAACCTTCTGCTCCAGAGGATTTCCGGCTCTTGCGGGCACATTCCTTCGAACTCCAACAGGGTCACTCCTGTTGGCGCACCTATTACATGCATATGCACAGGATGAGAACCATGAATGCATAAGTGATGATGGTGATGATGACATGATGCTTATGATGACAAATGGATCAGACCATATCACTGGACACTCATTTACCGAGTTTTCTAGCCCTATTCGAATCACTACAACAAAAATATTTTACTTTTCTTATAGAAAGTAAACTCACTTATCAAAACTACATAATTTAACATATAACAATTCGTCCTCATTAAGAACCTAACACCTGCATCTAAGATCTTACTTTAATAAGTTGAAGTATATAAAACCTCAAGTTTGACATGTCATATAAAATAAAGAAATACAATTAAACATATCATTTCATGTATTAAAAGAATATGATATATATATAAATAAAATGATTAATCAACAAAGTTAACCTTCCTATTAACTAGAGAATACCAAAACAAATTTAATAAACTTGGTTTCACAACTTTTGGATAAATATACCCCTAGTTATTAATTTTGCAAGTTAAAAAGGATTTTCTTTTAATAAATAAAAGCTATACATAAAAATTTATCAAACTAAAATTTTTATGACTTCATCATGTAGGTCACAATAAAACAAAACTAACAAAACTAGTTTCACCATTTTTGGACCTTTCTAGCTCAAGTTATGAATTTTTAAAGTTTGAATTCAAATCTAAATTAAAAAATCTTTTTCAAAAAGAAAAACTGGAACACGGGCCGATTTGGCCGGCTTAGCCCAGCTCGGCCTGCGGCGTGCGCGTGCGCGCGGCCCAAGCACGGGCGAGCGGCCCAGCTGCGGCAGTCCAGCCCAGTAGCGCAGGCCGGCCAGGCGCGACGGCAGCAGCGCGCGCGAGCGGCCCAAAAGAGAGGCAGGCCGGCCCAGCGCGGCCTGGACAGGCGCGGCCTGGCAGACTTGCAAAAAAGTCTTTGTATTTTCAAAAAATTACAAACAAGTCCTAAACATTATTTAGCACTGTTCACATGAGTCACAAACTTTGCATCAAGACCCCTGGACTTATTCCTATTTACCATACGATGCCCCTGGATGGCTCTCGAGCAGAGCACGACCGGCGGATGCTCGGCCGACAACGAAACTTGCCGACGGCGAGGTCTCCGGCGACGAGACCAGCACTACGGTGCTTCTCTTGACCTCCCGCACACGATAGGCTAGCTAATGACATGAGTTAGGGTTTTGGACTATAGCGGTGACACGCGGCGGTGACGGCGCACGGAGCACCCGGTGGTCGGCCGGTTTCCAGTGAGGTCGAGGCGCTAGATCCAACAAGGTATTCGGTCCTAGCTTCTACCTGATAGAGCTACTCCAAAACACTAGAGAAGAGAAAGGAAGGGAGGCAGGAGAGAGCTAGCCACGCGAGACCGAGCTCGCGGTCATGGCGGCCATGGCGGCGGCGCGACGAGAAGGCTCACCTCGCGATGGCACAGGGCACGACGGGGTCGGGGAGGAAGAGTAGCTTGTGGCGGAGCTATGAGCGAGATGAATTAGAAAATGGCCGAGCGGTGTAGGCGAATTTCGGGGGCGGCAGTGTGGTGGCCGGTGGCAACGGAGGGAGAGAAAAGGAGGAAGAAGAGAAGATGGAGTGGCCGGCTTCGACTTGGTCGGCGTGGTGAGATGTCAGGAGCCTTCGTGGCGTCGACCACGCGGCGGGTCGCGCGATCGAGCGCAAGAAGGGCCTCGATGGCCATGGCGGACACCGACGCCAGTGAGGGAGGGAAAGGGACATAGGTCGTGTTACTGTAGTAGTAAAGGGAATTTTTCTCCTTTTTTAATTGCTCCAAATTTCATATTGAAACTTAAAATTTTTCCAATATAAAAGTTGCTCAAAAAAATTTGAATTACATTTTTGCTTTTTGGACCATAGCCAAATTCTTGATATTTTTGAAACTAGGGTTTTCAACATTTGAATTTGAATTTGGAATTCAAACACTTTAATACATTCATAAAGTAATGGCAAAATTTAGATGCATGATGCTTATGCACATGTTAAGCAATGCAATTGTGCAATAACACTTGAGGTGTTACAGAAGTTTTTCGATAGCAACTTTACAAGCTCAAATGAACAGCAGCTACCACCATTTATAACAAGTAATATTATCAGCCGAGGCATCACTCTACTTCTCTCCACATCAAACTTGAGAGCTATATCTAAGATGCAACGAAGCTAGAACTATGGTACACACCAAGGATCGGCAACATGCCAACATCTCCAGCCACCTTCTCTTCCTGCCATCATCAAGTTCCTCCTAACCTTCTCCAATGGCTAAAATTTCAAGGGGGTTGAGGGAGGCCCCATGGGCGTGCATGTGGTATGGGGGCTTGAGCCCCCTAGCCCCGATGGCAGATTTACCGTGTACAAAGGAAGTCGACCACCCTAACGACGACGTAGACGGTGCTAGCTGATTTACCCTGTGTACAACCACGATAGCCTGATGATGGCGTAGACGGAGATGGTGAAAGTAGCTCACCTGGCAGACCCAAACGCGCCATGTCTAGCATGTAGTCCAACAGATCACCTCGAAATCCGCAGCGTCGAGTTCGAGGGCGAGCTTTAAGGTGAAACCGGTGTTGCATCCACAGGCGAGCTTCAAGGTGGAGCCAACGTCGCATCCCGGCATCCGTCCGGGCGAGCTCCAAGGTGGAGCCGCATCGCCCCCGCTGACAAGCTCCGAGGTCTTCGTGGCCGCGTTGGAAGACAACAAGGTCATCCAAAACGGCCAAAGTTGGCCAGCGAACTCCGAGGTCCCTGAGGACACGCTGGAGCTAGAAGATAGTATCCAAAACGGCCAAAGCTCCCCGCCTGCCGCCGCCGGGGTGGGGCCGCCACCACTGGGGTGTGTGGTGGTGGTGTTGCAGAACCGAAACTCTTGAATAAGGTGGGTCACATAATACAGTGACTAATTGACTGGGCTAGGGGCATGGGCCCTCCTGGCCCCAATGGTTTTGCTAATAGTTGGTTGTCCGCCGCCCTAGACGCTAGCAGCAGCAGCACACTAGCAGAAAGAGAAACCCTACTCCTAGGATCCCAATAAATACCACAAGCTTCCATGAATCCCAATTAGGCCTTGTTTAGTTCCCTTGAGGTTTTCTATCACATCGAATCTTCAGACGCATACTTGGAGCATTAAATGTAGGTAAAAATAATTAATTACATAATTTACCTATAATCTACAAGACGAATCTTTTGAATCTAGTTAGCCCATGGTTAAACAATAATTGTTAAATACAAATGAAAGTGGTACATTACTTTCGATAAAAACGGCATCTAAACCAAGCCTTTAGTACCGCAAACTTTTTTATGCATATATTTTACTATATATTTAGACATATTATTTATCTAGATACATAGTAAAATGCATACACCAAAAAAGTTAAAATAAACTACAATTTAAAACGGATAGAGTAATATATAGAGGGCGCAGTGCGGTTAAAGCAAATTTTATTGGTTTCATCTTTTTCTTTCGTGACAAATTAGTCTTTATTATTGTTGAATTTATTAAGATATTTAAAATTCACCTGTATTAGCTTATAACCACCACCATCACAACAATATAGCTTTTGTCCCAAACAAGTTAGAGTAGATTAGAGATAAAACCCAAAAGAGACATAAAAACAAAGAACACATAAATAGTACAAGAAAAAGATTACGATTTATAACCATTTTTTTTTAAATCAGCAAGTTTTTTTTTTTTATCCTTGTAAGCTTATAATTCACATAAACGTGCAAGCAGACGCAACGTCAGCATCTCTCACACCGTGAAATACTATCGGCTTCAGAAAGATCATGAGAGAATCAGAAAATCAAATTATAACTATCGTGCAAGAGAATTTCACAAGTAGTGTTAATTTACGAGCATCACATAATACAATATATGTCATGTCTGTATCTCAGAAAGCAAACTAGGAACCAAAATGCAGAGCACATTATCAGAACCGCCTATGAACCATACAGGATGATGGAGTGTGTCCATCAGGTCTGCTCTTGCAGCCTTCCACACCCATCAAGCCTAAGAACTGGAATTGGTATCTAAAGACCGTCAAAACTTAAGCATCAATGGCGGATCCTTCTTTCCACTGCCAGAATCAGAATCATCTTCCTGAGCAGGTCTTGAAGCCGCCCACGCGCGAAACGGCGGCTCAAACATCTTTCCTGCAACATCTGGTGGCAGCTGTTGGGGCTCATCCTCTCCAGGAAGCACTACGAGGCCCTTCTTCCTGAGAGACGAAGGCTCATTGTAGCACTCCTTCCAGAGCGAGTCCACCAGCTGCCGCTCCTCGCGAGCGGCATGGAGATCATCAGAGTCCATCGCGCTGATCCCTTCTATTCTATTCTTGAGGATGTCTTTCAGCTTGTCTTGATCAGGAAGCGTGTTACCAGATGTCTTATCCTGTGCCAACTCAAGGAGGCCACTTAGAGCAGCTTCGCGCACCAAGGAATCATCGCTGGACGCAAGGTGCATCATCAGCTTTGGAAGACCAAACTCTGTAGCAACACTCCTGTCCGCCTTGTTGTTGTGCAGCAGGTACTGTATGAGATTGAGAGCTTTCCTGCAACAAGACAACAAAACAAAACTATGTCATTCACATTGCAGCTCAAATAAAGTAAAATGGTCTTCAAGCCAACACAACTATTAAAGGAATTTCAGTTTGACATGGGTAGTATGGCTCTGTTAGTACACGACTCCTGTTTATAGGTCATTTACTCCTTTAGGATTCTAGGGATAATTTTGGTACTGATGTGCCCTGTCAGATCACTCCATCACCCCCAAGACTACTGTCTATAACATCATGTTTAAGAAAAATAATCCGAATGTAAACATGTCTTGCAGAATGATGGGAGTACTGCTATATTACCTCTGAAGTCTGGCATCATCAGAACCAAGAGCATCCTTTAACCCAGCATAGCCATTTCCCAGGCGAAATGCGGAAATTCCAGGCTGATTATGACGAATTAGAGCTGCAAAATATTTGTATTGTTAGCATGGCCAACAGAAAATACTATGTGAAAAGTGAAAACTAGCTGCACAGTTCCAGCAAAGGATTATACTCCACAAGATACCAAGTGATGCTTACAAGATATGGCTCCTAAAGCTTTTGTGCGTGCGTTTGTACTTGGATCTGATTTGAAGTTTGTCAACAGCGGCTCGAGTCCATTGGATTCCATGACAAGTTGCTGACTCTTGGGATTATTCTGCACAATTGTACTAACAACTTCTGCTGCCTTTGCTCGGATGCCAGCATTTGAATTTTTCAAATAACCGAGTAGAGGATCCAGCCCACCAATGGAATGTAGATCTGTTCGAATAATTCAATATGCATTACGAGTTAGAAGTTGAGACTCATGCACAATAACCACCAGGATAAGCATTTACAAGGAAGTGATGATGATTATGATTAGAACTATGAATCTTACCATTTGCCATGTCAATGGATTCAACATGCTCCTGTAGCTCATCCAACATATCTGAAAATAGATCAAGTAACTTTTTTTTATTCCAGAGAAAACAATTGAAACTTAAGGGTGTGATAAATATCAATGCCCACAAGGTGAATCCAAGAAGGATACACAACCAAATAACATTGGATATTCCTTTTTGCAAATGAAACATAATACACAAATTGTTTGGCAGGTAAATTGGCAGCCTAGACCATCACAATCACAGTTTCTTTGTTTATGCAGTTTCCACACCATGCTATGATCCTACCATACCCTGCGGCACATTCTGAGAGTTGTGTGCATGCTTATGCCGTTATGCGTTAAATACCATCAAGTTAGTCAGATTAGAAGTGTTAAGGATCTTCACCAACCAATGAACATATCAGCAATGAAGGTCAATGATTCAGAGAACGGGTGATGCTAGGTTTTCTAGAAAGACTAAAAATCAATTCCAGAAGTATTGGAATGCCCCCAAACAATACCTTCAATGTTCTCTGGGGTCACACCCTGAGACTGCAAGACATCTTCTGGAGTTCTCATCACCTGAGTGATCTCTTTCATCCTCTGCACAACATCTATCGTGTTGGCTTGCATAGCCTCCATGAACCATTTTCTGTCTTCCTCACTGCAGAACCAAACCAATGAAATTAGGAACCACATGAGAACATTTGATCCCCACTTCTGTTGGCCTAATTGCAGTAACTTCAACAGCAGATGTTAAAAGTTAAACCTACTAGCCAAACAAAATCAGGGAAAAAAAAAGGGAGCGCGCAGTAGGACAGCAAATTGAGCATATGAAGTCTGACCGCTAAGAATCTAGAGTACAGGGAGTAAGTAAGACAGCAAAATCTAAGCATATGAACTGATGAACAAGGATTAGGGTTCCGACACAGGATGAGAGCAAAGGGAGGAATCAGAAGATCTGAACGCGGGGGTTTGCAGACCTGAGAGCACGCGGCGGTTTGGTGCCGTCCCCGTGGGCGATGCTCCACTTGAACAAGCCGTTCCAGTCGGGGCCCCCGTCCTTCGACATCCCCCTTGTTCTTCTGCAGCTGGTGCTGCTGCGAGATGAGGCGAGACGAACTGTAGGGTTCTTGCTCACGGTAGGTGCGGATTGCTTCAGGCGAGATCGATATGGTTCTTCTCGGCTTCTCTCTCGCTGCAAAGCTCTCCTCTCTGCTTTTATGCGGGGAGGTGGCGGTGGAGGGAAGACGGACCGGGGCGGCTCCCCGTCGTCAGTCGTGGCGTCGTGTGGATGCGGCGGCGGTTCCGGAGTACTCCCGAACCTGCTGTTGTGTGGCCGCGGCGACCCCAACTGGACGTCCGTGGGCCACGAATTTGACTTCACGGGCCAAATTTAATTGGGCTTCAGGTATCTTATTAGAGGTGAACGCCTCGACAAAGCCAAGGCCCACTAAAATTCTTTTATATTTTATACATTTTGTTCGTTTAAAAAATGCACAGCAGAAGATTTGTGTACTTCTCTTGCCAATTAAACATTTAAAATAATGATACAAAATTCAAAAAAAAAAAATAACTAACATACCATGCTCGCCCTCACCCAAATTTGCTTGTAGTCAATTCCGAAATAAATTAGATACATTTTGTGGCAACTGTAAACCAGAAGCGACGAAGTGCTTTGAAATGAATGCAGAGACATGACAATACAAAAAAATTAAGTGTTGCATAGTTTTCTTATTATACAAAAACCATTTTTTCACTACCTTTTGAATGCCTTTTGATTAAATTGTCTTTGGTTCAAATAAGATCTTCGGTTAATCTTAAGTGGTATTTTAATTTTTCGTAGTGAATCCTTTAGAAGGCATCAAATTTTGGATCACAATAAGTTCGTACGATAATTTGAGAAAAACTTATTTCTGGGTGAGCTAGCCTGCGTGACGATGAAAGTTCGTATCAAAATCGTACTAGCTTACAAAATGTTCAGATAAACAAATGATGAAATACAGCATACGGAGATTCTGCCAGCTATTTGGACGCCAAGATAAACATCTACGGAGATTTGTCTGCTATTTCGACACCAAAATGGTCTGCGACCGTTACAGAGAAGGAATGAATACATAGATCTCGCAGGAAATTTAAATCTCGGAAATTCAAAAAGAAAACGAATGCCTCTTCCGTCAGCCGTCAGGCCCTGACGTACTACGCATGGCCCAGAGCAAGATCCTTCCGGACCTTGTCGATCGAGCTAGCAGGACAGAGGAGCACGGCACACCGTAGCGCTCCTCGTGTGAATACGATGATGGAGAGGAGAGAGGCGCAGACGAATCGCGACGGACAGTGCAAAACAAACGCGTAGTCGATCGACACACCACACACAGCAGACCCAGATGCATCCATCGATCATCGGCGAAAACAAATTCAAGCCAAGAGAGAGGAGATTCAGAAACGGAAACGGAATGAACAACAGGGGAAAGAGATTCAGAAACGGAAAAGGACACATTTCACATTTGTCCAAACAACATTAACATTTCATTCACAACATACTAGTAGTCCACGCGCTGGTACTTCAAACACGTTCGGACGTAGGTTCCAAACTTTCGACTTTTTGAGGCCCTTTTGGACCTCCATCGATCTCCTTTTGTCAATCTCTAGCTAACTGCAATAACACACACGCACGCACAGAGCCATCAGAGCAGCAAACGGCTGCACATCCATCTTCTCCCAAAAGAGACCTCAAAAAAGAAAGGCAAGATGTGCTGCTAGCTGCATCACTACACCTACTAGTACAGAACTAGTAAGTCTACCTAGACCTACTATACAACTCCTCTACCAACAGTACCACCTGCTACCTATCACCGGTTCACCGACCGCCGGAGCCCGGAGGACCATGCCCGCCGGCCGGTGCCGCGGTGCGTGCGTACGTACGTGAGCACGTGTGTACGCGTGCAGCCTGCGTATCACGCGCAGCTTGAGGCCGCCTGCCTCCGCCGCGGCGCGAGCACGAACAGGGACTCGAGGTCCGGCGGCTGGAAGTAGCCGCCCTTGGGCGGGTCCCGGCGCCTGCCTCCGGCGCCAGACTCCGCCATCGGGACAGCCTTCTTCCTCGGCGGCGCCGCCGGGCACGGCGGCACCACCGGGATACGGCAGTCCTCGCGCCTCGGCGTCTGCCACCCCTCCTCCTCCCCCATCACCACCACCATCATCTCTTCGAGGTGCTCCACCTCCATCTCTCTCTCTCTCTCTGGATGTCTCTTGCTTGTTGATCTCAAGCGGAATGATGTAGACCTCCCTCCGCCTCTCTCGCGACAGACACAAAGCAAGCAGGCAGCTCAATGGCGACGCAGCTACGCAAGCGAGAGCGAGTCTCTGGTGAGCCGGCCGACGAGGACCCCGGGGGCGGGGCGGCCGGGGGG
Organism: Bothriochloa decipiens; assembly: GCA_023333625.1. NCBI lineage: Eukaryota > Viridiplantae > Streptophyta > Magnoliopsida > Poales > Poaceae > Bothriochloa > Bothriochloa decipiens. The sequence goes on from CM041628.1 coordinate 13,425,376, forward strand.
GTGTAATATAGGCGGTGGGCGGTGTGTGCTGGCGGTATAAGCGCAAGCGCAACAGCAACACGCCAACGCTGCACCAGAGCGCGCGAGCTCAAGTGGAGTCCAGTCCACCTCCAGCGGCGTGGCGGTGCCGCACTGGCGTGACGGGGGAGGCCCACGAACGAGCGCTGCATGACTCGTGGGCCGAGGTGGAGCCGGGCCGGATGTCAGTGGGACGTGGGTGTTCGGTCGCTGGTACGGGTGGTGGCGTGATGGTTGGGAGAGTTACGTGTCACCGACTGCCGAGTGCGCGGGAACCGCGTCGGTCGAAAGTGGCGGAATGGTCTAGACCGTCGCCGAGGATTCTCTGTGCATCGCTTCGCAGGGTGTCTTTACAATGCAATAATTTAAATTGTATATATAGTACTTGTATATAAATCAGTTTATCTATAGAAAAGATAGAAAATAATTCTTCACTTTAAATAGATCCTAGGTCTGACCTTTTCTCCAAAAGAAAAGGAGTCTCTACTCGTCTTCGTTTTGGAAAAAGTTATGCAAGCCTAATGCGCACGTGTCTTATCTGAAGTTACCTAGCTTGTACAGTACTCCGTATGTATAAGAATGCCAAATACACAGGTAAGTGTAGGCGTGTAGCTGAAAATCTCTAGAAAATTTTCAATAATAAACAATCAAACCAAGGCAAAGTTTTCACATTGGCGGCAAATGACGAATTTGGAAAAATAAAAAGTTGGTGACAAGACTTACACAAGTATTCTAGTATTTGAAAACTAAGGGAGGATAAGTACCACAGTCCAACCGAGGAGTTGAGAGTGACTATCCTAATTGCAGTGGATCCCAGGTTGGTGTGGTCGTTCAAATGCAGCCTCAAACATTGATTAGAGCCTACTTGGTTGGTTTTTAATTTTTATCAAATCAAAACTAGGGTATATTAAATTTATGGTTATTAATTGGTTCACTATCAAAGAATTAGCATCACCAATTTTTATGGCCAAAGTTTTGATAAATTTCTAAAAAAATTTTATAGGCTATATAAAAGAATAAATTGGCAAAATTTGAGTTTGGTAGCCAATCAATTACTATTTTAAAATTCTTATCAAGATTTTGATAATCAAAATTTAACATACCTAAGTTTTGGTTTGCCCTAGCTTCAATAGAGCAAATTTTGAATTCTAACCAAGTAGGCCCACAGTCTTCGAAGCCATGGATGGATGGATAGGCGAGAAAATGGTACGGTCTCGAGCAGAGCAGACGAGATATCGCTTCGGTACGTGGGCTCCACCTCGCGCACCGGCAGACCAGGTTGTGGTTGGGCGCGACACGTGGAGCCACCCGGTTGCCTGACAGCCAAAAGATTTGCGCCAGCGTGGCACGGTCGTGTTTCCGTGGCACTGTATCTCGGCTTCTCGCAGGTCCTCTGCAGGTCAGAAATTTCTGGCGCGCATCCCGTCTAGCACTTCCACGTTCCACCACCGCGTAAAGCTAGGTTTTTTTTGAGAGGACCGCGTAAAGCTAGCTGACTCAGGCCATCGTAAGCCGCAAGGTGGGCGGCCCAGGAGGCCCATGGCCCGCATACGTTCTCGCTTTTCTCGGGCACAACCTGAGTAGGACTGGAGAAATGGACATTTGCAGCACAGAAAGCAAGGATTTCAGGTTCTCAGAAAGGATTTAACACAATCCTTTTTCCTCCTAGACGAACTAGGAGCACGGTTCAATACAATTTATGACACAGGCAACACCAAGGCTTCACTGTCTTGCCCTCGAAGGACCACAACACAGGTGTGTCAAATTGCCAGTTAGCCAGCAGGTAGAACAACTGCCTCCAGTTCAGGGCAACTGAAACGACCTAGCGTTGTGGAGTCTCCTCTTGCCTTCTTAAGAGCCCTCCTTTCTACCGCAAACCTTCGCAGATCATGTAGATCTCCCTCGAGCTAGGTCGAGTCGCCTTGGGTCTCAACAAGGATACTTTCTTGAACTTCACCTTGCAGAATTTGCCAAACCCTGCGCCACATAGACAGTCGGGGTCAGTTTTAGCTGGGCCAAACTTCTCAGATCAGATAATGGCCAGAACTTATAATGACCTGATATGTCCTCATTCTCAAGAAACTTCATTACTAGGTTGCCTCCACGACAAAGAACGCCGTCATCGTCAGGATCAGGCTCCGTAGAGCTCAGATACTTCTCTAGTGTCTCACTGTAATCAGACTCTTTTATCTTCCCTACTGCCAACGAGAGAGCACGCATGCCCAACTCACAAGATATAGCTCCATCTTTGGTTGTAATACCTGAAACTGGTGGACACATGTCTGACAGTATCACAGAGAAACCTCGCTCCTGTAAACGGGGTTACAACATTAAAATCCATCAATGAAACAACAGCTATACATCATTAAAATCCATCAATGAAACAACAGCTAGCACTGATTACAAGATCACAGGACACAGATACTATAACCGAATCCCTTGCATTGGTCCTACTAACCATATTTAACAAGCTAGAAACAGTTTTTCAATCAACAAATCCTCCTAACTTCTAAGATTAGTACTGGAGGAAAGGAAGGACAGAGGGATGGCTTAACTCACAAACAGAGGGCAGAGTGTTGAACAAAATAAGTGGGCTCAGCTTCTCATGAGTGATAATGCTTTCAATTTAATAACGGACAATTGTAGTTTTCATTTCACCACTAAAGGCTGAATAGATGCATGGTTTCATACAGAATCACAGTAAGCTCTATGTAATAGTCAGTTATTTAGTATTCACACTATCAATTATTGCATCTCTAGTTACTACTCACTATAATAAATTGCCTCCGAGTCTTTTTGAAAACTGAGGGCGTGTTTGAATTCTTTGCTGAGAGCTATGCTGCCTTGCCGAACTAGGAACCAGAGTGAGCAAGCCATTTGGATGTACAGCTAGCATATCTCAATTTTTGTGCTGGCTACTTTATTTCTTGCTGGATCTGGTGAGCGTCTCGTTGTTGGAGCCGCAGAGACGAGGCAAGGCCAGACTGCCAGAGCAGTCTTGCCCAAAACCAAGCAGGCCCTGTAAATAAAGGAATTCTAACCTTTCCATCTATCTATCTAATCTGAGAACTACCTTCCCAAGTTATAAAAACAAAAAAAAGTAGTTAGGCCAAATATGAGATTCAGTAAAATACAAACCTAACTGAACAATATGCCATACTATCCGTTGTTGTCGCAAACATCACATCCAAGCACAAGTATTCAATCACACCACAAGCAATCAAGGATTAGAACCTGTGGCGACATCGCCCGAGCCTGCTGCTTCATCAGAGTCATGACATCTGCCCAGACCGTCCTGACCCGTGAGTCACAATGCGCAGAGGGGACCTTCACCTTCTGCTCTGCAACAAGCGAGTTACTGAATCAGACAAACCACCAACAATTCAGCAACAATCATCGCACCGATCAATGACAATTCGAATGCCAAGTGCCAACTGACCTTAACATCGACGCCGACGACAACGCCACCCTTCTCGAGAGGGCCGAGGTTCTGACAGGCCACCTGCAAGCAGCAGCCACCAAGCAAGTTAATCACACAAATGTGGAAATAAGGACTGATCCCGTAAGCAGGAGCTCGAGGAGACGATAGACGAGGAAAAGTAATGGACGCTCACCTGGAGCCACGCGCCGGGGGCGCAGCCGAGGTCGAGCACGGCGGCGCCCGGCGCGATGAGCTTGTGCTGCTTCTGCATCTGGATCAGCTGCAGCAGCGAAACAACTGCTCACGCTCAGCGTCATGAAAAGGGAACAGATAGCAACGGGGACTCAGGGAGGACGCGGGAGCTGACCTTAAACGCGGAGCGGGCGACGTAGCCCAGCCGCTGTGACTCGCGGTAGAAGAAGTCGGCGGTGCCCCCCCGCGGCCATGGCTGCCTCGTCCGACGGCGACGGCGACGGCGAGTTGGGTTTTGCTAGGGTTTTAGCCCTTCTCCTTTCTTCTCTGATCTGACGATGATGTGGGCAGTTAGCCCGTTCTATCGAGAGAGCGGGCCTTACATGGGCTGGGCTGAGTTGAGCTGCTCCGGATGGGCCTACTGCGACAAGGGTGACGTGGACGCCTTCCGCGCCGCGCGCGCTTTGGGGGCGCGTCGGATCGGCACGACCTTCTAGACGGTTCTCAAACCCACCTCCGCCGAGGCTATCAACAACAACGACGGAGAGGGAGTGGGTGTGGTGTCCAGCACGAATCGAACGTCGCGAGAAGTCATGGCGGATTCGGCCGCTTCCCGTCCAACCGTCCTCGTCACCGGCGCCGGCGGCCGCACAGGTAGCTCTGCCTTCCCCGTCAGCTCCGGTAGCGCAGCATTTAGGCCCTCTCAGTCGTTGCGCGTGCTGCAGTACTGCTTCATAGTGATGGGAAGAACGTGAGAGATGATAAGTCGATTCACCTGCTGTTGAAGTCGATTCACCTGCTGTTGAAGGCTGCTGGGATGGGGAATTCGGTTGGCTAGACTCTGGAGTGGTTAGGGGACTGTGATCCAAATGGGAACGGTCTTGGATTTTGGTTTTTTTTGCTCAATTTGGTTGCCGTTTTGTACAGTTTAGTGCTGAATTGTAAAGCCTGTGAAGATTGGCAGTGGGTCTGTAGCAATTTCTCCAACTGTGTTCCTCTTTATTTTCGCTGCTCATGCGGAGTTAACATTATGTTAGGCCAAATTGTGTACAACAAACTGAAAGAGAGGTCCGAGCAGTTCGTGGCAAGAGGGCTAGTCAGGTCAGAGGAGAGCAAGCAGAAGATTGGGGGAGCCAGTGATGTTTACATTGCCGACATACTAGACATAGATCGTCTAGCACCTGCTGTACACGGGGTTGATGCGCTCATAATCGTCACCAGTGCTGTCCCAAAAATGAAACCGGGTTTCGACCCTACCAAAGGTGGGCGGCCTGAGTTCTACTTTGAAGATGGAATGTACCCTGAGCAGGTGGGTTGATGAATCTTGTCCAAGCTTGTATGCGCATTAGTAGAATTTACTATTGGACAGTTTAATTTGTGATAACATTGGTTGTGGTTGTCTTAGGTGGATTGGATTGGCCAAAAGAATCAGATTGATACTGGTATGTTCATTCTCCTCAGTGCTTCACTTTCAATTTTTTTTTTTTTTTTGGTAAATCATACTTCACAGCATAAATGTTGGTGGGACATCCATATTGGCAGCTAAAGCTGCTGGAGTGAAGCATATTGTGTTGGTGGGATCTATGGGAGGAACAAATCCTAACCATCCACTGAACAGCCTGGGTAATGGCAATATACTGGTAAGCTAAAATTTGACTCTTCCAATAGGCAACTGCTATTCACAAATTGTAAAAGTAGGATCTTGATTATTATTGCATATGTTTGGAGGTATGGAAGCGCAAGGCAGAACAATATTTGGCAAACAGTGGAGTCCCTTATACAATCATAAGGTACATGGTAGTATAGTACACGACATTTAGAACAGATAAAATTACACTGCTGCTTTTTGGTACAGTAGTCTTGATTCAGTAGATTATTACTCTCTTTGTTTTGTGCATATATAGAAGTAAAGAGGTATTTACCTGGACTCTAAGGGACAATGTGTTGATCCTTGTCTTTGGACAACTGAAAAAAATACTTTGTGTACAATAATCTAGTACATTTGTAGTGTAAAGCCTGGAAATCGCAGGACGCGAATACAAAAGAAAATATTCGATCTCATTTCCTTCTCTGTTACATAATCTGCTGCTGTTTTCTTCTGTGCCTTAAATTTTAGGCCAGGAGGTCTACAAGACAAGGATGGAGGAGTGAGAGAGTTAATTGTGGGGAAAGACGATGAACTTCTCCAGACTGACACAAAGTCAATTCCTAGAGCCGATGTGGCTGAGGTTTGTGTCCAGGTATATGTGCTCTGAACCACCATCTATGCAGAACTGTCTGAAAGGACCTGTTTAAATTTGTGTATAGCCATGGGTCCATTGGACAGCATGGTGAGACCGCGATTCTGATTTTATCTTTTTATTTTCTGATAATAGGCTCTGCAGTATGAAGAGGCCAAGTTCAAGGCGTTTGATTTGGCCTCCAAGCCTGAAGGTGTGGGCACGCCAACAAAGGACTTTCGGGCACTGTTCTCCCAGATTACTGCTCGGTTTTGAGTGAGATGCTGAGAAGCCTACTGCAAGTTCTAGATTTCATGGCGTCTGGAGATATAACCAGGTAGCTTGAGTATGGACTGCAGTTTGGTGCAATTGCAAAGCTGTATTAAAACTGAAGAAAGAAACTGGTGCACTGTTTGCAGTACACTTTCGAATGTAGTTGCCATTGTGTAAACTGATAACAGACAATATGACAAGTAATTAGCGACCCCTGTTTGCATAAATTGTTGGGCACAATTTATCCAGGCACGGTTAGTCACCAGCTTGGATTCTTCAGCTGCAACTTCCACCCGTCGTTCCAATGACATATTGTCCCAGTAGTTCCTCTACAAATTACCGGCGAAAGCAGGCAGACATCCTGCTTGTTCTCTGAACAAGGCAGATATAGGAGCTTCATCAGACCCCCATAGCCATGGGAGTGCTGCTGCTCACGACTATCACCTCAATGAAGCGAAGATTTGAAAGTTGAAACATTGAAACCATGAAATGATACTTTATGGTGCTACTGCCTAATGCTTCAATGAAACAAAATCAGCGACTGTTACCCTATTACACAAGTCAGGCATATATACCCAGTCATATTGAACGTTAACATCTTCAAACTACTGGCACAGGGTCAAAATTCATCAACATGACATCACAGAAGAAAAATAGGCAAAGCAGTTTACAGATTTGTAAAAGGTATCAGCTGAGCCTCAACATTCTTTACTCAAGAGATGGCAGTAAACAATGAAATGGTACAAAAAAATACTAATTGTGCTTGTCTTCTACTTAGTATATCCTACGATATAGGGACAGAGAGAAACCTCTAACACTATTACGCAAATATGTCAGGCAGACACAGAAAGAAATCCTTTATTGCAGTCAATTCAAACATACAAAATTTTGGTTTCTAGGCGAGGGACAGATTCATTAACATAACCATAATATAACAAAATGAAATGGTGAAAATCAAGAAATTAATGGAAGATGTTAGCTAAGCTCACTACTACTTACAAGTCTAGCTACTCCATGCTGAAAGAGCATATATGACACGACCCTTCCAACCTTGTAGCATCCACTTGTTATCTTTATCCACGAGGAAATCCCTTGGATAGCTCTTGCTAACCTTGTACCTTGCTCTTTTCATTATCTCTCTGTCCAGAGGTAGCTGCCGGAAGCCTGCCCTGAGGTTTCTCATCTGCCATTGTTTGTAGGTCTCTGGCCTTTCGATCCTCTCTGTACCCTCACAAGCAATCACATTAACAGCTTCCCGTCCAAAGAATTCTCTTTCTATCAGCAGCCTATGTTCATCCATCCGTGAGGCATTTGCTTCAAGCATATCAAAGATTGAAGAGAAAAAAAACATAGCCTCCTTAAACCGTGTCACAAAGAAGGGTGCATTGTAAGTACCGTTGACAACCCCATGAACGAACAATTGGGGATTCAACTTTCTGATTGTATTCAAAACCCTTGTTCTCGGGCTGTCATCTGTCACCGTCTCGTCCATCATATTCCTCATTCGGTAAAGGCAGTTAACAACAATGAACTCATCGCTCTTTATATTGAGATCTTTAACTTGGATAGTATCCCACTTGGCAGCAATGGCTTGATATTCAAATGGAACATTGAACATATGGGCATACTCATGTAACCGTCGCCCTGTCACCTCAACACGCTCTGCAGGGCGGAATCCTGACAGGGGAAAATCTATACCAGTGATTCGAAGGCTTGGGGGACCACCAGATCTCTTTGAGAACCGCTGCATGAGGACTGGCCACTGGAAACCATACATTATCCCAAAGTCTATAATGTGCAACCTTGTCACATTCTTCGTAGCATTTAAGATGGTCGTATTTGCAACATAGTGAGATATTATCCTAAATGGACATGCTTTAACATATAAATTGAATGCTTTCAGCATATCATCGGTAGAAGTTCTCTTTGCAGCAAGTGAACGGTAGATGCTGCTACCAGTGCCAGCCAGGCGAGCCTCGAGCCCATCAGCAAAGTAATGCGCCAATCTCTGGCCAGCATCTCCAGTAGCAGAAGAATGCTTCCTGATCTGTTTCAGCAGCTCACTTGAGTGTCTGTGGTCATCAATAGCTGCAGCCTGAGCACAATGGATAAGTAAGGTTGTAAGATCTACTGGCTCCTCCTCTGCACCAGCACCAGATTTTCCCTTCCTTCGCCCTCTTTTATTTCCAGATCCTTTTACATATCCCCCATTGATTTCGGCATCGGCTGGCATTGGTGAGTGGAACTCACAATTCTTATCAGTACACAACAGCACTTTGTCAAACATCTCTCGGACAGTCTCCTCGTCGCACAATGCGGATTGTTTGCTCTTCCTCCCCTCCATCTCCAAATCATCATCACGTGGGTTCTTCTGACCCTTATGAGCAGCACCAACTATGCCCTCTCGAACCATGTCACGAGGCACTTGGGTAGAGTCCAGACGACTAGCGACCACATCATGAAACCTTCCGCTTCCTGTGGAATCGTAGTCATCAGTGATCCAAGATTTTACTTCATAGGCCTGTGCTGTCATGGGCTTAGCAGACTCGAGGATGTCGACGAACGGTTTCTCGACAGCGGCCAGAAGGGCTGAATTCTCCACAGGCGTACTGGTAACAGGATAGGACTCTTCATCCTCGTCGTCAAGAAGGAACTGATTGATGTAAGCAAGGACTGCATCATCAGCAACAGCCTCAGAGAAATCCTCGGCGTTGTCTGGCTCAGTTGTGGTGGTTGATGCCGGGCTTGGCGTGGTGCAGCCAGGCATGGCAGAGGGTGGAGATGGATGTGAGCTGACAGGAGCATTGCTGTGGCTCTGGTTCTGGTTCTGGTTCTGGTTCTGGTTGTGGAATCCATATGAAGGGAAGAACTGGAGCTGTGGTTCTTGGAGGGAGAAGCTAATCATGTGAGGCGTGGGTGGATTTGGGGTGGGCAATCGAGCACCGAAGTTGAGATTGTCACGAGGACGAGGGTCCAATCCACAATATTCTTTTGACTTTCGCTCTTCACTGCCACAAGTCACTTGCAGGTTACAAATCTCACCTCTACGCTACCTTTCTGTTTTCTTCTCAAGAACACAAGGATTTCACCTAGACAGAACTACAAATGGGGAGACAACAAGCTGATGATGGGACGATGTATTAGCAGCATATCAAGTACTTCGCCGACAAGCAAAAATATCTCAAAAAAGGAGGAGATATTTACCCTGAAAACCGAAGGACGAGCAAACAAGAACTTGTCTGCACCAAGATCTGCGATCTCTGAATCTCCGACTCCACCCTGCCTTCACAAAGACTGCGAAGACGGCAAGCAACTTCCCTTCCTTGTTCCTTTCTTCCCTAGTCGCGGCGGCTTCAAGAAGACGCGGTACCCTGCATCCCAGGTCTCGGATGCTGATGCGCGGAACCTTGCAGAAACCAGGAAGAAAGCGGCGGCGATTGGGGAGCACCGGGCAGCGGCAGCAAGAGTCCAAGAGCCAAAAGAGTTCTCTCGAGCTGGACCAGGACCGTGGCCGCGGCTCTCTTTGTCAACTGGGGGATTTGTTTAGCGTAAGCTTGCAGGCCCAGCGAATCAGCGACCGGATCAGTGTTTGGTAAGTCGAGCGGGAGCAGGGGGCGCACCTCGGTGACGCGCGGGGAACGGCGCCGGATTCTCTGCGGCCGGACTGCGGTGGAATGCCGTAGCTTGTGCAAGCACTACCGACGGACGAGAGTGGAGAGTCATCTTCACCTCCACGAGCAGTTGATTTTTGGTTCTACGATTACGACGTGGCGCTCGACTTCGATGTGAGTCGCGTTGCGTCGCGTCGATCACGACAGGTGGGGCCACAGCACAGAGAATCGCGGGGGAACAGCCAAAGCAGCAATCAGTGGTGTGTGGTGTGAACTGTGATGCCGACCCGAGAAGTTGACCACAGAGAACCAGGTGAGCGTGATCCACGGCCGAAGCGCGAATGGAACTGGCCTGGTACCACGTGTTGTTGTAAGCCCAAGCTCGCGACGCTCCGGGCGGCCCGAGGTCCGGTGTTTTGGACCACGAAGCAGAGTGGAGAGAGCCCAGCAGAAGAGGCCCATGGACTCAAGACTTTCTTTTTGGCTTGACTAGTGTTGTGGATAATATTGGCAATATTTCCACTCCAAATAAATTTATTATCAAAATATTTTATGATATTAATTATATAACATAATATTAATATTTTTTATATATTTAATAAGTTGTGAAGACTCCACGAGAAGTGATAATGACACTTTTTTTAGATGAAGGGAGTACACACGAGGCGCTTGCTTCACCCTAGTAGAAAAGAAGTTGTTAATTCACTACAATAGAGGCATAGAGCTTCCAAAGAAGACGAGTCACCCGTCAACGAGACCATTCATGACCATAACGCTTGTAGCAACCTAACTCTCTATACTATCCTTATAGATTACACCAACAACTCCAAGATCGCCGTATAATTGATCCACCGAGTGTAGTAGGATAAATATGTATTCGAGGTATTTATTTATGAAAATCGTGTTCATCTTGTACCACATCGTTGGTTGCACATCGTTGGTTGTTTAGACAGACATCGGGTAATAGGTTATAAATTGCTGTAATACTGAATTCCTAATTACTCAACTCTGAATGCCCACACCTCTACTGTAGCTTGCAGCGAGCGGCACGAACGGTGCGGCGCCAGCACACCACGCGCCCAACGCCGAAAAAGTCCACCGACCTGACGCGGCGAGCAGGGACGCCGCCTAACACAGATACGTTGTGCGACGTGTGCGGCAGGCAGGCGTGGCGACGCTTTGCGCCTGTCCCGGCCGTACCCCGCCGCCCGCCCACGTACCGTCACAGGCTAGCGGCTGACTTGAGCCGCGGGCTGGCTGTGGCAGCTCCTTCTTCCATCTCTTCTCTCATCGGGTCAATGCAATGCGATTATTCACCCTGGACTCGTCGCGGTGGCGATCCGGCCATCATTGGTCGCGGGTCAATTCCCATGACGCACGCAACACATGACGATGAGGCTTCACCGCTTCAGGTTAGGTCAAGCACCCCGGCTTGTCCAAGCCAACAACGAAACGCCTAGCGCCGGTATGTGTAGTACTAGGCACTGCCGCGTACGTACGCCAACTTACAAGCAGCCAGATGGAGGACTTTGGTACCGAGTACCGGCTACCGAGAGAGCCTGGACCCGGCGAAGGGGGAAACGAGTTTTACCCCGTTCGCCCGACATGGTGCCGGCTGGTTCGTCTCTCTGTCTTCACTGTTCAATCAGCCCGCATCAGCCGGCAGATCGACCAGCCGAACTAGAAGCCGTCTCCTAAACCCGGCCAGATAAACACGTCTGAAACCATGACTCCAGAGTAAAGCGCTCAGGTCTGAACTTTTCATCCAACTGCACACCTTTCCGTTTCATGCGTTGCACTTGCATTGTATGAAAGTGGGCTGTTCACGATCGATAAATCCGCACTACACAGGCTGGCAGCCATAAACCTATAGTCCTCAGGAAAATGTTAGCCGTCGATCTCCCCATCTGCTGGCCGCTGCTGAAAAAGAGCGAGCACTGAGGTCAAACCCTTATCAATCTGTCCAGACTACTGTCGTCAGCAGGAGCGGTGATCCACCTTCTTTTTTTTAAAAAAAGAAAAAACTCTGCGTGGCTGATCTGAAAGAAAGAAGAGAAAGCAAGCACATGGCCTCCTCTGCGCGAGGTTTCAAAGACAGATACGTGACATTGCTTGCTAGGGAAGAGCTCACTGACCCAATAAGTCTGAAGCATTATCCGCTATATATCCAGTTGGGTTCCACATGCGGCGAAGTTCTATTTGGCGAAGTTTTCTATTCAAGACGACATCCAACAGGGGACGCGTGTATGTAAAACAAAACAAAACCTCAGCAAGCAGCCATAAATGTGGGCGCGTAAGAGCTGCTCCTTAAAGCCCGGTTTAGCGATTGTTGGGCAAAAAGCACGTCCAACGGCTCTTGTATCGCGTTTTCTATTTTTACCCAAATGCTATCCCGGCTGTTTCGCTCGGCATTGTTCGCAAGCCGCGTCCGCTCGCCATATGCGGCTCCTGTGCATGGCTCTCCTATGATTGGCTGGCAAACAGATGACCTCCTATTTTAAGCACCACGAATAAGTACGGCAAGTGGAAATTGATGGTAGGTACGTGATACGGTAACTTTTTTCAATATAGAAGATGAAAAATGGCTAGGCTGTTGTGGATCTCTTCTCTTTTGGCAAGTTTTGTATTTTACATAGTGGCTAAAGTATGAGATTTGGCTATTAATTTATATAAACTGTTGAAGTTGCTCTAACAGTAGAACGGGGGGCCGCGACAGCGATGAGAGGAATTGCTGCATTCAGATGTGAGATGTCCACGTACTGTAGTCGCGGTGCGGACCTCAACTGACACTGACAGTAAGCGAGAGAAACTTGTTAGACCGACGCCGTGTGAACCGCATGAAAACTTGGACACGCCGGGGGGGGCGCCATCCATGTGCCACTGTTTCGTTCCATCAGAGTGTGCTGTGCGGCTAACATTGCTGTAGGCTGTAGCAGCAGCGCAACGCAGCTGTCGACTTCGCTCACATAGGACTAGTGCAAAAGCGTGCTTGAGCTCCACTACGGGGTAGCAGCAAGCGCCACGAAAGTCTCGTAAAGCCGGGTGTTTTTCAGACAGGCGGTGACCGGGGGAGAGTATTTTCCAGCGGATCGCAAAAGGTTGCAACACTGCGTCCGCCGGCCGAGATTGCAAAGAGACGAGGGCGGGAAAAGGTGAGAGCTGAGCGTACGTTCTCGTGCCCTTCCCTTTGTCCGAAGATCTGTGCTCGCCGTTCTGCTTGGCTCGGCATCGTCCGGCACTCTTCTGCTTTCTCCATTGCTGCTGTGTGTATTCTTGTCGCTGTGAATTTAGGGGGCAGTACAAATATTCCTCTCTGGCAACGAGCCCAGCCTCAGTTCCGGAGGTACGTGTTGGTGGCTCGGGTTCCGAGGCGCCAAACCAAACCCCGTCCACCTTGGTCTGTCTGTCCAGGCCCCCACTACACCCGGGACACACACGGATCCACCCACCGGCCACGGTCAAACAAGATCGGACGAGCGCCGTGCACGATCCGCCGCTCAGCAGCGGCTGCCGCGTACTACGCCATTGGGATCGTGCCGCAGCACTAGTAGATCCGTGGCTCTACACCTGGTGCACGGTAGTGGCAGAACTAGCGCACGGTGGTAATAGTACTACTCCGTACGGGCTACAACGCTGGCCGTCAGGTCAAATCATTACAGCTAGCTCGGCGTCGCCGCGTCGGCAGGTCCTCGCGACATGGCGCAAGTGCCGCGAGCTCTGTGACTCTTGTCTGGCGGCTGGCTGCTGCTCGCTATACGCAACGACGAGAACTCACATCGATATACGCAACAGCCAGCAAGCACGTGACGAGTCACGACGACCCCTGCGCTGCGCATGGCATGCGAGATGAAAGTTCGAGCGCCCCAGGCCTCAGTACCACTGCCTCTGCATCTACCACGGGCCGTCCATGACCAACTGGATCGATCTGCATTGCTTTTGCGTGCATGGTCAGATTTAAGTTCACACACCAACCCTGTGTCCGTGTCTACTGTTTCTCTGACTCTTTTGTGGGTGTGGCCTGGTCCACTCTAGGTACGTGGCACGTGTTGAGGCTGCATTCCTGTAGCGATGTAATTTTGCAAATGCAGGTGACAATACGATGCCGCGCGGTCTATATACTCCACCGTGGCAGCATATAGTCATGCCAAATCGAAGCATATGGATTCAGGTGCGGTCTGCAGAGAGTTGGTTCCTTTTCTTTTGGCACACCGTACGTGTACGGTTGCTGCCGACGGACGGTTCGCGGCAAGCCGGCGGCGAAAGGGCGCGAGCCAGAGCTTTGCTTCCCGCCACATTTGAACTTGAAGGCGGCGATGCTCGAACTCGTATGGCATTGCCGCATTGCCAGTGGAGACTTTAACAGCACCGTCCAAGGCGAAGCACACAGACACTCAAACGGCCTGGGCGGAGCAAAAGCACTGGCCGCCGACGAAAAGAGACCTTCCAGCCGTCGGTAGCTAGGGGGCAGACAAGGGACCCTCCAAGAACATTGTGGAAAAAGGAACACGGCGTACTACCAAAAGCGGACCGGTCGAATTCACTCCCGCCGTCAGAGGAGGATGGCCACCGCCACCGGCCAGGAAGCCCAGGAGAGCAGAGGCTGAAAGCCTGAAACAGAGCGCAGCGGCCGGCGCTAACACAACGTGCGATGGACGCAAAGCGCGGCGTGCGGCCAGCCGCCCAACCGACGGTCCACGGATAGCGTTCGTACGGGCGCTCCGATGGCCCAGGCCCTTTTGTCTCCCCGCCGCGCCGGGGGTGGAACACGCACTGGCGCCATGGAGCCGTGAGCCAGAGCGTGCCTCCGCGACGGTGGTGTGCCTAGGCCTCGCCACTGGGCACACTGGCCAGGCCGTCCGCCTGCGTGCTTCCTGGTCCGGAGCCCCGAATCCGTTCGGATGATGGAGCCCCCGGCACGGCAAGAGGTAAAAACTGAAAAAGGCAGGACCAAATGATAGTCCAAATCATGGGCTCCGGGCAGCGGCGCAGACGCGCTGTGGAGAGGTCAGCACTCAACAGCAGGAAATGGTTTTAAAATGGAATGACTCCCGGATAGTTTAACTGGGTTTTTTTTTTTTTTCTGGAGCTCGAAATGAACCAGATTATTATATATCTGTGGGGCCCGTCCCAACGCCCGACGACGCCAATAATGCCAATAACTTTGTTGCTTCTCACTGATCATCCATTCCATTTTCTTCGCCCACCGTAGTAAGCTAGAGTTCATAACCATTTATTAGACTTCACTGGCATGATGATCACAGACCAGAGGCCACTGTACGCGTGACGGTTTCAACTCGACAGCGCCCACGGCAAACGCCATCGAGTAGTGCGTACTACGGTGTACCGCTGCTACTCTGACGATCTCAACCATGGTCCGATCCTAACACTGCCGTATACGTACAAGAAAAAGAAAACAAATACAGTTAAAAATATACCAAAAATAAAAAAATAAAAGTGACAAAAGGAAAGGTCCCAACTGCCCAACGTTTGCGTGAGGAGGCAGGCAAAGGTGAGCAGTGCACAGGTTGTACTCCTGGCTGCAGCTGGACGTACCACGCCATCAGCAGCTCACTATCCCGGCAATCAACGGACAACGGCGCATTCTCCTCCGCTTTCCTTCCTCAATCCCTCTCTCTCCCCGGCCCAAAAACCGTCTCGGCTCGTTTCACCGCGCTGTGGGCTGGCATGGCCTGGTAGGCGCGTAGACTACCCCGGTCCCTCAGTCGCAGTCCCATTATCTGGTCTGCCTCGTGCCTCCATAAATACGCCCCGCGCGCCCTTCGCCATTCCTCCGCGCCTCCCACCGCTCCCTGTGCTGTGCCGCCGCCGCTGTGGCCACCACACTGCACTGACTCTGACACCGTCCGTCCTGTAGCGGCCGGCAGGCGAGGTAGAGGACTCAGGAAGAGTGATGGCGGCAATGCTGGCGCTGCTGCTGGCCGCGGCGACGGTGCTCTCCCCCGCGGACGCCCGCATTCCCGGCGTGTACGGCGGCGGCGCCTGGCAGAGCGCGCACGCCACGTTCTACGGCGGCAGCGACGCCTCGGGCACCATGGGTACGTTCCTTGCATTCTTCCTCCTTGCTGTGCTTGTCGTCTATCGCATCTCCTGAATGAGGAAGAAACTGAAAAATGGCTAACTGAATGCCGTTCTTGGGCCGCGGCTGTGGTGAGTGCAGGCGGCGCGTGCGGGTACGGCAACCTGTACAGCCAGGGGTACGGCGTGAACAACGCGGCGCTGAGCACGGCTCTGTTCAACGAGGGGCTGAGCTGCGGCGCGTGCTTTGAGCTCAAGTGCGAGAACCAGCCCGGGTGGCGGTGGTGCCGCCCCGGGAGCCCCTCCATCCTGGTGACGGCCACCAACTTCTGCCCGCCAAACTACGCGCTCCCCTCCGACGACGGCGGATGGTGCAACCCGCCGCGCCCGCACTTCGACCTCGCCATGCCCATGTTCCTCCACATCGCCGAGTACCGCGCCGGCATCGTCCCCGTCTCCTACCGCCGGTACGACTACGCTCTACCTCTCCCTCTGTCTCCTCTGCCTCTTCGGCGTTGCGTTTCGTTTCTTGGCCTTGCCCGTCGTCGTCGTCGTCGGGGACGGTGCCAGTGAGCAAACGACATGCGCCTTGGTTGGAGCACCGGGGTTTTGACGCCTTTGTGCAGGGCATCCTCGCTCTGCCCACGCGTCTTTTGAGGCGTAGTGGGGCTACTCTGCTCCTCGACGCCCTCTGCACTGTAGTAGCCGTGGCCTGTGTGTGTGAAAAGAAAAAAAAAATCGTGTCCGTGACGCGTTCCGTCACAGGCTCACGCAGCACGGCAGCCCGGCACACAACCACCATCCACCAACGCCAAACCGTTTCGTCACCTCCGGTGGGTCACTGGTTCCGTTTCCTGCCGATGGATCGATCTGGCGGCACGGACCTGCACGGCATGGCGATTCATTTCGCTTCGCTTCGATCACGGCGCGCGCGGGCGGGCAATTACTACTTTCCCTAATGGCGGGCTGGGGATGAGGCACCGGATCCGGGCGTAAAAGCCGCAACGCAAAATTCTGCGAAGTACGGGATAAATCCAAGGCGATTTGGTACAGAACTGGAGGGAAATTTGTGATTTTCTGCGTCCATGCGAGTCCACCTCGTCTCCATTGGCAATTCTTCGTAGATTTTGGAACGTAGTAGTGGTACACATTTGAGCTTGCCATTGTGCAGCGTGCACACCACACAAAACACACAACATGGTAGCGAGCCCGTTCCGGCAGATCACATGGGACGGAAGCCGGACGAGCGGACGGATTTTCCGGTGCTGCTAGTATTTGTACTAGACTTGTATAGGGTAGTAGTAGTAGTACTATTCCTGACGAAAAGAAACGGAAGGCTGCTTTCTTGACATTCTATTTGGGTCTAATCTACAGTCTGTACAGTTGTGGTTGTTTTTGTTCTGTCTAGCGTTAGTGCAGTAGTATAAAAAAAAAAACTCTGGTAATGGAGCACTGTTTCGAGAAAGACGAGCAGCCGGGTCATCAGCCACAGGGAAAGGCCCAGAGAAGCCTGGCAGTAGTAGGAACAGTAGACGACACACTGGTGCTGGTAGGGCAGCACAGGCTTTGGTACCCAGAAATCATCCTAATTTACTATACAGAATTCCTATCACCTATCACGTTAAAATACCGGCACACATATGAAGTATTAAATGTAGATAAAATTAAAAACTAATTATATGGTTTTGTTGTACTTTACGAAACGAATATTTTAAGTCTAGTTACTTAGAGTTTGAATAATTTTTACCAAATACAAACAAAATACTAAAATAAAATAACACTTTGATGATATTTCTTTTCAAAATTCGCGACAACTAAACACAGCCTTTTTCACTTTTGCCGCCGGGGGCACACCGCACAGCCTCCGGGACTTTTGCGGCTCTCACCGGCCTGCCTACCCCTGAAATGGCCCATTTGCCCTCGTTCCTCCGGGCCGGTCCCCGCCTGACCTGTAAAGCCCAGGGGCCGTTCCGTCCTTCCGTCCTGCAGCTCCGCCATTACCGCGTGAAGCCGCGGTGGTCCTGCCTGCACCTCCTGGGCGTGGTGCCTGTCCTGCACTTCTTTTCCTACTACAGACGCAAATAATCGCTTGGCATTTCCCTTTCTGCCCTGTAACGTTACTATGAAGGAAACTGATTACTGGGAGTACTTATCATTTACTCGTAGTATTATAAAAAAATAAAAACGTGCTAAAGATTATGATATGTTTCTCGCTGCTGCAGGGTGCCATGCCGGAAGTCCGGCGGCGTTCGGTTCACCATCAACGGCTTCCGCTACTTCAACCTGGTTCTGATCACCAACGTGGCCGGCGCCGGCGACATCGTGCGCGCGAGCGTCAAGGCGTCCAGCACCGGGTGGCTGCCCATGTCCCGGAACTGGGGCCAGAACTGGCAGTCCAACGCCATCCTCGTTGGCCAGGCGCTCTCCTTCCGCGTCACCGGCAGCGACCGCCGCACCTCCACCTCCTGGAACGCCGCCCCGCGCAACTGGCAGTTCGGCCAGACCTTCGAGGGCAAGAACTTCAGGGTCTGAGCTCTGATGAGGTCGTACCAAATTCGACCGCTGAGTGAGGAAGAAGAAGCCAAGGTCGTCTTCTTCTGATGCATAATTACTGCTATTAGTATACGTACCTAGTTATTAAGCGCTTGTTAATTCCATGTCCAAGTCCTCTCTGAAAAGGAGCTTTTTCTTCTGAACATGGGGGGCAAAAGGATCGGTTAGGTTATATTGCCGTCTAGCTGGTCCCTAGCACTCGACTACTCCATTAGTGTGTGGTTATGGATCATGTTTGTGCGTTAAGCCTCTGGGGGTGTGGTGGATTTCTGTCGAAATTGAAGAGTGGCTGAAGTGGCTGCCAAGCTGCAACTCAAAATTGAGGGGTGGTGAGCGTAGCCCGCAGCTGCTCGTCTTGTCCTTCCGTCCCGTGTCTGTATCCATGGCACACCTTTGTTATTTATCCCCGTATTATCATGGACATGATTTTCACTTCCAGTAAGTAAGGTGATTGGACTTGTAACAAAGTTTCTTGCTGCTCTCGCTTCTGTTTTTGTGTGATATGCTTCGTTGTCTCGCCGTGATGCTTGGTTAAGAAAATCTCGAAAACATATGCGATATACGCAATCCGCATGATGACGATGGCGATGATTCTTGATTCGCGCCGGTTCCTTTGCGTGATTGCTGGCAAGGGCTCCTTCCTCCGGTTATGCCGAGATGAAACTGGGCGAAAGAGAAAAGGCAGAAAGCGAAAGCGAGCCGCGGGCACCGGGCAAATTGCCTTCCACTTTGGGGATCCTCGGTCGGTTCGGTCTTGTCTGGTTGCTCGAGTTCGGACGCCAGGGTCGCCGTCGTCACGGCGATGGCGCCGCCGACCTTGCCGTGTTCGGAACAAGGCATGGATCGCCGGCATGATGATGATGCTCTGTTGCCGGTGCGTGGTGCCAGGCTTGGTGAGTTCATCGGGAGACGGTGCTGGTTACGCGTCGACGTCGCCGTGGAGAGGGAGCCAAATGCGACTCCCACTGCTCCGTGAGAGTCCGTGACAGCCAGGTGAGGTGAGGTTGCTGTCATCAGGCGATGCGGTGCGGTGGGGCCGAGATCAGCGGCGTGAAGAGAGGAAGTAGGGAACGGAGATGGCAATGGCCGGCAAGCTCGGCAGCTGGGACTGCCAGTGCCATCCACATCCACTCCGATGCCCATCGCAACGGCCTTGACGCCGGAGATCTCGATCGGCAAAGCGCCCGCCCGTCAACATCATGTCACGGATACATCATATCATATCCCGGCTGCATAAACAGTCAACAGCACTAAGATATGGGTGCGACACATTGATATGCAGCCTGCAACAAAGATGATGATTCAGGTTAACGACTCTTAACATGAGCTCTCTCCTCTTGATGCCATGGGTTTCGACATACAGATTCAGTCACAGCTGAAACCGAGCAGCTCACGATAAAGACGAAAAAACTAGTTGCCAAAAGCCTGATTACCCTCATTATACACAGACCAGAGCATATTCACAAGCTACAGTCTAGCTAACGACCTGACCAAGTTTAATGCTTTTCCTTGCTAACTAACGAGAATGGGCCAATGGTTTTGGATTTGGACCAACAGTCTCCTTTGTGACTCCCAGGCTTCTCCGGCGAGGCTTGCGACTGCTCTTGCTAGCACTCACAGCAGTTCCAGCCTTGGGTTCTTGATGCTTCTCGGCTTCACAGGAGTCTTGGAGCTCTTGTAGAATAGTGACCACAGCATCCATAGTTGGCCTCATCTTAGCTCCGTAGGATAGGCATTCAAGAGCAAGGGCAGCAATTGTTTGTGCACTGTTGAGATTGTATTGACCTTCCAGCCTGGCATCCAGGATGCGGAATATCTTGCGCTTATGTGAGAGGTAAGGTCGAGCCCACTCCACAAGATTGTGCTCACCCTGGGGGCGGTTCTTGTCGATGGCACGACGGCCTGACAGCATCTCCAGAAGCACTACTCCAAAGCTATAGATGTCGCTCTTTGTAGTTAGGTGACCTGAAAGTGTAGCGTTGTTCAAAGAAAGAGATCCATATCACATACTGAATGATCTGTTCATACAAGGCTACCGAAATAAAACGGCAATCTTTGCCTACAAGACAGAATCAAAACATTGTCGCACCAAAGCCAAAACAGCGCTCTTTGCCTACAATACAAAATCACAACATTTTGCACCAAAGCCCA
>CM041628.1:13447100-13466569 GCA_023333625.1 Bothriochloa decipiens
TGTCCCATCCATTACCATACGAAATAAGGTAATACCTATCATAATAAAGGCTAAGCTCTTTTTGCACAAGTGCAGAACCACCTACAAAAGTACATCTCCTCAGGTTCCAAGCTCGCTTTAGCAAAAACCACTCTAAAGCGATTGCGATAGCTCACTTCTAGCTCTTTGGACACATCGAACTTGGCAAGACAGCTGAAACATTGGAATCGTCTAACAGAACAAGCCCCACCGGAATAGCCCAATCAAAATCAGCCTAACCAACTAGAATAGTATACAGCCACAGTATGCCACTGCCTACTCGATTCGATGAAAGTTCCCCTCCGTTGCAAGCAAACTTATCTAATCAAATCGCCTGAAAAGCGCATCACCCAGATGAGTACACAACATTTCGCACATGTGTATCAAATCGCCCCAAAAGCGCATCACGCAGATGAGCACACATCATTTCGAAAACGAAACATGTGTCGCGAGCAACGGACCGGAATTTTCACATCTCAAAATCAAAACCACTCCGCCTGGTCGGAGAGCGCAACCAGCAAGCACGGATCGCCCAAACCCCTCCTCGAATCGACCCCCCATGAACTAACGGTACCAAGCAAGCAACGGCTAGCTAGGAGAGTATCGAGGACGGACGAACCTGAGGCGCCAGGGTGAGGGCTCCCATCCTTGATCCGCGCGCCCCAGCAGTTCCCCATTCCCGCGTGCTCACTGCTCCCCCCGCCGCACCGCCGGAGCGAAGCGCGGCAGCGAGAGCGGGGCCCGACCAAGCAATCGGATCAAACGAGCCGCGTCGCTGGCACTGGAGGCGCCCCGCGATCCGCCGCGGGGCTAGGGTTTTGGGACGGGGAGCTGCGAAGCGGTGGGCGGATGGACGGAAATCAGCAGCAGTAGTGGGTATATAGAGAGGGGGTGGCGTGGTGGAGCGCGTGAGGCTGCCGCTTTGTGGGAGGGAGTGTGAGCGGAACAAGCGAGCGAAGCGAGGGAGGGACAGGAGCGTGAGGCGGGCAGCGGTAGTTAATGGCGGGCAAGGGAGGCGTGTGCTACCGGGGCAAGGCGCCGCGGGATCCGCCTGCCTTCCAGGGGAAAAGCCTGGGAAGTTGGTGCGCGCGGCCGTAGATGCACGGTACCGGGCGGGACGCTGCCGCGTGGGTCCAACCAGGGGACCGCTGATGTTACCGTTTCACCTGCGGGGAATGGGGTTAACGGATGAGGGTTTTACGGTCGAGACTAGCTTAAACAGATTGGGCTGGTAGGTTCGGCCCACGGACCAGGAAATTGGGTGGTGGGGTTGATGGGCTTCATTACACTTTGTGTATGTAGGATAAATGGCCCGTTAGTAGCCTCACAAAATCTCATCGAACTGTGGTGTATGTATAGGATTACAAATTTGCAATGTTGGTCAATTTTCTTGAGGAGTTTTTCTTTATACAGCTACTAAAATGTTTGTAAAAAATTAACCAATTTTGTAAAAAATACAAACTTGCAGATTATCAAATTTTGTTTCATTAAACACTCAAAGGAAGTATATTATGATAGTCATTTATTTGATATATGTTATGAATATATTAATATATTTGTTAAACATCCTAAGCTTAGAATTGTGGGACTCATATAAAAGGATCAACTATTTTGTCTTTCAATTCAATAATCACAAAAGTACGAGTGCTAAAACATATGTAGTAAATCAATTTGTCTCTTTTCTTTATGTAATCCAGTTGTCCATTAATGTAATGTGTATTATGGATAGGAAAAAAAACCATACTTTACAACCTTCAATAATTGATTAGTTAAACTATATCTCTATCTATCTATCTACATCTATCTATATCTATATCTACAAATCTACATCTATCTCTTGTGTATACATAAACCATATTAGTTTTTCATCTCAACATGCAAGTCGTTCACGTCATCTTCCAATAACCACCCACATCGTTTCTCACTAAATGCCACACCACCCCCCATTACCCTTCAACATCTTTCTATCTCAACATGCAGGCCATCAACATCATCTCCCACTACTCATCCACATCGTTTTCACACTAATTTAAACCTCTTAAATCTTAATGCAACCTATCCACGTCACTTTGCAGGAACATTAAGGTTTAACTTATACATGCAGTAGCTTTATTTCTAAAAAAAGCTATGCAACAATACGTGGGTATCCTTCTAGTTATATGTATGTCCCATGTATAATAGAATGGATACATATAAAAGGATGTTGTTTTTATAAAAATTGACAATATCATGGAAGAGAAATCACATTGTCAAATTTTTCTTTTAGTGACTTTCACATTCTAAACTATGCCTCGATGGGGGAAAAGAATATTAACAACCATTGACCCGGTAACTTTCTATTTGGAATTCGAGGATCTCTTACATTTGAATCCAGAGTTCAAGATATTGCATTTCATTAGGCTAGGTCATATTTAGAATCTTTGTCGTTCGATTAGGGTCACCACATCGTGTGGCTAACATACGTTCATCACGAGGGGCTTCCGACCATCTGCAGTGAGTTCTATAAGGCATGACTCACCTTATGCCTCAAACCTTTATGGTCCTTGATGTCATGTGATGTCTCATGCCCCTTCAACTTTCAGTCATCCATGCAAAAGGACATGCAGCAACAAAGGTGGATCCGATAGAAGAAAGAATTGTGAGCAGATGTACTAATCTAACTTTAATTCACTTTCTCACACTCAATAGGGATCTACACAAGTACATAGAGGTGATCTAGGGTTAATGGGCAAGGGTGGACGAAAAACTTGTTTGAATTTAGGTAATTAATAACAACATTAGTTGAGTGGGGCCAGAGAAAGCATTTTCCGATGCATAGAGGGAGCTAGCATAACCTATTGCGATATTTGCTGAGGACTAGTCGTGGTTTTCTAACTTATCATTCAAATATTCAATTAAGATCCTAGTCGGTGGAGGTGAGGTGGGAGCACTAAAAGAGAAAGAGACACAATTGTTACAATATACAACGTAGAAAACACTAAGATTTTGTTAGTGTAAGAATTTTGCAAAAGTAAGAGCATACACAAGAGCATCTCTATATTCTTCCTAATCGATGGAATAAAGAATTTATTACAAACAAATACCCTCCAATAATTTTTTTAATAACATCTTTAAATATGATCGTCAATTCTAAACTACTTGCTAGTCAAAGATGAATAGCAGGGCTGACTCTCTAAAACGTGCATAACGTATAAAAGAAGGCGTCCAAGGATAAAAAGGAAATATACAAAAGAAGGCGTCCAAGGATAAAAAGGTATAGAAAACGATTTTTATTTAAATGACTTCACGTAATGATTTAAACTGTGAGTTTAAAAGAGACTCCTATAGAGTTGCTCAAAATTGAAAATGAAATGCTGGATTAGAATTTTTTTTACGTGTTCCAAACGTTTTTGAAAAGGGAAACCGTGAAGTGCAAATGCCAAATGTGCAACCTGGCCGGCCCGGCAGTCTAACCCAGCCTTCAGCGTGCAGATCTCCCCCAACTCCCGGACCAGAAAACCCACGCGAAGAGCATAGCTGCGGGTGGACTCGGCACCGGCCGTCGGGACCGCGATGATGGCCGCTCTCTCCGCTGTCGCCGGCCTCCTCCCGGCCTCCCTCTCGCTGACCCTCCTCCTCGCTACCCTCGTACCGCCCTCCCCTTTGCCCCCCAAACCCTGCTCTTTCGCAACCTGCTCCCTCCTTCTCGCCGCGGCGCTCACGCCATGTCTCCCTCTCGTGCGCAGGTGTCCATCTTGGTGCTGGGCGCGGCGGCCGTCTTCTTCGAGCACATCCGCAAGATCGGATGCATGCACTCGTAAGTCAGCTTCCGTGTTCCCGTCCCACCCTCATCGTTTCTCCCGCGATCTGCGCGCCTTATTGACTGCTCTGATGTTCTGGATCTCGGCCGCAGGCTGGAGAGGTCCGCCGTCTCGGACGCCTTCTTCGAGGACCCCAACTCGCTCAAGAAGGTAGTGTACTGATTGCTCGTCTCGTGCTGCGGCATGGTGTGCACGCCAGGTGTTTGTTGATTTGCTTGTCTGAACTGACTGCTATATAGGTTCCCTGCCCGTCGGTTTTGGATCCTTCTGAGAAATACATTCCGTTGATAGTTCCCGCCTACAATGAGGAGCATCGACTTCCAGAGGCTCTGACAGAAACACTCAAGTAAAGGCATTTGCTACTCCTGTTGCTCAATGTTATATTTATCTTTGAACTTTGAACTGTGCATTTCAATCTATACTGGTAATTTCCTTAGCAGCTAGTGGTTAATTGTTATATTGATTGCTTTGTTGTTCTCTCTTTAATAGCTACTTGAAGCGACGAGCAACTGCTGACAAGTCGTTTACCTACGAGGTATGTGGAAATCTAGCATGTTATTCACAATTTGCAATCCCCTTTGCCGCTTGAAGGCGCAGGCAAACTTTGAGCATTTGTTTTTGTCGAACACAACTTTCAGCACTTTAGTGCAGAGAATTTTGTTTATTGAAACCTGTATTAACCTAGCTCATTTTGGAATTTAACCGATTCTGTCAAGGCCTTGATTGTTGATGATGGTAGCACTGACCGAACCTCTAAAGTCGCTTTCGGTTTTGTAAAGCAACACAAGATCGATAATGTTAGAGTTCTTCTACTTGGAAGAAATCATGGGAAAGGTGAAGCAGTCCGAAAAGTGAGTGTTGAAATCCCTGGACATCCCTTAGGGCTTAGGATTCAAATAAAAACTAATTTGTGCTTTCCATTTTTTTTGTGGAAGCATGGTCTAATAGGGAATGCTGCATTCACGTGGTGAACTATTACTCATGCTTGATGCTGATGGGGCAACTAAAGTGACTGATTTGGAAAAGCTTGAAGCTCAGGTCTATCTCGTCATAAACTAAATCGAACATCAAGTTTTGAAAGTTAATTTGGTTGGTATTGAATTAGTTTTTTTTTGGAACTTTTTTTTTCTTTTTTAGGTTCATGCATTGGCGAAGAAAGCTAAGTCTAGCCCAGGAACATCCACTAGTTCATCTCAGAATCTATCTGATGTTGAAATTGCTGTTTTTGGTTCCCGAGCTCATCTAGAAAAGCAGGCTCTTGCAACAGTAATTCTCTTTACTTCTCGCTACCCTCAGTCTTTTGGTTTTCTACTAAGTTTTCACCTTGTATTTTCTCATTCTTATCCTTCTTTATTGCAGAGGAAATGGTATAGAAACTTTCTAATGAAAGGATTCCATTTGGTAGTTTTGTTGACTGCTGGTCCTGGGATCAAAGATACACAGGTATTCTGTTTCAACCATATAAGCTCTTCTAATAAACAAGTGTCATTGTCACTTCATGTGTTTGCTTAATGACAATGTTAATGGTCTCATTTGTTTTTACCAATTCCAGTGTGGCTTTAAGATGTTCACACGAGCAGCTGCAAGGAAGCTTTTCACAAATATCAGATTGAAGAGGTATTCTTTTCTGCTCTCTTCATCTTTTTTGAAGTCCAGTGAGGCAGTGATGCTGTTTACGGAATCTTCTTTCTAGGCACATAGTATTGATGGTTATTACAACTTCATTTTCTTTGCATGGGCAGGTGGTGTTTTGATGTTGAGCTTGTATACCTGTGCAAGCGCCTCAGGATCCCAATGGTAGAAGTATCAGTTAATTGGACCGAGATACCTGGATCCAAAGTGCGGATGACAAGCATCATGCACATGGTATTTGAGCTCCTGCTGATCAAAGTAGGTTATGGACTGGGGATATGGAAAATCTACTCCTAGATCCTGACATCTTATGCTGACTAGTTTCTGCAACTTAGTTTATCAATCACTGTAGCCTATACAAAACTTAGTTCATCACCGGCAAATCCATTTGGAGGGATACTGTACAATTTTCCGAGATTTTCAAATCATGTACCCTAGTGTTTGATCATAGAGATGTTGACAGATATAGGCCAAATTTGTTACCCCAACAATTGAACTCTCTCCTTTTACTGATTTGTTATACAATAACTCAAATTTTGTTTGCCATGATTATCACAGAATAGGGCTTTGGGTACTCTGGGCTTTTAGCGGATGCAGTGCTGAACTGAATCTGCAATGCTGATTTATTTCTGATGACTCGACCTATACAAGCAACAAGCATCCGTGACATGATCTTTTTTTCAAACTTATATCTGTCCAAAAAACCTTTCGATCAAACTTCTCAGACATTGGAGTCACTTCCGAATTCCGATAGGGGTTAGGACTTAGGACTTGCTTCCACTGGTCAGTGTCCAATGCGCATTGCAGCAATCAATCAGCAATGCAGTTATGCAGCTTATGAAATGGCGCAGGGCGAATGATCAAAAGTTCAAAACCACGCTGCCCCGCGCCTGGGGGTGGGCATGCGCTCGGCCAAATGCCGCCGCCGCTTCCATCGCACGTTCCGTTGCATCCGCGCCACCGCCGCTTCTCCACCGCACCGGCCTGGCGCCACCCGCCGTCCTCGGCGCGGGCCGCAGAGCAGCACTGCCTCCGCCTTCTGGAGCACTCCTCGGCGCCGGCCACCATCCTGCAGTCCTTCGCCTTCCTCCTCAAGACAGGCCTCCACGCCAACCCGCTCGTCCTCACCAGGCTCTTCGCGTCCTCCGCCTCCGCGGCTCCCGCGCTGCTCGAGCCCCTCGTCGCCGCGCTCCTCGGTCCCTCCGTCCCCATCGACGCGTTCCTCGTCAACACTCTCATCCGCGCGCACGCCGCCTCCCCTCTCCCTTCGGCCCGCCTCCGCGCCGCCGCCTTCTTCCCGCTCATGCTCCGCAGCGCCGTGTTGCCCAACAAATTCACCTTCCCGTTCCTCCTCAAGGCGTGCGCCGCGCTCCCGGGCTCCCCGAGCGTTGGGCTCCAGGCGCATGCCGCCGCTCTCAAGTTCGGGTTCGCCACCGACGAGTATGTTTCCAACACTCTCATACACATGTACTCCTGCTTTGGCGGCGAGTTCCTGGGGGACGCGCGGAATGTGTTCGACAGAATGACGAAATCGAGCACGGTTACTTGGAGCGCGATGATCGGCGGCTATGTTCGTGGGGGGGCTGTCGAGTGATGCAGTTGGGCTGTTCAGGGAGATGCAGGCCAGCGGGGTGCGGCCAGATGAGGTGACAGTGATCGGTGTTCTGGCAGCAGCTGCAGATTTGGGAGCACTCGAGCTTGCTCGGTGGGTTGGGAGGTTCGTGGAGAGGGAGGGGATTGGGAAATCTGTGACATTGTGCAATGCGCTGATTGACACGCTTGCCAAGTGTGGTGATGTGGATGGGGCTGTGGCAGTGTTCCATGGGATGGAGGAGCGGACTGTTGTGTCTTGGACCTCAGTGATTGACGCGCTTGCAATGGAGGGTCGTGGGAAGGAGGCTGTGACGGTTTTCGAGGATATGAAGGCTGCTGGCGTGCGTCCTGATGATGTCGCATTCATCGGGGTGCTCACTGCGTGTAGCCATGCTGGAATGGTTGATGAAGGTTATGGCTACTTTGATTCAATGAAGATGGAATACAGCATTGATCCTAAGATCGAACATTATGGCTGCATGATTGACATGTTTGGTCGTGCTGGCATGGTCGAGCGAGCAATGGAGTTTGTTCATACGATGCCCATGAAACCAAACCCAATAATATGGCGGACACTTGTTGCAGCATGTCGTGCCCATGGCAGGCTTGAGCTTGGTGAAAGCATCACCAGGAACCTCCTGAACGAGTACCCGGCTCATGAGGCCAACTATGTTATGCTCTCCAATGTCTATGCGCTGACACAGAGGTGGAAGGAGAAATCAGAGATTAGGAGGGAGATGAGCAAGAGAGGAATCAAGAAGGTGCCAGGTTGCAGCCTTGTTGAGCTTGATGGGGAGGTTCATGAATTCATAGCTGGAGATGAGTCACACCCGCAGTGGAAAGAGATATACATGATGGTCGAGGAGATGGCAAGAGAGCTAAGGCGTGTTGGGCACATCTCAGCTACAGCAGAGGTTCTACTTGACCTTGATGAGGAGGATAAGGAGGGTGCACTTCAGTGGCACAGCGAGAAGCTGGCGATTGCATTTGTGCTACTGAGGACTCCTCCTGGTACACAGGTCCGTGTGGTTAAGAATCTCCGGGTATGCTCAGATTGTCATGCAGCAATAAAGAGAATTTCACTGGTTTATAAACGGGAGATCATAGTGCGTGATCGCAGCCGGTTCCATCGCTTCAAGAATGGCTCCTGCTCGTGCAATGATTTCTGGTGATGCAATTGTTTTTCACTGGGTTATCCTGTTTCTGACTGTCCATTGAAGACTGCATTGCAGAAGATGATGGTAATGATAATGTATTTCAAAGGAGCTTCTGCAAATCTTTCAAGGTTCGTCCATTGATCTCAAATACGAAAGCTTTCAGTAGCCAATAGTTATGATGCTTGTTCGAAGATATTGGAAGCTGTGTTGAAGTGTTTACTTTTTATTTTTAGA
Source organism: Bothriochloa decipiens (assembly GCA_023333625.1). Classification (NCBI taxonomy): domain Eukaryota; kingdom Viridiplantae; phylum Streptophyta; class Magnoliopsida; order Poales; family Poaceae; genus Bothriochloa; species Bothriochloa decipiens. The sequence continues at coordinate 13,455,535 of CM041628.1, forward strand.
TCCTTCATTTTGCGATACACGTTAATGAAGCTCAAGTAGGAACATATTGTATGCGCAATTGTATGTTTCTCAATTTGCTTTATGATTTTTGTCTTCACTGCTCTAAGCCTTTCCTCAACATCTCATTCTTCATTTCTTCGTTCTTCCTTGCAGATAAATGGACGTTTCTCCAAATTTCTTATCTTTCTTATAAATGGACGTTCCTCCAAATTTCTTATCTTTCTTTTCTCATGGTTTTACGGGCTTCTGCCAATTCCCTGGACCTTTCCATATCTCTTGCGGTCTTGCTTGCCATTAGCTCCTCACTGGGGTAGGCATTGGCTGAGGCAACTAGTAAGTCCATCTCACCAACCTCATGATTTGAGGTCATATTTGTACCTTGAGCTGCACTCTCCTTTGTTGTCATACAGTATGCATCAAAGAGAGTTAGTGAGTAACTTCTTCCACTGTATAGTAGCTTTCTTTTTCAGACTCAACTTTAGAGAACACATTTGACATCCAGTGTGCCCTGGGTCTTTTGCTTTAATCTCTTATGGCTCTCCGCCAAAACCTCCCACTCAACCAATCTTATGAACATTTCTGTATCACATGATAAATCATCTGACCTCTCAGTGTACTGTGCAACTTCTTCACGTCTTTGAGATTGCGAACAGTCAGGGGAAGACCCTGGGCCCTTGCCCATGCTCCTCTCCTGTTAATCTCTTAGGACCCAGTACATGGCCCATTTGCTGATGATGCTTATCTGGGGCTGGGACCTGGGAGTGACATACCAGGGGATCACAGTTGCATCGTCCAGCTCCTGCGTCTTCGTGGGTCTGCTACTAAGAACAGTACCTTTTAGCGGTGTGGATGCACCTCACCACATCTGACAGCACAATGCTACTGAAGGTCTGAAGCAGAAGGTATCAGATGTGCTGCTTAACTGCTGCCTCCTTCTCTAGATTTATGGGATTCTTCTGTGCAACTAGCCAACTGCTATCATACTGTAGGATCTTGATAATCAGTGCGACCTCCCGGCTTGTCAACTGCTGGTTGTTTGATTAACTTTTTTCATCTCCATAGAGAACAAGCTTCTTATTAGGTATTCAATCCTAAAGCAGAAGTAGAAGCAACATTCTCCGCTAGCGCAAAGTAATCATTCAAAGTTATTAGCAGCCTTCATTTATGTTGGACCTCTATTTATGACTGCAAGAGGTTATATTGCATTTAAAATTTATAAAGCAATTGAGTTGAACTAGAAACATAATGAGAACCTGCAGGATAATTAAGTGGAACATCTCAGTTGGCACAACATATCATTGGTTTCATTGTTTGTATTATATGTTGCCTGTTGTATAATGAGAACTTGCATATCTCTGCTGAAACATAATGAGAACTTGCATTTAAAAGGATGTTAAAAGTAGATTTATATTTGTCTTATAGACTTGCTGTTGATTGAAAGACTTTCTTGAGTCGTTTCAACATAGCCGGTCCCAAGCCCGGATAAAGAAGGAGGGTGTGTTAGGTTTGGCTAGCCAACATTTCAAAATCAGCCACTCTCATGGATATGAAACCCACAAGAGATTCGTTAGGGTGTAACCCTCTTAGCGACGCGCTACATCAGAACCCGGGTGTAGTGTCAAATGGGCAAGGGCCGGGTCGTCATCCCCTTAGTGGCGCGTTGTATCGTGATCCGGGTACGATGATAAATGAGCAAGGGTCGGGTCGTCGCAACCTTTGTGACGCACTACTTCTGCGCCCGGGTGTAGTGAAAAATGAGTAAGGGTCTTCGTACTTCCCTCGACGGGTGCGAAGGGTAAGGAAGTTAGCCGAACCAACTAGGATTCGTCTAGGTAACTAGAATATAGGGTCCCTAACGTATAAGTTAAGAGAGCTAGTCGATACAACAATTAAGAGACGTGTAAATATTCTATGCGTTCAGGAGACTAAATGAAAGGACGAGAAGGCGAAGGAGGTGGAGGATACTGGCTACAAACTTTGATACACGGGGACAACATCGGGTAGGAATGGTGTAGGCATCTTGACCGATAGGAGCCTTAAGGATGGAGTAGTTGATGTGCGGAGGCAAGGCGACCGGATTATCCTAGTCCGGTTGGTAGTTGGAGATTCGGCTCTGAATGTGATCAGTGTCTATGCCCCACAGGTAGGTCTTTGCGAGAGCACCAAGAGGCAGTTTTGGGAAGATCTCGATAGCATGGTTAGTACTGTGCCTATCAGCGAGAAACTCTTCATAGGTGGAGGCCCCAACGGCCATGTGAGTGCGACTAATGTAGCTTTCGAGCGGGTGCATGGGGGTTTCGGGTATGGTAGTAGAAATCAAGATGGGGAGGATGTTTTTAACTTCGCGTTGACCTACGATTTGTTGATAGCGAACACCGTTTTTAAAAAGAGGAATTCCATCTAGTGACCTTTCGTAGCGGACAACACCTGAGCCAGATCGAATTTATCCTTGCAAGGAGGGGAGATAGACGTGCTTGCTTAGATTGTAAGGTGTTACCTGGGGAGTGTGTTGTCCCTCAATACAAGATTGTGGTGGCAGATTTTTACTTTTGGGTACGTGTCCACCGGGACAATCGGCCCAAGATTGCGAGAACAAAATGGCAAAAGCTTAGAGGAGAAGCAACACAAATATTTAAGGAGAGGATGCTAGATGAGGGGCCGTGGGAAGAAGGAGAAGATGTAGAGGACATGTGGCTAAAGATGGCCACATGTGTACGGAAGGTGGCTTCGGATGTGTTTGGCGTGAGTAGGGGAGGCAAACGGGAAATGAAAGACACCTGGTGGTGGAATGACGAGGTGCAAAGGGCTATTAGGGAGAAAGGAGTGGTTCAAGCGTCTCCATCATGACAAGAGTGCAACCAACATCGAGGGCTATAAAATAGTGAGAAGGCTGCAAAATGAGCGGTGAGTGTAGTAAAAGGTCAGGCATATGATGACCTTTATCAACGGCTAGGCACGAAGGAAGGGGAGAAGGACATTTATAGGATGGCTAGGATCCGCGAGAGGAAGACGAGGGACATCAACCAAATCAAATGCATCAAGGATGGGACGGATCGACTTTTGGTGAGGGATGAGGAGATCAAGGACAGGTGGAGAGAGTACTTTGACAAGTTATTTAATGGGGAGAATGAGGGTCCTACCTTAGAGTTGGATGACTCATTTGACGATACCAATAGACGCTTCATGAGGAGAATTCAGGAGGTAGAGATCGGGGAGGCTTTGAAGAGGATGAAGGGAGGTAAAGCGATGGGCCTGATGGTATCCCCATTGAGGTGTGGAGATGCCTAGGTGCCAGAGCGATAGTATGGTTAACTAAGCTTTTTAACCTCATTTTTCGGTCAAACAAGATGCCTGAAGAATGGAGGAAAAGTATATTAGTACCGATCTTCAAGAACAAGGGAGATGTTCAAAGTTATACTAATTACCGTGGGATTAAGTTGATGAGCCATACGATGAAGCTCTGGGAGAGGGTTAGTGACAAGTGCGACCCAAAACCAATTTGGGTTTATGCCTGGTAGGTCGACCATGGAGGCGATTTTCTTATTATGATAGTTGATGGAGAGATATAGGGAGCAGAAGAAGGACTTGCACATGGTCTTTATTGACCTCGAGAAGGCATATGACAAAGTACCGAGAAATATCATGTGGTGGGCCTTGGAAAAGCACAAAGTCCAAACTAAGTACATCACCCTCGTCAAGGATATGTACAGGGACGTGGTGACGTGTGTCTGAACATGTGATGGCGACACCAGTGACTTTTCAATTAAAATAGGACTACATCAAGGGTCAGCATTGAGCCCTTATTTATTTTCTTTGGTGATGGATGAGGTCACAAGGGACATACAAGGTGATATCCCTTGGTGTATGCTTTTTGCTGATGATGTGGTGCTACTGGATGAGACTAGGGCAGGGGTTAATAGGAAGTTAGAACTATGGAGACACACGTTAGAGTCAAAAGGATTTAGACTTAGTAGGACCAAGATCGAGTACATGAGGTGCGATTTCAGCGCGACTAGGAATGAGGAGGGAGACGTTAGCCTCGATGGACAAATGGTGGCCAAGAAGGATATTTTTCGGTATTTAGGATCGATGCTACAAAAGGATGGCGACATTGATGAAGATGTTAGGCATAGAATTTTAGCCGGTTGGTTGAAATGGCGTCAGGCTTCAGGCGTCCTCTGTGACAAAAGGGTGCCTCAGAAGTTAAAAGGTAAGTTATATAGGACAGTGATTCGTCCGACGATGATATATGGTGCTGAATGTTGGCCTACAAAAAGGCGACATATCCAGCAATTGAGTGTAGCAGAGACGCATATGTTACGATTGTGTTGTGGGCACACAAGAAGGGATAGAGTCCGGAACAACGATATTCGGGATAGAGTTGGGGTGGCACCAATTGAGGAGAAATTGATTCAACACCGGTTGAGATAGTTTGACCATATCCAACGGAGGCCTACTGAGACGCCGGTGCATAGTGGGGTTCTAAAGCGAATCGATAATGTAAAGCGCGGTAGAGGTCGACCTAAACTGACTTGAAACGAATCGGTTAAGGGAGACCTTAAGAAGTAGAATATCCCTAAGGATTTAGCTATGGATAGGAGCGCTTGGAGACTAACAATTAACGTGCCTGAATCGTAATCTTTTTTCTTGTATACTTTATGTGTTCTTTGTTTTCATGTCTCTTTTGGATTTTATCTCCAGCCTACTCCAACTTATTTGGAACAAAAGACTATGTTGTTGTTGTTGTTATAGACTTGCTGTTGGTATGCCTAGAGTTTAGACTGGTCTGTTGTAGTCAGGAGATTTAACCTTTTGTCGTACATAGGTAGATCAAATATTCCTAAGCTACCGCTGCATCGCCTTTCCCCAATGCCAAGCAACAGAGTCCCATTTGAAGCATTGAACTTCAGTATTAGAGAACAGAATGTGTAAGGGGGGGCACTTACACAACCTTCTTGACCGTTGTGCAGGAATGGTGTCAGACTGTCAGCTACATCACTTGAAGGATGTTTCCTACAGAATATATTTATGGTGATGCACCTACACTTCAGCATGGTGCCAACATGTGCTTGGGAAAAAGGGACCTAGAAATGAAATGGTAGGAGAATTACACTTCTGTCAGATATATTTTGTAAAACAGGGGAGCCGCAGCGTTGTGGATTGAACTTAATGGTACATATGAGCTCACTTCAATGGAAGATAGACAGACTTTGGTGGCAACAAGTTCCTGCCTAGAGCTTACTGCACATTGGTTTGGCTTCATATGGGAAATGACCAAAGTTACCTAGGCAGACGAAATGAAATTAAACCTGTTGAAACCTACCAAGTCCCTAGCTAAGCTCTGGATGGTGAACAATCTGCAAAGCTCATCTTATCCAATATTTTAGATTTGGCTTTGACAGCGCCAAGGACGCTGTTGCCTTGTTGCTTCGCTACTGGCCCGGACGTATTTGCAAGATGTGTGTGTCAGCACATATTTGCAGGTCACTACACATTTATCGTCAATTTACACTGATCCATTTATGGTGAAGGTGCCAGGGGTTATCCTGCATCGGAAGCTTTGTTCCCAGAGCACTTCCATGGTAACTTAGGTGTTGATTCAGTGGAGCCATGGAAGGCGACATGGGAGGAGATGAGATTGATCCGAGAAGATGCTTTATAGAAGCAGAAACTCGAGTTTTGGGACAAGCTGGATACCCAGCGGAAGGAATGTCAGGACCATTGTGTTTTACCAAGAGAAGACTTGAGAAGGATCGGAGAAGACAACCAAGTTGAAACGACTACTGTTTGATGAGCTCTAGCGCATAGGTCCACCAAAACGGCTCATCCAGCACCAAGCGTTCCACCGCGCGCGCGAAACTGTAAAGTTCACCGTCTTCTTCTAGAGCACCACCGCCGGTCTGCTCCTGGATGGCGTCTGAGCAGGAACGCAGAGGTTGGATCACGGCGCTGCCTCTCTCCACGGCTTCCCAGAGGAGGGATGCCCATTCCGTCAACCACTCCAAGCCTCCCATGTCTCTGCCGTTCTTCGCCTTGATGTAGCTAACCATGCGCCGCAGCCTCCGGTCAAGCTTCATTGCGAGCATCCTGGCTTCCCGCTGCTCTGGATCCATCGGAGTAACCCTGTGGTTGCTCTGAACCGTATAGAAAAGAGCTGGAGGTGGTTCCTTCGACGACACGGGCGTGGCCTCCGTCGACTCCTTTATTTTTACGCTTCGCTCAGCCGGTATCGACGCCGGTGCGCTCCTCTTCGCGGCTTGCTGTCCTAGCGCCGTAGAGACCTCGAGCTGCAGCGCCATCAGGAACTGTGTGATGTCTGGAGAGAGCCGCTCCATCTTCTCCAGCGCGCCGTCCAGCTTCTTCATGTCCTCATCTGTCGAGAAGAGCCTCATCGTGACGTCGCGCACCCGCTGCGCCATGCCAAACAGAGCGCTCCTCGTGAAATACAAAGTGCTGGTGGAGGCGATGCTGGCGGCGGCGGGTTGCTGTTGCTGCTGGCCTGGCGGGCGCGTTGACGCCGCGTCCCCGTATTCCTCCTCCCTGGCTCGGCGTTGGAAGTCGAGGACGACCGCTCGGCCCTCCGTGGTGGCCACTGGCCTCCCTCAGCCTCTCGCGCCACTCGAGCAGCGAAATGCTTCCAATGGCGTGCTTCTCGGACACCTCGACAGCGCAGCGGAGCTTGAGCACGAGCGCCTCCAGCCGCTGCAGCTTGTCGTCCGTGGCCGCCGGGCGGGACCGGGACCGCAGCTTCCGCATCACCCTCGTGATTGCCATATCGGTGACCTCGCCAATCACCGCGGACGCCACGGCACTGGCCGCTTGCTCTGCCATCGATCAGCTCGGACTTGCGTGCTTGAATGAGCATTGACCAGAGCTTATCTGGAACGAAGATGGCATTTGAAAGAGGACTCACATTGCTTCTTTTTTTATATTGTATCATGCGATTCAGATTTTTCATAATTTCAATGAGAAATGATGCCATGCCGCGTAGCAGTTTCTAATGCTCCTTTCCGGCAATCAGGTGCAGCTTGGTGCGAAGGCTGGCTTCGATACAGCAATCGGCAAGCTGAAACTGATGTTATGCATTGCATGCAGTTTCACGAAGTGGGCGATTGAACAGAGCAATCTGCAAGCTTGGAAGACATACTGTATTTAGGACATGTACAAATATATATACTAAGGTAGAAGTATATAAATTAACTGCTTATAGTACAATTAATGACACTCCAGCATTAGGTATCGTGGAGCCCATGCGATAGCATCCGTATGCCACAGCCACATCAGCGGCCCCATATATATCAGCAACTAATGGTAAGTGGTAACTATAACCTTAATCCGTCATCGTCTAGGATTGCACGATGTTACACAGAAATTGCAAACTAAGTTCCTAGAATTTGTTTCCTGGGTGCTTCTGAAATTCTTTGAAGGTTTGTCCGTCGTCTTCCAATACGAAAGATTGTAGTATCTGCATTCAATATAAAGGGCAACTCAGAGTCTCATACCATCGCGGGACCTATCTGGACTGCTGAAGACTGAAATACATCATTAACCATTGGCTCAGCAATTCCCCCCCTGTGTAAGAGCTTGCTTTTACTGAGTTCAATTGTTCATGAAACTGTAACTGTTCAGGAACCACTGAATGCACTCGCACTGCTATTTAAACCTGAGTGACTGCAGAGATCAGCTTGTGATCCTGCTTAGTAATCAACACATGAATGATGTAAACTCACAATACGTTGTGACATATAGAAACAACCAGCTTATAAATAAATATCATGCCAATTATCTATCATGCACATGCTTAAAATCACAAAACTATACAAACTGGTCATAAACAAGCTTGAGACATATTTACAACAATTGGCTCCCTTATTTGACGGGCTTATTTCTAGCAGAGGCATGCTCTCTATATACCTAAGATCAATTTCCTTGACATTATGCAGCCAAATGAAGCCAGTATAAAAAGAGACTTATTCTCTCAATCTATACTATAGGAGAAAAATAGTCAAATAACAACAAATCCATACCCTCTCATATGAAATCGTCTCCCTTACAACTTGCCATTTATTTTCTGCTGTTAGGATCTCATTGCCTTACCAGCGAAACAGACAACCATCTTTGGTACATTGGCAGAGGTCCATCCCTCCATGGCACCCAAAACACATTAAATAGAAATCAAGAATATTTTGTTGGCCCACAACATTGAAATTACATAATGTTTCATAGAGAATTTCTTCTCAGTAGTGACTTCGGCTGCTATCTGAAACTACTAGTTTAGATTCAGTCTCAAACAATGTTAGCATCAGTAGAAAAAAAATCCATTCAATTAGTGAGGCCAACATAAAAATCAGTTGGAATAAAACATAATGACATACTGATAAAAATGGTTGGACAAAACGAAAAGCTAATACTTCAAAATTCCAATTAGGTTAATAAGTCCAACAGCATGGACTAATTCATTCAGAGAAGAAAAATGAAGTTAAGGATAATCTTTGGCCATGTGCTAGGCAGAAGAAGAAACTAATAAAACATGCACGTTAAGGATCAGAGTCAAACACAGCCCCTTCACAAATAATCCTAGCTTAAACTTAAACTATGTATGAGGAGTCAGATATGACTAGGGGTTCCCTTGCAAATCGAAAAAGCCTGCACAGCTGCTAATTACCATGCGTTACAGTTCCATCACCTGCCTAAAACACAAAAGGAGATGCTAAAATTACACTCTAGAAGGCAGACTACCAGCACGAGCTGCAGCATAAGCATCTGCAAGGCCAGGAACAGAGTCCTTGTGAGCGTCGATTAGCTTCAATTTGAAAGTCTCCTCTCCTAGTTTAATGAAAGTGACAAAGTTTGTAGTACTACTCAGCAATCCCTTTTCCTGCAGGACTTTCATGACATAATGCCGGGGCACAAGCCGCTTCTCCAGGCTTAATGTGAGCAGAACAGGCCTTTCAATAATATACTGTGGCTCCATCGGAGCCTCATTGATGAGGAACTCAATCTTGCAAAGAAGAGTCGCATCAGACAATCCTAGTATTTGTGGCATCTTGGACACTGCAACCGAAACCTCAGCTTCACAACAACCAAGAGTCCTCTTAAAGAACTCAAACTTGGCAGCAACCTTCTCACGGGAGAGACTGGAGACGGTTAGCACTGCTTGCCTGAACATCGGCGATGCGGCAGGCACCCCAAGTTCTTCTGCCCGCAGCAAAATTTCCTTCACAAGTTCGTGTCTGAAGGTAAACACCCTTGGGCAGAGTAAACACACCTTTGCAATGTCTGGTACACCGAATTGACGAAACAAAGCTATGTTGGGCTTGATTATCTTCTCAAGTCTCGCCTTGAAGAGGCTCTGGCTCCCCTTTGCAGCTACCAGGACCTTCTCAAAGGAGCCGAAGAAGGGGATGAAGAACTCAACTTTGGGAGCAACGTCGCAGCAGCGGAGAGCGCGTGAGCCGACCACGAGGAAACGAGCGATCTGGGGAGCAGACAGACCGGCGCGGTCACGGAGAGCGACAAGGCGGGGGGCGATGTTATTCACGTAAGCGCGGAGGAGCAGTGGGTCCGCGGAGACGACGGCGGCTATATCGGCGCGAGAGAGGCCAGCACTGGAGAGCAGGGCGAGGATAGCATCGGGGTTGGAGGCGGAATTGAGGCGGGAGAAGGAGAGCTCATCCAGTGATCTCCTGGATCCACACGATTGTAACTCGCGGGAAGCCTTCTTGGACACCTCACGGGCCTGGGCTGGGGCGAGGCCGCATGACGCGACGAGGTAGTCCTCGAGGGAGAATGGCGCGGGTAAGCTGGTGGAGGTGGAGAGGAGGTGGCACGCGCGGTGGTGGCTCGGGGTGGGTAGCGAGGAGGCGGCGCGGAGCAGAGGGAGGAGGCGATTTCGGAGGCGCAGCATGGCGGCGGCGAAGGGGAGGGGAGGGGAGGGGAGGTGATTAGGCCGTCGGCCACGAAAAAGAGCGTGAGGGGAAGAGGGGTGTGCCTGCTGCTTAGCTTCTGCGCGGCGAGCCAGGGCACAGAGGCGGCGAACAACGGGAGTGGCTGTTGCCGTGTACCCGCCTGCCCTGCGGCCGGCGTGGTCGCTGGTGGTTGCGCCGCCACTCGCCTCAATTCGGGGCGGGACTGAGTCGAGACGAGAGACCGCCGTGTCGTCGACTTGGAATGCTGGGCCGCCAAAACGTGCACGTGCCCTGGGTTGGCTCTCAAATTGGACCGGGCCTTTTAGAAAACGGGCCATCAAATCTTAGAGCCGCCTCGTGGCGTCCCGCACCGCTGCGCCATGCCCCCTGGCTCGGCGGCTCGGCGCTGGAAGTCGAGGACGACCGCTCCGCCCTCCGCGGCGGCCTCCCTCAGCCTGTCGCGCCATTCCAGCAGCGAATCACTCCCGGTGGCGTGCTTTCCGGACACCTCGACCGTACTGCGGAGCTTGAGCACGAGCGTCTCCAGCCGCCGGACCGCAGCCTCCGCATCGCGGTGCTAAGTGGTAAGTGCCCTATCAGGATCTCGCCGATCACCGCGGACGCCACGGCACTGGCCGCTAATCATGAGCAACGGGCCGGCACGGCCCGGGCCCGGGCTAGGCACGGCCTGATAGGGCATGGGCCCGTATGGCCCGGGTGTCGCCGGGCCGGGCCTCTACAGGCTACCGTGCCTGGTTGACGGCCAAGCACGGTCCGTGGGCCGATTTACGGGCCGTGCTAGCCCGTCGAGCACGCGGCCCAGCAGTACCATGGGCCAGCCCGAGGCCCAGAGTTTAAAAACCCACACATTCTACAAATTGATTTCCCAGATTCATAGAATCACAGGAAAAGAGTGAGATAAAATGAAGATAGCCAAAATAATGATTAAACTAAGTGAAAGTCCCTAGTTTAGTTTTGGGTAATTGATGAAACCTAAGGACTAACCTTGTTTCTAAGTGGATGTTTTAAAGAAAGGTAGTCCATGCCAAGTGGAGCTAAATGTTGAGGCATGACATGAAGTTAAGCAACCTAAGCATGGTGAAGATCAAGATGGGCTTGGCTCGATG
>CM041628.1:13480049-13505121 GCA_023333625.1 Bothriochloa decipiens
TGAGAAACTAACAAAACATGCACCTTAAGGATCAAAATCAAACCCAGCCCCTTCACAAATAATCCTAGCTTAAACTTGGAACTATGTATGAGTCAGATATCACTAGTGGTTCTCTTGCAAATGAAAAAGCCTGCACAGCTACTAATGAGCATGAGTTACAGCTCCACCACCAGACCAAAGGTGATGCTAAAATTAGATTGTAGAGGGCATAATACCAGCAAGAGCTGCAGCATAAGCATCTGCAAGGCCAGGAACAGAGTCCTTGTGAGCATCGATGAGCTTCAATTTGAAAGTCTCCTCTCCTAGTTTAATTAATCTGAAAAAGTTTGTAGTACTATTCAGCAATCTCTTTTCCTGCAGGACCTTCACGACATAATGCCGGGGCACAAGCCGCTTCTCCAGGCTGTAGGCGAGAAGAACAGGCCTTTCAACAATATATTGTGGCTCCATCCCAGCCTCATTGATCAGGAACTCAATCTTGCTTAGAAGAGACGCATCAGATAATCCTAGTATTTGTGGCATCTTGGACACTGCAATGGAAACCTCAGATTCACAACAACCAAGAGTCATCTTTAAAAACTCAAAACTTGGCAGCAACCTTCTCACGGGAAGCACAGGCGACCATTGCCAGTGCTTGCCTGAACAGTGGCGATGCGGCAGGCACCCCAAGTTCTTCTGCCCGCAGCAAAATTTCCTTCAAGCGTTCGCGACTCAAGGTAAGCACCCTTGGGCGATATAAACACACCTTAGCAACGTCTCGAACACCAAATTGACGAAACAAAGCTATGTTGGGCTTGATTGTCTTCTCTAGGCTCACCGTGAAGAGACTCCAGCTCACCTTTGCGAGGCCCACGACCCGATCAAAGGAGATGAGGAACTCAACCTTGGTAGCAAGGTCGCAGCAGCGCAGAAAGCGTGGGGCGACCAGGAGAAAGCGAGCGATCTGAGGAGTAGTGTCACACTCCACTTTTAAGGACAAAAGTAGAATGCATAAATAGCCTTATATGCGCCCCAGGAACAGTCGCACATATAGGATGACAAATTACAAAGAGTATCATCACCCTGTTTATTACATAGCGAACCAATATTTATTACAGAGTATTACGCATAAACAATAAATAACCAAGATATCTTTATTGCGGAAGCTCCACACAGGGACAAGTCAACTGGTGAACATCAAGCCTAGTACTCATCGCGATAGCTCTCATTCCAACCTTCATCTGTTACCCATCCGGGATTTTCCAAAATTGAAAGTAAAGCAAGCGTAAGTACACAACCGTACTCAACAAGCATAACATGGGTTAATGAGGCTCAAATAAGCTGACACTGTTTGACTGCATTTAGCTTTTATAACTTAATCATATTGAAGCATAGCATCAAGGTAGTAATAATTCCCATATTCTCATGATCAAATAACATTAACCAGTGCGTAGCAAGAACGACATTAAGATGCACACATTAACAATTTAAGAACCATTATCTTTTGTAAATGTGTCAAGGCCGCCCTAACCGAAGGGCATGGACAATATATTGATTTAAACTCTGATCAGAGGTGTACACTTTCACTGTGAGTCATGTTTTGCAACTGAGTGGACTTATAACTTCCAAACCACCACAAAACATATAAAGCCTCCTATAGGTTCTCCCAACCAATCAGAGATGCGGAAATACCGTTGTGTTAGGAACTCCCCTTCCAATATGGCACACACCTACCCGGCTATACTCATAAGGACAGAGGCAGTCCTAAACCCCAACTTCCAGACCACCAACCAGCTAGAAAAGGGCCTACAAGTGACTAGAGCCAGAGCCATATAGCCCTCACAGCTGTACGGATTCTCCATGATAAATCACTTACAGACAAAAGTCCATGTTTGTTAAAAGTCATCATTTTCGTTAATAGCATAACACACATCAAGTTATAAGATCATGATCATTAGAGCACTAGCATCATAACTACCCAATGCAACCCAAAAGGTTCAAGGAATCAGGGTATCAAAGCTAGTTATAATCTCTAGGTCATCAAAGACACATGCATATGAATTGTTATTTATAGTGAATAGGTAACAAGGATGATCCATGCTATACTTGCCTTGATTCACAAGGTCCTGCTGATCCTGCTGATCCTCAAAGTAGCCTTGCTCAGCAAAAACCTCACCGTCTGAACTCGACATTAACATCAACACCAGACAATCCAATCGAGCATACATACACGAAGCAAACAAAAAGCTATTAGAGGAGCAGTACATCAATCTCATCAAACAGAATAAAATATTTATAAAACTATTCTACTCGCTTCTACGATCACACAGACGTCAAGTTCACCGAAATCGGAGTTATAACGGCGAAGATATGAATTTTCAAAGATTTCCTGTAGACAAATAAATACTTTAAATATAGGCTAAAAATATAAAGTTTCCAAAATACTTCAAAAGTGGTACCACTGCGTAGATTATGAAATTATGAATCTAACAAAATTTGAACGGACCAAATCGGAGTTAAAACGTGAAAGTTATGAGCTTTTAAAGATAATGGCAAAACTGTAAATAGATGAAAACGTTTTCTGAAACTAAAACGGGAAAATACGTTTTTCCGAGAAGAAAACGTATTCTGGACGCAGTTATAAAGGAAATACGCTTTCCAGTGGACGAAGCGTATTATGGATCTGTTAAGAAGAGTTTACGCTTTCTCGTGGAGAAAACGGATTCTGTCCACGGCGCCAGGGACTCTTAACAGAATAGATCAAAGTTTAGGGGTTTATTTGCAAAAGTGCCCCGCGAAGCGTTACGGTGGATTTCTGGCCGTCCAAATCAAAACGGACGACGCAGGTTCACGGTGCCAAAACGGACAACCGATCGGACCAGATCGGATGTTGTCCGATGTTGCCCGATCGGACAACGTCCGATCGCGACCCGGACAAAATTCTCGATCACGGCGGCGTCCATGGCCGTCGGCGTACGGAACTCACCGGAGTTCATGGAACTCACGACTCCGACCACCATTAAACACAAGACCAGTACCGTTCGATAGAGGAGCTTACACCGCGCTCACCTGAGGCGAAGATGGGGACCGCGGTGACGCGAGGACGGCGTATGGCTTGGAGCGGCGGACGGCGGCGAGCTGCACACGATCGGAGCTCGAGTTAGGCAAAATTCAACCGAAAGAATTACACCAACGCGCTCAGGAGACCAAGGAAGGACTTGCCGACCGGTTAATGGCAAGGATGACCCGAGGTCGGCGGCCAATTTTGAGTTTTGGCGGCCGGCGGTGAAAGAATCGGCGGCGGCTAGGGTTTCGGCGTCGGCGCGACGACTTTGGCGAGACGAAGGCAGAGGCGGCGCTGATTTAGGGTTGCGGGTGGGGCTTGATTCCTTTTAAAGCCCGAAGGCAAGGACGTGCGACCGAGCGGGGGTGGCACGGGTCGGACTCGCCGTTGCGACTCGAGGCCGAGCCGAAGGAGGACGAAGGCGACGCGGGGCCCACCTGTCGGCGGCAGAGCGCGGGCGGACGCGCGGACATGCGGTCGGGCGACACGGCTGGGCCTCGGCCTGCAGCCCAAGAAGAGAAACGGCGCGCGCACGACGCTGGGCCGAGGAGAAAGGCGCGGGCCGCGCGGAGGAGAAAGGAGGAGTGGGCCGCGGCAGGCCGATTGGGCCAGAAGGAGAGAAAAGAAAAGGAAATCTCTTTCCAATTATTTGAATCATTTTCAAATACTAATTCAAATGTATTTTGAAAACCAAATTCAAATTCCAACACCACACATGAAAATATGCACCAGCATGAATGCTCAAGCATGTTTCTACCATGATTCAACCTCATTTTCATAAAACATTTATTTTGCCATTTATTTATACACCCAAAAATCATTTTGACTATTTATATATATATATTTTTGGGAATTAAAGACTAGGGTGTTACAAGTAGACAGACCGACGTGGTCTCGGAGAGCAAGAAGGCGGGGGGCGATCTTGTTCACGGAAGTGCGAAGGAGCAGCGGGTCCGCGGAGACGACGGCAGCGATGTCGGCGCGGGAGAGGCCGACACTGTAGAGCAGGGTGAGGATGGCATCGGGGTTGGAGGCGGAGTTGAGGCTGGAACGGGAGAGGTCATCTAATGGTCTCTTGGATCCAGTGGATAATAACTCGCGGGACGCCTTCTTGGACGCCTCGCTTGCTTGGGCTGGGGCGAGGCCACAGGACGCGACGAGGTAGTCCTCGAGGGAGAAGCGTGCGGGGACGGTGGCCGTGGAGGTGGAAAGGAGGCGGCAAGCGCGGGAGTGGATGGGGAAGGGAAGCGAGGAGGCCGCGCGGAGCAGAGGGAGCAGGCGATTTTGGAGGCGCAACATGGCGGCGGCGAAGGTGAGGGGAGGTGATTAGGCTGTCGGCTACGAAAGCGAGCAGGAAGGCTCGCCGCTTGAGGGCGAGCGAGCGAGCCGGGGAACCACGTGAGAGGCTGCTGCCGTGCTCTTGTCTGCCCTGCGGCCGGCGTGGTTGCTGGTGGTTGCGCCGCCGCTCGCCTCGATTCGGGGCGAGACAGAGGCAGTCGAGACGAGAGATGGGGAGGAACGGAGAGGGGCGGCGGAGCACAGAGCACTGGCAGTCTGGCCTCTAGGACTCCTTGGGTTCCTGGTGAAGGCCGTATCATGGACTAGGAATGCTGGCCCGCCAAAACGTGCACGTGCCTTGGGCCGGATCTCAAATGCTGGACCGCCAAATCGTGCACGTGCCTTGGGCTTGATCTCAAATTGGACCGACCCATCAAATGTAAGAGCCTCCTCGTGGAATACAAAGCGCCGGCGGTGGTGGCGCCACCGGCGGGTTGCTGCTGGCCTGGCCTGGCGCGCTCGAGCTCGTTGCGGCCACGTCACCGTCATCCTCCTCACTGGCTCGGCGCCGGAAGTCGAGGACGACCGCTCCGGGCTCCGGCAGCGAGGCGCTCCCGATGGCGTGCTCTCCGATACCTCGACCGCGCTGCTGAGCTTGAGCACGTGCATCTCCAGCCGCTGCAGCTTCTCGTGCGCGGCCACCGGGCGGGACCCGGACCGTGGTGAGTGCTCTGTCCGTGACCATCGCTCAGAAACGGAACGTATTGTATTGACGCCCACACAAAACGCCGCATTTTTGTTAAAGAAAATATAATTTGAAAGAGGAGCCACATCGCTTCTAATGCCATGTTTGTATTGGCTGACAACGAGGAATGCTGCAAAATTCTAGAGCCAATGCGGCATATTTCAGCCTCTGGTAGACTGCCGTCTGTAAAACCAACTGTGCCTGCTCTCTGAATTTTCAGAAGCTACGGTGCTTGTTTTCTTATATTGTATCATGCGATTCAGTTTTTCATATTTTCAATGCAAAATGAATGAATGATGCCATGATGACTGTACCACAGCGTCGATGCTTTGTTTCCAGCAAGCAGGTGCAGATTAGTGCAAAGGCTTCAACATAACAATCGGCAAGCTGAAACTGATTTTGTGCATTGCAGTTTGATGAAGTGGTGATTGAACAGACACATTTACAAATATACTAGGAAACAAGTATTATATATAATATAAGTTAAATGCTTATAGAGTAATACAATTAACACTCCAGCAGCTGGATACAATTAACACGATAACATCAATATGGGGGTTTACTGAAACTACTGAATGCCATATGCATTTAGTGGTAAGTGGTAACTATATCTGAGCATCAAAAACTATCGTTCACTTGAGGCTGGCACAAAAACAAAATTTCCATTGCCCTGCAAATGCAACAGACCGACGAGCAGTCACCATTGGAATGACCGTATGAAAAAGCAGCTGGAATGGCCTTGTTCTCTAGGAGCTTGGCATCAACGAGCGAAGACCCCTCAGAATTCAAGCTGTATTCAGGTTCTGGTGGCCAACGATTTGGCCCCCATTTGAGTAATGGAATAACCATCCTTCAAAAAAGAAAAAGACCCCCTCTGTTGTAGCAGCTCAACACAAATACATAGACATGGAGATCGCGGAAATCAGCCAAGGCTTACTTGATTTCTCTTTCTCTTTTATTTCTAGAATGTGTAATAAAGTTGCCCATGTACTAGCCAAACAGGTCTCTGATACACATCGACTGGAGAGGTGGCATGTAACTCCAGCATGTGTAGGTGACCTTGTAACGTTTGAGGCTCCGGCCGACTGTGCTTAATATAAGCAAGTGAGTCACACACAAAAAAAAAAAAAAAAAAAAAAACATAGACATGGTTTTCAGGATTGCACGATGCTACGCAGAAACTGGTAAAGTTCCTGGAATCTGTTTCCCGAGCTTCTGCAATTCTTTTAAGGTTTGATTTCAGCATCATATAATTATAAATTTATAATGCTTGCTCACGGATTTTAGGAGCTGCATTGAACATAAAGGATAACTCAGTCTCGACAATTTGTGGTAGTGGGTCCTGTCTGGACTACTGAGTTAAATTGTCCATGAATCTGAAATTAACCTAGGACATGGCTGTTCAGGAGAACCACTGGATGCGCTGCTATTTAAACCTGATGATGAAGGCAGCTACCAGGTATTCTAAGATTGCCTGCAGAGATCGGCTTGTGATCCTGCTAAGTGGCAAACACTTATAAATGATGTTAACTCATAATGCACAGTGTGACAAACAGGAAAACCACCTTATAGATGTTGACTCGTGCCATCTATCTATCAAGCACATGTCAAAATCACAAAACTAAACAAAGTGGTAATAGACAAGTTTGAGACTTAGATCTAAGAACAACTGGCTCCCCTATTTGATGGGATTATTTACAAATTAGGAGGCAATTTCTCTATTTACCATTCCTTAACCTTATCCAGCCAAGTCAAGAAGCCAGTATAAAAAGGGGCATATTCTCTCAATCTACATTCTATGTGAAAAATAGTCAAAGAACAACATATTTGTAGTCTCACATATGAAATTGTCTCCCTTACAACTTGCCATTTATTTTTTTCAGCTGTTAGGATCTCATTCACAGCCAAACAGAAAACTATCTTTGGTACATTGGCACAAGTCCGTGGCACCCAAAACATAAAATAGAAATCAATAATATTCTGTTGGCCCTTACAACATTGACATCACCCTTTTGTTTCATAGACTTTCTTCTCAGTAGTGATTTCACCACCTACCTGAAACTACTAGTTCAGCCCCAAGAAACGAAAAATAATTCATAAAGCTAGTGAGACCTAGATAAAACATCAGTTGGAACAAAACAAATGCATGCCTACGGCATGTTCTAGAAAAAAAGTTGGAACAAAACATAATGTCATACCAATTAAAAATGGTTGGACAAAAGGAAAACCCATAGTGTAAAATTCTAATAGCTAATTCAGAGAAGAAAAATGAAGTTAAGGAAAATCTCCGGCCATGTGCTAGGCAGAAGAAGAAACTAACATTCATGCATGTTAAGGATCAAAGTCAAACAGAGCCCCTTCACAAATAACCTAGCTTAAATTGAGCAATCAGAGATCACTAGAAGTTACTTGCAAATTGAAAAAAGCATGCCCAGTGGCTAATGAGCATGAATTACAGTTCCACCACCGACCTAAAACACAAAATAAGATGCTAAAATTAGACATTAGAGGGCACAATACCAGCACGAGCTGCAGCGTAAACATCTGCAAGGCCAGGAATAGAGTCTTTGTGACAGTCAACGAACTTCGACTTGAAAGCCTCCTCTCCTAATTTAGATAATGTGAAAAAGCTCATATTTCTATTCAGCAATCCATTTTGCTGCAGGATCTTCATGACATAATGCCGGGGCATAGTCGCTTCTCCAGGCTGTATGCGAGCAGGATAGGCCTTTCCACAATGTACTGTGGCTCCATCGCAGCCTCGTTGACTAGAAACTCAATCTTGCGGAGAAGAATTTTGTCAGAGAATGTTAATATAGATGGCATCTTGGACACTGCAGTGGAAATCTCAGACTCAGAACAACCAAGAGTCCTCTTAAAGAAATCAAGCTTGGCAACAACCTTCTCTTTGGAAGTACAGGCAACGGTCTCAGACTCAGAACAACCAAGAGTCCTCTTAAAGAAATCAAGCTTGGCAGCAACCTTCTCTTTGGAAGTACAGGCAACGGCGGACACTGCATACTTGAACATCCGCGAAGTAGGAGGCACCCCAATTTCTTCCGCCCGCATCAAACACTCCTTCAAGCGTTCCAGGTTGAAGGTAAGCACCCATGAGTTGTTTGAACATAGCTGAGTGATATCTCGAACACCCCACTGACGCAGCAAAGCAATGTTAGGCTTTATTGACCTCTCAATGCTTGTGCTGAGGAGGCGGGTATTCCTGTTTAGGGCCACCAGGGCCTGCTCAAACGAGCCGTAGAAGGAGATGAAGAACTCGAGCTTGGGAATGACGTCGCTGCGGCGCAGAGCATCTGGGCCGACCAGGAGGAAGCGAGCGATTTGGGGTGTAGAAAGACCGACGCAGTCGCGGAGAACAAGAAGGCGGGTGGCGATGTTATTCACGGAAGCACGGAGGAGCAGCGGGTTCGCGGAGACGACGGCGGCGATGTCGGCGCGGGAGAGGCCGGCGCCGGAGAGCAGGGTGATGATGGCATCGGGATTGGAGGCGGAGAAGAGGCGGGAGCGTGAGATCTCCTCTTTGCTGGATTCTCTGGCTAACTCACGAAACGCCTTCTTGGACACATCGCGTGCTTGGGCTGGGGCGAGGCCGCAGGAGGCGACGAGGTAGTTCTCGAGCGAGAATGGCACTGGCACGGGGGAGGTGGACAGGAGGCAGCACGGGCGAGGGTGGATGGGGAAGTGCAGCGCCGATGCAGCGCGGAGCAGAGGGAGGAGGCCATTTCGGAGGCGCAGCATCGCCGTGGCGGAGGGGCGGCGCCGGCGGCAGTGCTCGCCGCGTGTGGAGAAAGGGATGGAACGAGAGACATGCGTGAGGACGAGGCTGTCGAAAACTCCCGGTCCGCCCAGCTAAGCCCAGCCCATGTGATGCGTAAGCTGGCAGCCGTGGCCCAGTTGGCCGAATAGTAGATTGTGGCCACAAAGCCCACCACCTCCGTCACCAGAAAGACGTCCCGCGCAGGCGCAGCGAGCTCATGGCCGTGTCTACCGTGGCATGTGCCGGCAGTACGGCACGACCGCGATGGTTCGGCGGCCAATGGATGTGGCAAATGTCAAGATCGACACCGTGCTTATTTGTGAGGGCAATCGTGTGTAGGGGCAAGTCCAGGTTTGTTGATTCCACTGCTTATCCACAACTCAAACGTTATTATCGAATTTGGCGTCTCCCTCGATCTATATGCATACAATTGTCAGTAACTAATGACCCCAAGCGTCCGTAGTTATTATTGTTTAGGTTCTCAGCGATGTGGAATAACCGAACAAGACCAACCTACTCTTGAACGACCAGAGCGAAGTACTAACTGTTGCTGGTCTGGACCTACTCTTCCATACAAGAAGAGCTACACAGCTCCATTTTACTTTCATGTGATCCATACACCTGTTGCAGCACTATACATGTGCAGTGCATGATTTTTTTAATAATAAATGATGTATCAAGGCATATATGACCATAAAAAGATTTGTTCAGAACATTCTCGTGGAGCTGAAAATTTTCACCATGATAAGATCAAACAAGGATAGACCCTGACGCAAATCAAACCGAAATGATATTTTATTTTATTTTGGTTATGAATCATAGAATTTCTAACTTTGTCACTGGACTGATTGGATCGGTTGAAAAACAAATACCTCCATACTGGCCATTAACATCCAGGAAAAAAAATCATTGCATCAGCCCACTCTAAACATGCGACGGCTTGTTCTCACTCGCATCAGTGGTTGCTTGCGGTTCAGTCTCTTCCGAGTCCGGTTTCTTCTTGTCTCTACGACTCTATATTTCCAAGAGCTCCCTTGGTCTGTTCCAAACTCCCTTTTTTTTGCAACTCTGTTCCAAACTCAGTTATGAAATCATTGTTTGCCTGTAATGTCCATCTAATTCATAAGGCTGAGCCGCCATGTTTTTTCCCTACCCAAACAGCAAACTACAAGCATTTTTTTCTACCCAAACAGCAAACCACCAAGGCAACAAGATGTGCTGAAAAGATCCTGCAAGCCTTACATTTCATAATGGCCAAATCGCTGATCCCACAATATGAATGATCTAAGAATAGGCCAATCTAGACAACTGGGTCAGAAGAACAAGAGGCTCATGATGCTTAGGTTGAGACAGCAACCGCAGTTCATACCAACTAAAATTTCTTTTTCATCTGTGTGTGTTTTCTGTATATGTGTAACCCAACCGAAGGAAAACTAACACGGGAGCATCACTGTTGACTCTATGAAGCCTAAAGAGAATGCAGTAGCCAATGGCATATTTTACGATCAATACTTATTGTTTATCCTACTTATCAAGTTGTTTTAAGTGAAACAAGTCATTACCCATGAATAGTGCCTATTTAATACTATATCCGAATGTTTTGGAAAGAATCACATATACCTCCACACATCCAACCATGTTTATGCACTGACCTGAAAAAATCGACCGGCCGTGGGCAGAGCCCCGCGGCCGGCATTCCTAGCGTCCAAAACCCTAGCCTCCTCTCTCTGCCGCAGCCGCCTCCTATGAACAGTACCCGCGGTACTGTAGTGCGGGTACTCACGCCTTCAGCCACCACTCCCTCGATCCCCAACAGCCACATAACAGGCACAGTATGATCTAGTAGATCCTAATAATGCTAAATAACACAACCGTGTTTTCTAAAGAGTAGCGCAATGCATCAATCAAACGAATAATACAAAACATCAGCTATGAGTAGCCCAATTGACCAGCAATGCATGAATGACCTTTTGCTTATACATGTGCATATTTCAATTTCTTGTATGTGAATGATCAGATGTCTGCTCTACGTTAAATCCCTAAATCCAATGGTAAGTCTGTGCAACATATATGCCTTGATGCATCCTTGGCCAAAAAAGTTTGCTCTTCAGTACATCACAGATAAAATCTATATTTGGAGTCAAGAACCATAAGGAACAAAAACTAAATAGACTCTTCACGTCTTTCCAATTCTTCAAACTAAATAAGCACAAGTGATTACCATGATGCATCAAATAGCTAGTCAGAAAATCGTCTTGTTGGGGACGCCCTATGTATGCCTGATGCATTGGATTGTACATTTAATAATTGTTGTGACAGGCATTTTTCTATGTACTGCTTGTTTACCTATAGCTTCTTCCTTCAGTTGTTAACATGGTGACTGCTTCAGATAAGTTTATGCTGCGATGCAGATTCATGAAGGGGATATTTAGGAGTGTTACTCAGTGGGTATGCTAGTTTATTCCTATCAAGTCTAGAACACTACTAGGCAGATGATTACTCTGTAGTCTTTTAATAGCTCAATTAGTTTGATATTTACATGCTTGGCATATATACTTGTCCTCAAGAACATTAGCAGTCAGTGAAAAACTTAGCTGGTTGAAAACAACATAATCTTTACTTGTCAACAAGCAAAAAACTAGCATTCCCTCGTTCAAAGTCGTCTCCCTACAGCTTGTTTATTTTCTGCTGTTTGCATCTCATTTCCTTACAAGCCAAACAGCCGACCATTTCTGGTACATCGGCATAGTCTATTCGGCCCTTACAACATTGATATTACTATCACACTTCACTTTTAAGGATAAAAATAGAATGCATAAATAGTCTTATATGCGTCCAAGGAACAGTCGCACATATAGGATGACAAATTACAAAGAGTATCATCACCCTGTTTATTACATAGCGTACCAATATTTATTGCAGAGTATTACGCATAAATAAATAAAAAACTAATATAACTTTATTACGAAAGCTCCACACAGGGACACGTCAACTAGTGAACATCAAGCCTAGTACTCATCACGATAGCTTTCATTCCAACCTTCATCTGTTACCCATCCAGGATTTTCCAAAATTAAAAGTAAAGCAAGCATAAGTACACAACCGTACTCAGCAAGCATAACATGGGTTAATGAGGCTCAAATATGCTGACACTGTTTGACTGCATTTAGCTTTTATAACTTAATCATATTAAAGCATAGCATCAAGGTAGTGATAATTTCTATATTCTCATGATCAAAATAACATTAACCAGTGTATAGCAATAACGGTATTAAGATGAACACATTAACAATTTGATAACCATTATCTTTTGTAAATGTGTCAAGGCCGCCCTAACCGAAGGGCACGGTCAATATATTGATTTAAACTCTGATCAGAGGTGTACACTTTCACTGTGAGTCATGTTTTGCAACCGAGTGGATTTATAACTTCCAAACCATCACAAAACATATAAAGCCTCCTATAGGTTCTCCTAACCAATCAGAGATATGGAAATACGTTGTGTGTAGAAATCCCCTTCCAATATGGCATGATCCTTCCCGGCTATACTCATAAGGACAGAGGCAGTCCTATACCCCAACTTCCAGACCACTAACCAGCTAGAAAAGGGCCTACAAGTGACTAGAGTCAGAGCCATGTAGCCCTCACAGCTGTACGGATTCTCCATGATAAATCACTTATAGACAAGAGTCCATGTTTGTTAAAAGTCATCGTTTTCGTTGATAGCATAACACACATCAAGTTATAATATCATGACCATTAGAGCACTAGCATCATAACTACCCAATGCAACCTAAAAGGTTCAAGGAATCAGGATATCAAAGCTAGTTATAATCTCTAGGTCATCAAAGACACATGCAAATGAATTGTTATTTATCGTGAATAGGTAACAAGGATGATCCATGCTATACTTGTCTTGATTCATAAAGTCCTGCTGATCCTGCTGATCCTCAAAGTATCCTTGCTCAACAAAAACCTCACCGTCTGAACTCGACATTAACAATCAACACCAGACAATCCAATCGAGCATACATACACGAAGCAAATAAAGAGTTATTAGAGAAACAGTACACCAATCTCATCAAAACAGAATAAAAAGTTTATAAAACTCTTCTACACGTTGCTATGATCACACAAACGTCAAGTTCACCAAAAACGGAGTTATAACGGCGAAGATATGAATTTTCAAAGATTTTCTATAGATAAATAAATACTTTAAATATAAACTAACAATATAAAGTTTCCAAAATACTTTAATAGTATCACCACTGCGTAGATTACGAAATTATGAATCTAATGGAATTTGAACGGACCAAATCGGAGTTAAAACCTGAAAGATATAAGCCTCTGAACATAGTGGCAAAACTGTAAATAGATAAAAGCGTATTCTGAAACTGAAAAGAGGAAATACGTTTTCCAGAGAAGAAAATGTATTCTGTAAGCTGTTACAAGGAAAATACGCTTTCCAATGGACAAAGCGTATTATGGATCTGTTAAACAGAAAATACGCTTCCTAGTGGGGAAGACGTATCCAGATGAAAACACCAAGGGCTCTTAACAGATTACACAGAACTTCGAGGGGTTTTTCGCAAAACCGCCACGCGAAGGGTTACGGGCCGCTTCTGGCCATCCGATCCAAAACCGACGGCACAGATCGGTCGAGGCGAGCGGCCTCGCTGGAGACGACGGCCGACACGACGGCGGACATCACTGGCGACGAGAAACCTCGCCGACGTAGATGGAACTCGAGCTACAGACCTCAGTTTGACACGAAACTTGGACCAAACGACTCAGGAGCTCCGTGCGATCTCATCTGACCTGAAGATGGGGACCCGAGGAGGATAACGACGGTCGGTGGCCGACATCGGCGGAGACGAGCTCGCCGGCGTTCATACGCCGAGCACTACGGCCTACCAAACTATTCGGAAGCGATGCTAATTGACTCAGGAGATCAAGGCGAGCATACTAGAGGGGAAGATGAAGCTTGAGATGGCCGGCGGTGAGCTAATGGCGGGCGACGGCGGACGGTGGCTTCCTGCGCACAAAATTCAGCACGAGATGAGCATCATAGACCAAAATTCGAAGCTCAGGCGTGCTCACGAGTTCACAATGAAGCTTGCCCTTCTGCTTATGACGACGGAGCAACGACAGCGATGGCGAATTGCGAGCTCCGGCGGCGGTGGCAATGGCGGCTAGGGTTCCGGTGGTTGCTGCGACCCGAGGCGAAGCAAAGGCGGCTGCTAGGGTTGCGGGTAGGGCTCATGACGCGGATTGAATCCTTAAATAGCCCGAAGGCGAGGCTGTGCGACCGAGCGTGGACGTCGGGTCGGGGTGATGCGGTCGGACTCGGTGTCGAGCTCGCGTCCCGGTCGGAGGTGGAAGGACATGGGGTGGGCTCCACCTGTCAGCCAGCGCGAGAGAGGAGAACGCGGACGCAGTCGACGCGGCCGTCTGGCTTGATGGGCCGCTGGCCTGTCGGCCCACCATGAAGGCGACGCGCGCGCGGCTGTTGCAGGCTCCGGTGTTGGGCCGGAAGGCGAAGCGGGCCACGCGGAGGTAAACGGCCTTCGGGCTGGTGTGAGGTGGGAGAGAAGGCCAGAGGCAAGCCGAGCGGCCGGTTGCGGGCCAAAAGACAGGAATGGAAGGTGGAGGGAAAGAAAATGAGTTTTGATTTATTTGAAACCTTTTCAAATGTAAATTCAAATATATTTTAAATTCCAATTCAAATTCAAACACCACCCAAGAAAAATATTCACCAGCATGAATGCTCAAGCATGTTTCTACCATGATTCAACCTCATTTTCATAAAAACATTTATTTTGCCTAATTATTTAATCACCGTAAATGCATTATTTTTGAAAATTTGCAAAAACCTAGGGTGTTACAATTACCAAGTTGTTTCATAGAGAGTTTCTTCACAGTAGAGATTTTGGCCAATACCTGAAACTATTTGTTCAGTCTCATACAATGTTAGCATTCCCTGAAACTATTTGTTCAGTCTCATACAATGTTAGATCAGTACAAACCAAAAATAATCCATTCAGCTAGTGAGACCTATGTAAAACTTCAGTTGGAATAAAACATAATGGAAACTGATAAAAATGGTTGGATAAAATGAAAATCTAATACCGCCAAAATTATATTAGGTTTATAAGTTCCACAACAAAGACTAATTCAGAGAAAATTGAAGTTAAGGATTAACTTCAGCCATACACAAGGCAGAGACACCCACAAACATGCACATGAAGGCTCAATTCAAACCCAGCTCATAAATAACCACAATTTAAAACTTGGACTATGTAAGAGCAGTCAGAGATCACTAGTGGTTCTCTTGAAAATGGAAAAGGTCTGCACAGCAGCTAATGAGCATGAGTTACAGTTCCATCACGAACCTAAAACACAAAAGGAGATGCTAAAATTAGACTTTAGAGGGCACAATACCAGCACGAGCTGCAACATAAGCATCTGCAAGGCCAGGAACAGAGTCCATGTGACAGTCGATGAACTTTGATTTGAAAGTCTCCTCTCCAATATAAGCAAATGAGGAGATGCTCGTATTGCTATTCAGTAATCCCTTTTTCTCAAGGATCTTTATGACATAATGCCGGGGCACTAGTCGCTTTTCGAGGCTGTATGTTAGCAGGCCAGACCTTTTCACAATGTTTCGGGGCTCCATCCCAGCCTCCTTGACTAGGAACTCAATCTTGTGGAGAAGAATTGTTTCAGACAATCCTAATACAATTGGCATCTTGGACACTGCAGTGGAAACCTCAGACTCGGAACAACCAAGAGTTCTATTAAGGAATTCAAGCTTAGCAGCAACCTTCTCTTTGGAGTTACCAACAATGACGTGCACTGCATGCCTGAATTGCCCCGAAGTGGGAGGCACCCGAAGTTGTTCCGCCCATAGCAAAAATTCTTTCACGCGTTCCGGGTTGAAGTTAACCAGCCGTGGGACCTTTGATCACAGATGGGCAATATCTCGAACACCTGACTGGCGCAGCAAAGCAATGTTATGCTTGAATGTCCTCTCAATGCTCGCGCTGAGGAGGCGGCTATTCCTGCTTAGGAGCACTAGGACCTGCTCAAACGAGCCGTAGAAGGAGATGAAGAACTCGAGCTTGGCAACAACGTCGCTGCGGCTGCGAACATGTGGGCCGGCTAGGAGGAAGTGAACGATTTGGGGAGTAGAAAGACCGACGAGGTCGCGGAGACCAAGAAGGCGGGGCGCGATCTTCTTCACGTAAGCGCGGAGGATCAGCGGGTCCGCGGAGACGACGGCGGCGATGTCGGCGCGGGAGAGGCCGACGCCGGCGAGCAGGGCGGTTATGGCATCGGGGTTGGAGGCGGAGTTGAGGCGGGAAAAGGAGAGCTTATCCAATGGTCTCCTGGCTCCAGTGGATAATAAATCGCGGGACAACTTCTTGGACACATCGCAGGCCTGTGCTGGAGCGAGGCCGCAGGAGGCGACGAGGTAGTCCTCGAGGGAGAAGGGTGCGGGGGAGGTGGAGGCGGAGAGGAGGCAGCAGCGGCGGAGGTAGATGGGGGCGGGCAGCGGTGATGCGGCACGGAGAAGGGGGAGGAGGCGATTTCGGAGGCGCAACATCGCCGCGGCGGAGAAGCGGCGCCGGCGCTGGCGAAGACAGGACTTGCCGCCGGTAGTTGGAGCCAGATTGGGTAACTTTATAGAGTGAAGTTACATTGTAACTTTTGTGCGATCTCCATCCTCCATTCCCTATCCAACGACTCAGCATGCATTCCGAGTTTAGTAAAAGCTTGCAACACTTGGCCTTTTTCGTTCAACTCCAGCAGCTAGTCTGTGGCACATCCATGCTGGAGCTCCGGCGACCGGCGGGCTGCCTTCCCTTGCGGCGAGGTCGCGCGACAAGCCCGGCCAGGCTTTGAAAATGCATTTTGAATACGATATAAAAACCTAAATGCATTTGAAAATAGTTTAAATTCCAAGTGAAAAAAATATTTGATAAGTTTTTATTATTTTCTAAAAATGATGAAACTCATTGCAATAGATGTGGACAAAATTCGTAGCGGCACGGGTATTTTGTCTCTTTATTATTAGGCATCGATTATGATTAGATACACAATAAAATCAAGAAATATTTATAGAAAAAAATCAATATGCCTTATAATTTCAATACAGGGAGTATTATGGATTTTGTGACCCGTAGCAACGCACGGCAAATTTGCTAGTAGGACTTACATGAGACTTCTCTGACCCTATACGTACCTCAGACTTTTCTGATCCGAGTTGTAATTTGATCCGATTACAATTCACTGCATATGGGGGTGGATGGGCTGAAATCTTCGGCGCCGACCAGGGTGGCGCGCAGCCGCGCGCCGACCACCTCCCTTATACATTGTTTATCTTCTTCGCTTGCGCGTGATTTGGCCCAGTGCGACCCAGCGTGTCCCATCACGCGGCTCGCCTCCACTGAGCTCACAGGTGCTGCCGCTCTCGTCCTACACCCCCACTCGAGCTCGCCGGCGCCACCCTCGTCTCCATCTCCGGCGGCTCATCCCTGCTCCCGCCTCCATCTCCCCGGGTATAGAAATTCCGGTCGGCCAAGGGGGAGGCAAGGAAGACAAGCGGTGGATGCCAGAGGGCGGCTTAGGGTGCCCTGACGGTGGGGGACGGCAGCCGGGCCAGGCTAGGGCGGGGGCGAACAAGGCCATGGCGGCAGCGGCGCGCGGGAAGGGAGGTGGGAAGGGTAAGAGGGCGGCCGCCATGAGGAAGGAGACGACGCAGGCGGTGTCGAGGCGCGTGTCACGATGAAGATGACGGTGCGGCTTGTTGATGGGCCGTGCGGGGGAAGGCGAGGCCCATGTGGGGGTGGTCGTGCAGGGCTGCATGCCACCCAGGGTGGCTTCTAGCACGACCCATGGATGGGGGTGGGCAGCGGTGTTGCCAACGAAGGAGAGCCTGAACACAACATTGTTGAAACATTCGTGCGGCAAAAACACGAAGCTTGAGGACTTGAGCGAGGCGGTGTATTTCCACCATTGTCGAGTTTGCTAGATTTTGGTCGCAACATTTGACGATCGTGTAATAAAACTTTGTGAACCCAATAGATAGGGCTGCGGTTGGCTTTGATAAGGGATGCTCACCATCATCGACTATCGTTTTATGTTGCAGGTCTATTAACCACTCATGTCCTCTTAATAAAATCTAGGCATATATGTCTGTTCACAAAAAAAAAACTTAATCTTTACCTCGTAGAACAGAATATCTGATTGCCTCTTAGCTCATACTTGAGCTCTCATGTTTATTTGGTTTTGGGGAAATTATGGCGCACATGGACCACAAGTTATAAATCTAAAAAGTGTAACATAAAGTTTCTTGATATTGTCTAAAACCATTTCACACAATTTGGAGCTTTATATCAATTTTTGTGTGTTTCTAGGTAATATATGAATATAAAGATATTATTATCAAGCTTATACTAAAGAGATTAATATGATGTTATTTTTACTTGAACATGTATATAGTTGTAGTGCTCAAGTTTTCTCCATGCCGTCGTACTTGTAAAGCTTAAAACGTGCGATATAGGAATTGGTATTTCCAAAATCTATTGTTTTATAAGCCTCTATTATAAAGGAAAATTTTTGGTATATGGCCGTGCATATCTACTAGTAGGAAGAAAACCTAGGAACAGAGAATTCATAACTGAAAATTTTAAACATTATTTTCGCCTCCCTATAGGTTCTTGCAACATGAGTCATTAAACCATTTATAGGTATATGAAGCTTTGTAATGGATAGTAGCACTACTTCGGGAAAAATAATGGGTTAAAAGGGTTCTGATCTTCTCACACGTTCTGTACAAAATTTGCGTCTACTCTGAAGTTTTCAAGTCATTCATGACATGCATGGCTATTGTTAATGCAGAACTATTATTTTGTTTTAATTTAAATAAGCCAATGTAACTACTGGGTTGCCTACTAAGGTAACCAAGTTTCTATTGACACAAAGTTTCATCATATACACTGAACAAATTCTCAGCTCCATTCACCTGCAGAAAACACAAAACAAACAGTTCAGTTTCAGACCTCAGGATAACGCAGCAGAATTGAGAATGGTTGAGTTGCAATGAAACTAACCTAAGTTCAGTTTCTGACTTGATAACGCAGCAGAATTGAGGAATGGCTCCGTCAATGGTCCGGCTGCCACCATACAGACATGGGCATCTGATACAGCCGTTAGCACGGGCAATATACTAAGTATCTACTAGCAGGAAGAAACACCTTACAAACATCATGCATTCTATGAAGAAAATATTTTGAGAATTACTTCTTAAAATCACAGAACTGAACAAAATGGTAACAAAAAAGTGACTTAGATTTAAGAACAATTCCCTCCCTTATTTGATTGGCTTATTTGCAGAAGAGGCATGTCCCCTCTATATGAGAGATCAAATTACTTTATCTTGGCAGCCAAGTCAAGATGATAGTACAAAAGGGACATGTTCTCTAAAAATAATGAAAAAACAACAAATTAGCGGGTTATTTTCAGTTGTTAGCATCTCATTTCCTTACAAGCCAAACAGACAACCATCTCTAGTGCATCAGCAACAGGTCTGCTGCACCAAAACAACAAAACAGTAATCAAGAGTATATTTGGCCCTTACAACATTGGCATTACAAAATTGTTTCATAGAGAGTTTCTTTACAGTAGTGATTTCGGCCCCTACTTGAAACTACCAGTTCAGTCTCATACAGTGTTAGCATGCATCACTAGAAACCAAAAATAATCCATTCAGCTAGTGAGGCCTACATAAAACTTCAGTTGGAAAATACCAGACCGGTAAAAAAGGTTGGACAAGAGGAGAACCTAATAATGTCAAAATCATATTAGTTATAAGTTCCACAACAAGGACAACTTCAGAGAAGAAAATTGAAGTGCCGGATAATCTTCAGCCAAGTAGGGAGAAGATTCTTAACAAACATGCACGTGGGGTCTCAAATTCAAACCCTGATAAATAACAACTTAAACTTGATGCATCAGCAGTCAGAGATCACTAGTGGTTCTTTTGCAAATGGAAAAGGCCTGCAAAGCTGCTAATGAGTATGAGTTACAGTTCCACCATAGACCACACGCCTGAACCACAAAACAAGATGCTTAAATTACACTCTTGAGGGCACAATACCAGCACGAGCTGCAGCATAAGCATCTGCAAGGCCAGGAATAGACTCCATGTGACAGTCGATGAAATTTGATTTGAAAGTCTCATCTCCAATTACAGCTAATGATGAAAGGCTTATATTGCTATTCAGCAATCCCTTTCCCTGCAGGATCTTCATGACATAATGCCGGGGCACTAGTCGCTTCTCAAGGCTGTATGTAAGCAGAACAGGTCTTCCCACAATGTTCCGTGGCTCCATCGCAGCTTCAATGACTAGGAACTTAATCTTGCGGAGAAGAATTTCGTCAGACAATCCTAATCTACATAAGAGTCTTGGACACTGCAATGAAAACCTCAGATTCAGAGCAACCAAGAGTTCTTAAAGAACTTAATCTTGGCAGCAAGCTTCTCTTTGGAAATACGAGCAACGACGGCCACTACATGCCTGCACATGGGCGAAGTAGGAGGCAACCCAATTTCTTCCGCCCGCAGCAAACACTCCTTCAATCTTTCCAGGTTGAAGGTAAGAAGCCACGGGTTGTTTGAACACAGGTGAGCAATATCTTGAACACCCCACTGACGCAACAACGCAATGTTAGGCTTGACTGAGCTCTCAAGGCTCAGGTTGAGGATGCGGATATTCCTCTTTAGGGCCAACAGGGCCTTCTCAAACGAGCCGTAGAAGGAGATGAAGAACTCGAGCTTGGTAACGACGTCGCAGCATCGGAGAGCACGTGGGCCGGCCAGGAGGAAGCGAGCGATTTGGCGAGTAGAAAGGCCGACGCGGTCGCGAAGACCAAGAAGGCGGGGCGCGATCTTCTTCACGCAAGCGCGGAGGAGCAGCGGGTCCGCGGAGATGAGGGCAGCGATGTCGGCGCGGGAGAGGCCGACGCCGGCGAGCAGGGCGATGATGGCATCGGGGTTGGAGGCGGAGTTGAGGCGGGAATGGGAGAGCTCATCCAATGATCTCTTGGATCCATTGGACCACAACTCGCGGGACAACTTCTTCGACACCTCGCTGGCCTTTGCTGGGGCGAGGCCGCAGGAGGCGACGAGGTAATCAATCCTCGAGGGAGAAGGGCGCGGGGGAGGTGGAGGTGGAGGTGGAGAGGAGGCAGCAGGGGCGGGGCTGGATGGGGGCGGGCAGCGGTGACGCGGAGCGGAGCAGAGGGAGCAGGCGATTTCGGAGGCGCAACATCGCCGCCGCGGAGAAGCGGCGCCGGCGCTGGCGGTGACAGGGCTCGCCGCCGTGCGTGGAAAAGGCTGGAACTTGGAAGACCTGCAGCGGTCAGTGGAGGTTTCCACGGCCAACCAGCTCTAGAGACGCTTCGTACCAGGCCGGAAAGGCTGAAGCCCCACTCCGCCAGCCCAGTGCCCCCACACGGCAGTGGCCCAGTTTGCCGAACAGGAAATTCTGAACAAAGCCCACCACCATGCTGTTGGACATGCCCCCACACGGGAGTAGCGGGCAAATTTTATTCAAATCCTCCATGCAGCAGTTGATTAGTTTTTTTTCCAGCTGCGTGAACTTAATTGATTTATTGCTCTGTTTCTCGATAGCAGACTGCGGGTAGTTTTGCAACATTTTTCTCCAGAACCACATCCAATGGCTTATGCAAATTGTTTGGAGCTTTATCCTAAAAATGTTTTTACAACTATGAATTGTTGAACCCATAAGATGCATTTTGTTATGATGTTCTTGCAAGTTGCAAGGGGAATCATTTTCTGTCACGAATTTTTTATCTCCCTAGTCGCATGACGGATGAGATACTAAACTAAGATGCTCAGTCAGTTCATTTTCCTTATTTTTACTAGAGTTCCAGACCACCACATGGAAATTTTTGGCGTGTCATGGTTTATCATTTGCCTGAGGTGCGAGAATCGCTTGTTATCAGATTATACAGTACTAATCTACCATTACTGTTCCCACCAGCAAAGTACCAAACATTGTGTCACAGACTCGCAGAGTATTAGTCCATGTGGCTATATGCAGATATCATTGATTTATTATGCAGTAAGGTACCAGACAGATTATGTTCCTTTCCATAACAGCTTTGTGTAGTACACAGATCTATTTCTCAATTTCGAGTTGTACTACGTACATGATACATCTGGGTTGAGCTATCAGCTATGTGATTCTGAATCTCTGATCTTCCAGCCTTCATCATGCTTACTGGTCATATGCCTTGTTTGCACCTGCACTCAGTAAGCAATTCTTCCATCATTCTTTGGAGCGTGAAGGTTTCACTTAATGCTTGAAAAGTGGAGACGACTATTGCTGCTGATCAAGGCTTGTTCTAAGGCAAACCTGGGGGCAAAAAAATTATTATGCAATTTATCAGATGACAAATGCATAGTATGGTCCATGTAACCATTGTACAGAATGTATATTTAGGTAATTGTCGGAGCTGTTGAATTGCATCAATGATCAATTTGCATTTGCATGCATTGTCCAATTACATTGTGGACGAATTTGTCTGGATTGTTCATATACATCATGAGCGATTGCTTTTGCCCAGACATGAAGAGAGAAGATTAGGTAGCCAAGTCCAGATGCGTATATAAGGACTCTCTTTGTATATTACGTTCAAAATTATGAAAGAATGACAAAATTGTACTGTGATATGAAGTCGTCTCCTATACAGCATGCCATTCATTTTCATTCCTTTACGGGCCAAACAGACAACCATCACATTTCTTAGAAATCAAGAATATTTAGTTGTGCTTGCAACATTGGCATTACCAAATTGCATCATAGTGAGGGAGAAGGGCACGGGGGAGGTGGAGGTGGAAGTGGAGACGAGGCGGTACGCGCGGGGGTTGGATGGGGGAGTGTAGCGGGGATGCGGCGCGCAGCAGAGGGAGGAGGCAAGTTCGGAGGCGCAGCATCGCCACGGCTGAGAGGCGGCGCCGGCGTGAGAGAAGTCGGAGGAGGAAGGGATGGAATGGGAATTGACCTGCGAGCTGCGACGGGCCAGCTAGCCAACGAGGCCCATAACCACGCTCCACCCGCCCATACGGGCCGAGGCCCAGTTTCTAAATAGGAAATTCTAAAGAATGCCCATCTGCCCTTGCTCAAAAAAGACATATGCACTCGGCCCAGCGAGCGACCCACGTTGCTGGCAAGCAGCGCCAGTTCGTCCAGCGCTCGTGCATCAGCCATCGTGGCCTTGAGCATTCACGAGCATGGTAATTTCGTATAGGCTGCACACGAGTGAAGTGTATTTGCAGCAAAGTATCTCTGCAACGGGTCATTACATGCTCACAGGTGGTAGTCGTGCACGACAGGTCTCTCCTATAGTATGCATTTATTTCTTGGGTTTTTCTTTTTTCCAAATTGGAGAATCTAGGATTAGTTTTTTTTTTTAAGAGACGGTAACTATTTGTCTATGTAGACACAGTATATATTTTAATAAATATCTAAAGATCTTGTAATTTGGATTTGAAATTGAGGAAGGAAACTAAAATTTTCTCTAGCGATTGGCTGTTTTCTCGGGATTGGCTATTCTTCTCGGGATGGATTAAAGACGCTCTCTAGGCACGTGTCATGTTGGCTGCCGGTTGCATTACATCTTTTTGTTATACTAGTTGAGTGCCACAAAAAGTATACCACGATAACTCAAGTTTGAACGTGTTGTACTATTACAAAAATTGCAGAGAAAACTGTCTCATCTTATCTTTCAATTTAACAACACATACATAAGGTTGCAAGTTTCCTCATCAGAGTAATAACTTTATTGATGTTCAAAATAACACAAACATATACGTACACCGTCTGTTCCACTTTTGACTTTTAGATATTATATTTGACCATTGTCTTATTTAGATTTTTTGTACATAAATAATAAAATAAATAAGTCATTATTAAAGCATATCAAATGACAAAATAAATAATATTTATATAAAATTATTGAATAAGACAAAGAGTCAAAAAAAAAGATGTCTAAAAGTAAAGAAAAACCATTGTGTTCATTTATAAGTCCTGGGCTCATAGGCAGGACTCATCTTGAATCTCTCGCAGGACCGTAGTGACACAAGTCTAGAACCATAAAAAACACAATGGTTGTGGTGCCTCCAAATTGCCTAGGTAACCTAAAACAAAGAGAAATGCTGATGCCTTAACACGTCAGCTTCTGGAACTGCTTGGCTGCAAGGCACCACCAGTCCTAGCAGAAGACATTTTGATTCTTTCCATCCAAATGGTCCAAGCATCTTTTGCGGGGATCACAAGGTTTATTGATCTGGGAAGCACCACTCCCAACCATGGCAACTGAATTTTGCATTTGAAATGATAATTCAGATGCAAACCATCAATAAGGAAAAGGTAACTCTGTTGTAGTGTACTAGTGTACAGCAAGCAAAACAAAATATCATCAAATAGGAAGTTTGGCTCCCTAATGATGAGTTTCTTGTTAATTAATCATTTCTTCTTTTAAATCATTATGTGAGCTAGTGTGAGATAGTGTGCTACTTCAGTTTACTGAACCTACAATTCTACAGTGCTAGCATTCTTGCTCACGCTTCATTGAAGTTCAAGAAAACATTTGAAAAAATGCATTGGCTTAACATGCTGCAATATAGGACCCTAACATAAAATGAAGTGCAAGCTACAAAAAAATTCCCTCGCCAAAACCAAAAGGGAAAAGAAAAACAATGTTCAGTACAGACCCATATGAGCCATATGTACATAGTACACACTAATATTAAAGGGGGGAAATAGAAGAATAGAGTCAAACAATCTTATCTGAAATGTTTGGCATTAAGATCTTGCTTCATTGAAGACCTTAATAAGTAATTACATCAATTTGTTAGTTCCCAATCTATACACGAATACAAATGAGAAATGAGAGAGCACCTTATAGCGATACAGTTTTAGTACTATGTGCACTGTGATAAAGGGACAGTAAGAACACAATTTTCCAAGTTTTTTTTTATCTTGCACGTTTAAGAGCACAGCTTAAATACTGCCCCCCCCCCCCCCCCCCCCACAAAAACACACACACACACACACACACCCCTCCTATAGACAGGAAAAACAAGCATACTTTGGATGCCTACTTATGAATAATGTCAGAATACAAAACAGGGTAGAAT
>CM041628.1:13506921-13531148 GCA_023333625.1 Bothriochloa decipiens
GAGAGAGAGAGAGAGAGAGAGAGAGAGAGAGAGAGAGAGAGAGAGAGAGCACCTCCACCATGCACCAGGGGCTGGATGTGCCGGTGTGGGGCTCTCCAGCGATGAAACTGGCGAGGCAGATCCACGCACGTACTCGGCCCAAGGAGAGCACACACTAGAGGAATCAGAAATGACTAGTGGTTCTCTGGCTCAAATCAAAATCGAAAATGCCTGCAATGGACAGCTGCTAATGAGCAAGAGTTACAGTTCCACCACCTGCCTAAAAGACAAAAGGAGATGCTAAAATTAGAGTATAGAGGGCACATTGGCTCAATACCGGCACGAGCTGAAGCATAAGCATCTGCAAGGCCAAGAACAGAGTCCTCCTCTCCATATGAAGCTAATGTGTAATTTTCAGCAGAATGTATCTTTAAAACATATTAGATATACGATAAGAAGATGTTATAAGAGTGAACATTTGCATTCGAGATCTCCAAATTATACGGACCAGCTGTTGGTCTTTGATAACATGCCTAAGACAAGTTGACATGATAAATGATAATACCTCCTTCACAAAAAGAATACAATTATGTGTTGCGTGCCATGTGAAATGCTCCATGTTTGATCAACTTTCTAAGCTCAAAATAATTTATTATGAAAATACTTTCATAATTAATCTAATGATATTTATATATATCATAAGTTTTGCTATTTTTAAATTTCTTAATTATAAATTATAAGTTATATTTTTTTTTGGTACATCCATTTTGTTATGCATCTAAACATAATAATAGATATCTAACAAAATAAATAAACAAAAAAATCAAAGCAACTTATAATTTAAAACAGAGAGAGTATCTGTTAGTACTAAAAGTCTAAAGTGTAACACCATGCTAGAATTGTATTCTTTCTGAAACAAAGGTATGATATGGTATTTGAAACAAAGGGAGTATCTGTTAGTACTAAAAGTCTAAAGTGTAACACCGTGCTAGAATTGTATTCTTTCCGAAACAAAGGTATGATATGGTATTCTACAAGCCATGCTCACAGTAAAGGAAGTGTGCCGTTTTTTTTTGAGAATTACACAGTATAATGCAGAC
Organism: Bothriochloa decipiens; assembly: GCA_023333625.1. Lineage (NCBI taxonomy): Eukaryota > Viridiplantae > Streptophyta > Magnoliopsida > Poales > Poaceae > Bothriochloa > Bothriochloa decipiens. The sequence goes on from CM041628.1 coordinate 13,508,001, forward strand.
GCTCATAACACGTACGCACACTCACCCCTATGAATACATGTACGCAAACCTACCTCTACCCCTATGAGCACCTCCGAAGGACGGAGCAGCCGACTGATCCGGAGATTCTCGAAGTCACCACTGGCGCCTCGTTGTCGACAGGAACGTCGCTTACCACTTAACGCATAAAGCCGGTAAATTTCTAGAAAAATCCTAGAAAAAGGTGCGAGCACCAAAATTTGAACTCTAGTGGATAGCGTCACACTGGACCGTCCTACCATTGGACTACAAGTCAATTCGCAAAAGTGCGTCGTTTTATAACAACATACTCCCACGGTCTTTTTAAGTGTCACTAAAATGCTCATGCCAATTATTTTTTTAACTTTGACTAAATTTATAGAATATCAATAATATTTATAATTTCAAATAAAAATATATGTAACTAATCTAATGATATGTGTTACATACCATAAATATTAATAGTCTCTTGTATAAATTTGATTAAGTTGATTACATTTGACATCTCGATATACGAGAACGATGGTTAAAAAGGGACGCCGGCAGTAGATAAGTAAGTTGGCCGACACTTACATTAAGAAAATATATAACATGGTAAATTCAAATTAGAATATACTGTATAGTCCACTGGCTGCCGGCAATAATTTAATCACCCTGAAGGCTGGCATTGAGATAAAGTAGCGGGAAAACTCACTCTCAGTAGTGCAGGGTTCTTTAATTATTTTGATTCAAGGGCATCCTACACTATCGTCAAGAAGAAAGGTAGGGTTCTTGTTTCAGAATGCCTTTGAGTGATAGAGATCCTCCGTCACTTTTGTTTATAGCCATCATTTCTTTTTGCGAATAGTTTTTTCATTGCACTAACTTTCATCTACGAAGAACATGCTTAAATCCAGCTTTACTAGAGATGATATTTATGAGTAAAGACTTTATCTGAAAGGTGAAAGGATGCTCTCTTTGTAGGTGCACTAGGTCATAACAGTTCGCAATTAACTATGCAGTATGCACATTCAAAGTTTTTTGTTTGCACCAATAAATCAGTATTCAGTAGCCGTCGAATCATTCAAATTAGATCCCTCTTTCCTCCATCCAGCAATTGGTCAGTTTTTTACTAGCTGCGTGATTTTGCTTTGTTTCTCGGTTGAAGTCGGGGGTAGTTTTGCAACATTTTTCTCGAGAACCACATCCCATGGCTTATGCAAATAGTTAGTTTCTGAAAATATGGCAGAATTGCTGGTTTGGATCCTGAACGTAAGCCAGCAGTGTTCTTGAAAGTTGCAAAGAGATTCATTTTGCATCATGAACTTTTGATTTCCCTGGATGCTAAAGTAAATGCTAAGTTATTCTCACTTGTCACCGGGTTATATATATCTCATTGATTATGCAGTAAGGTACCGGATTATTTATGTTCATTTCCGAAATAGCTTTGTGCAGTAAATAGATCTATTTCTCAGTTTCTAGTTGCACTACATACATTTGGGTTAAGCCATGTGATTCTGAATCTGTGATCTTCCAGCCTTCACCATGCTCACAGGTGACATGCCTTGTTTGCACTTGCACTCAGTAAGCAGTTCTCCAATCAGTTTTTCGAACCTGAATATTTGGAGCCTGAATCAAATACAAAGCGATCGCCAGCCCCAGTTAGTTACAAAAGAAGAGAACCATGACAATCTAGACACCTACGACACCAACTCATCGGAACCTCACACCAGCCATCCGCCATAGGAGGACTCGTCTTGAATCTCTCGCAGGACCGTGGTGACACAAGTCTAGAACCATAAAAGACACAATGGTTGTGGTGCCTCCAAATTGCCTAGGTAACCTAAAACAAAGAGAAATGCTGATGCCTTAACACGTCAGCTTCTGGAACTGCTTGGCTGCAAGGCACCACCAGTCCTAGCAGAAGACAGTCCTGGGCTCCTGGCGCAATGTGAGCGGATCTGTTGCAGCACCATTGCCCAGACTTGAAGAGAGAAGCTTAGGCAGGCAAGTCAAGATAGAAGGAATATATTCTCTCTTTGTATATTATGTTCAGAAGAAATGAGAACAACAAATTAGTACTCTCATATGCAGTCAGTCTCACAACTTACCATTTATTTTCATATCAGTATCTCATTCCTTTACAGGCCAGCAGACAACCATCTTTGGTACATGACAGTGGTCCACGGCATACAGATCATTCTAGAACTCAGAGAATAGTTTGCTGTTCTTGCAACACTAGCATTGCCAAATCGTTCAATGGAGAGTTTCTTCTTAGTAGCGGTTTCATGTGTCCAATTAACCCTTGAAAATACTAGTTCAGTTTCATACAATGCAAACATCAGTAAACCCATTCAGCTAGTGAGAGCTACGTAACACATCAGTTGTAATAAAACATACTGATAAAAATGGTTCGATATACAAGGGAAAGTAAAACTCTCATATCCCAATTAGCTTAATAAGTTCTACAACAAAGAATTATCCAGAGAAGGAAAACTAAGTTAAGCATAACCTTCAGCAATGTCCTAACTCCTAAGCAGAAATAAACTAACAAGCTTGTACATTAAGGCTGTAGAATAAGTCACACCCAGTTCCTTCATAAATTACTTATAACTTGAATTTGAAACATACATGAGGAATCAGAAATCACTAGTGGTCCTCTTGCCAAAATCAGAATGAAAAGAATGAAAGAACGACAAATTTGTACTGTCATATGAAGTCGTCTCCCTTACAACATGCCATTTATTTTCATATTAGTATTTCAATCCTTTAAGGGCCACACAGACAACCATCTTTGGTACATTGCAGAAATCAAGAATATTTAGTTGTTCTTGCAACATTGGCAGTACCAAATTGCATCATAGAGAGTTTCTTCTTAGTAGCGATTTTAGCCACTACGTGAAACTACTAGTTCAGTCTTATAGATTGCAAATATTAGTAACCCATTCAGCTAGCACAACAATGTAAAACATCAGTTGTAATAAAACATACTGATAAAAATGATTAAGATAACAGGGAAAGCAACACTCTCATATCCCAATAAGCTTATTAAGTTCTACAACAAAGACTTGCTCGGAGGAGAAAAACTAAGTTAAGGATAACCTTCAGCCATGTCCTAACTTCTAAGCAGAAGAAGAAACTAACAAGCTTATCTAAGCAGAAGAAGAAACTAACACTCAGCTCCATCATAAACTACTTATAACTTGAAATTGAAATACACAAGAGTAATCAGAATTCACTAGTGGTTCTCTTGCAGCAGAATCGAAAATGTGCACAGTGGACAGTTGCTAAAATTAGACTCTAGAGGGCACAATACCAGCACGAGGTGCAGCATAAGCATCCGCAAGGCCAGGAACAGAGTCCTTGTGACACTCGATGAACTTCAATTTGAAAGTCGCCTCTCTAATTTAATTATTCTGAAAAAGTTTGGCTATTCAGCAATCCCTTTTCCTGCAGGACCTTCATGACATTATGCCGCGGCACTAGCCTCTTCTCCAGGCTGTGTGTGAGCAGGGTAGGCCTTTCCACAATGTACCATGGCTCCATTGCAGCCTCGTTGACAAGGAACTCAATCTTGCGAAGAAGAATCTCGTCAGATATTGCTATTATACCTGGCGCCTTGGACACTATAATGGAAACCTCAGACTCCGAACAGCCAAGACCTCTTAAAGAACTCAAGCTTGGCAGCAAGCTTATCTTCAGACATACAGGCAACGACGGCCACTGCATTCCCGAACATCCCCGAAGTGGGAGGCACCCCAAGCTGTTCTGCCCGTAGTAAAAACTCCTTCACGCGTTCCGGATTATAGGAGAGCACCCGCGGGACATTTGAACACAGCTGGGCAATATCTCGAACACCACACTGACGCAACAACGCAATGTTAGGCTTGACTGACTTCTCAATGCTCAAGCTGAAGAGGCGAACATTCCTCTTTAGAGCCACCAGGACCTTCTCAAACAAGCAGTAGAAGGAGATGAAAAACTCAAGCTTGGGAACGACATCGCGGCGGCGGCGGAGAGCATCTGGGGCGACCAAAAGGAAGCGAACGATTTGTTGAGTAGAAAGGCCGACGCGGTCGCGAAGACCAAGAAGGCGGGGCGCGATCTTCTTCACGCAAGCGCGGAGGAGCAGCGGGTCCGCGGAGATGACGGCAGCGATGTCGGCCCGGGAGAGGCCGACGCCGGCGAGCAGGGCGATGATGGCATCGGGGTTGGAGGCGGAGCTGAGGCGGGAATGGGAGAGCTCATCCAATGATCTCTTGGATCCATTGGACCACAGCTCGCGGGACAACTTCTTCGACACCTCGCTGGCCTTTGCTGGGGCGAGGCCGCAGGAGGCGACGAGGTAATCCTCGAGGGAGAAGGGCGCGGGGGAGGTGGAGGTGGAGGTGGAGAGGAGGCAGCAGGGGCGGGGCTGGATGGGGGCGGGCAGCGGTGACGCGGAGCGGAGCAGAGGGAGCAGGCGATTTCGGAGGCGCAACATCGCCGCGGCGGAGAAGCGGCGCCGGCGCTGGCGGTGACAGGGCTCGCCGCCGCGCGTGGCAAACTCGGAAGACCTGCAGCGGCCAGTGGAGGATTCCACGGCCAGCCAGCTCCAGGGATGCTGCATACTCTCACACTCCACTTTTAATGATAAAAGTAGAATATATAAATAGCCTTATACGTATTTTAGTAAGAGTCACACATATAGGATGATAAATTATAAAAAGTATTATCACCTTGTTTATTACATAGCGAACCAATATTTATTACAGAGTATTACGCATAAACAATAAATAACTAAGATATCTTTATTGCGGAAGCTCTACACAGGGACACGTTAACTGGTGAACACCAAGCCTAGTACTCATCACGATAGCTTTTATTTCAACCTTCATCTGTTACCCATCCGGGATTTTTTCAAAATTAAAAGTAAAGCAAGCGTAAGTACACAACCGTACTCAACAAGCATAATATGGGTTAATGAGGCTCAAATAAGCTGACACTGTTTGACTGCATTTAGCTTTTATAACTTAATCATATTAAAGCATAGCATCAAGGTAGTGATAATTCCCATATTCTAATGATCAAAATAACATTAACCAATGTATAGCAATAACGACATTAAGATGCACACATTAACAATTTAAGAACCATTTCTTTTGTAAATGTGTCAAGGCCGCCCTAACCGAAGGGCACGGACAATATATTGATTTAAACTCTGATCAGAGGTGTACACTTTCACTGTAAGTCATGTTTTGCAACTGAGTGGACTTATAACTTCTAAACCACCACAAAATATATAAAGCCTCCTATAAGTTCTCCTAACCAATCAGAGATACGGAAATACGTTGTGTGTAGAAACCTCCCTTCTGATATGGCACAATCCTTCCCAGCTATACTCATAAGGATAGAGGCAGTCCTATACCCCAACTTCCAGACCACTAACCAGCTAGAAAAGGGCCTACAAGTGACTAGAGCCAGAGCCATATAGCCCTCACAGCTGACGGATTCTCCATGATAAATCACTTACAGACAAGAGTCCATGTTTGTTAAAATTTATCGTTTTCGTTGATAGCATAACACACATCAAGTTATAAGATCATGACCATTAGAGCACTAGCATCATAACTACCCAATGTAACCCAAAAGGTTCAAGGAATCAGGATATCAAAGCTAGTTATTATTTCTAGGTCATCAAAGACACATGCAAATGAATTGTTATTTATCGTGAATAGGTAACAAGGATGATCCATGCTATACTTGCCTTGATTCATAAAGTCTTGCTGATCCTGCTGATCCTCAAAATAGCTTTGCTCCGTAAAAACCTCACCGTCTGAACTCGACATTAACAATCAACACCAGACAATCTAATTGAGCATACATACATGAAAAAAACAAAGAGCTATTAGAGAAACAGTACATCAATCTCATCAAAACAGAATAAAATGTTTATAAAACTATTCTACTCGCTTCTACGATCACACAGACGTCAAGTTCACCGAAAACAGAGTTATAACGGCGAAGATATGAATTTTTAAAGATTTTCTATAGATAAATAAATACCTTAAATATAGACTAAAAATATAAAGTTTCTAAAATACTTCAAAAGTAGCACCACTGCGTAGATTATAAAATTATGAACCTAACGAAATTTGAACGGACCAAATCGGAGTTAAAACGTGAAAGTTATAAGCTTTTAAAGATAATGGCAAAACTGTAAATAGATGAACACGTATTCTGAAACTGAAAAGGAAAAATACGTTTTTCAGAGAAGAAAACGTATTCTGGAAGCTGTTACAAGGAAAATACGCTTTCCAGTGGACAAAGCGTATTATGAATCTGTTAAGCAGAATTTACGCTTTCCAGTGGGGAAAATGGGCAAAGCGCCAAGGGTTCTTAACAGATTAAACCAAAACCCAGGGGGTTTTCAACAAAACTGCCAGCCGAAGGGGTACGGGCTGTTTCTGGCGTTCGATTCAAAACTGACGGCGCAGATCGATCGAGGCGATCGGCCTCGCCGGGGAAGACGCCCGACGCGGCGGCGGACATCGCCGGCGGCGTACGGAGCTCGCCGGAGAAAATGAATCGGTCGGTTCCGGCCACCATTTGTAACGGGACCGGTACCATTCGAGAGAGGGAGACGAGCCGCGCTCACCTGTGGAGATAATGGAAGCCGAGGGGTGTCGGGGTCGGCGAGCGGCTCGGAGCAGCGGCCGGTGGCGAGCGGCTCGGAGCAGCGGCCGGCGGTGAGCTGCACACGGTGCGTGCACGGGTTAAACCAAAATGACTCAAAGTGAAAACACCAGAGCGCTCAGGAGATCAAGGCGAAGCTCAAGGACCAACTTACGCCACTAAATGAGCTATGTCTGCCGCGAATTCCGAGCTCCGGTGGTCAATGGCAATGGCGGCTAGGGTTTCACGCGGCAGCTCGGCGAAACAAGACGAAGGCGGCGCTGACTAGGGTTAGGGGCGGAGTCGCGACGCGATTAAATCCTTAAATAACCCCGAGGCAGAGGGGTGCGGCCGGACGGGGGAGGCACGGGGTGGCGCGGTCGGTGTCGGACTCGAGTTCGCGTCCCGGTCGGAGGTGGAAGGAAGCGACGCGGGCCCAATGCGTCAGCGGCAGAGAGGAGGCGACGCGCGGGCGCGGACGACGGACGCGTCTTGATGGGCCGGCGGCCTGCGGCCCAAGATGGACGACGCGCGGACGCGCGGACGACGCTGTGGTCGCGGCTTCGGCCTTCGGCCCAGGAAGGAGAAGGCGGAGCGGGCCGCGCGCGGGAGGAGAAAGGAGGCCGGCCGATTGGGCTGTCCCAGTGACCGGGCCGAAAATGGAGAGAGAGAGGAGGAGAGAAAGAAATCAAATTTTCTTTTATTCAAACCTTATTTCAATGCATTTTCAAATTGATTTTGAAATCAAAATTCAAATTCAAATTTCACCACAACAAAAATATGCACCAGCATGAATGCTCAAGCATGTTTTTATCATGTTGCAACTTCATTTCATATTTTTTTTTATTTTGCCTATTTATTTAATCACCATAAAATCATTTTGCTATTTTTGAAAATTTAAAAAAAAAATAGGGTGTTACACATACCAGGCCGGAAGGCGGAAACCCCCCCGGGACCCCGGCCCCTCCGCCGGCCCAGCGCCCCCACGCGGGCCTTGGCCCAGTTTGCCGAACTGGTAGTTCTGAAGAAAGCCCTGCCCCGCTTCAGAAAAGGCCGGGCAGCCATGCAGATCGAGACACCGCCGCTTCCGCCGTGGCCCGTGCGTCCGTGCCCAGACACGTCGCCCGTCGGCGATGAGCCGATCCGATCGGCCATCGGTGTGCAGGTCAACGGGCACGCCAACAAGACGCCTGGCGGGCGATCGAGCCGGAGGGGGCGACAAGCCACGGAGGTTGAACGTCTGACCCGCCTCAATCGCCGGCACCCGGTGATTTCAAACCGGCAACAATCTTGGCCACGGACAGCGCCGAGAGCGACGGGACTCGGGGCGACGCCGAAGCCGACGCTCCCCTGCCGTTTCTGACGGACGCTACGACCGTTCCGTCGTGACTCGTGATCGTGAGCATAGCAAAACATTCATCCCGGGTGTGTCCTGCTTTCTCTGCTCCTCCATGTGCTCGACAGGGAACGAAGTGGGGTCGCCAACAGGACAATGCTGCCTGCCACCAGCATATTACGCGCGTGCGAATTCAAATGGCACAGACTGCCTGCTACCGTAGGAACTCGTACAGAATGATCTTTTTTAGGCGAATAAATAAACGAGGCAACAGTCAAATAACAAGAAGACTCGCCTGCCTCTGCCCGATGTTGGCATCAGTTGGAGGGAATGGTTTGGTTTTTGTTTGCAAACCTTAATCGGCAAGCAAAAAAACGACGGATCCGCCTGTCAAACGGACACGACGAAAAATGGGCGTCTGAAAGCTTCCCCCGGTTGTCCTTTGTGAGCACGAGCGGTCTGACTCTGACTGGCTGGCTGCTCCGAATTCACCTCGCTGCTGGTTACTACCACCACTACCAGCTGTTGCTGACATGAAAGCTTTTTACATGCACGCATTGACGGACCCAACACTGACCAGCATGCTGATGCCCTGCTTTGTGTTGCGGTTGCGGGGCAGCTTTGCCTGCTTTGCTTCTTCTGGAACGGAAGGTACAGGTTGACATTTTGGCGAGTGAGTGGTATACCTGGTGGTGGTCGGTCGATGATGCTTCAAGGAACTGGCGAGAGATGGAAGTCAAAATGTACTTTGGGGCCGCCGGCCGCTCGAATTACGTGACCAGTGTAGTGTGTGGTTCAACCTCCGTTGGGTTTGGCACTCTCTCAGAGTCTCAGTATAGCCCTCTCGCTCAACCAATCAATCAAAATGGTTGATAGCTTTCTCGAAGATACACGTGGATGGAGAGTGGACATTGCTTTCTGTGATCCGGCTCCAAGACGTTTTCTAGAAGTACTCTTTAAACATGCATGATAACCTTCGCCTTACATGTATGTATGTAGTGGCTTGCATTTGACGTAGTATCTTGTGATTTCATCACCTCTGATTTCCTTTACCTTTATCATCACCATATTCTAGAGCTTGATGCTAAGTTGTGATCATTAACAAAAAACAAAGTCAGAAAGTTCGTTATAGTCGCTCTTAAGCAATTGCACAGCTAGCATAAGTTGTGTGGAATTGGCTACCATTCTGTGCTCACTTGAAGCAGAGGAGCTTGAACGGGTTTGGAACACGTCTTGAAAAACAACAGAGTGGCAAAGTAGGCTTAGCCATTATCAGAAGAGTTGTTTCAGACTTCGCCTATGAAGATTAAACCTGGGGTTATACGCCGCATAGTTGATACGAATAAACATCGATGACTTTACACTAAAAACTAATTGCTCAAGTTTGCACCCAGTGCAAGGATGTTGTGTAGCTAGACGCATTAGATGGAAAGAGAAAGTTTACTTTATTTGATTGCTTATACGTCAGAGCATTTTCTCTCGACTAGATTTAAGATGACTTGTTCGTTTGTTGGGAAGGAGATATGAAATTGACTCTCTTAGAACCATGGAAGGTCGGGGTGGAGGTGGAGGCACAGAGGGTGCATAAGAAACACCCCCCCCCCCCCCCCCCCACACACACACACAACAGTGTTGGTGCTTATACGGTAGAGCATTTTCTCCCTTGTTCGCTTGTTGGGAAGGTGTCATGCACGAACTGCTCAACCATGAAAGGTTAGGGTAGAGGTGGAGGCGCTGAGGCGCCTTCGGTCGATGGAAATAATAGATTACGTGCCGACCATATGGATCGAGGAAATTATAGCAGTCTAGCAACCAAAAAATCAATATCACAACGCGTCACGACTCAGCTTATCTGCAGCTACACATCACATACCCAGAGACGCGGAGGCACTGAGTTAGCATACCACCCCCCCACCCCCCCACCCCCAGCGCATTTTTGCATACACTTCTCGTTACGTAAACTAAAGTTTTTGTTTCTTAATACAACCTTTCATGTTTTTAATATACATGGTTGCAACATCTCTGATAATAACAGACTACTTTATTTGTACTTTATATATTTTAGGCTGTTGTAGTTTTTTTCTTTGCATAAAAAGTGCTGAATTACAAAAAATATTGAGTCAAATTCAAACATGTTTATGTTCGTCTCTGGTTTCAAAACTTCAATAACCAGTCCCGTTGCACATGTTCCACTCAGTGTCTATTTTAATTTCGCACTGTACTTGAGTAGGAACGGGTTGATCAGTTTCTAGTTCAACGTACAATGTACAAACTACAAGATTTATAAAATCGTCTCCCATGCATAAGCCTCTGACCACAACCTCACTATAAAAATGCAGTGGCACATATTTATATTGAGTTGGTACAGTGCATGCCTACGCAGACTTTACATATAATATAAATAAAAGACGTATCCTGTTTGCAAAAAAAAAAAAAAGGTTTCTTCAGGATTTGATTTTGCACGCCTACGTGAGGATCAACCTAATCCATGTTAGCATGATGCATAGTGGGTGCGTGCCAGCACTCAGTTAATTCTTGTTTAATCATCGGTCCAAAGACCACTACATTTCCTGCCTTGGTTTATTTTGGACACAGTAGTCTGGCGTCAACCAGCTATAGTTTAGGAGGGCAGCACATTATGCCCTTGACTTGTGCTCCTCACCCCTGCAGTGGCTTTGATTTAGCCGTACCCCAAATAATAATACTCGTCTTTTTTTTTTCTTTTGCAACGGCGACTAGTACTGCCTTGAAATGTGGGAGGTGGGATATAAATTTAGGAGTTGGTGAGCTGATTCAAATTGATTCCAAAGCTGACGACGTTTATTGTACATCATTTAAATGTATATATAATATGAGACAGAAAGTCAAAACGATGTCATGATTAATGTTTAATGTGGCATATCCCACCTTTCCCATTAAAGTCCAAACCAAATACGGGTACATCTACTCTGTGTTGAATATACACAGACCACCTCAATAGAGTGACGCATCGTCTCACATACATTTCTACCCCCACTCCATTAGGTACTAGGTTTTCTTCAGAAATATATGTGGATTGGACAAATAAAGGAAACTTTTTTTTTTTTTATGTTGTGTGAAATGGTTTTCGGAAATCTAGCATGGACTAGTAGTGTCTGTCATCCTGTCAACGGAGCTACGGAGATGGAAGAATTGGGGCTTGGGGCTTGCCGCGTGCATAACGCGAAGGTTTGGTGCAATGCAGCAATGGTGCATTGCTTGGTTGGCCACTTTGGCTCTTGGCTCCCAGCATCTGGGGTTTGACCTGACCGGTACCAAAGCAGGGCAAAAGCAAAGCGAGGAACAGTCCACTCCACTCCACCGGACCAGTGTGCACTGCACAGAGCAGGAAAAAAGGCTCATCAAGAGAGTAAGTAACCTTCTGCTTAAATCACATGGGGCAGAGTAAGTAACCTTCTGCTCAAATCACATGGGACTGCGGTGAGCCGGTGATGCCATCACGTGTTAGGTTGAGTTGGCTGCACTGTAAAGTGCTCTCGGTTTTATATTCCATTTTCCATAACAAAGTGACAAACATTACACTCTGCTGTGTGCTGACACTGCCTCTGTAGTAGTCTGTATACAAAATTTCCTACGAGCTCAGCTGCCGAACAACTCTGATGTCCCTGTCAGCAGCAGTACGCGCGGTAAGTTGCACTAACCCTGTACATGGTCCGGTTCCAAACCGGCCCAACCCAGGAACCAGTCCGATGTAAACCGTACCCGGAGAGCACGCACGGGTCGGCTTGGTTATGGTCTAGACCGCTATACCCGTCTTCTTCCTCCTGGAAACGACCGAACAGCCGCCGGCGGTAGTGAGATGGGGGCATCGTAGCATCACCAGCGGACGAGAAGACCCTAATCCTCCAAATCCCTTCGTCCTTGGCTCCTCGCTCCGCCAACAGCGGCGTCGTCCCCATCGTCCTCGCTCCGCCACTTGGTAGCCACATCGTCCTCATTGTTTCAATCGTCGCTACGGGGAACACGACGCCGCCAAGCTTGAACTGGGTCCAATAGGCCACCGTGGTATTGACCAAGCACGCCGCCGAAGCCGCAGTAGTACTATATGCCGTGAACCAAAATGTTGAATTTGCTCGTCATCAGATCCAACTAAACCCGTCGGTTCCTAACCGCCGGTTAATCATCTTGTACGGGTTGGGCTGGGTTTTTCCCAGAAACCGGATAAACCGGACCATGTACGGGGTTTAAGTTGCACAACGGGATGGACCGACCGAACGCGCCAATTGACTCTTCACAGTCTTTCAGCGGGTCGAACTGATTCCGTTCAACTAAACGAATAGATTAATTTTAAATTATATGCTGTAGAGAAACAAGGAAAGGACACGAAAGAACTCGATACCGTCCGTCTCTTCACCGCATCCCCCGCGCCGCTACTGCTGGGCGCTGGCGGCCGTAGCGGTACTGCGGTAGCCATGTTTTCCTTGCACTGCATTGATCCCGCTCCTCCAGCACGAGCAGTAGCAGGGACAGGGAGTTGGTTGTCGATCGTTGGGCTCCGCTCGCAATTCGCCAATTCGCAGGGTCTCGATGGCGACGGAAAGCGAGGGGGAGGCCGGTGGCCCGAAAGTCCATGCGCGCACACTCTCATGTCTGATCAATTCCATCCCAGTTCCGTGCCCACTGGCACTAGTACGTACCATCTGCAGGTCAACGATAAAGGCCCCCACGGGGCTCCTCGCGCCATTAACAAGAAACCTCCGTCGAAACGACCCGGCCGGGCGATGATGCCGGTTGCCGGGTGGGAATCGGATTCTGCTTGCCCGCCTCAGGACTCAGGTCCGCGTGAGAATCGCCTGCGCCGGCGCGGTCGTTCCGTTCCTGTTGGGTCCGGTGCTTCGGTCGGCTGCTTGCTTTGCTGGATTTCCCCGTGATATGATGCCGGGACGGGGCGACGGCTGACTGTGCTTTTTGTCTCGCGACCATGATTCGGACGCCAGATCTTCCTCTGATCTCGGACCTGCTGCACCACAGGATTTCGCTACGGTTCTTGTCCGGACACGCGCGCCTGCTGGAAATGGAAGGATCTGCTTGGATAGAGCAAAGTGTCCGTCCGTCCGTCTTTCTCGTGAGCCTGTTTAGACGATTGTTCTAGTAACGAGTTTGGGTGTCGGTGTACTGGCCAAAACGGTGTCAAAACGTTACAGTAGTATACTACTACGACTAATGCTTTTATTAAAGTAGTGGGCAACGATACCCTTGTTATCCTGAGACATGACGAACACGACCTAGAATTAATCGAAATACTACCACAATACAGCTGGTCTCTCCAACGACGTATACTGCTGCCAAGACCGCGGGTGTCACTGCTGACGACTTGGCAAAGGCCAAAGGTCCTATACTCGTTCGTAGGTGATTAATGTGACAGCAGTTTAGCCGCCGGCCCTAGGTTGACAGCCACACGAGCTGAACGATGAACACGAGCCACAGCTGCAGGTCGTAGCTAGCGCACGCTGCTCTCGATCTGCTCCTGACATGTGTCGTCAGCCTTATGTTCCTTTGTTTCCACAGGACCAGGAGGGCCTCTTGTTTCGCGCGTTTCCCTTTGACCCGGGGAACCGGCGCCCGGGGGCCTTGTTGTTGCGACGCTGCAGGTCTCGCCCCGGGTGTCGTTTCCGCCGGACGATTCTTGCAACGCAACTTTGCCAGCGTACAAAAATACACGCCGGTGGTACAGTACAGAGCGGCGGCGGCGTCTTGCTGCCAGCATATATACTACTGTCACGAAAGTGAAATTGAGGACCGGTGGTTTTTGTCACGCGTGGGGTCGGTGGGGGCATATATATATATATATATACAACAACAATAATAATCGCATCCGCCAATACGACTGACTTGGTGGATTTGGATCGGATGCGGGATGCCGGATGCCTCGCTCCCTTTGGAAAGTTGGGACGTGTAGTGCAGGACCCCGGGCAAAAGCAGCCGATCGAATCCAACTGGACTGGACTGGACCTGCGTAGTAAGTAGCGTGTCATATGCCAATGTGAAGTGCACGATCCACTGCGTCTATTTAACCAATAATTAATAACCGCGGCTGAATCTATTCGATCGCAGTATCGCACACCAGAAACTGGAAAGAACCAACAGCACAGCCAGCAGCAGGAACACGCAAAGAGCCAGGAGCTAGCGGGCTACCACCGGCTGCTGCCTACACGAGCTGCTGAGCTGAAATTAGCTCTCAGATGATGAGAAAAGTCAAGGACTCTGCCGCGAACGAACTCACTCCAAGGTTGCGCGAGTGCGACGCATGCGATGCAGTTGCTGAGCTGAAATTAGCCACACATGCGTGCGACCGGCGACCAACTCAAACGCGGGACCTTGTGGGGGTCCTCGCTCGTTTTCCAAAAATCCTAAAAACGGCAGCCTCCTGCCTCCACTAGTTCGTTCGCAGCCGGACGGAGCAAAAGATCCACCCGCCCCGCTGACCTCCGTGCGCGCCCGCGTGAACGGGCTTGTGCCTCTGCGGTCCGCGCGCCCCGCCCGCCCGCAACCACTCCTACGATGGGTTGGCTGCGATCACCGGACCGGAGCGCGAGCGCCACGTGGAGGCGCACGCTTGTTCCGTGCGGTTTCGGCGCGCTGGCCGGCGACGCCGGGTCGGCTTGGGTCACGCGGCAATCGCGTCGCTCGTTCGTTCCGGGTTCCGGCCGCTACTGGACTCGTCGGATCGTCCCGGGCGCGCCGAGGAGGATCTCAAGTCAGACTCCGTCAGAGTAGCGCGCGTCGCGTCCGTCTCCTGTGCAAGGCCCAGAAAACGCTGGCCTGGTCTGACTTTCTCGAAGGCACGTGCTGGTTCTTTCGTACTGACCATCGTCTTTGTTTCTTATAAATAAATACTCCGTATAAAAATTATGTTGTGGTTCCGTCACAGCAGTATCACTTGTCAATGCGACTCGAGCTGCGTGATTTCTCAAGCACGAAATCGACGAGTTCTAGCTTCTTCTTGCTTAACGATCGACTGAAGACATTTTTTTTTTTCTCGCGACTTTTGTCCCTCCTTCAAGTGTCACATACGGCTTCTCAGTGCAGCTCTAGTGTGATTAAAAATGAAACCATGGGCCGCTCTAATAATGGAACCATCGACATTGCACCGCACCATCTGAATCGTTGTTCTCAAAGTCAAAATAGGCTCCTAATATAATATATCCTGCTATATGCATCGACAAAAATACTGATTGTCGTCTCTAAAAAAAAAATTACAAGTTCACCTAGTTTCAACCGTGCACAAGGAAGCGGCAGATACACTGAAAGCCAACGCCTGACCAGACCAGTCGTAAATAAACGGTAAAATAAAATAAAAAAACGAAAAAAAAAGGGCCCAGCCGATCCGTGTGGAGACAGAAACCAGGACCAGCAACAGCCAGCAACACAAGTGGCCACGCGGACGCAGAAGGTTGCATCAGGTTTCCGCACCGAGGCGCGGGCGGGCCCCGCCCCCCACGACGACGCAGCGGACCCGGGCGAGGGGCGGCGGGCTCCACCAGCTGCAGCCTGGCTGGACGCTCACACGAGTCAACGCCAAGAGGTGGAAACTAGCTTAAATTATTCGGGCATTTCAACCCCACCCACTCTCCTCCCTCGTCCCTTCTCCCACAAGCCCACAAGTCAACTCTCCTCCGCGGCTAGAGCGTACTGTAGCTAATGCTCCCACCATTATAACCACCCAACCCTGCCCCCATCCGCAGCTCTCCGCTCCGTCCCCCTCCCCCCGGCCCCCTCCTCCGACTCTCCCCGTCCCGGTGTCCCGCCATGGGGAACTCCCTCGCCTGCTTCTGCTGCGCGGGCGGCGCCGCCGGCCGCCGCCGCCACGTGGCGCCCGCCGCGCTCCCCTCCGACCCCGCCTACGACGAGGGCCTCGGCCACTCCTTCTGCTACGTCCGCCCGGACAAACTGCTCGTGCCCTTCTCCGCCGACGACGACCTCATCGCCGACGCCAAGGCGGCCGCCGCCTGCGCGGCCGAGGAGGCCACCACGTTCCGCGCCATCTCCGGGGCCGCGCTCAGCGCCAACGTCTCCACGCCGCTCTCCACCTCCGTCCTCCTCCTGCTGCCGGACGACTCCACGGCCACGTCCGCCGCGGCTGCCTCGTCTGGGTTCGAGAGCTCCGAGTCGTTCGCCGCCGTGCCGCTGCAGCCGGTCCCGAGGTTCCAGTCGGGCCCCATCTGCGCGCCCGCCGGCGCCGGGGGCGGGTTCCGCTCCGGGCCCATCGAGAGGGGGTTCCTCTCGGGGCCCCTGGACGCCGCGCTCATGTCTGGCCCGCTCCCTGGCGCCGGCACATCCGGACGCATGGGAGGCGCCGTTCCCGCGCTCCGCCGAAGTCTCTCGCACGGCGGCCGCCGCCTGCGGAATTTTACCCGCGCGCTTCTCGCGCGGGCGGAGAAGTTCCAGGATTCCTTGGATATCGGCTCGCCTGACGCCGCGGCGGCATGTGGCGCCGGATCCGCCGGGCTGCAGTGGGCGCAGGGGAAGGCCGGTGAGGACCGCGTCCACATCGTCGTGTCCGAGGAGCGCGGCTGGGTGTTCGTCGGCATCTACGACGGCTTCAACGGCCCCGACGCCACGGACTTCCTCGTCTCCCATCTCTACGCCGCCGTGCACCTCGAGCTCCGCGGCCTGCTCTGGGATCAGCGCGAGCAGGAGGAGCAGCACGACACGCATCCGGAGCAGCCGACCAGCACCACGGCCTCAGATCACCAGGACCAGTCCGCCAACCGCCGCCGCGCCCGCCGATCAAGACCCCCGCGCGGCGCCGATGACGACCAACGGCGGTGGAAGTGCGAGTGGGAGCGCGACTGCTCCAGCCTGAAGCCGCCAACTCAGCAGCGCCCTCCTAGGAGCAGCAGCGAGAACGACCACCTCGCCGTGCTTAAGGCACTTGCACGCGCGCTTCGCAAGACAGAGGAGGCCTACCTGGACGTCGCCGACAAGATGGTCGGCGAGTTCCCGGAGCTTGCGCTTATGGGCTCTTGCGTTCTAGCCATGCTTATGAAAGGGGAGGACATGTACCTCATGAATGTAGGTGACAGCCGGGCTGTCCTGGGAACAATGGACAGTGTTGATCTCGAGCAGATCAGTGAGGGTTCATTCGATGGATCGGTTGGGGATGCCACTCCGCTCTTGTCAGCTGTGCAGCTTACATCAGAACATAGCACTTCAGTGCGCGAGGTAACTGAATCGATGATTCACAGTCTGATTCAAGATTAACTGAGTCATTCAGTGACTGTTCTTTTGATGATCTGATCTTATAAAGTAACTCAAAAGGTATGTTGCCTGGTTACAGGAAGTTTGCAGAATACGGAACGAGCATCCTGATGACCCGTCCGCAATCTCCAAGGACCGTGTGAAGGGCTCGCTTAAGGTGACCAGAGCGTTTGGAGCTGGTTTCTTGAAACAGGTTAGTTTATATCTGATTACATCAGTTCTGCACATAATGAATATTTGTTCAGATGATTATGATCATGCGATTGGAGGGATAAATTTCTAGGGTCATAGAAACAGCCTGGTCTCGTTATATCAGGTGCAAAATATGACACTTTTGCTGTGGTTCTTGGTCAACAAATAGTTATTCAGATCTTGATTAAATCAAAAGTCCAAAAAGGAAAGCAGGAACTGGTATAACTGGTCCAAAGTTTGAAAAAAAGATTAAATCGTTTTCAACTCTAATTTCCTTCGACTGGAAATTATGTCCATTTTACACCGAAACAGACTAAATTGACCTTGACTTAAAAGCTTGTGGTCACATGTACTTCAGTTTCACAGTCACCATGTGTATAGCTAGTCTGAAGAAGTGAAGGAGAAGCTGCTGTCACAGAAAATGAAGTTTCTTTTGCTTCTGTCCAAGTGCAAAGAATGTGCTTGTGCAGTACTGAAATGTGGCCAGGAAGTTAGCGAGTGGAGTGGCTTTGAAGGGAGGCACGTTTCTCCAACAAAGCTAAAATAGTGTCGGTTCTAGTAAAAACTATTATCTATAATCCATTTTTGCAAATCAATCATGACACAATGAAAGATGGGCAGTCTCTTCCTTGGAACTGAAGTGAGATATAGCTTATAAGATGAAAATTTGTGACGATAACCATGAAGCCAAGCAACCCAAATTTTTCACATGATCTTGGTAGTTGAGTCAACATGCCTGAACTTTGACCTTTTGCATCTAGTAACACTAAGTTATATCATCCGTTCTGCATCTTGTATCATACTCTTGCATTCCTTCCTGTACTTACCACCACCTTTGTTATGCTTTTACAGCCCAAATGGAATGAGGCGCTGCTGGAGATGTTCAGAATAGATTACGTCGGGTCATCCCCGTACATCACGTGCAATCCTTCGCTCTTTCACCATAGGCTCAGCACAAGGGACAGATTCTTGATACTATCTTCAGATGGGCTTTACCAATATTTCACCAACGAGGAGGCTGTTGCTCAGGTTGAAATGTTCATCGCAACAACCCCTGAAGGCGACCCTGCCCAGCATCTGGTGGAGGAAGTTCTTTTCAGAGCTGCGAACAAAGCAGGTATACTGAAGTCATATCGTGTGTTCGGTAGTCGTTGTGCAGTAACCTTTGAACTTGTGGAAGGTCAAGATGAATTAGCTCGGATTAGTCACTGATCTTGTTGTTCACATGCCTTGTGGTTGCAGGAATGGACTTTCATGAATTGATCGAGATACCACATGGCGACCGTCGACGATACCATGACGACGTATCTGTCATTGTAATATCCTTGGAGGGCAGGATCTGGAGATCATGTGTGTAAATAGGTCAGCCATACTAGTACTAGATTAGAGAAAGAAACGTATAGAGAGAGGTCCTTGAAGGCCTACTCCACTCCTCCCAGCTGCTACTGTACAATATGAATGAAGCACTGGGTGGGCTTGGGATCTCGGTGCATCCAAGTTGAATCACGATGAGATTCCCCTGGAGCATGCCGACGCAGTGCCGTATAAGATGAACATGTAAAAGTGGATTTGTTCAATTATTAATAACTAAATAGCGACCAATTGGTCAACTTTCTTTGACCTTTCTTTGCATCCTCTGTTTTCATACCATGCGTACATGTGCAGTGGAGACTGATTCAAAGTTGGACTTCTATGTTGTCAAAAAAAAAAGTAAATACTATATGCAAAAATGCAAATGGCTCTTTGGTCAGAAATCATTTGCGGTGTTGACCTCTTTAAGTCTTAACTGGTAGCCCTTTCTAGAGCTACCCCCTGTTGAACGATTCAGCTGCAACTGCCAGGTTGCCGGCCTTATCTGTTGTGAGAAACCATGGGTTATCCTTGGTTCTGGGCCATGAATGAACCTAAGTTGACCTCTGATGTAGCATGCCCTACTCATAATCAATCAGGACTCATGGGGTAAGCATTATCTCTTGGATTTAGCACTTTCTTAATTTCAGAGATCTGATGACCTTGATTGCGGCTACACCAATGATTGGATGGAGTTGCCATTTTTGTAAGAATTATATTTGGTGTCTACCTCCACTTGCTGTATACAATTTCAAGGAGCATACATTTCCATATTCTACAAATATTTTTCTCTCTACCAGTTGGTAAAGAAATGGTGTAGTTCTTAGATATAACGAAAGTATAGCTTTGATGTATATTTATTTTTCTGCCAAGTAGTGAGAGTGAGACACAGCTATCATCAAATGCTTGTTTCCTGCGATAGATAGCACTATTCTGAAGCAAGGGAAAGAAGGACCAGGTGCTTTCCTGTAAGAAATGCGTTCTTTTTCGGGCGATTGGTTGCTAGTGCGAAAAGAAAGCCCCATCGTGCCGGGTCATTTCCTCGTTATATTTCCTCCCACTATGCGCAGTGACGTTGAGCGTCATTCCGGTCGTCTGGTTGTGAATTGGGTTCCAAGCAAACACTTTTATACTGTTGCTTTTAAGGTATAGCAAGCTGAAGGCAGAAGCACTCGCGTTAAGATATATTATTTATCTTGGAAAAATGTGATTTTTATATTTCACTCGAGATTAGTAAATGCCACTTGTTCAGTAGTAATAATTTGCTCAACTCACATCAGGTTTGCAACGACCTCGCTACCACGAATCAGGTTATATTCCCAACATTCTAGAATTATACTTTACTTAGCCTTTGTCCTAAGTTAAATTTCTCTAGCTTTGATAAGGTTTTCAGAAGAAATACTGACATATATAAACTTAATGCAACATATTTCATAGAGAACTTAATAAGATGATGCTGATGCATTTTACTATAAACTCCGTTGAAATTAGACGTAAGAATGAACTATAATTTAGCACTGAGTACCAGTTTGGAGATTGAAGGTGTCTTTAGGGATGAAATTATGGTATGACAAGGTTGCGCATTTGATCCTATGACTTTCACCATGGGCATGCAGAAGAGAGACGAAATGTTGTTTGTTTCCACGAGCCGCATGACAACAGATACAGCCCAATGCGCCAGACCAACCCATGGGCCGAAAATCCTTCTACCATGGCCCTGCAAAGCTTTAATTTCCCTTTTCTATTTTGTTTCTAAAAACTCTATTTAACCGGGGTCCACCTTCCAAAACCATGCCACGTTTTTTTTTTCTTAAATACGAATTGGCTTGTAGTCCAATGGTAGAACGGTCCAGTGGACGCTACCCATCAGGATTCAAATCCTGATGCTCGTATCTTTTTCTTAGATTTTCACAGAATTTACCGGCGTTATGCATTAAGCGGTAAGTGACGTTCCCGTCGACGACGAGGCGTCAGTGGTGACTTCGGGAATCTCCAGATCAGCCGGCTGCTTAGTCCTTCGGAGGTGCTCATAGGGGTAGGGGTAGGAGTATGTTTGCGTACGTGTATTCATAGGGGGTGAGTGTACGTACGTGTTGTACTGTATTATTTTAAAAAAAAAAGAGTAAATACCTAGCACCGCCAGCGCTGACGGCCGGTGACCGCCAACCTCCGTCGTGCTGCCATTTTCTCCTCGAGAGCTCAAAGGTGCCCCTCTGAAGTAGAATTGCATCGTGCTATCTGGCGGCTGCGTATATTTCAGTATCTGATTGAGTTTTTGCTTGGTTATTGTGCTGTTAGTTAGGGTTAAGATGGAGTTGCCGCCGCCGCAGACGGGTCTGTTCGTGGGGCTGAACAAGGGCCACGTCGTCACCAAGCTCCAGCAGCTCCAGCCTCGCCCTTCCGCCGACAAAGGAGTAAGCATCAATGCTGCAATGATCGTTCAATCCTTCTGTTTCTTCTGCATAGATGGTTGTTTGCGTGCCGTGTCATAGTTGTGTGCTGTATTGTGTGATTATTTCGTGCCGCCGTTTGCTTCCTTATCTTCTGCTTGTAGGATGAAATTGATCAAATTCTGAATCTTGGTTGTACCGAATTAACCACCTGGCAGTTAATCATGTATTGTGGTTTGGTATACCCGAACATTTTCTGAAGCATGTAACTGAGCAAGTAAATGTAGGGATTGCTCACTGACTGAAGTACCTGTTGATGCAACTTAATGGTAGCAACATGATATTGTTTTCCTCAGAACTTTCGTCTGAAGCATTGATTTGTTGTCACATGTTCTTTCTGCTCATAGCAATATGACTGAACTGTAAGGCGTTGTCGCCAGATTCTGAACCCGAACGTTTGTTTCTTTGGCTTTGTGAAATATAAAAGCAGGAGTGACCTCGTTTTCTAAAAAATATTGTGGTCACATGTAGAATTAATAGTGAATGCTAGAAAATGAAGTCAGAAGCTCAAGTTACTTGGTATTGAGAAATGAGAATATTTGCAATGACTATATGGGCTATCTAAAGTGTTACACGCACAGAAGTTTGTCTGTCTACTGCGAAATTGTTCTGCAATAGTCTGAAGTTCTTCCTTGAAGGCTTGAAAGAAGAGTCTCTGCAGAGTCAATATTTTTTTATAGAAGTGTTTTGTATCAGCTTCAAATTCAGTTCTGGCATATGCATTCTTCAGACTTAGCCTTTGACGCCTGAACTATTGCAGCAAGCAGTTATGATTGAGGAAAACTATTGCACCAGTCACTTAGTAGTTAGCCTACCATGTCGTCTTGTCTAGTTTATTTTTTCTGGCATGTCGCACTATTGCCATGTAAAACTAGCACAGGTCAGCATTGACATATTATGCAGTTAACCAGACAACATATGCACGATCGGGTGTGAATTTGGTTAACTTCTTTCATTAAACAAGTTACTGCAACTTTCTACTGTATGCTTGTGGAATGCACATCTGTGATAATGAAGCTACCCATTAAACGCTGTGCTTTAGTAGCTTTCTGAAACCCCCCAGAAAACAATGTGCTCAGAAAGCTACTATAAGGGCCTCCTTCGTAAGGCGTGTGATTAGGGAAATTGCTGGATTGGCACCATATGAGAAGCGCATCACTGCACTTCTGAGGGTTTGTAAGGACAAGTGTGCTCTTAAGGTGGCAAAAAGAAAGCTTGGGACACACAAGAGAGCCAAGAAGAAGCGTGAAGAGATGCTCAATCTTCTTAGGAGGAAGAGGTACGCTTCTACTTCTCATTCTTGTACACGTGGAGAAAATATTTTTGAATTTCTGAAGAGAACCTGCTTTTGTTGGCGGAGACAAGTGTTTTCCTATTAAATCACGTGTTGTGTGATCCAATTATCTAAAAGTTGCTCCAAGTTGAAAGCAGGCCACCTTTGTCAAAATCCTTTAGCGCGCCACAAAGTTAAGGGCCGTCTTTAAATTGTGCGATGTGCCGCCGTTTATCCTTTAGCCACAAGGTTAAGCACTGTTTATCCATTTGAGTATCCTTCTAAAAGTAAAATGAGTATTCTTCGTTTATCCATTTTACTATTAGGATAATACTCTTGTGTGGGCGAAAATACGCTCTGAACATAGTTCTTTTCTTACTTAGAATTAATGTCTGATGCAGTGTAGCGTGACCTTATTAGCTGGAAACTCAACAGTTATATTGATCGCTTATTTTTTCTTAACCTGTGCCACAGAAGCTTTGCAAGTAATCTCTTTAAAAGTTTTATGGACAATTAGCATATGTACACAAGTGCAACTATGCCTCTCCATTCTGCTCTGTATGCTATAGGCATATCTCACCCCCCCGCCCCCCTCCCCCCCTGTTTGCAGTATGTCTCTTTGCAGAATTGCATATTGATTCTTGTTTTGATTAGTTTGAGAAAGGACAAGGTTATGT
>CM041628.1:13571274-13585182 GCA_023333625.1 Bothriochloa decipiens
TTGAATTATCAAACTTGATTTTCCCGGATTCGATAGCCGACTGCAACTGTTGCCTAAACACCTTGCAATCATTGGTACTGTGCGAGGTAGCATTATGCCATTTGCAGTACCTAATCTTTTTCAACTCTTCTGCCGATGGAATCACATGATGAGGAGACAGCTTAATTTGACCCTCTTGGAGCAAAAGATCAAATATCCTATCGGCCTTGGTGATATCAAATAGAAACTTTTCTGGCTCTTTCTGACCGAAAGGACATGATATCGGCTTCTTATTTTTTACCCACTCAGCCAAACCGATAATTGGTTCATCATCAGAGTCTGAATCTTCTGCTTCTTCTACAAAGGACACCTTTTTATTCTAATTCTTCCTGGGTTCAAAAACCCTAGTGTCCTGATCAGAAATCCTTTGCACGATATGACTCAAACTTTCAAACCTTGTGACCCATATTTTTCTCTGATATGTGGCAGTAACCCTTGAAGAGCTAAATCGGCTAACTGCCGATCATCAAGCACTAAGTTGTAGCATTTATTCTTTACATCTCTTAGCCTGTGTACGAAACTTTCTACTGACTCATCACTGCGTTGCCTCAATTTTGTCAAATCAGTCAGCTTCTTTTCATGTACCCCAGCAAAGAAGTATTTGTGAAATTGTTTCTCTAGATCGGCCCATGTAATAACAGAATTAGGTGGTAACGAAATAAACCACGCAAAAGCCGATCCAGACAATGATGAGGAAAATAATCGAACCCTTAACTCATCCCTGTTAGCTGCTTCTCCGCACTGGATGATGAATCGGTTGATGTGCTCCATTGTTGACGTATCATCTTGCCCAGAAAACTTAGTGAAATCTGGTACCTTGTACCGATTTGGGAAAGGAATCGAGTCATAAGACGAAGGGTACGGAGTCCGATAAGAGTAAGTATTGACTTTGGGCTGAATCCCAAATTGCTCTTTCATCACTTCTGCAATCCTATCGGTCAAGAGTGCATCATGATCTTGCCGATGTACTGGCTGGATCTCTACTGGAGGCGTTGGTTGATATGCTTCTACATACCCCTGTGGCACTTGGCTTGGATAAATCGGCATATTCACGGCACCAACCTGCGGAGTAAAGTTCATCATCTGTTTTGCCGATGCTTGCTCCTGGACAGTTGTCTGTGGACTATACTGTTGAGTCCCTATTGCTTGGTGGCTTGGTTGAATAGCAGATTGCTGGGTTGGCGCTTGCCCTGACCAATTGAGACTGTAACTCATCGGCACCTGGCTTGCCGATGGCTGATAGCTTGTAGACAATTGATGCTCTTGTATAGACGGATGATAGCCAGCATAATTGCCCTGAATTGCAGGTAACCCAGACTGAGATATGAATGGTACCACGGGCTGCTCTGCAGTGGAAGCTCTCTGTTGAACTAGTGGAGGATTAGTCAATGAATTCGCGTAAAATATCTGTTGCGGAGGTGCATAGAATCCCATTGACAATGGCTGTATAGCAGGAGGTACAGTAGAATAATACGGCGCTTGAGCCACCGGCCGAATTGGAGTAACCGATGTCATTAGACCCTTCCCTGCTACATCATGCACTTGAGGCGGTCCAGAATTGGCAGTAGATGGTCCTGGAGGCATACCGTATCCCCACCAATTGGCAGCAGTTTGATTATGTTGACCTGAAGGACCTGACATTGCCGATGCCGATAGATCTGTGCTCAACTGAGTACTAGGCTTCTCCTGAGACGTTAGATCTGATCCTATCGACGTGGCGCCAGCGATGGATGGTCCTGATATAGCTGAAAGAGTAGGCGCTTCTATACTCTCAACGGCTGGAGTTGCCGATGGAGTACTGGTAGATGTCGATCCTGGCTGATGATATGCTGGCCCGACATACCCTGGTGCTTGTCCGTCCCTTAACGTTTGTACAACAGCATTGTAGAGAGTATTGGACAGCACGGTGGAGTGGTTGATCAAAGCTTGATTTAATGCAGAATTAACCATCTCCTGTAATTTGCCAGGGTTGGAGTCAAAGGTTACCTGCCGAGGCAGCGGCAGATCTTGCTTCTGGATAACTTCTCCTCCCCTGTTCATGCTGAAAGACTTCAAGCAAAGCTGCCTGTAATCCTCCATAGCTTTTTCCATGGCTTGCTTCTGATCCTCCTTGAGATCTGATTCTGATATCTCGATGATGTTCTCTGGAGTGATATCGGTAGTATTCCTCATGATAAATCTGTTGACTTGGTCCCACCGAGCGTGCCAAAAGATGTGTTGATGCAAAATTATGTCTGCAAACACACCGGGCTAATACCCAAAATTGATATCCAGAGCGTGCCAGTCGATTTGACCTGTTAATCGACAAGGATGATAGATTTGAATAAAACCTAAACGAGACGACAGCGATACGCCCGGACATCAAAGCTCAGATGATACTCGATAACTGTTGAACAGATCAAACGAGACGACAGCGATACGCCCAGACGTCAAAGCCTGAATCTTGCTCGGTAAAAGCGGAACCTGCAAGGCCGCCGGAGATCAAATTGATGCAGCCCGTCGACTCTTGAAAGAACTCGTTGAAAAGGGAAAAAATGCTGATGACGAAGTCGCCGAAAAGTAGATTGCTTGAAAAGTAGATAAAAATAATAAGTTTGTTGTATTGATAATTATTATTTACATTGTCTCTCGGTACATATTTATACCCTGGTACTATGAGTCCTAAGCAGACACGACAAAGTATTACCTAAACAAGTCTTATCTCTAAGGAATAAAAAATAACGACTCGTACCAAGGTCGGACTCAAAAATAAACTAATAAAATAATGGCATAAATATCGCCAGTTTCCTTATTCATTGCTTTACGATGAAACCTCTACCATTACGCTCTTCATCTCTGTAGATTCCATCGGCAACCCATCAATAACGACTCAGACCTGCTTTTCACGTCCTTCAGCTCCGCTTTCCATCGGCAACCATGCTTCAATCTCTATCGGCAACAACCCTCTGGCTTCATCGGCAACGTACGAGATTCAACATGTCCTTTGTCGGCACCCATCCATCGGCAACTCAGAAGCAACGCTGGATAAGAACCACTCCCTTGCCGATCAGCACAGTTTTCAGTCCATATTGACGCGTGTCAAAAAACGGTGTCAACAGACACGTGTGCGGGTACGAGGCTGGTACCACCGGAGGTAGTTCATGTACGAGTCCTCGGTGTGGGGGCGGTACTCCTCAACGACGTCCTTTGTGGCAAGCAACCAGTTGTCCACGTATGGCTGCAGACGTGGAACCCATAAGTTGCCGCCGACCTGTCCCCTCCGAGTCAGCCTGAACACAAATTTGAGTAAGACATGTCTATTGCGATTAATTTTTCAAAGTCAGTTGTTAGTAGTACTTACCTGTGAGCATCTGCAGGGACAGTACGAATGATAGGGGTGGGGGACGGCTGCATGAGACTGAACTGGCACAAAACACGCCCTGGGCAGTGCGGTTCGATGAATATGTCGAACACCATCGGTCGGAGCATCAGCCAGAAGGCCTGGTCACGTGTGCACAACGTGGACAGCCCAAGGGGAGCTCGTGCATGGATAGCCTCCTGGCTGTAAGGCTCCCAGATCATGTCGGTCAGCTGTATCCTGTCGGACTCCAGCATAAACTCGTTGTACGACCGCGTGACCTGCACATGTGCCCATCGTCGCTGAAATATAACAATCAATAGGTTAGAAGGTACGATACGAATTATATGTATACGTCAGCTAGGAACACAAACCTGATGACGGCACCAGACTGTACCCATGGTGGGGAAGTCCTCGAGCGGATGCTGTAAGTATAGGTCGTCCTCGTAGGCGCTGTGATCCACCACAGGTCGACCAATCGCGAACCGTTCAGCTGCCCATAGCTGTAGAAGGAGGGGGCAACCAGTGAGTAAAGAACCTATTTCTATCTTGGTACACGCTTCGCAAAGCCCCCTGTACGTCGCCGCCAGTACTGCGGATCCCCAGCTCCACTGTGGCACTGCTCCCTCGTCAGCATCAGCGATCGCGCGCGCGTAGGGGATCATGACCTTGTCGACGGCATGTCCCGCGCTGCTGGTGAACATGACCCAGCCAAAAAGCCACAACAAGTAGGCCTCCAAGCTCCGTCGCACAGAGTATACGTCAGCCTCTGTGTGTAGCTGATCGGACTGAAAAAGATACAGTTAATAAAGTTGAGTAGAACTGCAAATTGATAAAATTCTTTTCAAATAGGCCTTACGGTAAACTGCATGAGCCACTGCTGCGACAGGCCCATGGTCGTGTACGGAGGAAGGCTGCTCATAGCTAGAAGTGTAGGGTGACGCTGCACGTGGCTGAAGTAGGCTATAATGTCATCTCGCCAATCATGGTCGACTGGCCCGACGGCATCGCCAGCGAGGGGAAGGCCAAGCAAGAACGCAACATCCTGAAGCGTCGGTGCGACCTCCCTGCACGGCAGGTGGAACGTGTGTGTCTCCGGCCTCCATCGATCGACCAGGGCTGCTAGAAGAGACCTATCTAAACTCCACCTCCTCGTCTCATCGGCCTCAGCAGCTCGAGCCTCCATAAGGCGACACAACGGGAGGAGGCCTGCCTCACGTAACCTGCACATAAAAATTATATGTTATTAACAAGCCATGTGTACTTAATTGGGAGACCTCGAAGAGTCAACGGATACCTGGAACAGAACCAAGGGTCCACTGAAAGTAGACGTCTGGACGGTCGCGGTCGAAGTACAGGCAGAGTGGCGTTCTGCACCGCAATACGGTACGAACGGTGGTGCAGATCGATCCCTCGATCTAGCAGCTCTGGTGTGTCGTCCGCCATCCCTGCATGACATTATCACAATTAACACATATGACACATGCAAACAGAAAGCGAAAAAGTACACATCAATAAATTTAAGATACAACAAGAAATGATCGAATTTGAAATATAAAGAATGTACGTACAACATGTAACTGAAATATATTCAAATACAAGACAGAGATTAAGAACATCACAGAACATTACATCCGCAAGATAGGTTGAAACAACAAGTTTGTTCACTTCAGTTACAACAAAGCAAAAACCGTACATTACATAATCTTAACCAAACTTACTACACATAACTACACGACCGAACCACGAGGCACGCGTGCACGCCTTGGCCTGGTGGGCATAGAAGTTGTCCCTTCCCCTGTTGGCGGGGTACCATCCAATCCGGATCCTGATGGCAGGGCTTCTGCTGTTGTGGGCATGTCTGAGTCCTTCGGGCACTTCTTGTAAGTATGTCCCTCCTTGTCGCATTTGCTGCAACGTTTGTACCTTCCACCTGCTTCAGACTCATCCATGGCGTTTCGAATACGTCTTGTCTTTTGACGCCCAGCCTTGTCTCTGATCTTACTTGGGTCTGGAATATAGCTAGGTTGCGGTACTGTACCTGTAAAATTCCCCGCTATGCCAAAACCATAAATTTCAAGTGACCATGTATGCAATATGGCTTCCTTGGTGAAATAGGGAGATACAAAAGTACGATCAAGTATTCCATACTCTGAGCTCACTGCAATAATATGGGAACATGGTTTGTGGTAGAGTCTTGGCTTGTGGCACGTGCATGCGCAATATCCATCCTCCTTAAGTATGCATTCTTGCACAACTCTTGTTCTATACATTCCACGCTTGGCCCTATCAGCACACAAGATTTCAAATCGGTGCTCTCTAGTACCTTGAGTTATAACTCTATGCTCCTTTGCCTTCTTACGTTTTTCCTCCAGATAATTTGTCAACATATGTCCGAAGAAAACACCTCACACTTGCATTGATAGGGCAGCGACTTGGTACCGGTCTCTGAAATATCTGCATGTTCCACGCAGGATCAACTCAACAATGGCAACCAGGGGAAGGTCTCTAACACCACACATCACCCAGTTGTAAACTTCGGCCAAATTAGTTGTCATAATGCCGAACCACGCTCCGCCGACATCATGCAGCAAAGACCACTTCTCCTTAGGCTCATTTTCTATCTAGTGCGAAAATTTTCTCACAGTAGATGCCAATCTCCTTCTGATGTTTGGACCATCTGTGGGCAGCGGTCCTAAGGCCTCTGGACCATCCTCACCAACAGGTGCTGATCGGCTTGAGTGCTCTTCTCTTTGCTTTGTTGTGAGCTCGTCCAACCTCCTCCAAAGCTCGTTGAATTTTTTTCTCTTGATTCTGTTCGCACAGCCTTTTGAATAGATCCATCAACCTCTTGCTCTTAAACTGCTTGTAAAAATTAGCACCCATGTGACGCATACACCACCGACTTTGAACATCTGGCGAATCTTTACCATATCCCATCTCCGCATCACCGTTCTTCAGATATTCAATTGCCCGAAGAAGGCCAGCGTGACGGTCATGAATTAGGCATACACCAGGCCTCATACCAACAATGCTAACCTTCACCTGCTTGAGAAACCAGTACCAACTATCGGTATTCTTGCTCTCCACAAAAGCGAATGCCAGTGGTAGAACTTGATTGTTCCCATCCATGGTAATTGCTGTTAGTATCTGACCTCTGTATTTACCTGTCAGAAATGTCCCGTCAATACAGAGTATTAGATGGCAATGCACAAATGCCCTGATGCAAGCACCTAGTGAAAGAAAGCACGTTGCAAGACCAATATTGCACGGTAAGATCTGTACATGTCCCTGGATTTCTGGTGGCTATGCATTGAAGAAGAGATGGTAAATTATCATATGAGGCTTTGAATGTGCCAAATCTCATCTCGATAATCTTCTGTTTTGCCCTCCACGCCTTAGCATATGAAATGGTGTATTTGAATTTATCTTCGATATGCCTTATTATTGACCTTGGCTCGTATCCCAGATTATGCACAACATCTGAATACATCTCTGCAGCAATAAATGCAGATGTCATATTTCTGTGGTACTTCTTTACACCTTCCAAGTGACAGTTGTGCTCAGTGACTATTGACACTTTCCAATAATCCTTCCACTTTCCCTTGAATACATGCACCCTCCACGGACAACCATCGCTGGATCTCATGCACTTAACTTCATATACACACTTTGTGGACTTTGCTACCCAGAACTCCCTCTACAGTGATACAGCCCAATGCTTGACTGCCTCCATCAATTCTTCCTTCTCTGCGTACATCGCTCCCTCGATTACCTCATTCTCCTTATACTCCCATGGAACATGGTATCCCTCTGAAATAGCAAGTCCAGAGAAGTCTTCATTAGACCATTGCCACGGATTCACATTGCATCCTTCCTCATCAGAAGATTCATCACCCTCCACTTCCTCATTCATCGCATCTTCATTTTCCATTGCCTGAACAATGGAGTTGATCCTCTCGCCCTCATCTGCCAAGCCTCTCGGCTCACTGCCTTCTCCTTCTCTTTCTGGTTCCCGCACATCCTATCCCTGTTCTTCTCCTTGCTGAGCACGGTCGTTTCCCTCTTTCATTTCAGCATCAGTCCTAACCATGCTTATACCCTCTACATCTTGTAAGGTTGCATTATCTTTATCGTGCACCTCCATGAAAATGCTGGGTTCCCAGCTCCGCTGCAATGCATTTTCTACGTACCATTTCCATGTTTCGGTGCAATCTACCGACATCAATTCCCAGAAGCATTCTTCGTTGCCACGGTTGACTATTACATTTACTTTTATTGTGTTAACCTCTGGGTTGATATGAAATGCCCTCATTAACCAGTTACATACTGACTGAAAATTTCTTTCCGCTGGCCTATCTATCCCCTTTAGTGTTGACCCAAATTCAGACAAATCTATACCATACGGGCCATATCTGACAGTGCCACTACCATGGAACAACTGAAACATCACTTTGGTTGACATATCTATTCAGAGAAAATACGATATTCGTCACATTTCAAATCATGCAATCTATTGTTTAAAGCATAGCATAACACATCATTATTCCTAAACCCTAAATATATCTATTCAGAGAAAATACGATATTTGTCATATTTCAAATCATGTAATCCATTGTTTAAAGCATAGAAGAAACAACATTATTTCTAACATGAACTGCAATTCTCTAACATCATTATTTATAGATCTAATATACATACTACTCATAGAGTCAACTAAAAACTAAACAACTCTAGTGCATATTATATTTTACTAATGCATAGCAACAGACTTGTAATGTATGAGAAACTTACCTAAAAGCCGAGGTCTCAAACTGACAGGGCTTCGCCGTTTACTTCCTTCCCCTCCCTCCTTTCCTCTTTCTTTTTTTATGGAAAATTTAGTGAATATAATGAAAATCTGAAGAGGGGGGCTGGATATATATAGGCGGAGCCCAAAAAACGCCCACTGTGTGGGCGTTTTTTGCGCGCCAGGGGGCCGCCTGTAAAAGTGCGCGGCCGGCCTCGCCCTTTTGCAGGCGGCCCCCTGGCGCGCAAAAAATGCCCACACAGTGGGCGTTTTTTGCCTGCTCCGAGGACCGCCCGCAAAGCAGCGTGCACTTTTGCAGGCGGCCCCCTCGCCACCAAAAAACGCCCACGCAATGGGCGTTTTTTGGGCGCCAGGGGCCTCCCGCAAAAGCCGGCACCGGCGGCAGCCGGTCCTGTGCCACGTCACATATAACGCCATACAGTGGGCATTTTTAAAAAACGCCCACTGTGGACGCCACTAGTTCTGTCATATTTCGAAACAAAAAATTAAAATTGTAAAAAAAATTTTAAAAAAATTAAAAATAAAAAAATTCCGTCCTCGCCGGCGCTCCCCTCCTGTCACTGATCCGGCTTCTTCAGCTTCAGCATCAGCAGCAGAGGTCTCACCTCGCCGCGCCGCCCTACACCGCGCTCCAGCCATCGATTGTCGCTTCAGAAGCAGCCGCCCGATTGTGACGGTGGCGTCCCCACCTCACCGGCAGTCGCTCCCCCTCTCTGCCACCGCGACGCCCGGCTTCGAGGCCGCAGCCCCTGCCGCCCTATGGTTAGACCTATTGGTGTGGACCGTAAAAGACCAGTGATGAAAGGAGACCGTAATTGCTCTCAGTTCTGTAAAGGAATCCCTTCTGCAAGTGCTAGCAAACAAGTTCTATTAGAAGCTGTAAATATCGCCATTGTGTTGTAAATTGATTTGGAATTCTATTCTGAATGCAATGCACAAAAGATGTTGCTGGGTTCTGCAGTGCACAAAATGATGCAGGTTGCAAGCTCCATTCGGCTGATTACACTTGAACCACGATGCAGGACAAATGCAAAGGGACATAATCTGTACTAGGCCTTTTGTTTAGTTTGCGAAAAAAAGCGAACCCAATGAATAGTACCATTTTCATCTTATTTAACAAATATTGTCCAATCGTGGACCAACTAGGCTCAAAAGATTCATCTCGTGATTTTCCAACTAAACTGTGTAATTAGTTATTTTTTTACCTATATTTAATCCTCCATGCATGCAGATAAAAATTGATGTGATGGAGAGAGAGTGAAAAAACTTAGAATTTGGGGGTGAACTAAACAAGGCCCTACTAGAATTCACCAATAAAACTATATGTCATTGCTCCCTGTAAAATAAAAGAAAAAACAACATAATGACCATGTATGATTCAGAAAAATAATATATTATTTGTAATATTAATTACCGTCAACATATAGTACATGGTCACTACTACTACTAGTAATTAAAATTGAGATGTGGCCCACATCATGTGGGAGAGGACATCTTCATCCCAATTTTAGTTTTACTCCCGTCGATGCATGTCTATTTCCTTCCATGCATGCCATTTAGAAAAAAAAAAAGAGTGAAAAACATGTGAGAAAGATTATTTTTGTCAGTTATATGTAGTGGACAATTCTCATCTCAATATTAAGATATGAGGCACTCTTTGTGTGTCTTTTGTTTTTTTTTTTAATTAATGCAAGGGAACCAATGGCAAAGGCCCGAGAGACCAAAACACCACACAGCCAGTTAACGGCCCAAAAAGGTGAAATCCGAACCCAGCTCGTTAACGGTCCAAAAGGGATCTCTCAAAGGCCAGAAAGCTCCAGCAACAAAACCGCAGGATCCCGTCGTGCAGAACGCGCCACGTCACTTGTAAGCATGCGAGTAATCCTGGAAGAAGAAGTTCCTCTGGATGAAGCTGGCGACTCGAGCAGTGCCGACTCCCTGGCGGCCTGGCCACGGCGAGGAAGCCGACGGCGGCGACCGACGCGACCTGCAAGGCGGCCTCGGCCGCTGTCATGGCCCTGAGCGCCGCGCGCTGCAGCTCGCGCACTGCACCACGTGCGACCAGTATAAGTACCTCTCCATGAGCCTGTCCCTTGGTGGCGGTCGGCGGCAGCCAGCCGGGCTGTGGGGTCGCCCAGCCGACCTGGTTCTTGCTATGCTTCCTGAACCAGCTCCTGAAGGAGACGACCATGGCGTCCGACGACGACGGCACGTAGCACCTGCTCTGCCAGTTGTCAAGGCCCATCGCTTGCGCTCCTGCGGTTCCAACATTGTTAGAGCCTGACACTGACACGCAGTAAGTGATCAGTGATACATATAGAACGTTCAGCTACCTACCTCGACATGGAGGATGTAGGCATCTGAGTCCAGCAAGCGCGCGCGCGGTTCTGGGGGATGTGGTAGACCCATCGGGGCACGACCATGTCCAGCCACAGCCCGAAGCTCCTCGGGAACGTCCAGATGAGCCTGCTCCGACCAGGATCCACCGGGATGCAGAAGAAGACGAGCATGAACCGGGGCGCCTTCTTCTTGCCCGGCTTTGGCTGCAGCTGCAGTGCAGGGCCAATGGGCAATGGGCAATGGAACAGTGGCATTCTTCTGAATTGCATTGAGGATGGGAGAGCGGGTGCAGGCGTACCTGCTGGCTAGTCCCTGAGCTGTGGAACGTGCAGGGAGCCATTAACTTTCACTGGCCGCGTTCCATGGACGCCAGGAACCCGTCTATGCTCGCCTCTATCTTCAGCTTGATCAGGCCGCCGCCTTCTCAGTCGTGCTCGACTGTGAAGAAACGCAACGCTACCACACTCAGAGGCACTGAATGTTTCGTTCGTTATAAGACTGGAAAATAAACCTCCTTTTTTCTGAAAATTCAGGGTAATTTGCGTTGGCAAAGATGAACGAGAGATCAGAGACGTATCTCCCGGGATCCTCTGCTTTGCGCAGCTAGCTGACGGATCAGGCCTTGTGTGCATATGGGACACCGGACACGAGCCAAGATATCGTACCTGCGATCCGATGGATTGTGAATTTGCAATGTAACACAAGAAGCATCTATAGTTCTATAGTTCTATATATACTTATAAGATTTGTTGTTCCTTTCTGAGACGTTTGTTTGGTAAACGTTTACCCATAGCAGAGGTCCCTGATGCCGTAGGCGGTGACAAAGACGGGTCGTCGATCTCCTTGATGTACGGCGGGCGCTTACGGCACAGCACGTCCCTGTGCTCGGCCTCCGTCCTTGGGTAGAACCAGAGGACTCGGTTCTGCACCACGCAGACGCAGGGGTACGACGCCACGCACGCCCTGCTGTTGCTGTGCACCGGCGGGCCGAGTGCCGGCGCCTGCGGGATGAACGCGCACGCGCCGGCGGCCACCCGTGGTACGTGCACTGGAGCCGTCCCTTGCCATCAATGCGTCCCTCTGAGAGCGGTGCGAGGCGGTGCGGGCAGGGACAGGTGTCGTCTAACACGCGCCACTCGCCGGCGCCGCGGTCGTACCAGGCCACGACGCTGAGCCCCAGCACCGTCTTGCCGTGCGGCGCGCGCAGGTCAAGGTCGCACACCGGGGCGAACGGGTACCACTGCCCCTGGTCTAGCCAGTCGAACGCACCCTCATCGTCCTCCTCCCTGCGCGCCGACACGGACGGGGCGTCCTCAGCTGCCACGGCGGACGCCGACGACACCCGGAGCGCCGGGCTCCGCGACGTGGGCGTCGTGGCGCCTGCAGCAACGTGCCGCTTAGCGGCCTCCTTGAGTTTGGTGACGGCGCGGTGGCGGCGGAGGCGGGTAGCGAAGGGCTGCTCCCGGTGCGCGGCGGGAGCAATAGGTGGAGGGCGAGTGGCTCCATTGGTTGAACCCCTATCGCAACGGTGCGATGTGTCGGCCGGTGTGTGCCTCTGCCATGGCAAAGCGCCCAAGCCCGTGAAGTGCAGCTGTGCTACTGCTAGCAACGGCCGGCAGGTCATTGCTTGCACGTGGAGTTGCACGTGTTTTTCCGTTCCGGGCGCACCTGTCATCGTCGTTTCCCGTACTTGCAGTTTGGCAGCAGCATCGGCAGATCGATCGAAAAGGAATGAAATTGCACCCGCACGATATGTGCCACATATTATGTGGTTGGGTCTAGTGAAGCCAAGCAATGGATATATATATATATTATCCTGGGTACTAATTAATAATTAGTCCCCGGTCCAAATCACCGAGCCCGACTGCCCGCGCCATGGGCGCTCCCCACGCCGGTCCCCGCCCCTATTCCCGCTGGGCCAACTCGCATCTCGGTCCCGAGCGGCAGTTCCCAGGGCGCCGCCACGCCCCGCGCGCCCCCGACCCGGTCCCGAGGCGACCACGGCGGTTTCCCACGAGCTGGAGCTGCTATGCCGCTCCGAACCCACGATTTCTGCAGTTTCTATTTCCCCTCCCGTCCGCTCGTCTCCTCTCTCCCTATTTCCGCCCGTCGCCGGCACCGCAATTTCCCTCTGTCCGTGGACCGATGTGCGTCCGGCATTCCGCCCCACAGCGTCGTTCGGCCGCAGACGCAATGCGCTGCCCGGCCCAGCGTTCTCGGCCGGCGTTCTCCAGCGTCCGGCACCGCCAAGGCGTTGTCCGTCCTAGTCTTCATCACGGCCGCAGATCCAGGTGCCCCTCCCCCATACCCCAGCTCGTCGTTTGCATCACCGGCGGCGGCGGCGGTGCGTGCGGGTCTTTTCCAAGCCGGCTGCACGCGTGCGCGGTCCTCTATCTCTGGGCGGTGGGGCGCTGGCCTGCCTCCCTCTCTGCAGCGGAGCTTCGCGGCGTCGGCCCCATCATGGCTGCACTACTCCGGAGTGGCCACTGGAGTGTATCTCTCTCTGCACCGCGGTAAGCAGGTGACCGATCCTCTTACCTGAACTTCAGAATGGATTGGATCTTGACCCTAAAATCTTAGGGGTTGCAGTTTCCTCTGCCTTAGCTGGATCGGTTGCTGGACATAGGCATGTTTGCTTCGAAGGAGAATAACTGAAGCAGATCGTTAATCAAGCCCAAGGTAATGTCTCTCTTCAGCCCCACTTTCTTTTGTATCTGCCAATTGATAATTTCTTTGATTCTACAGAAATTCCTGATACTTTGTGTTGCATGCACATTCTGTCCCTATAGATGGATCTATTTGAGGAGGGTTGGTGCAGTATCTTGATGGCAGCATCAGCATGATGGAATTGAGGCAAGAAATTGGAGTGGCGGAGGACGGGCGGCAGCTGTCACTTGACCATAAATTGGCCACTCGAGCAGGCGACTTGGTGTAGTAGAGATACGGAGAATGCAGGACGGATGCTAGCGATATAACAGAGAAGGAATCAAATTTCTCAAGGAGAATTCACTGTGCAACTTCCTACTGAGATGCTAAACATTTAAGGTTTGGCTGATGTTCTGGTCCATCTAAAGTGTTTTTGGGACTGGAACTGGACATTTATTTTTATTCAGGTACCTTCTGTTGATTTTTTATTATGTGCTTCCTATATTATTCTACTGCTTCCATTATTTAATGGTGAACAGATAGAAAGCAATCATTCCGTTTTTTTTTTTGGCTTGAGATAGTTAGATAATCCTGTTCTTGATCATTGTACATAAAAACCAAGCTTTGAGATAAACACATTTGTTGTCACTTTGTCAGCAATTATTTGATAGTAATTCCAGTCAGGTCACACTAGTGACTTTTGTAATCACACCAGTAACTAGCATAAGAGGCAATA
>CM041628.1:13593004-13604267 GCA_023333625.1 Bothriochloa decipiens
TAGTACCAGGGTATAAATATGTACCGAGAGACAATGTAAATAATAATTATCAATACAACAAACTTATTATTTTTATCTACTTTTCAAGCAATCTACTTTTCGGCGACTTCGTCATCAGCATTTTTTCCCTTTTCAACGAGTTCTTTCAAGAGTCGACGGGCTGCATCAATTTGATCTCCGGCGGCCTTGCAGGTTCCGCTTTTACCGAGCAAGATTCAGGCTTTGACGTCTGGGCGTATCGCTGTCGTCTCGTTTGATCTGTTCAACAGTTATCGAGTATCATCTGAGCTTTGATGTCCGGGCGTATCGCTGTCGTCTCGTTTAGGTTTTATTCAAATCTATCATCCTTGTCGATTAACAGGTCAAATCGACTGGCACGCTCTGGATATCAATTTTGGGTATTAGCCCGGTGTGTTTGCAGACATAATTTTGCATCAACACATCTTTTGGCACGCTCGGTGGGACCAAGTCAACAGATTTATCATGAGGAATACTACCGATATCACTCCAGAGAACATCATCGAGATATCAGAATCAGATCTCAAGGAGGATCAGAAGCAAGCCATGGAAAAAGCTATGGAGGATTACAGGCAGCTTTGCTTGAAGTCTTTCAGCATGAACAGGGGAGGAGAAGTTATCCAGAAGCAAGATCTGCCGCTGCCTCGGCAGGTAACCTTTGACTCCAACCCTGGCAAATTACAGGAGATGGTTAATTCTGCATTAAATCAAGCTTTGATCAACCACTCCACCGTGCTGTCCAATACTGTCTACAATGCTGTTGTACAAACGTTAAGGGACGGACAAGCACCAGGGTATGTCGGGCCAGCATATCATCAGCCAGGATCGACATCTACCAGTACTCCATCGGCAACTCCAGCCGTTGAGAGTATAGAAGCGCCTACTCTTTCAGCTATATCAGGACCATCCATCGCTGGCGCCACGTCGATAGGATCAGATCTAACGTCTCAGGAGAAGCCTAGTACTCAGTTGAGCACAGATCTATCGGCATCGGCAATGTCAGGTCCTTCAGGTCAACATAATCAAACTGCTGCCAATTGGTGGGGATACGGTATGCCTCCAGGACCATCTACTGCCAATTCTGGACCGCCTCAAGTGCATGATGTAGCAGGGAAGGGTCTAATGACATCGGTTACTCCAATTCGGCCGGTGGCTCAAGCGCCGTATTATTCTACTGTACCTCCTGCTATACAGCCATTGTCAATGGGATTCTATGCACCTCCGCAACAGATATTTTACGCGAATTCATTGACTAATCCTCCACTAGTTCAACAGAGAGCTTCCACTGCAGAGCAGCCCGTGGTACCATTCATATCTCAGTCTGGGTTACCTGCAATTCAGGGCAATTATGCTGGCTATCATCCGTCTATACAAGAGCATCAATTGTCTACAAGCTATCAGCCATCGGCAAGCCAGGTGCCGATGAGTTACAGTCTCAATTGGTCAGGGCAAGCGCCAACCCAGCAATCTGCTATTCAACCAAGCCACCAAGCAATAGGGACTCAACAGTATAGTCCACAGACAACTGTCCAGGAGCAAGCATCGGCAAAACAGATGATGAACTTTACTCCGCAGGTTGGTGCCGTGAATATGCCGATTTATCCAAGCCAAGTGCCACAGGGGTATGTAGAAGCATATCAACCAACGCCTCCAGTAGAGATCCAGCCAGTACATCGGCAAGATCATGATGCACTCTTGACCGATAGGATTGCAGAAGTGATGAAAGAGCAATTTGGGATTCAGCCCAAAGTCAATACTTACTCTTATCGGACTCCGTACCCTTCGTCTTATGACTCGATTCCTTTCCCAAATCGGTACAAGGTACCAGATTTCACTAAGTTTTCTGGGCAAGATGATACGTCAACAATGGAGCACATCAACCGATTCATCATCCAGTGCGGAGAAGCAGCTAACAGGGATGAGTTAAGGGTTCGATTATTTTCCTCATCATTGTCTGGATCGGCTTTTGCGTGGTTTATTTCGTTACCACCTAATTCTGTTATTACATGGGCCGATCTAGAGAAACAATTTCACAAATACTTCTTTGCTGGGGTACATGAAAAGAAGCTGACTGATTTGACAAAATTGAGGCAACGCAGTGATGAGTCAGTAGAAAGTTTCGTACACAGGCTAAGAGATGTAAAGAATAAATGCTACAACTTAGTGCTTGATGATCGGCAGTTAGCCGATTTAGCTCTTCAAGGGTTACTGCCACATATCAGAGAAAAATATGGGTCACAAGAGTTTGAAAGTTTGAGTCATATTGTGCAAAGGATTTCTGATCAGGACACTAGGGTTTTTGAACCCAGGAAGAATTGGAATAAAAAGGTGTCCTTTGTAGAAGAAGCAGAAGATTCAGACTCTGATGATGAACCAATTATCGGTTTGGCTGAGTGGGTAAAAAATAAGAAGCCGATATCATGTCCTTTCGGTCAGAAAGAGCCAGAAAAGTTTCTATTTGATATCACCAAGGCCGATAGGATATTTGATCTTTTGCTCCAAGAGGGTCAAATTAAGCTGTCTCCTCATCATGTGATTCCATCGGCAGAAGAGTTGAAAAAGATTAGGTACTGCAAATGGCATAATGCTACCTCGCACAGTACCAATGATTGCAAGGTGTTTAGGCAACAATTGCAGTCGGCTATCGAATCTGGGAAAATCAAGTTTGATAATTCAAAAGCTCAGAAGCCAATGAAAATTGATCAACATCCGTTCCCTGCAAATATGGTGGAGGCCAAGGGCAAAACCAAAGTGTTAACATCAGAAGCTGCTAGAAGAAATGCATCGGTAGACCCTAAGAATCAAATAATTATTGAAGACGTAAAGGAAAAGAAACCTGCCGATGGCGCTAAAGGGAAAAGAATTGTTAATGAAGGTAGTAGCTCCAGAAGACCTCTGAGGCCTGCTCCATATGATGTTCGGTATCGGCAACATGAGGATCGGTATCGGCAACAATGTGAAGATCGGTATCGGCAACAATGTGAGGATCGGTATCGGCGGCAACAGGAAGAGTTACGTCGACATGAAGATCACTGGAATTGCCCATTTTTCATTCATTGCTGGGAAGAAGGCATTAAATTGCCCACTGCCGATACCTGCCCTGAGTGTAATGGTTACTATTTAAATGATCGGGTAGAGAGACAACGTCACTCTAGTAATCGAGGGCTACGCATTGATAAGCCGATCAAAGAAAAGGTATCAGCATTTGATCGGCTGGGGGGGCAGAGTTAGCGTGCATGACAGGCTTGGCAGGAATATTGATTGTTTTCCAAATAGTCATGCAAGGCTTGAAGAGATGGCTAACGAAAGGGTTCC
This sequence comes from Bothriochloa decipiens, assembly GCA_023333625.1. Taxonomy (NCBI): domain Eukaryota; kingdom Viridiplantae; phylum Streptophyta; class Magnoliopsida; order Poales; family Poaceae; genus Bothriochloa; species Bothriochloa decipiens. Next base: position 13,596,338 of record CM041628.1, read on the forward strand.
TGATGAAGGGATATTCTGCCGGGATCCAAACATAGGCCTCCATGAGCAGAACACAAAGCATTATTAGCCTGTTTGGAAAACAAAGCTGCCCCAATGGTGCCCTGAAGGATTGACGAAAACTCAAAAAAAGAAGGGAACAACGTATGCGTCAAGAAGACTTACAGTGTCCAAGAGAAAGCATCCCGAAGGCAACAACTCAAGTATGGCAACCAAAACGTAAGGGTGAAAGTCCATCGGCAGATGTTAACATGGTCTTCATGTTGCCGATGGAGTTCTTGGCGCCAGGTGATAAGGAACAGGCAGTCTTTGCCGATGAAGCAGCTCAACTAACTCTGGATCCAATGATGGCTGTGTTTGAAAAGCCTGCCGATGATGAAAGGCAACACCTCAAAGCTTTGTTTGTTAAAGGCAGGGTTGATGGACAGCCAGTGTCAAAAATACTCATAGATGGAGGAGCGGCAATTAATATCATGCCGTATGTTATGTTCTGAAGACTTGGAAAAGGAGACCAAGATTTAACCAAGACGGATATGATGCTTAAAGATTTTGAAGGCAATGTGTCTCCGGCTAAAAGGGGCATTATGTGTTGAGTTGACTATCGGCAGCAAGACTTTGCCTACCACCTTCTTTATCGTTAACGGCAAAGGTAACTATAATTTGCTCCTAGGAAGGGATTGGATTCATGCCAACTGTTGTGTTCCTTCTACGATGCACCAGTGCCTCGTACAGTGGATCGGAGACAAGATTGAAATTATCCCTGGTGATTCTTCTTATATAATTGCATCGGCTGATTCTGAGACCTATGAACGGACAAAGTGCATATCGGGAGAAGCATGGGATACGGAATTTCTCAGGGTTGCCGATTATGAGCTCACACCGATCCAAGCAGTCGGTTCTAAAGATGAATTTTAATGGATCAGTTTGCCGATGGTGGAAAGCTTGGTCATGGGTTCACATCGGCTGATGATTTAGTGGAAATAGATATTAGTAACGGTGACAGACCGAGGCCAACTTTTATTAGTGCCAAGTTAGATTCTCAATGTAAACAGCAAATGATTGATATTTTGAGAGAATATAAGGACTGTTTTGCTTGGGATTATACAAAAATGCCTGGGTTAGATCGGTCAATAGTGGAACATCGGTTGCCTATTAAGCCAGGATTTCGGCCTCATCAACAGCCCGCACGCCGATGTAATCCTAAAGTGTTACCTGATATTAAAGCCAAGATCACAAGGTTAATTGAAGCTGGCTTTATTCGGCAATGTCGATATGCCGAATAGATTTCTAACGTGGTTCCTGTTTATAAGAAAAATGGAAAACTTCGTGTGTGTATTGATTTCAGGAATCTTAATAAAGCTACACCGATGGATGGCTATCCAATGCCTATTGCCGATTTATTGATTGATGCTGCAGCCGGACATCGGATCATCAGCTTCATGGATGGTAATGCCGGTTATAACCAAATTTTCATGGCTGAAGAGGATATTTCCAAGACTGCTTTTAGGTGTCCAGGTCATGTGGGTTTATTCGAATGGATTGTCATGACCTTCGGCTTGAAAAATGCCGGCGCTACCTATCAGAGGGCTATGAATTTTATTTTCCATAAATACATCGGCACATTGGTTGAAATCTACATAGATGATGTGGTGGTCAAATCTGAAGGTTTTGAGAGTCATCTGGCTGATCTGCGGAAAATCTTGGAGTGCACCAGAAAGCATGGTTTAAAGATGAATCCTACTAAATGCGCATTTGGTGTATCGGCAGGTCAATTCTTAGGCTTCATGGTACATCAAAGAGGTGTTGAAATCAGCAGGAAATCTATTGATGCAATTAATAAGGTTGTTGCTCCTGCCGATAAGACTGAGTTGCAATCCTTGATCGGCAAGATTAATTTTATCTGAAAATTTATATCTAATCTGTCAGGAAAGATCAAAGCCTTCAGTCCTTTATTAAAATTAAAAGCCGATCAGGAATTTGTATGGGGAACAGAGCAGCAATTAGCTTTAGAAGAAATTAAAAAATATTTGGTAAATCCTCCAGTATTGGTTCCGCCTCAACACGGGAAACCTTTCAAGTTGTATTTGTCTGCCGATGATAATGTTATCGGATCAGCATTAATTCAAGAGTTTGAAGGGGAAGAACGTGTGATATATTATTTGAGCAGAAGACTGATAGACGCTGAGACCAGGTATTCGGCCATTGAGAAATTGTGTTTGTGTTTATATTTCTCTTGCACAAAATTAAGGCATTATTTGTTATCGGCTGAATGCACTGTCATATGCAAAGACGATGTGGTTAAGCATATGTTGTCAATGCCAATTTTGAAAGGAAGAATCGGCAAGTGGATCTTAGCATTATCAGAATTTGATTTGCGTCATGAATCGGCTAAAGCGGTTAAAGGACAGGTAATGGCCGATTTTGTTACTCAACATTGCAGTGTGGTAGATTATGCTGAAATTGCTCCATGGACACTTTTCTTTGATGGATCTACTTGCGGTGAAGGAGCAGGAATCGATATTGTATTAATCTCGCCTCGAGGGAAGAAATATGAATTTTCATTGCCGATTGCTGGCACTTCAACAAATAATCAGGCTGAATATCAAGCTTTACTGAAAGGGTTAGAATTGCTCAGAGAGATTCGTGCCGATACAGTTGAAGTCTTTGGGGATTCCATGCTAGTCATTAATCAGTTGATTGGAACATATGAGTGCCGAAGTGAAGTCTTGATTACTTATCATGAGAGGTGCCTGCAAATGTTAAAGGAGTTTAAAGATTTTCAACTTGAACACATTCCCAGATTGCACAATGAAGAAGCTAATCGGCTAGCACAGCATGCTTCGGGATATCAACTGATCCGAGAAGTGTTGACATCGGTAATTGATGCCGATGACTGGAGAAGGGATATTGCCGATTACTTAAAAAATCCGTCTAGGAAAGTGGAGAGACGTATAAGGTTTCAAGCTACCAAGTATGTGCTCCTTGATACTGAATTATATTATCGCACTTTGGATGGGGTTTTACTCAAATGCCTTAGTAAAGAGGAATAGAAAAGTCTAATGGGTGAGATTCATGAAGGAGTGTGTGGGGCACATCAATCGGCATTTAAAATGAAATGGATGATTAGGAGGAATGGGTATTATTGGCCGACAATTCTTGAGGATTGTTTTAAATATTTCAAAGGGTGCCAGTCATGTCAGAAATTCGGTAATATTCAAAGAGCACCTGCATCGGCAATGAATCCTATAATCAAACCTTGGCCGTTTAGAGGATGGGCTATTGATCTCATCGATCAAATCTACCCACCGTCAAGTAAAGGACATAAATTCATACTCGTTGCTACCGATTATTTCACAAAGTGGGTTGAAGCAATTCCTTTAAAGAAAGTGTCATCGGCAAATATGATTGATTTTGTGAAAGAGCATATCGTTTACCGATTTGGTATTCCTCAGACTATTACTACCGATCAAGGAACTATGTTCACATCAGGAGAATTTGATAATTTTGCCATCAGTATGGGGATTAAAGTGCTAAATTCCTCTCCTTATTATGCGCAAGCTAACGGTCAGGCTGAAGCATCTAATAAAGGAATAATCAAGCTTATTAAACGGAAAGTTGAGGAAAATCCTAGGAGGTGGCATGCTCTTTTAAATGAAGCTTTATGGTCATATCGGATGGCGTGTCATGGTGCAATTAAGGTCTCACCATATCAATTGGTATATGGGCATGATGCAGTTTTACCTTGGGAAATTAAGACTGGTTCTAGGCGTGTATTTTCTCAGGATCACTTGACAGCCGATGAGTATGACATGCTTATGAGAGATGAATTAGAAGATTTAGCAGGTCATCGGCTAAAGGCCTTAATTAGCGTCGAAGAAAATAAAAAGAGGGTTGCCAGGTGGTATGATAGAAAGGTGAAAGTAAAAGAATTTACAAATGGAGATTTAGTCTGGAAATTGGTTTTGCCGATTGGGACTAAGAGTTCGAAATTCGGCAAGTGGTCCCCTAATTGGGAAGGTCCTTATCGGATAAATCAGTTGGCTCCTGGTAACGCATACATCTTAGAAACCCTCGAAGGAGTTATATTTCCCAGAGCATTAAATGGGAAATATTTAAAGAAATACTACCCCAGTATTTGGACGGATGCATAAAATACAGGAATAAAGATATCGGCATTATATTACATTCACAGTCAATTGACAAAGTTCAGATTGCCGATAACTTGACAAAACCGATGAGTGAAGTCTACAAACTAAGGAAGGATTGAATAGCGGTTATCGCACGCAGGCGAATCTGGTCGGCTTCTTCCACTTCCCTGACGTCCGCATCGGCAGTGCCCTCTATCGGTTTGAGTTTTCTCCTCAGCGTCAGCGCCATACAGGCTTGATTGTCTCTGTCTTTTTGAAGAATCTTTAAAGTGTTGGACAGGTTGTCTTTCTCCTGTACGGCTTGGTTCAGGGTTGCTTCCACCTCTTTCAGCTCGGCCAGTAAAGCTGTTCTCTTTGCCGATAGATCAGTAATTTTCTTTTCAAGATCGGCGCCCGAAGCCTCTAAGTTGCTCATGCTTCTGTGTTTTTCTTCGGCGGCCTGCTTGAATTGTAATATTTCTTCTTTAAGTTTCGATTGAGCAGCTCTATCGGCAATTCGTCGAGCGGCCTTTTGGTACTGGAGTTGTCGGCTCTCAAGATGGGCGGCATGAAAAAGGATTTCTTCAATATTGTCGGGGACTTGGCCACGAATCGCTTTGAAAATTGCTCTTGTGGAGTCTAAATCTTGGACCAGCTGAGGTGTATCTTGATGCAACAAAGATAATAATGTTTCTAATTTGGTTCTGACCTCAGCTGATACAGTTCCTAAGGCAAGCGCAGAACTTTCTTCTTCTTCATCGTCAGGAATGTTGACAGTAAAAGAGAATAGGCTGTTTGGAGAGTCTTATTCCTGCGAGGGGATTAGTCAGTTACAGGAGAATGAATATTGCGGAATATTAGTTAAGTTAACTTACTTGCTTCAAAGCGATTTCTTGCATTTGGCTGGAGGAGGCAGCTTGCAATATGTCCTCAGCAATGCTTGCCGATGGATCAGTTCTGGCAGGGCTGGGTGGTGGCAAGTCTGTGGCTATATCGGCAAGTGTTTCTTGAGGTGCTGTTGGTGATCCTGGTGCTAGCACATCAGGCGGTGCTGACTGAAGAGATGGTGCTGGAACTGTGGAAAGTACCGATGCAATTTTTGATCGTTTTGATTGAAGGGCTACGTAAGATGAGGCTTTGCGCTTAGGCTGTGGTTCCTCAAGCCCAGATGACTGGGGGGCATCGACACCAAAGGACTGTAGTATTGGATCGGCTGAAACAACTACCGATGTGTCCACTTGTTGCTACAAGTAAATGGAGTAATTAGTGCTGATTATAATAGTTGAAATCGGGTTAAAATTGGAGAAACAATACCTCTGGAGAGTCGACAAGGACGACATCTGAAGGTGCGTTGACGGGTGATGGGGGACGAGTTGCCGATGAAGACTCTAGAAGTGTAGAACTCGCGCCCTGAAATATGGAATCGGTAAGTCACAGCAGTTGACATCGGCGAAAGAAAGTGAGGTGGTTACCTGAGATGACTGTGCCAAAAATATGACCGATTTGGTAGCCCTCTTAGTACGACCGTGGCCCACTGGAGCATCTAACGAGGGAGCCTTGTGGCCGATGATGGATACTGGGGAAATCGGCTGCAGCCGTATGACCTTGCCACTCTTACTCAATGTTGGAACCGGGTCATCAACCTGTTAAAGAAAGGGTTAGTTGCCGATGGATTAAGGAGGAGTTGAAAGGAGTACAGAGGGATAGACTTACTGCATCGGCGGGGATGGCGTGATCAGGATCAATAGAGTTCCAGTAAAAATGAGGAGAGGCGAAAAATAGCTGTTCCTTCCATTCTTGCCACCATAATTTGAAGGATTCGGTGACAAAAGAAGCCGGTACCCAGTTAGTAAGATCGTCATTTGAGATATCGGCATTGGGAAGGAGAGTAACAATTCTATGCCAGTCCACACGTCTCGCGATGGTCTCTCTTGGTTTGATCACATCGGCAAAACATAAGTTGATGGGCAATTGTCCAAAAGCTAGTTGTCTTGCTGCTGCCGATGGATAGTAGAACTCGTATGTGGGATTGATATTCTTCCCGCTTCCAAAAATGTTGACCGGGATAGCGCGAGGAGTGATTATTGCCCTAAGGATGTCGGCGTCCTGGTTCAGGGCCTCATCGGTAAGATTAAAGGAAAGAGGAAATCTTGCCGCTTCATCAACATACGGGACCCATGCCCGAAGCTCAGAGGGGATGCCGATGTAGAGGCTGTGGAAAAGATTGCCGATCTGGATTTTGTTCGCCTCTGCCCCTGGTAGCACTGCCAGTGCTTCTCCAAAGTTGATGGGGGGGACGCGTTGCTGATTCTTCTTCCCCAAGTTGATAGTCTTCAGGAAGACTTCGAGGGAATTGCTGGGCGAACAGGTCGATATGGAAATATTTGTGCATATGGGCATTCAACCACATGTTAATGAACCACCAGGGACCCCCCAGGTTACCAATGGATTTACCTTGCAGCAGCCTTTGTGACACTTGGTGGAGGAGATGGTAGACTGAGCCAAGAAGGTATCGGCCCAGGGGGAGCTTGACGCCGCTAGCCAACAGTTCTGCCGCAGGGAGGTGCATGTTGGTCGGTCCAACTGTTCTGCCGCAGAAAATAAACTTCTCAAGCCACATATTCAAAAAGGCTGAGTGTTCCCTGTGATTGACTGAACCAGATTTCTTATACTCATTGATATAGCCAGTCCAGCCGCCAATGTTTCTGGTGGTCAGCCGATGCTCGGATTTCCGTTGGAACAGTGAGTTGTCATCGGCAGAAGAAATGTCCAAACCAGTAAGCATGTACACATCGGCAAGAGTAGGAGAAGCTGGCCCATGTCTAAAGACAAAGGCATTCAGGGTATCCGACCAGAAATATGAGGCGGCAATTAATAAAGACTCGTTCCTCTCCATATCGGCAATGGATATTCTGATGCACTATTCTAATTTGCGTTCCGCCCAATACAGCTCCATTGGCCTAGCGACCCTCAGATACCAGTCTTTCCATCCCTTGGTGGTTTTTGGCCAAGAACGGAAGGTATCAGTCCAGAGTCCCAAGTCAAAATTCTGAGTTCTGAAGGGGATTCGATTGGTTTCTGTGTTTATAATGTCGGTTGGGTCTGGATTTCCCATTGGGCCTAGGCAGATGAAGTGATTCCGATGCGTTGGGATAAGAAGATTGTTGTAAAGCTCCTGAGATTAAAGATTGGGAACAAGGGAGAGTCATGAACTGCGCAGAGAAGGAGGAACGAAATGTCAGAGGATAGGCAAAAGGAAAAGACTAACCTTGGGGACGTCAAAATGAATAGCCATGGCCGCGATGGAGATGGAGAAGACAAAGAATGCTAATGGAGGCTAAGGGTCACCGTCAAGAGCACCGATGATCGAGTTCGTCGAAGAATCGCCTGTCGATATCGCCGCCGGAGAGAGAAAGGCTAGGGTTTGAATCACAGATGAAAAATGGGCCGCGGCAGAGGAAGCACTATATGGGCCTATTGGTACAGGATCTCCACTACCACGCATGCAACTCTCGAGGAGAAGTTCAAACGGTTTGGGCAATTACGACCTGGAGGAAATTTCGGCGCATAAAATATTCTATACTCCGAAATTGGGGGGCATGTGTTGACACCGTTTTTTGACACGTGTCAATATGGACTGAAAACTGCGCTGATCGGCAAGGGAGTGGTTCTTATCCAGCGTTGCTTCTGAGTTGCCGATGGATGGGTGCCGACAAAGGACATGTTGAATCTCGTACGTTGCCGATGAAGCCAGAGGGCTGTTGCCGATAGAGATTGAAGCATGGTTGCCGATGGAAAGCGGAGCT
>CM041628.1:13617329-13633431 GCA_023333625.1 Bothriochloa decipiens
GGGGGGGAGGAAATCACTTCACTCACACGATAAGCTTGTGAAAATTAGAGGTAGAGGAGGGGTTGGCCGACCCATGTGTTGTGCACCCAGCTCCTACCCTCTCTCTCTCTCATCTTATTCTCTCACTCTGGACACCTTTGCTCCATTTAGACACTTCACAAAAATTTTGACATCCTCATCCACTCTCTCTCACTCTCCCCCCACCTCTATCTCTCAAGTGCTACATTCATCACTAAAGGGAGCCAAGAAGAGGTAAACACCGGTAAGAAGGTTCATCACTTAACATTAACCTCTCTTGTCCAAGTCTTTCTTCCTTAGTAGGAATGAAGAATCCACTCAAAACCGTGGTAAGGAAGGTGCGTGCAGCTCTTAGTGGGAGCTCATCAAGGCATCATTCATGCCACTCTATCAGCTCGGGAGGTGAACAATCCATCCATAACACCGAGGAGCAATCATACGAGGAAGACAGCAACAAGAGGAGCAAGAACTAAATGAAGAAGCACAATCTCTGAGGATGGAAGATCAGGAAACCGACTATGGCTAACTGCTCAAGAAATGGTCACCTTCAACAAAATCCGCCACTGCGAATTCGAACACACCAAGGTATTTGATCCTCAACTCCTCCACCGCATAGGTATGGATGAGGAATTCTTTGATGTTTTTGGTCAATAAGATGGAGTGAATTTTGGGATTTTTCTAAATGCGGACAGTAGGCTTCTTACCTTAGAATTCCTGAGCACCATAAAAGCAACTAAAGATTCCATTTATTTTCGCTTACGTGGTCATGATTTTAATTTTGATTGGAAAAAATTTTCCGCATGTCTTGGATTTATTAATTGTACAACCAATATTGAGCATGCCACTAAGAACTTTAATAAGCAAGAATTTTGGTATGAGATAACTGGGGAGAACTTTATTGGGAAAGCACAACCATGCTCTAGCCATATTTGCAATACCACTCTACGCTTCATGCACAAATGGATGGGTATCACTTTATTCCCTAGAGAGGACATACGAATTGTTAGGGAAATTGATAGTATAATACTCTATGCCATGGTTCATAAAATTTGTATATCACCTGCGAAAGCCATGGTAGAACACTAGATATCTGCGCCATCAAGGCGAGGCTCATTTGATTTTCACTTCTATAATTACAAAGTTTTGTACCAATCTTAATATACTTGATGATTTCAATGAGTACATAACCACTCCTAGAACTGTCTTAAAGAAAGAACATTTGATTCAAGCACTTGTTATTGTGAGTGGCCCCAATGACACAATTGAATTTAAATTCTGAAAATCAGAAACAAGACTCACTTTGCCATGTCTAGAACTAAAATTATATGGGGGACACCCATTAATTCCTAACCTTCCTGGAGTTGGAGGACGTGCTAGTTTTTCAGGTCCATTCACACGTGGAAAGGCATGGGCTGCACAACATAATGATTCTGATGACGACAGCGACTATGCAGGCACTTCAAATGCCATGCATACCTCCCGTTCTGGAGGGAGACACAGGTCTGGGGCACAAAGTGCCCGGGTTTCTCTTTCTTCTTTGCAGGAAATCAGGTCCTGTAGCTAGCGTCATGACATAGAGCTGCTGAACACATAATTTCCTTCAGTGCACACTGGCCATGAAGCCATCCACAATGCCACAGTGCAAACACAGCAGCACCTCCAAAACTACCGGGAGACAAGTGGTAGAAACTATGCCAATCTTTATTCACACCACAACATGCCAATACCACCATATATTCCCCATTATCCATAGCAACAGCCACATCCATACCCACCTCTGTAGTATCCTCCACAATATCCACCTCATTATCCATAATATCCTCCACCATGTCCACCTCAGTGAGCAGCCATGGGAAAGGACAAGCTTGGCGGAGATTCTCTCCCCCACTAAGGTAAGTATTCTTACTTTTAATCATGCAAGTTTATTTATTGTTGAGATAAAAAATTATAATAATTTTGAAAATTATTAAAATGCCAAAAATATTTTTCGTGTTTATTTTTGCTTTCTGAGGTTATATATATATCATGCATGTTTATCTTTCTCTTAGAAATGATGAAGAGTTACTTTCTGTGGTTATATATGTCATGCATGTTTATCTTTCTATTAGAAATGATGAATAGTTGCTCTGTTAATATTTTCTTAGTACCTAGTATATAATTCAGTATTTCCTTAAGTATGGATCACTTGGCTCACACAAACCACCATGAGCCTGAACACTTTTGTGGGATGCAAGTGCTTGAACTAAGTCTAAGTTATTGTGAGATATGAGATAGTGAAACAAGAGCTGCTATAATATTGTTCTAAGAATGCATGATTAACGGAGAATTATTCTTGAAACAAATCAAAACCTTAACTGTTCCTCAATGGTGATAAATTCCTACCACAGCCATATATGCTTTACATAGTTAAAAAACTTCCACATAAGCAATTTGCTTTGTGTTGAGTTTTGTCAAGTCTTGTTGACCTTTGTCGAGAGTTCCTAATATCAAGATTACACGCACGCCACATATATTTTTGTTGCTTCTACACTAGAAGTATGCACAAACATGCTACTCATTTGCCATCAAAATAAATTGCTCCATGATCTAAATTTTTAGTATCTCTCTCTCCATTGATTTATTAGATGAGACACAAAAGGGCTAGACAAAATAAATATATATATGTAGAAGGACACATGAAAGTCGTTAGACAAAAAAACTGCTAGCCCTGTCTCAAGAGAAATAGAGAGAGATCTTAGAAAATAAAGGAGCATTACAGTACACCATATTATCACACACTTGTACTTCTTGATCTGGGGTATGAAACTTCTCTCCGAAGGTCCGAGCTTTGACTCTACAATATATGCAAAGTAAGTATGCTATTCTATTTGTTCCTACCTTGAGATCCACATAAGACTTTTTAGAGGTAGGAAGGAAGGCAATTTAACAATGTGCCTTGGTGACTAATCATACACCATTTGAGCAACACGAGCGTACCATGTGAGGAACATTAAGATTTCTTTTGAAAAAAATTGCAAAACCTCCGGTATGAAACTTGCAAGGAACAAGAAAATTAGTGCTCAAGTCTAACGGTTCTGTCTCTCAATCGTCCAGGATCGGGATCAATGCCTCCCTACATTGCTCCCAATCCTAGACGTCGATTTAAGGCGGTTTCAATAGTGGTTTATGCAAGGGTGGAGAGATGGGGAGCACATGGATCACTGATGTGGCACCCCCTCTACTTCCCCTATAAATAGAGGCTGCATCCACCCTCTCAAGACATGATTCAATTCATAATTCATTCATGATCCAAGTGAGATACAAGTTATTAGTAGTATAGTTGTAGTATAGTCTAGTGTGGGAGTTAGAGTTGAGTCGAGCGAAGCTCGGGGTCTCCGGAGTCTTCTCCTCGAGAGTCTGGTACTGCTCTTGTATCTTTCTCTTGTAAGATTTTTACTTATTTAATATAGTATTCTTCTTCTATTTTTCTGAGTATTTACTTTGTGCATTATTATTCTTGCAATAGTATTGTAGTGCTTTATCTTGTGTTATAGTAGTTGCACACTAGATTATGATCCTGTAAACAACTCCTTGGTTGTTTACCATCGCCTATAGCAAGGTGCTCTAGTTGGATCGTATATTCAGCTAGAGTAGTGAGAGTTAGTGTGAGTGTGGTGCTTAGGCTAAGTCTTATCTTTGGTTGTCACTGGTCTGCACGGATAGTTCGTGGGCGCACTCCCGAAAGGTGACAGGTCTTGGGTGGCATTAGGGTTTCTCACCACATTCAGGCTAGTTCTTAAAAGACAAGGCGTTTACTAAGAGTATAGTCGCTTTAGTAGGGGTTCTGTCTCGTGCTTTCTCGTTTATCCCTAGCAGCCAAGTAGTAAGGTAGCAATCCTAGTTGTTTCCACTGTTTGATTAGATTAGAACACTGAAGTAGAATTAGAACCACAGGAACCTTTCTCACTTGTTGTCCCCCCACCTAAATATACTGCACTAATTATCTTTTACTTACCTTAGTAGTTATCTTTGAATCATCACCTTCCTACTACCTTTCGTTTATCCCCCTCTACACTAGTTGTTGCTAAATTGAGATAAGGACCTATTAGCAGTTTTAGGTACCGCTTTCCCTTGGGATAAAACGAAAAACGATATCTTGGAACACTCTTGAGTAAAGTGCTACAGTGGTATATTCTGTGCGCTTACGGAATCATCCAATGGTTATAAGAATTACCCACAGACATTTCTTATGTCATCAACAATCTTTGGTGGTTGCGTTAAGAATTGCCAACAAACACACGCAAAAGCATGCAAGCAGCAGCTCATGCACAGTATACGCCACCAAATAGCACATGCACAATATACGCCATGCACCACCCATCACGTGTACACCCATTCACTAATCACGCTTAATCTTTTCTGCGTGATTAAATTTTGGCCTCGTTGTAGAGCCAAATGATAAATCCGAGTCCATCCATTCTTCCTCCTAAGTTCATCTAAAATCATTCTCTATCCATCCATACCATTTTCTTCATTTCTAGAGCTCGTTTGAATTTATTTATTTATTGTGCTTGTTTGTTTTCACGGTCTAGCTGACGGAGTGAACAAGGTGGAGAACGAGGACGTCGGAGATGATCACCGTTCGACGCCGAGGACCCGAACTATGAGCAGGAGTTTGCCGAGCACGCCGTTGGAGGCAAGTCCAACCTATTCCGCTTTGATGCATATTGATCCAATTTTTAAACACAACCCGTAGAAGCCGTTTTAAATGTTGCATGTACGATATACGTATAAGTGTTTTCGCTGCTTAGTTATAACCCGATTGGATAGCCATCCTTGAATTTTTTTACCTGATAATCATCTTGTTCAAACCTAGGGACAAATAATATGTTATAATATTATTTAGTACGTTTATGAATAAACGCTCATTCTGAATACTCATCACTATGGTTTCTCAAATACAATGGTTTTAAAAGAAAAATGATGTGAGTCATAAGAATGAACTATGGGTACTGTGAAAGGGATAATGAACTAGTATAGATGGTGTTTACCCACTAAGTTGATTATTCATCGTGCCTAACTCATTTTATCGTACAACCACTTGACTTTGTATGAGGCAAGGCTTAGTCTAAATCCCCCTAATTGGTATGGCAATCACCTGGAGGCAGGGTGTGCAACGGGACACTAAGAAATGTTTATGAAAACTGAGGAACTATATGAAATGTAATGAGCTCTTTAATTAATGATTTTATTATGTAGCCTTAGTGGTCCCGCGGTGAGCGCCAGTACTTAGCTATGGTGGGTAATGGCTCTGTTGGGTCTATCCTTGCTCGACGGTGTTAAGTTACAATATCCTGCTGGTGATGAAAGTGTACAACCTCGCAGAGTGTAAAATGTATCCGGATAGACGTGTCCACGGTATATGGACGGGTTATGGTTTGGTTTCAACATCAAGATGGGTTGGGATGAGTGAAAACATGCGAGTGAGTGTGATTTTGAAAATTGGTTACTTGTCATATGTCGTGGGAACTGAGGGTTCAGCAATATTTAAAATTGTGAAACAACCCTTTTTCATAAATACTGTTACATATGGAAAAGAGCAAATTGCACTTATCATACAACAACTATATAAGTGTGTTCATTTTAGTCCAACATCTTGTAATTTGTTCTGTTTAATACAACAATTATATAAGTGGGTGTATGTTGGCATCTTTTAATATGTTTAATTTGATACAAGAACTTGACTTATTAGTGCATATATGGTCTGAGTATTGTAACAATGTGTCTCCGTACACTCTTAATCACTGTCGTTCGAAGCTACACACCTTAGCACGCTCATCTCATCCATTACTCAACTTTTGTTTATTATAAATAGTATTTTCTGAATTTGGCCAATATAAAAGCTATACCATTAATTTCATAAATATGGATAATACCAAACCTTTCTACATTATAATAGTGTTTTCATTAGTTCTCACACCTAACCTACGGTCATTCATGGCTCGGTGGGGTTGTCCATCGCATAAGAATCAAGGGCCGGCGGGTTCTTTTGAAAAACAAGAATTGACAAATTTTGGTTTTGGTATTTTGGTTTCGTTCTAGTTATAACCGAACCAACCAAGTTTTTGTACGGGTTTAACAAGCCAAGAAAAAATAAAGGAAAAGAACTTGGAAAAAAGAAAAAAATGGTTGCCACTGTTTAAAGGATGTGACACAAACAAGATGATGTCTATAAAAACTTAAAACTCGATTCAGCGCATTAGAAGAACACGGAGGTTCCACGGATTCTCAGAGAAGTTTCGGAAAATAGGTAGTGAGCAATTGGTTCCTCGTAGCTTACCTATTTTTGTCCCCTTAAGAGTATGGAAAAGTACTCAAATTCAAAATAGAAACTCAATGAAAGCTTTTTATATTTGACAAATTTAGAAACGATGTCATGGTATACTAAATGATTCAAGCTTAGTGATGAGTGAGATGAGCGTGCTAGGGTGCGTAGCTTTAGATGACAAGGATTCCAAGCGTACAAATACATATTGTGTTACAATGTTTAGACTGTATATGCACCGATGCGTGAAGTTCTCGCTTCAAATTAAACAAATTAGAAGATGTTGTACAAACATGAACCCACCTAGATGGTTGTCATACTAAATTGAACAAATTACAAGATATTGGACTAATATGCACTCAGTTAGATAGTTGTTGTATTGTGAGTGTAATTTACTCTATGGAAAATATGTGTTTTGCAAAGGTATTTGCAAAGTGAAACCTTCATGTGTCAAAAGATAGCTTTATGCAAATAACCAAGCCTTATCCTTGATGTATCCATATGCATATACTTTTATCCCATGCCGTAGGGTAAGGTTGGATTTGCTGAGTACTTTTGTACTCACCCTTGCTTTATTATACAGAGGAAGACCCAGAAGTTGCGTTCGAGTAAGGTCGAGTGTGCACCGAGCTTAGTCTGTGGCAATGGGATCGTCAGATAATAATATGTTTGGTTTATACAGATCTTGAATCCGTTTGTATCTTTATTTTGGCGTGGTTTAAGCGCCCACTTCTGTTGAACTGCTACTCTGAGAATTATCCGATGTAATTCTGATGTAATAATTGTGCGTACTAGCCTCCCGGGACTAGTCATCACATTTGAGTTTCTGAATAACCGGGGACGCTTCATGAATTAACATGTGTCCTTGGATGGAGGCTACAAGAGCCTACAAGAGGCTCTTTCTCCGTTTATGGGTGATGCTTGTTTTCTAAAATATGCAAGTTTTGATAAATGATCTATGATTGGAGTCTATAGATTCTATTGATTTATAATATACTTGTTGAGTACTTTGTAACTCTTGCTATTAACCATCCACCTTCAGATGAAAAGAGATAACCTATGATGATGACTGATGAGACAGGCCAAGCACTTGACCTAAAAGAAGGCACAAGAGAAATACGTGAATCACCATGTTGGTGTTTGCGTCAGAGGGAGTTACGTCTTGAAGGAGTATTATGCAAATCTTGAGCAACTTGTTGCTCTACCTGTTTAGCAATAATGCGGAATCACCATGTTCAACCCACGTGATTTGGACACATGCTCAATTGCTCATAGGAATTGGAACACGCGCCCAATAGTAATATAATGTTCGACGACAAGACAACGTCCAACTCCAACATGTATCTAACCGCAAGTTGTCTAGGTGACACCATAAGCCGTAGGTACGGTTGCACGCAATATTCTATTATTATAACGAAGCTTGACCATTCTACAATAAATAACTACAGGAATAGATATTTTCATGTGTTCAAGGAAATCGGAAAACTAATAGTTAACTACACATTGATAGTGTGCAAACTCAAAGTTATATACGCGCGTAAATACTTGTCTCTACAATGAGAGAAAATCTATCAAAATTCTATTTTAATTTTGATATGGATTTAATAAAGCAATGTCATATTATTACCAATAATTTATATTATAGTTATCATAGACATCATAAAATAAATTATAAGATAAAAATCGGACACATCATAGCTTTTTTTCTCCCGTTCCAACGCCATGGGCGAGTATATTTATTAGTAGAAGATAAAACCGGTAATTGACAGCCTTTCACACAAGGAGGAACACAATCCAGCAATCCAAGTAGGTGGGGACACAAACCCACGCACGCAATACAATGGATTCGCAGGCAATACAATGGATTCGATGCTGGACCCAGTTCTAAGTTTCAGCAGAGCCCGCTATCTTAATGACAGAACCAGGGGTGTAGAGCCTAAAGGTAGATACATTGTATGTTAATCCAAAAAATGTCTGATCCGGTTATATAAACATGCAACCTGAAAAAATGTGCATACCTGTGTGGGGGTTGCTTGGGGATCAAACCTATTTCTTCAGCAATTCGCATCATCTTTCTCACATAGTCATAGTATCTCCTTGTTTTCCAATACTGAAAATAAATTTAGCTGCCACATCAGCAAAATAAAGGAAACTTGAACGTGCATTAAAAGCTAGAGTAGAGGTGCATCTAACATATCAGAGAGAAAAAGAAGCCACTGACATTTTCAACAATGGTGTCCATGATCAACTGATGAGCAGCAGCACCATCTTGAGCCTACAAAAAGCAAAAACAAGTTGCTTTGGTGCGAAAAAATATTCCCATTAGACCTTGATCTCGTGTAAATGAAGGTTACCTTTTCAACAATGCGATCCAAATGGGGTTTATACTGGACAAGAAGATATGAAAGAAATTAAACACAGATGATAAAATAGTTTTGGGTGGGAGTGGGGCAGAACCAAAAGAAACTAGAGAAATTGAACTAACACATAACACGTGAAGAAAGGCAACTTACAATCTTTTCAATTGGAGATAGATTTGATTCGAACTCAGCTCCCCATCTTCAAAGCATCTGCGAAATTCATCTAAGCAATGTTGAAAGCAAAGAAATGTCTGTCAGGAAGCATATAAAGCTTGAACAAATAGACAGGATAACACATCTCTGGTTTAGTATATTCAGGCAAGAATGAAACCTGTTTCTTAGCAAGCAGCTGCCACATCTTAGTAAGGAAACCAGCATAAGCATAATCAGTCTCCACACCCAATATAAATTCCTAAATAAAAATAAAACATCAAATATTGTCATAATTTGCAGTGCCAACTAAATTAACATGTGATGGCAGGGCATTACCCTGAATCTTGAGACAATTGGAGTTTTGTAAACAGAGGGAAGTATTTCTGCGATCTTCAATGCATGGTACAAGAGCATATTCTCAATTCTTTCACGCTAAACAACAAAGCAGTTTTTAGAATACAAGGTGCAGGAGTAAAGAATCAAATGCATTCAATGAAACTTTAACCATGAGACTTTTGGTGAATATTTACCTCAGATGGCTTTCCTGTTATGTACTTTTCAATCAACTGCATGAGACAATAAGGCAAATCAGAACATGATGACATATGAACAAAAGTGTACAACAATCACAATATGGACACCTCAGTTTGTGTTGATAACGTCTCCCAGAACTGGACAAATTGTTGGTCATCCTCAAGCGTATGACGAGTGTAGGGGCAAATTTCCAAGCGTCCGAACTCTGCCTGCGCAATGAAAACATTATCAGTAGCACATTCATTGCTAGCAACAGTATTCATGCATGCATAGACCACTGTAAGCAGCGCTACACTATCCTTGCAAAAGTTCTATAGTGTCAGTCAATGGCATCATCTGTCTCCTAAATGTCTCACATAGCTCACCTTAAGCAACTATACGGGATATAAGTTTTATCATCCTTGTGGAGGTTTAAAGTTTAGAATAATATATTATGTGGCACTTTGCAAGGACTGTTATCTACTTGCATTTGCATGGTAAGGACTGTTATCTACTTGCATTTGCATGGTCTGTAATCAAAGTCGGCATAATGGTAGGGCCAGTGGCAGAGCTAGGAGGGGTGCCTGTTGCACACAAGTACACCCAAAGTTCGGGTTTGTCATTATGCATCAGCTAATTGCATACAATGCTGAATGGCTTAGCAGCAATTTTGATTGTAGTTACTCCATTTTCAAGCATAAGTTGTTTTATATTTGTGCACAAGGACTCCACTATTTCTTGCAAAGTGACACATTCCAAACTCGAAATCAACAAGCGGATTTGAGTATCCTAGTGGTCTATATAAGGTGTGAAACCTTCCTAGCACATGGCCTCATCATCTCTCACCTTCAGAATGACTAGACATGATAATGTAACAACAATCAAAATAGAAAGCAAGTCATACCAACGAATATAGTTGTTTAACACTTACAGTGACACGAAGCACCATGCGCTGGTAATCCTCCACACGAACAAGCTTGCAATATGCAGGGTCAAAGAACCAATCAAAATCGCTCTCATAACGTCCAAAGTACAAATTGCGTTCAAGAACCTCAGGAGGGAATAGCTTTAACATTGTTGCATCATCCAAACCCCGGTATAGCTCCTGTATCAACGTCTCCAAAAGCAAAGTTTAACTTTGTATAATCTTGTCATGGAATTCTGCATCAGATGCTCCAATAATAACAAAAAGTTACCTCATGAGCCCTGATGCGACACAGGGCGAGGCGTTGGTTCAGTGCTCTCTGCTGCTCCTCATCGAATTCAGCCGAAAGCTCATCGTCATAAGCAAAAGCATAATCCTCATCTTGGGACGATTCATGCATCCACCGCTGGACGAGTGGACGAGTGGACGACGGGCTGCTGGGGCGTTTCTGGGCACGGAACGCTTTTTTTTTTTTGCCTCTACGTACTAAGAGCACCTGCAGTGTGAAGCACCGGGGTCGCACCTTAGCTGGGTCCCAGTTCAGATTAGACGTCAGCTATTCAACTCCCAGCAATGTATGGAACCGGGCTGGTACCGAGGTGTGGGCCCCATGCCAATAAAAAATATGAACCGATCCCCAACTTCTTTCTTCCCATGCTTCATCCGTCTTCTCCACACCAGCAAGGCCGCCTCCGCCGCCGCCCTGATCTCCACCGCGCCCTCCTCCGTCCTCCCCAGCAGAGCCCCTCCTCCTCCACGCTCGACGGCGCCGTCGCCCCGTGCCTCCCGTCCGCGTGCAGCATCCGGCGGCGCGGCCCCGCCCTCCCCCGGTCGGCGACGCGACCTCCACCTTCTCCCCTGATTTGCGGCAAGGCACGACGCAGCGGCCTCCCCGATCTGCTGATCCCCGTCCACCTCCTTCTCCCTCCTTGCCGACAAGGCGCTGCGGTGCCTCCTCTCCCCAGCTCCCTCGTCATTCCCCTGAAGCTGCTTCAACTTCGCGGCGGGAGGAGCAACGGTAAGAGAGAGAAAAGGGAGTGAGAGAGTTTGCCGAATTTTTTATGGCTTAGAGCCGGGTGCGATGGATCGCACCGGGTCCTTCATCGATCCGACCTCACAGCGTATAGGACCGGGTTCTATAGCCGCATTTATTGTATAGGACCGCTTTAGCACCGCACACTGCGGGTGCTCTAAGCGGCTACTATCCTGGCCTTCCAAATGTTATTTGGGATATGTGCACCCATGAGACATCAGTACTGTGCATTTTTGTTTTTTTATCGTCCTATACTGGACGTGTTTGGTTCCTGGCTAAGTACAGCCAAACCGGTTTGGGCCCAGTTTTTCATTGTTTGATGCCTGGCTAGGGGGTCTGGCCTGACCCAACAAAGCCATCAGTACCGAGTTAGCCAGGCTAGACTCGAACGGCCGAATCGGTCGTTCCCCTGGCCACGCTTGCGCCAGCCTCCGCGTGCTCCCTGTTGCGTTTCTCGTTACCTCCCCTCCTCACCCTCGCCGGTGCTTCTCCTTCCCCCGCTGGTGCTCCCCTCCTCCCCCCTGCGCCGGCGCTCCTCCTCCTTCTCCTGCATAGGTCCGGAACCTCGTGGAGAAGCTCGTGACGACGAGTCGGCGGCTGACACGCTCCCGGCGGCGGCGGGAGGCATGTTCGGTGTGCCATCCCACCGTCGGGCCCTCTCCCCCACTTCTTCTCTGCCGCCGAGCCCCCTCCCCGCTTCTTCTCCGCCGAAGCAGCAGCCGCGCCACGAGGTCGTCCTCAGTGGCAGACGCCCTTCGGGACGACGGTGGCGATGGAGAAGCCGGCTTCCCGCACAACGGGGTCGCGCTCGTAGCGAGGGTCGGCCTATGGCGGAGCCTACGCCGGCGCCTAGCGGAGGTCGCGCTCGCAGGAGAGGTCGGCCCCCGACAGAGCTTGCATCCGTCTGCGGCCGTGCCCGACGGCCGACGGAGCTTGCGCCCTATGAAGAGGTCGGCCTACAGTGGAGCTTGCATCCATCCGCGGTCGTGCCTGACGGCTAACGGAGGTCGCGTGGCCTGCTTCCCCTCCCATGGCCAGATTATGGCGGGGGACGGCAGAGTCGCGATGGTAATCGAGGTGAGGCAGAGTCGCGATGGAAATCGAGGCGAGGTGGAGTCCCGCGGCGACGAGGCACTCCCGCGATGGGCGCGCTGCACTTGCGGCTCGCATCGTCGGGATGGTGGCGCGCAACGCTCGCGGCGGCGAGACTAGAGGCGCGCGGCGCTTGTGGCTCACGGCGGCGGAGGCCGAGCTCCCGCTCCAGGCAAACGGCGGTGAGCGACTGATTAACAAAAGCATGAGCATGGGACATGTTAAGTATGTTTCTGGACATTCTGGCTTCGTCCCTAGGGTACCGGGATGATTTCTCGTCGAATATTACTGCAGTCCACGTAGAAGCTAATAGACATTTTCTTTTCAGGTATAACAGACGATACAGGTGATGGGAGAGGATCAGTAGGAATCTATATATACTATATAGTTCATACCCACTATAAGTCCTATTTAACACCACAGTGAGCCACGTCATCGAACACTACAAAAGAAACTGAACAGTAAAATGCATCAAGTAACAGCAATCATCTTATTAATGCTCTTTAGCTTCCGGCCTATTGGTAACTGATCATGATACCACCACGGGCCCACCGATCATCACCGGATCTTATGAAGCAAGATCCCACACTCCAACACTCTTGAGTCTCTTGAGCTCACCTACTGCGTCTTTCTATTTTAAGCCATGGACGCCAGTAACACAACCACTTGCTATTTTACAGTTTGGACTTTGGAGCCCTTCGTTTCGCACAGCACGGGAGGAAGAGGGAGGGGAGGGAGGCACACCTGGTGGCACTAGTCGCAGGGTGTGAATGCACCGGAGGAAGCAGCCAGCGACGCGCTCGGGCGTCTCGATGCTGAGGCTCTTGCAGGGCAGACAACAGTGGTATTCCTGATTGCCGATCAGGCTTATGCGAAGTTAAAAAAAACATAATCAAGAAACAAATCATAACAAATAACAAGAGATCGCTTACTGCAGCTTGAAACAAATCAGAACGAACAACAGTGCCTATCTACTGGTGCAGTTCTCATTCGTCCCTCGTGCTGAAATGGTCCAGGAGCTGAAACAGGCAACAAAGTCATTTTGTCCGAAGTCAGTTCTGCAGGAGACGATGTAAGATAATAAATTGGTGTCCACATCAACTGGGCAAAACAAAGAAAGGATAGATAATAACAAAGGATGGGAAATATCTACACAAGAAAATTGGGCACAATTGACGAGTTACCCAAAAAGCTATCGCAAAGACAATATTCTAGGTAGCATCAACACATGAAGGGAAAAATCATTGCAGCATCAACCTGAGTTTATATCTACTAACAGAAACTGAGAGATCTCTGAATTTCCTTTGCTCTCATAGCTCAGCTCATGTTGTCAATTGTTTGATATGTAGTTACTCATCAAACTGTAACACCCTAGATTTTTCAAGTTTTCAAAAATAGTAAAATAATTTTTGGGGAATAAATAATTAGACAAAATAAATGTTTTTATGAAAATAAAGTTGAATCATGAAAGAAACATGCTGGAGCATTCATGCTGGTGTATATTTTTCTTGTGTGGTGTTTGAATTTGAATTGGAATTCAAAATACATTTGAATTTGCTTTTCAAAAGGGGTTTGAATAAAAGAAAAGGAATTCTTTTCCCTCCTCCCCTCTTTCCTGGCTTTTGGCCCGAACGGCCCAACTGGCCTGCCCCGCCCCCGCTCTCAGCCTGCTCCCTTCCCGCTGCCGCGCCGACCCGTTTCGCCTCCCCGGCCCAGTCGCAGCCGCGCGCGCTCGCCCTCTCTTCTTGGGCCGCAGGCCGCAGCCCACCAAGCCGCGTCCGCGTCCTTCCCTCCTCTCTGGCTGACAAGTGGGGACCACCCCGTCTTCGTCCTCCTCCGACCGGACTCGACACCGAGTCGGGAGTCCGATCCGCGCCGCCACTCGGTCGCTCGCCCCGTGCCTTCGGGCTATTTAATCATTGAATCCGCGTCCGCAACCATCCCAAACCTAGCCGCCAGCGTTGCCTCGTCAGTTGGAGCTGCAGCGCTGCCAAACCCTAGTCGCCATTGCTGCCATCCGCTGGAGCTCGCAATTCGCTGCGGCCGTAGAGAATTTATTGGTGTAAGTTGATCCTAGAGCTCCACCTTGACCCCGTAAAAACGTTTGTGCTGTCAATTTTGATCTATCGGGCTCACTCGGTGTGAATTGCTACCCGCAGCCCGCCGCCGTCGGCCATCATTAGCTCGCTGCCGACCACCTCGAGCTTCATCTTCATCGCAGGTGAGGTTGTCTTGAGCCCCTGCATCGTTTGGTATCGATCCCGCGAAGTTCAGCGGTCCGTAGCCTTCGGCATGTGTATGTCGGCGAGCTTGGTTCCGCCGTTGCCAGCCACTGGCCGTCGTTGGTCCACTCGGACCCTCATCTTCATGCTAGATGAGGTCGCGCGAAACCCCTGAGTCGATTGGTCCAGGTCTCAGGTCTAGCTAAGGTCCGTAGGGCTAGATCCATCTACGCCGGCCAGATTTCTCACCGCCGGCGATGGCCGCCGCCGTGTCGGGTGTCTTCCCCGGCGAGGCTGACTGGCCAGACCGATCTAGGTCGTCCATCTTGAAACGGACAGCCAAAAATACACCGTACCCCTTCGGCCGGCTATTTTGCTAAAAACCCCCTGGCCTTTGACCTATTTCATTAAGAGCCCTTGACGCTTTTATCAGGATACGTTTTCCTCACTGGGAAGCGTATTTTCTGTTTAACAGATCCATAATACGCTTTGTCCACTGGAAGGCGTATTTTCCTTTTAACAGGTTCCAGAATACGTTTTCTTCATTGAAAACGTATTTCTTTTTTACAGTTTCAAAATACGTTTTCCTTTATTTACAGTTTTGCCATCATCTTTAAAAGCTTATAACTTCCACGTTTTAACTCCGATTTTGTCCGTTCAAATTCCGTTAGATTCATAATTTCGTAATCCACGCAGTGGTGCTACTGTTGATGTATTTTAAAAACTTTATTTTTTAGTCTATATTTAATATATTTATTTGTCTATAGGAAACTTTTGAAAATTCATATCTTCACCGTTATAACTCCGTTTTCAGTGAACTTGACGTCTATGTGATCGTAGCAGCGTGTAGAAGAGTTTTATAAACTTTTTATTCTGTTTTGATGAGATTGGTGTACTGTTCCTCTAATAACTCTTTGTTTCCTTCGTGTATGTATGCTCGATTGGATTGTCCGGTGTTGATTGTTAATGTCGAGTTCAGACGGTGAGGTTATTGTTGAACAAGGCTACTTTGAGGATCAGCAGGACCAGCAAGACTTTGTGGATCAAGGCAAGTATAGCATGGATCTTCCTTGTTACCTATACACTCTAAATAAATACTACATTTGCATGTGTCCACTTAATGACCCTAGAGATTATAACTAGATGTTGTTATCTTGATTCCTTGACACCTTTGGGTTGCATTAGGTAGTTATGATGCTAGTGCTTAATGAATACCATGATCTTGTGGCTTGATGAGTAATTGTGTCATGAACAGTAATAATGACTTTTAACAACCTGAGGGTTAATCTGTAACAAAACCTCCGGGATTTACAGTACAGCTGTGAGGGCTATATGGCTCTGGCTTTAGCTCAGTATGAGGACCTTTTCTAGCTTGCTAGCGGTTCCCTTAATGGCGCAAGAGGGGTGTGTTTCGTGTTGGGTGTAGTTGGACCCCTCTCTGCATGCGTATAGGCTGCGGTCGTGTGCCATCAGAAGGGGGAA
>CM041628.1:13691374-13767057 GCA_023333625.1 Bothriochloa decipiens
CATTACCACAATGATTGTTGTCCAACTGCTGAAACTGCATAGAATCCAGAAAATCTGTGATACTCTTTAGAGAAACATTGTTCCCTTCACAATTACCATGATTATTTCTGCGTAGGCATGATGTTCATATAGTTGACCTACATCTGAGTAACCATACACAACATTACTGGTGCCATCCCCATCTCTTGTCATGCTATCAGTATGTTTTGTATGAAAAGATTGTCCATTCATTTCACAATATGCATGTCCACCGTTATAGCTTGAACCCACTTGCCCATAGTGGCTCACTGAATTCAACTCTGGTTCAATATTGTTAGGTAGGCCTCCCACAGACACACTCACTACCAGTTGCCATACATGAACAGGGGGCAACAAGAAATCCAAGGTCACCACTGTTACATGGATCATTGCGTACTATCTTTTTCATCGCATAATATAGATTCTTTACACTGTCTATTTTCTGTTTCTGAAATGAAAAATCCTTTGCTTTTGAATTGAAAAGTTTATGTGCCTTGGCTGGATCTGAAGTGGAAAGTTCATTCTCAAACTCAGCCATCCGAGAAGCTGCTTGCGTTGAGATCTCTGGGTCATATAGCAATGAATTCCAGCGTTCCTGTATTTCTTGAAGAGTGAATTTACGGGAAAAACATACAGCTCCTTTGGCTAAGGACTCCAATGAGGCACCAGCCTGCAGGTACCACAAGGAGCAGTCAGGATTTGGCACCAAAAAAATAAATTAAAAAAAAAAAACAGTAGTGAAGTCATGTAGATCCAAGTTTGGAGAAGCCTTGTACTCTTTGTTGTTTCGTACTATGTTGGCTTCACAAAATCATAAGCCCACTTATTAGGACTATTGCTAGATCAATATGCTAACCTAGAAATTAAATAAAAATAGTTGCTCATAATAATATTTTGAGAGGGAAATGCTTAGAATAAAATACAGGATAACAAAATAAGCTATAGTTCATGATAATGATAGAGTATGTGAATTAGGGAAAGCAACCATTTCGATTAGATTGGCTCAAAACTTAATAAAACTACGAGCACTGGCTGCTACCATCAGTGTTCAATAACTTTGCAAGTGGAAATCAGTATAGAGAAACAACTTTACAGCTAAAGTAATTCAACCGAATATGAATGGATTCGCCAAAGTTTAGGGTATCAAGCACCTTCACGAGCCACACCATCCAATTGCTAAATTAATAAGAAAACAGACCCTTTTTTTTTTTGCCATTGTCAGGATTTTGATTCCCTAGCCTACCAGGAGAATTACCAGAATTGCAATTAATCTCAACTGAGAAATGCACAAAGAAATTTAGGACCCTCAGGAACCACACCATCCAATTGCTAATTTCCAAGAAAACATACCTTTTCCCCATTTCAATATTTTGATGCCCTAGCCTACCAGGAGAATTACAAGAATGGCAATTAATCTCAAATGCAAACAAATTCAGGACCACATGACATGGCCAGATAATCATCAAACTGCTAAAACCACCAGGTGAATAACCCCATCAGAATCAGAATATAGTTAAGCAATTTGCCAAAGACGGAGGGATTTAAGTTCTTTTCTCGGCGTATTATATATGATGAAGAGGATCAATTCTGACTACCCAGTATTCCAGTAAACACAAATCCCTCAGAATCCGTCGCACTTCAGCGGTAATAGCCCAGGAACAACATTGGGCGCTTCAATTGACGCGTCGAGATGAACAGTAGGAACTCCAAGAAATGCGGTCGGGAGTACAGGGGGATGGGCGGGGGTTACCTCGACGGCGTTCGCCCAGTATTCCACCGCCGCCTTCGCCGCTTCGAGGGAGAGGGGACTGGGAGGGTTTTGGAAAGGCGACAAGGCAATAGGACGAAGAGTTCCCCAGGCTGGCGGGTGGCGGGGCTCCTCCGAGAAAGGGCAGCCGGAACCCCCGGGCGTTCCGCAGGAAAACCGGAGAAGGTCGGCCTGGTCGGAAAATCCTGTAGATTGGGTCCTCCAAAGGATATACTCTCTTCTCCATTTTGAAGAGAGAATGGAATTCAAAAAATCAAACAATTTTTAAAATTTTAAATTATTAATAATAAATATATAAAGGCATACAATGCATAATATTACTACTAGAATAGTTATGGAATATATTATTGTAATAAATTTATTGAAGGAATAAATGTTATTACTATTTTTTATATCTAGTGAAAATCAAAATTGTTTAGCTCCACGTCAAGCCATATTTTCATACTTTTTTTGTTGGATTGAAGAGGTGTTATTTTAATCTTGGAAAATAATTCATACTCTACTATTCACAAGTTTCACTTCTTATTAGAAATAGTATATATTTTCTCTTAAAAATAGTTATATTTTTGTAAAAGTTGTAAACCTTTGTCATTAAATAGTCTTATGTATCTATACTTAGACATGATAAATATTTGGCCCCCTCAACACTTGTCTTTGTCTAATTTTAACCTTAAACTAAAAAATTGTTTAGCTTTGACACCTCAAACTACTTTAATTTTGACCTAGAGCCATATGAAAACCATTAAAACACACTTTCAGGGTCAAAAATGAATAATTTTGATATTTGAAGAGCCAAAGTTTATCAAAGTCAAGAGTTGAGGGTATCAAAAGTTGAGGGTATCAAAATAGGCTTGATCAAGTACATTGGTTTTTTATATATTTATATTTTGTATTTTTTGTTTTACTTACTGATAAATATTTGTATGTATTAATTCTCAAAAAAACTGTACCATGTATTAGAGATGACTTTTTTCATTTGAAATCATGGGTGTGGTCCCAATTTTCGAGGTTCTCATGTTTTGAAATTTAAACTTCCAAATCACCATTGTAGATATTGATAAGATAGAATACATTTAAAAATCATTGTACCAAAGTTAAATTTATGAGATTTTAAAATTCTTTCTATGATAAAATTCAACAATGTGTAGATAAATATTTAATAAATAATAGCATTTATCGTTAAGTAAACCCAAATATAAAAATTTATTTAAAAATTAAAATAATAAAATATTTCATTTTTGGTCCCTCGCCTCTTGGTTATGTCTAGTTTTGGCACCTCAGCCTGTCAAAAACATTCATTTTTTACTTAGTCTCATGAGTCAAAGTTGAACAATTTAAGTAGTTAAATATAAGTAGTTAAAGTGTGAAAGCCATAATTTTTTGTAGCCGAGGGTCAAAACTAGACGAAGACAAATTCCTATTACTTATATAAGTATATATATAGTAAAATTTGTGTGAGTATATAGTAAAATCTACATATCTAGGAAAGATATAACATAGATCCAAGTTATGGCCAAGAAACAAAACACTATAAAAATGCCCCACATAATCGACCAAGACAATATTAGTTATTATTAGTTAAAAAAAACAAAGATCACCATGTTGCATGTTTATGTAGGAAGTATTTATAAAAGCAAACAGCATATATGTTATATGTTTATTCCCTATGAGAAATTCACAAAAAAATATAATTTCTTGACAATCTACTTGAGAAATTAGGTTGTTTAACTTAAAATTTTAGAATCCACAATTTTGTAAAGTTGGAGTCTATTCAAATTCACGGATCACCATGCTAAGTTTACACTCTCCAATTTAAATAAAGTTATAGAAATTGTATAATCTATCTCAAATATATGCCTAAACTATAGTTTATTAAGAAGGAATTCAATTCCTGCATTTGTTATTTTAATTCTTATTAAAATTCATGCACCTTAAAATTTCTGCGTTGCAAAAAGCCCTAAAATCGCTTCTTGCCAACACTTTGAGAAACTGGTACAAATCCCCAGACCTACTGTCAGTCAGCGCTGGCCACACCAGCGCGTCAACGCATCCGATCCCGATCGAAACATAAAAACAAACAAATGTGGAAAGATAAATAAAAATACGCGCGACGAACAGAGCTGAACACAAACACCCGCATCGATCCAAAGTCGAGCCACACCTCGGGGACAGCCCACGCGAGCGAGATCCAACCCAAGGTCCCGACGCCGCGGGAGACGCCGACCAGATCCACCTCCGCAGCCGTCTCGGATGGCGGCGGCATCGGCGGCGGTGCGGATGCTCCCCGACGGCGGCGCTGACGACGAGGAGCGGTGGCTCGCCGAGGGCATCGCCGGCGTCCAGCAAAACGCCTTCTACATGCACCGCGCCCTCGTAAGCCCCCTGCGGAACTCTACCCCCACCTCCCTACCGCTGCTTCCTGCCTCGGTCCGTGTTCCAATCGTGCAATTTGGGCGCAGGATTCCAACAACCTCAAGGACGCACTCAAGTACTCGGCGCAGATGCTCTCCGAACTGCGCACCTCGCGACTATCGCCGCACAAGTACTATGAGCTCTGTGAGTAACTGTGGATTTGGAGCTGCTGGGTGTTTGGAATTCTGGAAGTGGTATCGGCTGGGGTTCTAATGGGGATTCACTTGTCCGGCTGCAGACATGAGGGCGTTTGATGAGATGAAGAAGCTGGAGATGTTCTTCAGGGAGGAGACTCGCCGGGGCAGCTGCTCTGTGGTTGATCTGTACGAGCTTGTGCAGCATGCTGGGAATGTCCTACCGAGACTGTAAGGCTCCTGCCCCCATTTTATGCATATTGTTAGTTCTCTCTGCTGTATTTGTTACTTATCCAAATGCGAAAATGCGTTCTCGAAGGAGGGCACATGTCACAGTAACTTGTTACTGCCTGTTAATTAAAACCTTATCCTACAGTGCTCACAAATTTTTATTAGGATAACTTATGCACCGTGCACAAGTAAGATCAAGCTGATGTGGGATTCTTTCGTTGGCCACACAAATGTTTTGTGTTTCTGGTCACGAATAACCTAGTTGATTGGATTTTTTGACATGGACTTAGGTTTAAACTAAAAGGACCCATAAACGTGGAAATTCTTCCACAATAACATCCAATCTTTATTAGTATCCATGGTGAATACATTTCAGTTACACTGTATGTCTCATCAAATCAAATCTATTGTGTTTTGATTGATTGTAATCAAACGAGCTCTGTGACATATGTAGGTTTACCTTGAAAAATATTTTCATAATTTCATAAATGGATTGTATTGCTATAATTGTGTCAATGTCTGTTTTCCAAAGGTGAAGTATATATTTTTGACGAGAAGAGCATAGATTTATTGTAAAGATAAGTTGAAGTGCTGTATGAGCAGGTTGTTAAATTCATGGTAGAGTTCTGCATAAACTGCGACCGCGGTGCATTATGGTGTTTACCTATTTGCTATTTTCTGTAGTCAATTTGTATAAAATTCACTATAAATATCAGACCTACTTTTACTCGTGTTTGATAGTGTACTTTTATGTTTTTTTTGTTGCCATGATACTTCCATTATGCTCTTGAATAACTATGAAACTTATGAAGAGCTAAACATTTCCTATTTGCTATTTTCTGTAGTCAATTTGTATAAAATTCACTATAAATATCAGACCTACTTTTACTCGTGTTTGATAGTGTACTTTTATGTTTTTTTGTTGCCATGATACTTCCATTATGCTCTTGAATAACTATGAAACTTATGAAGAGCTAAACATTTTTCTAGGAAAATACCTAGAAGTTATGAAAACATACATCTGATTTGGTCTTTACATTCCAGCTATCTTCTCTGCACGGTGGGATCTGTGTACATCAAATCGAAAGAGGCTCCTGCTAAAGATGTTCTTAAAGATCTCGTTGAGATGTGCCGAGGCATTCAACATCCTCTTCGTGGCCTTTTCCTGAGAAGTTACCTTTCTCAGATAAGCAGAGACAAATTGCCTGATATTGGTTCTGAGTACGAAGGGTACTGTACCTTTACTTCATGCCATGATATTTCTCAACCAAACTAATTGTTTAGAATTTCGATAGTATCATGCTAATTTAAGGACAAGAGTTAGCTTATTCTTATTGCCAAGCCAAGTGGGTAGCTTATTTTTTTTCTGTATGAATGCATTACTGAAGTTAATCAACATAATTTGGTAGTGTTGACTGACAGCGAAAAATTAGAACCGATTTAACATGAAACATGGTAGTCCCAAGCTAGTTAGGGTAAAGCTGCTTTTCTTGGCGCATAACTTACTATGCACCTGATACTATGTCTAGATACATAATAAAAAACTATGTATATAGAAAAACCGGAATGACTTATAATTTGGAATGGAGGATGTAATTATAAATTTTGGTGCTGCAACTTCCTGTGCGCTAATTGCCATCACCTCATTGGCAACCCTTCTCTGTCACTAATCAGTTAGGATTTTTATAAACCGTATTAAATACATTTGTATATTCCCATCCTAACTCTACAGTGGACACATGCAGTTCCCTGCTGACCCGCTTGACCAAGGATCAGCAGAAACGGGGAAAACTGTAGTTATATTTATTTTAGTTAAAAGTTGAGATATGAAGAATATAACAAATCCCTTCAAGTCTGTATATATCCCATCATCTTTTGCAATTTTTAATCATGCAGGGATGCGGAAAGTATTAACGATGCAGTTGAATTTGTTCTTCAGAATTTCATAGAAATGAACAAACTCTGGGTCCGGATGCAGCATCAGGTATGTTGCAGGCTTGTAACCTAAGGCAGAATCTGCCTTTGCTCCTTGAATCTTTACCATGCATTTTACCATAGTACATGAATGGCAGAAGTGATTAAATCCATTCCCTGGTTATACCATCCTATCTGAAACTGAAAAAAAAAATGATCTGTTTGGTCTATAGGGGCCTGTCCGGGAAAAGGAAAAGCGTGGGAAGGAAAGAAATGAACTGCGTGATCTGGTAACTCAGTGACATCTGGTTATTCTACTCAACTGTATTTTCTAAGTTATGCCATTCACATTATGTTTTTTAATCTTCTTCTAGGTAGGCAAAAACCTTCATGTTCTAAGCCAGATTGAGGGCGTTGACCTTGATATGTACAAAGAAACTGTGCTTCCAAGGATATTAGAGCAGGTTTGCAGTCTGGAGTATTGATGTTAAATGATTATGATATCTTGGTTGTATTGGAACTTATGTAAGTATTAATGTATTGGCAGGTGGTTAATTGTAAGGATGACCTTGCACAGTTCTACCTGATGGACTGCATAATCCAAGTCTTTCCAGACGAATACCATTTACAAACATTGGAAACATTATTGAGTGCATTTCCCCAGCTTCAGGTTGGCAAGTTTACCTTTTTCAGCTTGATCCCTACAGCATTTGCCATTACAAATTCCTCATTGTAATGCATCCTGTTGGTATACCACCAAGGACCTGGCTTTCCTGCTACCTTTGTGATTACTGATAATTAATTTCTTTGCTTTGCCTCGCCTTTTGTTATCTGCAAAATCAACTGGCAATTTTCTAAATTTTATGACTTAAATGGAGTCATGCGTGGTTGCACCCAGGGGCCCAACTAAAATAAACCCACATGCACTTGAATCATGTACTAATGTTTGTAGAGTACATGATTACCAATTTACTGATACATGCTGTCTTGCCTTTTTTTTTGGGGGGGTTTGTGGGGGGGGGGGGGGGAGTGGAATCAGTGCCTGTGAGTGAGAGTGAACTAAGCTATGACTGTTTTAGTGCACTGTTGGGCTATGGTAGTATGTTTAGATGATGAAAATATGATTTACGGTGCTTCTGTTTTCAGTAGAATATCTGACATAGATATAAGTTGCATGGATTGTTAATCTGCGACCTTGTAGACTAAATAGATTCAACCAAACTCAAACTCTGTGAAGTTGGGTTTTTTGGGGAGTTTACATGCAATTTCTACTTATTTCACCAATAACTGAAGTCATTTCTAAATTTATTTTTGCAGCCAAGTGTTGATATCAAAACAGTACTCTCTCAACTTATGGACAGATTGTCTAACTATGCTGCCTCAAGTCCTGAAGTAAGCATTCCTTATATAGCTTGATCATTCAAATTTTGTATATGCTTGACATAAATGAATTATGCAGGTGTTGCCAGAGTTCTTGCAAGTTGAAGCTTTTGCTAAGTTCAGTAATGCTATTGGAAAGGTAAAACTCTAGCTAATAGTGTTTGGACATGTAATGTGCATTTGATTTGATACAAGGCTAAATGTTCACAAGTTACATAGTACGCAATTGAATTGCACTGGGTTTGTTTATTCCATAGCTATTTTGGGCTGTGGATCTTGGGAAACCTAAACGGATACACTTTTTTTGCAGGTGATAGAAGCCCAACCTGACATGCCAGTTGTTGGAGCCGTAACTCTATATGTGTCACTTCTGACTTTTACTCTCCGTGTACATCCTGATCGGCTTGATTATGTTGACCAAGTGCTGGTAAGTCTTCTTTAAACAATTATACGATTTATGCCCCTTCTCTTATTGCCTGTTTGCTGACTCAAGAAGTCATTTTTTTTTTGTTGAACTATAATTGGTAGCAAGGCAATGATCCATTAGTGGTCTAGTGTCAGTTGAATCTTTTCTTTATTGAACGCAAAGTATCAGTTGAATCTTCTGACTCATTATATTTCTTTGGACAGGGTGCATGTGTCAAGAAACTTTCAGGCAAAGCAAAACTTGAAGATAGCAGGGCAACAAAGCAAATTGTTGCACTTCTTAGTGCTCCCCTCGAAAAATATAGCAATATTGTTACTGCATTAGAACTTTCAAACTACCCTCGGGTTATGGATTATCTTGATAATGCTACAACCAAAGTGATGGCTGTGGTAATAATTCAAAGCATAATGAAAAACACAACCTGCATATCTACTTCTGACAAGGTAATACTTCATGCTATGATGTTATTACTCTGCATATTACTAACCAACTAACCATATGACTCTGCCCTTGTTTCTTGCAGATTGAGGCACTATTCGATTTAATTAAGGGGCTGATAAAGGATATGGATGGGGCTCAAGATGATGAGGTGAGATCATACACTTTGTTAGAAAAGTGAACTTTTATTTGTTTGTTGTCTTTGTTCTGCTGCTTAGTACTCCCAATATTGTTCAGCTAGATCAACAACACATTTCGATTTCATTTTCTCATGAAGTTTGCTCAACCTGTAACTATGTTTTTTTACTATTATTTTAGCTTGATGAAGAAGACTTTAAGGAGGAACAGAACTCTGTAGCGCGTCTCATTCACATGTTGCACAATGATGACCCTGAAGAGATGCTGAAGGTAATTTATTGTTATACTGAGTATCAATAATACTCTCATTTTGATTGATTCCATGTTGTGGTTACATACTCATTGCTATGCATCTGTGTTGCACAGACCATATTTTTCTTGTATCAACATGCATAAACTGAACTGCTCCTATTATTTTGTCATATCACTTGACCATGGTGCTCATTCTCCCAAAATAGGGAAATTGAAATAAGTTGATGCTAATTGCTTCATGAATCTCTGTTGCTAAGCAGCACTTATTTGTATCCGCATGCATGGGTGCGATAGTTTTGAATTTCTAATTGCAATATGCTTGTGGTCTTTCAGATCTTATGTACTGTACAGAAGCATATACTTCAGGGAGGCCCCAAGCGTTTAACTTTCACTGTGCCTTCGTTAGTATTCTCTGCTCTTAAGGTTTGTTCTACAACTCTTTGAAAATATTATGATGGAAGGTTTGTTCATGCTCCTCTAAAACTTGAGATTTATATAATTACTGTTGCTTTTTATTAAGCAATATTGACTTCTTTTCAGATTTAAATATGGCTCATTTTCCAGTTCAACTTGTTTTATTTACTTCTTGATAGATTATTCTGCAAGCGAATATCTAGTTGTGTATACATAAGGGCGTACCCAGTGCCGTAGGCTCCCGCACTGCGGGGTCTGGGGAAGGGAAAATAGCCAGCAGCCATCCCTGCACAAATGTGCAGAGGCTGGGGTTTGAACCCTGGACCTCTTGGTCATAGGCGGTAAAGCTCTACCGCTTGCACCAGGGCCGCCCTTCTAGTTGTGTATACATGATCCTCCTAAATTGATGAAACACATTTGAAACACTGGCAAGTCATCAATGGATCATACTTTGTTGAATATTGATATGTGTAATTAGGAAATTGATATATCTCATATATGCTTTTCTGATTATATATCATCTGAAGGATCTAATATGCAGATAACTTGTATTATTTGCAGCTGGTCAGACTATTACAAGGCCAAGATGGAGATGTCACTAGGGAGGATGTTCCTGCAACTCCAAAGAAAATATTCCAGATATTGCATCAGGTTTTGTCATAGATTCATTTTGCTTGCATCTAACTTTGGTTACAGTGTCATACAGATGCATACACTGTAAATATGTTTTTCTATTTTTTTTTACTTTTTGCCCCTGTACAATGGGAAGAGCTAACAATACATATTTCTAGGCGTTAATATCTCAAAATCATCTCAAAAGTTTCTGGCAAATTATGGTTAATAACACAGTGCACCCAATGTTACATGCAT
Source organism: Bothriochloa decipiens (assembly GCA_023333625.1). Lineage (NCBI taxonomy): Eukaryota > Viridiplantae > Streptophyta > Magnoliopsida > Poales > Poaceae > Bothriochloa > Bothriochloa decipiens. The sequence goes on from CM041628.1 coordinate 13,701,771, forward strand.
AATTGCAAAAACATTTCATAACATCTCCATATTCTTCTGCACACTCATCATTGTTTTCATTTTTCTTGTCCAGACTATTGAAGCACTTTCTTGTGTTCCTTCCCCAGAGTTAGCTCTGAGACTATATTTGCAGTGTGCAGAGGTATGGCTGTAATACTGCGTATTTTCATAATTCTTCCTATTCTTGTTCTCTGATTATGTTTCTTAATTTAGGCTGCCAATGACTGTGATTTGGAGCCAGTTGCTTATGAGTTCTTTACACAAGCGTTCATCTTATATGAAGAAGAAATCGCGGTATGAACCCTCCCATCTCCTTCCCTGTATGTCCCAGTGCATGTGACCCATGCACTTCCAGTACCTAATTGAGCTGTTTGATGCAACCTGGACTGTATCATAAATTCATAATGTATGCTATATGCCTTTGTAAGGACATTTTATTGCATTTACGTTTGGTTTATTGACTTTATTCTCTGTATAATGTTTCTGTTCCACAAGCAGGATTCGAAGGCTCAGATCACTGCAATTCACCTGATAATTGGGACCCTTCAGCGAATGAATATATTTGGGGTGGAAAATAGAGACACCCTCACTCACAAGACAACAGGGGTAATGATTCTTGTTTTAATGTAGCCTCTCGAGGCCTGTTATTGCATGGAATCAGTTTTCTTTGGAAGTGCTAGCCTCTCGTAAATTACATTGCTACTGCTTTGTGCAGTACTCAGCAAAACTTCTCAAGAAGCCTGATCAATGCCGAGCAGTCTATGCGTGTTCACATCTTTTCTGGACTGATGACCAAGATGGGATAATGGATGGTGAAAGGTAAGATGATTGATCACACTGCAAACATACTACTCAATTCGATCTCAGGATCATATTGTCCATCTTTTGGTTTTCACTCTTGCAAATAAATTATTTGCACATTACTTCCTAATGGTACTGAGATAAGTGCCTACAATTAATCACATGATGTCATGAGGTCAAGCCTTATGGAAATCCATGTTAGTGGTAGCTAAAGGTTATAGCCAACTGCTATTGAATTTTGTCGGACTTGTTAAGAGGCTACTAACTTCCTAATTGAAACTTTGTTTCAGGGTTCTCCTTTGTTTGAAGCGTGCCTTGAGAATCGCAAATGCTGCTCAACAGATGGCTAGCGCTACAAGGGGAAGCAGTGGATCAGTAACCCTATTTATTGAAATTTTGAACAAGTAAACTCGACAACTAGATTTGTTATTTTCTAGTGGATAATTGATCTATGTGTGAGCAAACCTCATGCTTTCACCATTTTCAGGTACTTGTACTTCTTTGAGAAAGGAATTCCACAGATCACAAATACTGTGATTCAAGATTTGATTGAATTGATTAGAACGGAGAAGCAAAGTGATAACTCTGTAGCTGATCCATCTACAGAGGCATTCTTTTCTAGCACTTTGCGGTACATTGAATTCCAGAAGCAGAAAGGTGGAAGCATAGGTGAAAAATATGAACAAATAAAGACAAGTTCATGAGTCAGAGCAAGCATGTCACAATGACTGGTTTCGATTTTGTTAAGAGAATTGGGTCGTTTGTTTGGCATGGTTCAGTGAAACAGAAACCATCAGTTTTAGCTGCCTCCAACTAAAAGATGTTTATATGAGCTGTTATTCTCAAACCTCACGGTCTGATTGGGTCTGCTCGCCCATTGGCAGTACTTTCAGGTTTAGTCAGGTGGCAATAAGCTGTGTCCTTTGGGAAGCACAGGTCTGTACAGGATTACTTGTGTTCGTGATCAGTTCTACTGCTACCTGAGTTTCATTGTTGTAAATTTCCGCCCCGTATGCAAAGCTTATGGATTTTAGATTTCTGTAACATTTGGGGTACATGCCTCCATTTCTGAGTTCTGACGGGACATTGATGATTGTTTCATAGTGCTCAGTGAAGGACTAGCATTTTGGATGCATGTTCGGTGACATATTTTAATGTTATTACCCGTTACTCGGCTGTGTGGTATAGATCTCGTTTGTCTTCATTCGTTCTTGCTGAGAACAATCCATCTGGACATCTCACCTTTTGGAGTACTGTTTGACTCCTGCTCGAACCAGTGATATTATTATTGATATAAGCGATACGCTTACATACAGTAAACCGCTGCCGTTTCTAATCTTGTAAAATTGATTTTGGAGTGAACACAATTAGTGGGTTGACGTTGCACAACGTAGCGAGTATCTTCGAACAGGCACCACAAATGTCAAGACACACCAGGCGAAGTAATTCTAACAAACAGTCCTTGTAGATTTAGTAGCCAAAAAAGAACAGTTTCAATTTTGTATCGAACAAATCTGGACGGATATCAAATGCTGTCAGAATCAAAGTCTACTTTTTTAACAACAGAATAAAGGTCTAATTAAACCGCTGAAGCATTAGTACAATGTTGACCAAGTGACCATGCTACCTATCAGTTACCAACTAGACTAACAATCGTATAAGCCACAGGATGCGAAATTGCAAGGATAAGCCCCTTCTGTGCATTTGTTTCGGTTGATACAGCTTTCATCAGATCTAAAAATGCCACTTTGACTCCACTGTCCTTGTATGTATAGTAACCCTGGACTAATCTACACTTTTTTCTGTAAAAAACATTCTCGTGTGAGACTACAAGATACTCCTGGGCTGAATTATGATGCGGCGTACTGCATGCTTGAACAAACAATCCTTTAATGTACATAACTTTATCCAAACTCAATCCCTAACTGCCGAACTTCTTGAATAGGATTCAGGGATAAACTGTTCTCATCTTTCATCTCAATGATGATGGTATCAGAGTTGATGATCACCCTACATGGTCCAAGATACCCTCCATTACACAAGGTCACAGTTTTCATAGTGACCTTCAGCTGGTGGCATGTTCAACATGCAAGAATTAGGGAGTACAATGTTTTTTTTTTCATGAAGGCAGTGTTGGTTAACCATTAGCACAAGACGGTGTTTCCTCCCTAGTAATTCAGAGACGTATTCCATGTCGCCCATGGCCAATGCATGTCGGACACGGCTGGAAGAAACCTGTCCTTTATCACTTGAATTTATAGCGGCTGAAACTCCATAAGGAGATCTTTTTGCTGTGTCCATGACAGAGCGTACAATGAATGCACTTAAACCAAATTCCTCACATAGTTTCACTAACTCAGCTGCATCACCAGATGCTTTGTAACCAAACCTGTAATTTTCACCTGTCATTGTACAAGAACAAATAAATTATTATTGAAAGGCCACAATTGGTGAAGCACAATGCTGAACCTGCAATAGGAAATACCATCTGTACCTGCCACAACACCTTTTATTCTAAGATCCTTTGATAATCTTTCAACAAATTGCCATGGAGACAGGGACCTGACCTTTGAAAACTCAACTTGATATTCAAGAGGTACGACATTCCTACAGTATGGAGCCCAGGATGAAAGGACCCACTTGCGATCGCATTGAGCAACTATAGGAGGCCTGTACAGAAGGAAATAGTCATGTAAAGCCCTCCCTGATTTGGGTTTAACAATTGCCAAAACTAAGTCTCTGCTAGGAAACTGTGAAAGTTTTCATTTAGGCCCACCTATATGTCCAGCCAAGTACTTCGGCCATTCCCACAAAAGAAAGAAGAAAAGGAGTCCCTGCTTTAGAAGCATGCACTGCCAATTCCCGATGATCAATGTGGAGGGCATCAAACTTTCCCAGGGCAACTATGCCACCTAAAACATGTACGGAATACAGGAGGAACTTACACATAAGAACACAGAGGCATTTATATAACAGAAGTGTGAAACAAAACTCATAACTACAAGAATATGTGATCTAGCTAGATAACAACACTGAGAGGATAGAGAGACAACATAAGTTTAACAGCATAGCAGCAACAAGCGTAACACTAGCGGAAAACAGTAAATGAATACCGCAACTTTCACTATAGAAACTTGAACTTTGACCAAGTGGTTGCCTTATTCTTCAGTTTTTCAAGCTACCATATTTAATTTGTACCATATGTGCTGTATCTGAAGCCATTCTTATGCATATATGTGCTATTATGCTATACCAGTACAGTTTCTATACTTGCATTCCCAATATGGACTAACATGCAGATACTGATATCCGCACATAAAGGAGAAAATTGCACTGCAAAAAATTATACAAGTTTCAATACTTACTTTATGAACAAGGGGTGCAAAATTGCCCAATTGATACTTTTGCACGACATATGGCCTAAAAATGCACTATTCATCAAGCTGGTGGTTGAATCTACAACTGACAGGCACTAATATTTAAGTACGACACAGTATCACTTGATAACACGGAGACCATGACTATACAATAAATTCCTCAGTTGTTCTTGACGGTTCATTCAGGTCTTCCTCAGAATATTTCTGTGTATCTTAAAAAAACTTGTTTTACATACTTTTAGGGTAATAGGGTTAAATTCGTAAGATTTGTTCTACTTTTTTACAAGTTTGTTCTGCTTTGATGTGCTGAGACTGTAGAGCTGGTAACCTGTAAGCTGTATATTCTACCATGGGAATGAGCGACATATCATAGGTGCGAAGATGGTTACAGAGTTTCAGTTTTGAAGGCATGAAATCTTTAAGTATATAAACTCTAAATGTCCTTCACATAAAAAGTAGGAGGGCTGTGACTTCCATACCGGCCCCATATAAAATCTAAGTATGTGTTTAGGTTGTATAGAAAATCATAGTATATTTTATTGACTTTAATTATGAATGGACAGTTACATGAAAAACAGTTTGACCTGCAATAAGACAATAATCACCTTCTAGAGGTGCATCATATCAATTGTGTTCGTAAATCAAAGTTGCATTTTGTAACTTGGACAGTTAATAAATTCTTCCATACAAATACAGTATAATAAACTGTCCATGCAGAACTTACCGAGCACACAATCTTGATCCTCTCCACAATCTATTAGGAGCTTGTCCTTCACAAGATCTTCATTGTTTAGTCTAACCCCTGAATGTCCAGATGAGCTGAAGGTCTTCAGTGAGTTCCTACTCTGTCCCTTCTTCATGTCTAGAGGCCTGCTTTGATTGAAGTACATAAGTGTATCATCAAAGTCTGAAAGATAATAAAGATTTAGGACTAAACAGCTAGCCATAATAACCAAGCTAAGAACATGTACTAATGTACACCAAAAAAATATTCCCATTTTGATAAGGAAGTAGGAATCATATAGTGCTAAGAGAAGATGAATTTTCAGTCCTAAGCAATTGGCAGGTTCTTTCCAATCCGTACTACAATTTGGACCAAGGATCTTATATAAAGTTCAAATAAATAAATTTTAAGTGATTCTAACCTTTAGGGCTACCAAAGTTGCATCGTAACAATTAGGGCACAGTAAAACCATACATGGTACCTCTACCACTTTTTAAAAAACTCCTTTGCCCGCTGCTGTACATTATTTTTCAAACCCCCTTGCCCACAAGACAACACCACCCTTTTGGTTGACCTGACATGGAAAACAGCCTAGCTTCGCTGCTCCTAAATCCTCCGTTCCAAATTATAAGGTGTTTTAGCTTTGTATTAAGTCAAACTTTTCTAGCAATCTAACATTGACCAAGTTTATAGAAAAATGCGCAAAGATCTACAACATCAAACAAGATAGACATTAGTTTGATAGAATTCGTGGATCGACTAGTGTAGATCAGAGGGTGTATTCTTTGGCATTTGGAATGAATCGAGTAGAAATCATGGTGCACCGACACGGTGCACCGAACAAGAAGTCGCGAAGGAGATGGAGACTTAGGGTTAGGTACATACCGAGGAGTTGCCGACGAGCGGGTTCGTCGGAGAAGGTCTGCGCACGGGCAGCGACGGACGATGAAGCGGTGGAGCAGCGACGATGCCGGTGGAGCTTCCCGTCGCTGGCAGCGCCACCTCTAGATCGGATTAGGGTTTCACAGTGGGGTGTGGCGATTGAGGTGAACCTCGTGTTCAGAGCCCTAGCCCCCACCTCCTATATATGGCACTGTGCGACGGGGGCCCACCAGCCATGTCATTGGGTTGGGCGTCCCCAATCAGGACGCGAGGTCAAGGCCCAGCCTGTCCGTTGGGTCAGTCTGGTGGGAGATCAACCTAACATTCTCCCCCTTGATCTCTCATCATTCTTGTCATTCTTTAGTTTCTTCTCATCATTCTTTAGTTTCTCATTCAAACTTAAATTCAATCTTTCTTACTTCTGTCCCATTCCATTACAGATCAGCGCGTAGAGCGTGTCTCATCGTCACGACAATTAATGCCATTAGACTAACAGCCACAACACACTTCTCCGTTTTGAAACGAAACTCTCTTCTGGGCCCTTTATTGTCCGAAAATCATAGACTGTGCCATAAACCCATGTCGACTATGTGTTCTCTGTACACACTGGGTGGTAAGCCTTTAGTAAGCGGATCCGCAAGTTCTTTCTTATTACTTATATGTTCAATTTCTTTAAAACGATTTCGGACTTTCTCCTTTACAACGAATACATTCATGTCAATGTGTTTGGCAGCACACTTGACCCGTTGTCACAGGAGTAAAATACTTAAATGGTTATTGCTGTTGTTAACCATTACCAACTCTGGGTTTTCTTAACCATTTTGCCTGTCCTCTAAGCCTCACAATATTCCATTGTATAACTTTGCATCATTCATGATTTCACAATTGTTTCTTTGGAGCCTTTCCACAATAAAGCTCCGACAACGAGTGTTAGTGATTGTGGATTTCACTACACATCTCGCTGTACTTTCATATTGGTACCCACAACTATTTGAGAGTACTTGATCTTTCTTATTCAATACAACAACAACAACATAGCCTTTTGTCCCAAGCAAGTTGGGGTAGGCTAGAGATGAAACCCAAAAGAGGCATGGAAACAAAGAACACATAAATGGAACAAGAACAAAGATTACGGTTCAGGCACATTAATTGCTAGTCTCCAAGCGCTCCTATCCATAGCTAAATCCTTAGGGATATTCCACTCTTTAAGGTCTCTCTTAACCGACTCGTTCCAAGTCAGTTTAGGTCGACCTCTACCCCTCTTTACATTATCGACCCGCTTTAGAACCCCACTACGCACCGGCGCCTCAGGAGGCCTCGTTGAACATGGCCAAACCATCTCAACCGGTGTTGAATCAATTTTTCCTCAATTGGTGCCACCCCAACCCTATCCCGAATATCGTCGTTCCGGACTCTATCCCTCCTTGTGTGCCTACAACACCATCGTAACATACGCATCTCTGCTACACTCAATTGTTGGATATGTCGACTTTTTGTAGGCCAACATTCAGCACCGTATAACATCGCCGGACGAATCGCTGTCCTATAAAACTTACCTTTTAACTTCTGAGGCACCCTTCTGTCACAGAGGACGCCTGAAGCTTGACGCCATTTCAACCAACCGGCTGAAATTCTATGCCTAACATCTTCATCAATGTCACCATCCTTTTGTAGCATCGATAATAAATACCGAAAAGTATCCTTCTTAGCCATCACTTTCCCATCGAGGCTAACGTCTCCCTCCTCATCCCTAGTCGCGCTAAAATCGCACCTCATGTACTCGGTCTTGGTCCTACTAAGTCTAAACCCTTTCGACTCTAACGTGTGCCTCCATAGTTCTAACTTCCTATTAACCCATGCCCTAGTCTCATCCACTAGCACCACATCATCAGCAACGAGCATACACCAAGGGATATCACCTTGTATGTCCCTTGTGACCTCATCCATCACCAGAGCAAATAAATAAGGGCTCAATGCTGACCCTTGATGTAGTCCTATTTTAATTGGAAAGTCACGGGTGTCGCCATCACATGTTCGAACACACGTCACCACATCCCTGTACATATCCTTGATGAGGGTGATGTACTTAGTTGGGACTTTTGTGCTTTTCCAACGCGAAGTTCAAAACATCCTCCCCCTCTTGATTTCTACTACCATACCCGAAACCCCCATGCACCCGCTCGAAACCTACATTAGTCGCACCCACATGGCCGTTGAGGTCTCCTCCTATGAAGAGTTTCGCGTTGATAGGCACAGTACTAACCATGCTATCTAGATCTTCCCAAAACTGCCTCTTGGTGCTCTCGCAAAGACCTACCTGTGAGGCATAGGCATTGATCACATTCAGAGCCAAATCTCCAACTACCAATCGGACTAGAATAATTCGGTCGCCTTGCCTCCACACCTCAACTACTCCATCCTTAAAGCTCCTATTGATCAAGATGCCTACACCATTCCTACCCGATGTTGTCCCCGTGTACCAAAGTTTGTAGCCAGTATCCTCCACCTCCTTCGCCTTTTGGCCCTTCCATTTAGTTTTCTGAACGCATAGAATATTTACACACCTCCTAATTGCTGTATCGACTAGCTCTCTTAACTTACCCGTTAGGGACCCTACATTCCAGCTACCTAGACGAATCCTAGTTGGCTCGGCTAACTTCCTTACCCTTCGCACCCGTCGAGGGAAATGCGAAGACCCTTGCTCATTTTTCGCTACACCCGGGCGCAGATGTAGCGCGTCACAAAGGTTGCGACGACCCGACCCTTGCTCATTTATCATCGTACCCGGATCACGATACGACACGCCACTAAGGGGATGATGACCCGGCCCTTGCCCATTCGACACTACACCCAGGTTCCGATGTAGCGCGTCGCTAAGAGGGTTACGCCCCAACGAATCTCTTGTGGGTTTCATATCCATAAGAGTGGCTGGTTTTGGAATGTTGGCTAGCCGAACCTAACACACCCTCCTCCTTTATCCGGGCTTGTGACCGGCTATGTTGAAACGACTCAAGAAAGTCTTCCAATCAACATAGGCGAAGTTATCTTTCTTATTCAATATGAGACTATAAATCTTTTCAATGCATTCTTTATTCCATTCCAGTGATCTATACCTGGATTGTACTTCTGCCAAAATATCCCGGATATATCAGCTATGTCAGGATAAGTTCTTATTCAATTCATCAAGCTTCCAACAGGTGGAGCATATAGGACGTCCATTTTATCGATCTCATTTCGGTTCTTCAAAACATTTCAAGTTCTCAAATCCATTACCCTTGACTATAAGAACAGGCATAGGTTTTTCTTTATATGCATATTTTGTTTCTTCAGAATCTTTTCTAAGTATGCTTTTATGATAGTTCTAATACCCCTCTTCTTCTCTTTCAATGAGTTTCAACTCAAGTGATTCTTCACTGAGATTTCTTCTTATTCAAACTTGAGGACAAAACTTCTTTTCACTACTAGCAAGTAAGATGTCATCCATATATAGAATTAGGAAGTGAATTTCCCATTCATAAGCTTTGCATAAATGCAATTGTCCTCTACATTCTCTTTAAAACTTTCTTTTGATTCATCAACTTTAAATTCTATTTTCTAGAGACTTATGCTAATCCTCAAATGATTTCTTTAGGCAACATCCCTTATGTTCTTTTCTTCCATGACAAAAACCTTTAGGTTATGCCATGTAAACTATTCGTATAAATTCCCATTAAGGAATGCCATCTTCACATTCATCTGATGTAACTCTAAATCATAATGTGCCACTAACATTTCATTGTAATTTGTTCATTCTCTTTGTGTGATTTTTTCATCATAAGTTGCACTATATATCTTTCATCGTTCTCTCCAGAGCCACGTTACGTCTTGTAGACTCATTACAGCCTACTGTTTTGGCTCCATTAGGAATTTCTTCTAAATCCCGAACATCATTGGTATTTATCGATTTCATTTCATCTACCTTTATTTCTTGCCATTTGGACGAGTGAACGTCTCTCATGGCTTCTACAAAAAAAAAGATAGGATTATCTTTCATTTGAATTTTTTTATCAACAATGACTTCATAGTCACCAAAACAATTATTTTTCTCATTCTTTGAGACCTACTAGAGCCTCGTGGCACTTCTTTCATATGGGGCTGTTATTGCTCTTCATTACCAAGAGGCAAATATCGCAAGATCCTTATTTACTTATTCATCTTCATAAAAAGCAAACAACAGGTGTTGTATATGTCATACAACATCAACAGGGATTGAGCAATTTATCGCTTTCAAAACATAGTAGTGGGCATTCAATCCCACTTCTATTCAATTCTTTAGTTATCTACATACCATGCTCCCCCAGATTACTCCATCCTTTGTAAGGATGGTGTATCTTCAAATTTCTTATTTGGGTTTAATCTGTTATAATTTCTTACGACGCTTTTGAGCACCGTTTTAGTGTCTCTCACTGTGCTATCTTCCTATTAGAACCATAAAAGGTTTAGGAATCTAGCTATCTCTTTACTTAGGGGTATTATTATTATGACTGTTGTACTCCCTCAACGATCACATTCATCTTTTATAGATCACTCTTCTTCATATCACATTGTCAAAAAATATAGGGGAGTATCTTTCTTGATCTTCTGTTTCTTAATTGATCTCACAAATCTCCTACTCGAAATGTGGCAAGAACTTTTCTGCCATAATTTCAAAACTATTCAAAATTCTTATAAATGAGAAAACTTTCATTACTTACTTCATCCACATGACTATGTCATGCAAATAAAGTTACTTCATAAATCTTTTGGGAGTACACTTTCCTCATCCCACTTTAGAGTCATTCAGTACTTCTGCGAGTCACACTTACATGTTATTCTTGTCATTTGGTTCATATGCAACTTCCTTCTCCCGCATGCAGGATAAGTTCTGTCGATAAGTTCTGTCAAAATCTCCCCCGCCATGCGGGAGAATTCCCCATAAATTGGCTCTCAGGGCATATTCAATTATACAGAAATAAATTCAAATACTCTTTAACCATGCTTAATCCGACGTTGGTCAAATTAAACATGTGTATAACTCATTACATTTCATATCATGACGATTAAAATTAAAAGTTACATGGCATATTACATCTCTTATCATGGTTCATAGAAGGAGTACATAAAACACATTTGTTCATAGAAGGAGTACATAGAACACATTTGTTAAACTACACTCTTATTGTTCATAAAAGTCATTCCTTAAACTAAACTCTCATTGTTCTATCTTCTTTTCTTAGATCAATGCACTTGAATCTTTTTCTTTCAATTCATCCTTTAAAGAGAACATTGCCCCTTATATGATGGTTTTCTTTAATGCAAAATTTGCACTTTTTATCTTCTGAGTCATAAGTACCCAGCTCATTTTCTTTTCTTTCTTCAAAGGCAGTAAGTTCTTTATCCGAAAACATTCAACAATAATCATCGATAATGCTCATTAAATCTTAGAATCTTTACGTTGTATTCTACATCACCGTTGGGCAAAAATAGAATAAAACAACATTCTTCTATATTAATTCCACATCATCGTTGGGCAGAAATGGAATCAACGTATGAAATTCAATTATCTTAATAAAACATGTCTCCTTAAAAATTAAATCCTCCCGTTGGTTTGAATTTAATTAGAGGATAATTATCATTGTTGCAGCAGAAACACGAAAATACATTCTTTTCATTTCATGAGCATTTCTTTATCTTGAAAATTCTCTCTGAAAAATTGGTCATTGTGATGCAAAATTTATCAGAGATTCAAACTTTAAATTCAAACTTATAATATTTTCTCTTTCATATTCTAAATCACCGTTGGGTGGAAATAGAATAAAACATCATTCTTCTACATCAATTCTAAATCACCGTTGGGCAGAAATAGAATCAATGCATAAATCGTAAAACATATCATGATATTGCTATTAAACAACTTTGCTCAGAAAAAATAATATCACAATTCACTGAATTCTATTAACTTCTCTTCAAATCAAATTCTCTGGTTCGAAATCAGTTAGAAGAATCATCATCATTGCAGCGGAAATATGAAAAAAAGTCTTTCTAGTTCATTAGCATTTCTTGATCATTGCCATTTCTCTGAGATTCTTTGAAAATCTAAACTTCAAAATTAAAAACTCATAAATAAACTTACAATATTATTATCATCAACGTTGGTTAGAAAATAACAATATCATAATTTCTCTAAAACATAAAACTGACTATTTCTCCAATTAAAAATATTTCCCGTTGGTTCCAATTTTAGCTAGAGAATAAAATTTTCATCATTCACTCAATATCTTCAACTGCTTTCCAAATTAAATTCTTCCGTTGGTTCGAATTTAATTATGAGCAAAATTAACCAATAATTAAATTTTCTAGAAATCTTAATTCTATAATGTTCTCTGAACAAAATTATCGTTGGATAAAATTTGCACAGAAAATTCGCATCAACATTCGATTCAAATTCATCAATATATATAAAAAAATGTTTCTGAAAAAAATTACGAAATTTTCTTTGATTCACTGTTCAAATGGCCATTTCGCCCCAGACTTCATTTCGGCCCGCGGCCTGCTCCAGCAGGCGCGCACGCCGCGTGGACGGCCAGCCGGCCCACGGCGGCCCAGCTGGGGTAGCTTGGCCTTTCCCTTTTTTTCAGTCGGGATTTTCAAAATTGAAAAACGTCACTGTGCCGTCATAGGCCGCGGCGGACCATTCGGCCCACTGGCCGAAGCCAAACCACGGCGGCCACGCGGTCAACCCGCCTGGGCCAAAAAGGAGCCCGAACGATCGTCACCGTTGATGCCGATCGATCGGCCGTCCGCCCTTCTCGGCTGGACAAAACCGCCGCGTCGGTCATTCCCCTGAAACCCTAGGACCATTTCTTCCCTTCCTGTTCTCTTAGCGCAGCAGCAGCTGAGGTGTGGAGGTCGCCGGCGGCGGCGAGGTCACCGCATCGCCAGAGCTCGGCTCGCGTCGGCTGCTCCCCTCGGAAACCCTAGACATTTCTCTTCTCTTCCTCCGCGTTTCACGCAGCAGCCGGCCGTCGGCGATGGCTCGACGGCAGGATGAGCGCGCGGCTGGAGATCTTGGCGTCGTCGCGGGTCCATCCCGGTCGGCTCCCCTTCTTCCTTCCTCTCTTCTCGCTCCTCCTCCGCCCTTCTCTCCACTACGCAGACGGAGGCATGGTGACGCAGGGGAAACGACGGCAGCCGCCCATGGCGACCGGGAAAGAGAGATGGCAGCGAGTCCTTCGCCGGCGAGCGCGTTCACCGCGAGGGAGAGCGCGCCACCGTCGAAAGATTCCGCTGACAGTGCGGCTTATCTGCGGCGGCGGATTCTTCTTTCACGCGCGCCAGCGAGGCGGCGGCGCGACTGTTCCTCCCAAACTACAGCGGGTGATGGCAACGGCAGGGAGCCCGGGTAGGTCTCTCCCCTCTTCATCCTTTTCTTTCTTCGATTCTTTAGGGTTAGGGTTTCACAGAGGTTAGGGTATAACCTTAATTCGATTCGTTTTCTTCCGATTCAAAATCGTTCGTCTTTTCTTCTAACCCCGATCTGGGTCTACAACCTAGGAATAACCTGGCTCTGATGCCATTGATAGAATTCATGGATCGACTAGTGTAGATCAGAGGGTGTATTCTTTGGCATTTGGAATGAATCGAGTAGAAATCATGGTGCACCGACACGGTGCACCGAACCAGAAGTTGAGAAGGAGATGGAGACTTAGGGTTAGGTACATACCGAGGAGTTGCCGACGAGCGGGTTCGTCGGAGAAGGTCTGCGCACGGGCAGCGACGGACGATGAAGCGGTGGAGCAGCGGCGATGCCGGTGGAGCTTCCCGTCGCTGGCAGCGCCACCTCTAGATCGGATTAGGGTTTCACAGTGAGGTGTGGCGGCTGAGGTGAACCTCGTGTTCAGAGCCCTAGCCCCCACCTCCTATATATGGCACTGTGCGACGGGGGCCCACCAGCCATGTCATTGGGCTGGGCGTCCCCGATCAGGACGCGAGGTCAAGGCCCAGCCTATCCGTTGGGTCAGTCTGGTGGGAGATCAAGCTAACATAGTTAACCCATGGAAGACATTTTGACCGTGCATCTATTCGATAATGTGTATGGTAATATACATTTTTTCTATAACCTTGGTAAAATTTAAACAAGCTTGACTTAGGACAAAACAAAACAACTTATGATTTGAAACAGCTGGAGTACGTGATAAAGCCTTTCGGCGCAGCAACATAACACATTGCTTTCCCAAATTGTACAAGCATAACGTAATGCTTACTACATCTCTAGATCCAACGTCCTATGTACACAAGACAAGCTAACTTCAGGTCCTCGCATCAAACACAAAATTCTAGTTTGCTAGCGCTAGAAAGTCACAGCACAGAAATTCTCGTGCCTTTTAAAAAGCATATATTATGGCTCATGAAGTAACAAGCCATAGAGGACGTAACCCCTCAATCAAATTTCACCAGCATTCTGATACCCAGGCTCGAATGTTATAAGCTTGTCGCCCTATTCCAGTATAGACAGAAATGTTCGATGGAACAGCTGTTTCGTCGAACATCTAGCAAGTAGCAACCGCACGCTAAGGAAACGCGGAGCAGAGCTCCCCTACAACAAGGACAGGAGACAAGCTCATCACCTGAAACGCCGCGCGGGAGGCAGGAGGAAGCGCGGAGGCCCGGGCGGGCCGCAGCGGGGGCAGCGGAGGAGCGGCGGCCACCGGGGAGCCGGGGACGTGGAGGGAGACGGGGAGCGGAGGGCGCAGCCGAGCGCCGCGGCGGCGGTGGCGGCGCCCCTCTCCATACCACTCCCACCACGCGACAACGCGTGCCGTTCTGTTCCTTTTGGCGTGGCGTGGGAGCTCGGCGTGCCGCGTCGTCTTCTTCGACGTGTGCTGGCCGTGGCCGGTGGCCGGTGGCGGCAGCCTGCCCGGCTGTCCGGCCGAGCTGCGGGATCCCGATGGCTGCGGGCTGTCGACTGCTCTCTACAGTCGGACGATCTGCACCGTTCGCTGGATCCCGATGGCCCATCTAACTGACTCATCTAGCAGGCCGTACGACTGAGGCCCGAGAGCCCAACTAAGCCCATAACACTACGCCCATAGTTGTGAATTTTTTTATTTTTAATTTTTTTAAAAAAAATTTACAATTTTAATTTTCTGTTTCGAAATATGACAGAACTAGTCGTCTACAGTGGGCGTTTTTTAAAAAACGCCCACTGTGTGGGCGTTATATGTGATGTGGCACAGGGCCGGCCGCCGCCGGTGCCGGCTTTTGCGGGCGGCCCCTGGCGCCCAAAAAACGCCCACTGCGTGGGCGTTTTTTGTTGGCGAGGGGGCCGCCTGCAAAAGTGCGCGCTGTTTTACGGGCGGGCCTCAGAGAAGCCAAAAAACGCCGACTGTGTGGGCGTTTTTTGGCTGCTCCGAGGCCCGTCCGCAAAACAGCGCGTACTTTTATAGGCAGCCCCCTCGCCAACAAAAAACGCCCGGGCGCCAGGGGCCGCTCGCAAAAGCCGGCACCGGCGGCGGCCGGCCCTGTGCCACGTCACATATAACGCCCACTGTGGGTGACTAGTTCTGTCATATTTCGAAACAGAAAATTAAAATTATAAATTTTTTTTAAAAAAATTAAAAATAAAAAAAATTCCATAGCTGTTTTGGTGCCGGTGCGGTGAGTGCGCCTTGAATTTTTATAGTGGTTGAATTGTAAGAAAAATGAAACAAAATAACGAAATGGCTGGAGCAGTTATATAGGAAAAAATTACGGGGATCGACGATCAAAGCTAGGGGGCCATTGAAGCGACTTGTTACAGTTTTTTTTTTTTTTTTGATTCTTTTGAGATTGAGGAACTCCAAGAATAAGTAGGATAACCATATATAACATAACATAATTTTTTGCTATATCCTCTACTTATATATTTAATGGGCGTGTTCCCTGATGGTTTTGGAAAGCTTGACTACATGATGGAGTTCATAAAATCCCATGAAACAGTATGGTAGTAGAACAACAGCCTTAATTACTCCCTGGCAGCAAAGGCAGGTTCATCAAACTTCCTCTTGTGTGAACAAATCCGGAGGGAAGGCGACTGTGTCGGTGATTATGTGGTCATGAACAGTCCCCTCCTGTTGCGAACATCAAAGGTGCAAATGTGATCCACATAAGAAACATCTGAATAAGAGTATCCAAAGAATTGGCCAGTCACCACAAGGCAGAGGGCTCCATCCGCCGTGAGGAGAGGGTAGCCCAACTTCGCCTCCGGCAACCCCGCCTCCTTGAAGCCGTCGAACCTCCAGAGGTCTCTGACAGGAAACCTTGCCTCGTTCTTCCACTGCCCCCCAGGCAGTTCCAGAGTCCACATAGTCACCAAGTCATCAGCATGGTGCTTGTCGCGATGAATGTAGACGAAGCAGATGGAGTCCCTGACGTAGCCGATGGTCCGGGTCACCTTCTTCATCGACGGAGGGCAGTCCAACATCACCTTCAAGTTAAGCTGGCACTCGCCAGGCAACTCGATGCAGCGGAAATCTACGGCGGAGTCGTCAGTGTGCCGCAGGTCGCAGTAGATGAGAGCTTGCGAGAGATCGGCCCAGAAGCACTTGCCTTGAAAAGAGAAGGTCCCGTCCATCCTGAATCTTTTCAAGACGCTAACCGGCACGTTCCAGCTCAATGTCCTCCTCTTCTCCCACGCACAGGGGGATCGGTTCGTCCCGGTCACCGGAGAGAACACGCAGAGAAAGGGCGGCAGATCCGGATCATCATCACAAACCAAGTGGAACAGCTGGTAAGCGCCGTCGGAGGTGCGCTTGGGGACGGGCCTAAACATAGCGATGACTTTGAGGGAATCTGACACGGAGCTGACCATGGAGAGGGATGCGTCGCTGCGGTCGTAGAAGAGGTAGTAGGACAGCTTGCGAAAGTTGCGCTCAAACAACAGGAAGATGATCAAAAGGTCCTGCTGCTGCATCATGATGCGGGCCACGGCAGGTATCCATCCGCTCATCCTCCTCCTCCTCCAAGTGGGCGGCGACCCCAAGCTCCGAGATGAATCTGTCGCGCGCATCGCGGCTGATGCGGATGCCCAATGTGGAGGTGACGACAAGCGGGTCGTCGTCGCCGAGGCGCACGCAGAGACTGAGGCCGTTCAGCGCCTGCCGCATGTTGTGCAGCCCGCATCCGTAAGCCTTTACTCGGCCTTGCCAGTGAGATTGCCGTTGCCCACGTTCACGTTGGGATCAGCCCACCCTTCGCCTCCCTTGCCGGCATCGCTGCTGCCCACGAGCAAGTCGTGGTTGAGCACGTAGACGGGAAGGGGATGCCGTGTCGCAGCCATGGCGCCTGACGACGCCGCGCGAGAGTACGTGGAGGGATAAGTAATACGGAAGGGATTAAGGAGAGGCGAGTGGATCAGAAATCGGTGTTGCTGGTTTGAGGAGATCAGAAATCAGATTGAGATGGAATTTGTGGCAAGACACAGCAAGGAGACGGCCGGGAGCGGCACGCAACTCGACCTCAACTCGCCGGATCGGAGAAGCGATGAACGCCGCCGCACGTTGTTTGTTGCCTTTTTTTTTTTATAATACGCATCTGTATTTCAGTTAAGGAAAACGTACATCATGGAGTACAAATACAGATACATACGAAGGATATACGATGACACCTGTTCTAACCAAACTTCACGAAGGTAACTATACAAGAAAAAAAATACAAAGAGGTCCCTGGCATCTTCGTGACCCGATAGTGTTCGTCGTCGCCGTCGCCGGCTGCCGCCGCCGCCGCCGAAGCCGAACATCGCCTTGAGCTGGATGAATCCCATCGCACCAACGCTTTGATTGGAGTCAAAGTTGACACCCATCCTCGAGGACGGGATGAAGCCATCGGCGGTCGTCCGTCGATCGGGAACACATCCCAACCCATCCAGCTCCCGGATCTGACACCACCGTCGATGACGACTGCCGCCGATGGAAAAGGGGGCCAGATCCGGCCGGCCATCATCCGCATAACCCACAGTTGCCACCGAATCCAAAAGAAGAGAGGCCAGCATCATCACCTGGCGAAGACGATGAAGCGACGGCCCCAATCTCCTTTGAAGACCTCGCCAACCTTGCCGACAGCGCCGGAGAAGAACGCCGTCGGGGCGAAGGAAAGGTCGCGAAACTTTATTCCCCAACACCGCCAGCACCTCCGCCTCGCCGACGTCGCTCGGACAGACACAAGCTCCGCCGTCAAACGGCGATAAGCAAACCCTAACTCCACCGTCGAGGATCGATGGCGAGTGAAACCTAGGCCTAGGACTCCATCTACCTAGTCTATATACATCCGCGCAGCATATCCCCGGCCATCCTCCCTCTCCGACGCCGAAAAGGCAACCGGAGAGGAAAGGGTTGGCGGATTTGCCGCCGGAATCGGTCTTCTCCTCCCTTTCGCCCTTTCGCAACTGTAGCGGGGGAAGGGGAAAGAAGGAACGAGAAACTCTTGTTTGTTGCCTTGTTGGGATGCGCCGATGCTGGTTTCACGTGGATGAGTGGATCCTATTGGACTCTGTGCATGTTGGACCGACCGACTGTGCGTTTTTCTGGGCCAAAACGAGCTAGTTTTTGTTTGGGCCACCGGGTTCGCATGTGTGTAGTATTACCGTTTGCAATTTTGGGAAAACATTTTTTAGCACAAGAAAACTAATATTTCCGCTCTTCCCCTAAAAAAACTTCCGCTCTTTCAAATTACAGGTCATTACTAAATAAGCCAAATCTATCTAATTTCATTTAATCCAGTTTTAAAATAAACATATTTGAAACTAAGTTAATCCACAAGTTCAAATAGAACATATATTTGCGGGCAATTTATTGAACTAATTTTATGTTATAGAGGTTGGTGTAATTTGACTTACGAGATATTATGATAAAAATAATAAAGTAAACTATCATTTGAAAGGGGTGGGACTATATTATATAAAAGAGAAAGCATCTATGAAAACAAAAAAATAGACCTATTTAGATTTTTTTCGCGGAGTGTCACACCATATGTATTGATGCGAGTGCCTCGACCACGCTAGTGAGCACACGCCAACTCTACAGTACACACGGCCACAAACATGCGAATAGGGATGTGCCATACTATTATGGGGCTTGGCACAACTAAGGGTCTCTTTTGGCATAGCTTGTGATGACTTTGGCTTCTCTACTATTTGGTACCATAGCAAATGGCTTCCGTGAGCCGGTCATCGGCTTTTAGTTGTCTTGTGAAGGGATAGAGAAAAAAACACCTTAATGAATATTTTAACTATTGTTAGTTGAAAAGACTAGAATTAGTGCTAATAGAAATGACATTTTCGGGAAACGACCTTCCGTTGATGGCAAAAAATAGTATTTAGTCCTGGTTTCAAAATTGCAACCATGACTAAAGAGAGGATTGGACCTATGTCTCGCTCTTTAGTCACGGTTTTTTATCCAATACATTTTGAAAAACGTCCATTCAACAGATTGTGGTTGACACATATATCAAAATCAAGAGTTCTCGATTAGATTATATCTACAACCATCATATTAAGATCAAGACTGATATCTACCAAGGATTATGGATAGCCTGCATGCTGGTGAGAGATGGAGCTGAAGCTATTGAAAAAAAAAAAAGGTTGTGATGCCCTCATCATTTATTGAAGGCCCGCGAGACATGAGATGTCGCTACATTGTTATGGCTCTGGTGCACAAGTTTGGGAAACATAACTATGGCATGTAGTCCAAATTTGGATGAGATCAAAAGTGCATTGTACCTTGGTCACTTCAAAAATATTGTAAAAACAATTTTCATAGATGTGTGTATTACTTGTGTATAGTTTGAAAATATCATGTCATTAAAACACTTGGCTCACGATTGTTCTATTAATTATGACATGAGTAATTAAGAGTAATAAAAATAGATTTTATCTTTTTTAGGGAACTAAATCTTTCCAAGGATTATTAGGATTATTAGGGTATCTGAGATACAATATTAGGTACTACATCTTCTCTATAGTAACTTAACCTTCATAGTAGAGTTTGAATACTTTGTAATACACGAAGATTCTATACCAAGATGAACAATCAGACCTACAGTGTAAGTGGGCCCCATGCTAGTTCCAAAGTGTAGTGGGATTTGCTCTCTATATCCACAACATCTTTAATTAGATATGCATATATGGTTATCCTCTATTCCACCACCCAAAGATGGGCGACGGTGAGATTTGCTTTCTAAAGTGCGTATAAGATATAGAAAAATCATTAAAAGGTAAAAAGATATCAAAACGATTTTATTCAACTGACTCTCTAAATGATTAATTAGAGAATGATGAGGAATCTAAGAAAGAGTTTTGAAGATGCTCTTAGCATCTATTGAAGTGATCAAAGTCAATACTGCGTGTAAGGGCTCGTTTGGTATGGCTCCCGCATTGGCTTCTCCACCGGCTCTAGTACTGAAGTTGTCAAAGCCGCACCAAATTCCTATCATGGAGGAGCGCTTATATGACCACAAAATAATGGAGCTAGAGCCGCTTTGGCTTATGAACATGGAACCGCAAAAAGTGGCTTCACCCAGGGCTCCGAGTCTCCGACTTCGACTTTGACTTCGGCAACGGATTGGAGCACGTGCGGAGGAGCCATGAGCATCTTTAACAGTTAGCCAAATGAGGTTGCCATCCTTAAAAATTTGGTAAAACAAGAAAATTTCATCTCCAACCGTTTGCCAAATGAGGTTGCCATTTTTAGCAACTTACTGTTCCTTCCCTCCGCGCGCGCATCGCACTTGGCATCGCGACTCTCCTTCTCTCTCGTGCGCAAAGGCAGCACGGAGTCTCTTTGTTCCGTGAAGGCAGCACGCGACTCTCATACTCTCGGCGAGTCGAGTCCGTCCTCCGCCACGAACACATACGACGCCGACGCGAAAGCTGTGGTTGTCGGCGGCCCGCGGCGGAGGCAGAAGTAGAAGGCAAGCAACACCGACGTGAGGAGAAGAGGAAGTTGAGCAAGCACGCCGTCCGTCCTCCTCCGACAGCAATTGCGTCAAGCACGCCATCCGTCCTCCGCTCTCCGTACGAGAAAAGATTAGACGAAGGACAGAAATATAATTTTGTTTCTCTCTCAGGATTTCTGATGTAAGTTTGCTATAGAGGTAAATTTTCAAATTTGGGATCAGTTAATTAGTGGAAAGTATAGGGTCCTCAGTGCAAAAGTAACTTTAAGTTTTTGCAAGAGAACAATAGCAAACTCTTGTATAAGATCTATTTTTTTACTTGACATACACTACGTGAAAAACGATTTGTGAGAACGAGGCCCCAGTCACTGTAGGGGCGGCTTATGATTAAGCCGCCCTACAATGAGATGCGCGGGCACCGACAAACCAGCCGCCCCTACAAATAGCACTGTAAGGGCGGCTGATGTTTTCAGCCGCCCCTACAAATGGGGCTGATTTTTAGAGGCGGCTCCATCACCAGCCGCCCCTAAACTTGGTCAAATTTAGTGAAATGAGACATAAAATGACCTTAAATGAAAAACTTTTGAATACCAAGATTGTTTAACTCATCAAGATCTATATTTGCTACATAGTTTGTTTTTATATTTGAGAAAGTGTTGGTAAACACTAATCGCATATTTTTAAAATTTAAGATTTGACTTGGTCAAACTTGGTGAAACTTGGTGAAATGAGACACTAAATTACCTCAAATGAAAAACTTTTGAATACTAAGATCATAAAAAACATCAAGATCTATATTTTTCATATAGTTCCTTTTTGCATTTAGGAAAGTATTGGTAAACACTACTCATATTTTGTTAAAATCCAAGGTTCGACGGGGTCAAATTTGGTCAATTAAGACACTAAATGATCTCAAATAAAAATATTTTAAATACCATGTTTGTAGAACACATAAAGATCTATATTTGCTACATAAGTCATTTCTGCTTTTGAGAAAGTGTTAGTAAAGACTAGTCATATATTTTAAAATTCAAGATTTGACTTGGTCAAACTTACTCAAATGAGACACTAAATGGCCTCAAAAGAAAAACTTTTGAATACCAGGTTTGTAGAACTCATCAAGATCTACATTTGATACATAGGTTATTTGAGAAAGTTTTAGTAAGCACTAGTTATAAAATCTTAAATCTCACATAGACTTTATAAAACTATATGTGAGACTTGTGGATTTAGAACTACACTTTGCTAACACTTTGTCAAATGCAAAAATGGCTTATATATTAAATATAGATCTTGATGAGTAGACCAATCTTGGTATTCATGACTTTTTGAGTTGAGACCATCTGTGGCTCCGGAAACTGGTTTTAAGCTATAAAAATTTTAAAATTTCAAAATTTAAATTTAAACAATCCAAACTTTGTCAAATACAAAGTTGACCAAAACACCATATGTATATCTTGATGAGTTTAAGAAACTTGTTATTCATAACTTTTCTATTTGAGGCCATTTGGGTTTCGAAAACTGCAGTCAAAGTGTTATTTTTTACAAATCTAAGATTTGACTTGGTCAAACTTGGTCAAATGAGGCATTAAATGACCTCAGATGAAAAATTTTTGAATAGCAAGATTGTACAACCCATCAATATCTACATTTGATACATAAGTTATTTCTGTATTTAAGAAAGTGTTAGTAAACACTAGTCATATTTTTAAAAATCTATGACTTGACTTGGTCAAACTTGGTCAAATGAGGCACTAAATGGCCTCAGATGAAAAACTTTTGAATACTATATTTGAAGAACTTATCAAGATCTACATTTTATACATAGGTTATTTTTTCATTTAAAAAAGTGTTAGTAAACACTAGTCATAAAATCTTGAATCTCACACAAACTTTTGAAACTATATGTGAGACTTGTGGATTTAGAACTACACTTTGCGAACGCTTTGTCAAATGTAAAAATATCCTATGTATCAGATGTAGATCTTGATGACTGGACCAATCTTGGTATTCATAACTTTTCGAGTTGATACCATCTAGGGCTTAAAAAACTACGATCAAAGTGTCATTTTTTCTTAATCTAAGATTTGACTTGGTCAAACTTGGTCAATTGAGCCTTCAAATGACCCCAAATGAGAAAAGTTTGAATACCAAGATTGTACAACTTGGTCAATTGAGCCTCCAAATTTTTCCATTTGACATCTACATTTAAATCCACTTTAAATTCATTCAAATATTCTATAAATTAATTTCTAGAAACTAAAATAGAAATCGCATTGTTCATACAAGGTTGAGGGCAAACCATTCCGCTCGTTAGCTAAAACGGCCCATGGCCTGCTGGCTCTAGTGAACCGTGGCCGTCCATCTTGATGGACGGCTGATGTTTCTCCAGCCAAGTATAAAAGGAGTGGGTTGAAACCCTAACCCTAATCCCCTCACTCTCTTTTCCTTCCCTATGGACGGCTGATGTTTCTCCAGCCAAGTATAAAAGGAGTAGGTTCAAACCCTAACCCTAATCCCCTCACTCTCTTTTCCTTCCCTATCTCTTTCTTTCATGCTCAGACAACAGAGAAGTGGAGTGGGGCACCATCTCCCCGTCGGGGCCTTCCCCGCGCCCAACCGAGGGGAGGCGGTGGCCGAGCGGCTCCCCCTCCCCACGGTGTCCCGTGGCGACGCGCGCGAGGTCAGGCGGCCGGTGACACGCGGGGCCAGGCGGCGATGCGGCGCGTGAGGCCAGGCGGGCGGCGGCACGTGGGGCCAGGCGGCGCGGCGACGTGGGGGCATCGGCGATCGAGGAGGCCCTCGCGGCGGCCCGACGGCGGCCCCGGCGGCCCGAGCGGCACTCCGGCGTTGCTGCGGCGACGGGCCTACGCTCCTCTAGGTGCTTAAGTGGTGCCAGGTACGTCTACCTCTCTCTCTTCCACCCTCATCTCTCTCAGTGCCTTCCTCATCTCTCCCTCTCATGCAGGCGGTGGGGGGGTGGCGCGCCGGCACGGCAGATCCGGTGGTGCGGATTGAGGTGCGCCTCCTCCTCACCTTGTCCTCGAGGAGCGAGTGGAGCTACGGCTGGAGGATGCCAGCCTCGGCGGATCCGGCGAGCGGATCTAGGGTGGTGGCTGCGTGGATATGGGCTTGGTGGTGGGCTCGTCGATGGCTCACCAGCGGGCTTGTTGGATTTTTTTTTATTTAAAAAAATACACTATAGGGGTGGCTCGTAATCCAGCCGCCCCTAAAAATGGGATTTATAGGGGCGGTTTGGCCAGCCGCTCCTATAGTGCCTTGATTTGTAAGAGCACCATTGGGGAGCGGCTGGGCCAACCGTCCCTATAGAGGCCCTGGAGCCGCCCCTACAAATTGTTTCTGGCGTAGTGATATATTTTAGCAACTTGCCAAATCACAAGATTTGTCAAGTAAATTTTGACAAACTCTTGGAGATGCTCTCGTACAAAATATACTCTCGTACAAAATATATAGCCCTATTAGAAGTTTAGAACCAACAATAGCATGCTATAACTTCCAAATTCCTCAACATAACATAGTTTAATAGGCGTGATCCCTAATGGTTTAAGAAAGCGTGACTACATGATGCAGTTCATAAAACTCCATGAAACAGGATGGTAGTAGAACAACAACCTTAATTACTCCCTGACAGCAAAGTCAGGTTCATCAAACTTCCACTTGTGTGAACCATGCTTCTTCTTTTGGACGAAGAAACCCGGAGGGAAGGCAACTGTCTCGGTGATTTTGTGGTCATGACAGTCCCGTGCCATAGGAGCCTCTTGTTGCGAACATCAAAGGTGCAAATGTGATCCACATTAGAAACATCTGAATAAGAGTATCCAAAGAAGTGGCCAGTCACCACAAGGCAGAGGGCACCTTCCGCCGTGAGGAGAGGGTACCCCACCTTGGCCTCCGGCAGCCCCGCCTCCTTGAAGCCGTCGAACCTCCAAAGCTCCCGGACAGGAAACCTTGCCTCGTTCTTCCACTGCCCCACAAGCAGTTCCAGAGACCACACCGTCACCAAGTCATCAGCATGGTGCTCACCGCGATGAATGCAGACGAAGAAGATGGAATCCCCGACGTAGTCGATGGTCCGGGTCACCTGCATCGGCAGACTGCAGTCCACCACCTCCTCCAAGTTAAGCTGGCACTCGCCTGGCAACTCGATGCAGCCGAAGTCCACGGCAGAGTCGGTGTGCAGGTGGTCGCAGTAGATGAGGGCTTGCGAGAGATCGGCCCAGAAGCCCTTGCCTTGAAAAAAGAAGGTCGCGTCCGTACTGAATCTTTTTTCGACGCTAGCCGGCACGTTCCAGTTCCTCGTCGTCCTCTTCACCTCCCACGCACAGCTGGTTCGGTTCGTCCCAGTCGTCGCCGGAGAGAACACGCAGAGAAAGGGCGGCGGATCCGTGTCGGAGGCCAGGGGCAGCCGGCCATCATCACGCTCATCACAAGCCAAGAGGAACAGCTTGTATGCGCCGTCGGCGGAGGTGCGCTTGGGGACGAGCCTAAACATACCGAGGACTTCCAGGGATTCTGGCGCCCAGCTGGTCATGGAGAGGCACGCGTCGCTGTGGTCGTAGACGAGGTAGCAGGACAGGTTGCGAAAGTTGCGCTCGAGGAGCAGCCACATGATCAAAAGGCCCTGCTCCTGCGTCACGATGCTGGCCGCGGCAAGCATCTCCTCCTCGTTGCCGAGCCCAAACTCCGAGTTGAATCCGATACGCGCCTCGCGGCTGACGCGGAGGCCCAATGCGGAGGTGACAAGCGGGTCGCCGTCGCCGAGGCGCACGCAGAGGCCGAGGCCGTTCAGCGCCTGCCGCATATTGTCCCCGCATCCGTAAGCCTCCCTGCGAGCGATCTCGATGTCTGTCCACCCTTCCCCTGCCTTGCCGGTAAGATTGCCCTTGCCCACGTTCACGTTGGGTTCAGCCCACCCTTCTCCTCCATTGCCGTTGCCCACGAGCAAGTAGTGGTTGAGTACGTAGACAGGAGGGGCACGCCGGGCCGCAGCCATGGCTAGATCGGTGTTGCTGGTTTGAGGAGATCAGAATATCAGATCGAGATGGAATTTGTGGCAAGAAGACAGGAAGGAGACGGCCGGGAACATGTGTCTGGGTGTTGCCGAGTTCAGGCGGATCGTGGGGCTATTAATTTGGACTCGGTGCATGTTGTACCGACTCTGTACGTTTTCTGGGCCAACGAGTTCGTTTCTGTTTGGGCCACCGGGTTCGCATGTGTGTAGTATTACCGTTTGCAATTTGGGAAAACATTTTTGGCACAAGAAATCTAATACTCCTGCGCTTCCAAATTACAGGTCACTACTTACATCACAACCACATTTGGAACCTTAGTTTTTACATCAACAAACATGCGAATGAATTGACATTGCGTCTTGCGGCCGCGCCATTGCAGAGGTCAGAGGTGGCCATTGCCGTTGCACATGGACGGGTTCCTGACCAAGGCGTTGTCGCCCTCAACGAGCGGCTCCTCCTCGTCCAGCCCCGCCCCTTGGACGTCCTCTTGCGTCAGGAAGCACGGCTGGTTCGTCGAGCACAACACCCGCGCCCACATCCGGTCCGTGATGGCCACCTTGTTCTGCATCTCGGTGATCCTCTGCAAGATTCAATTCAATGGTCGGACAGACAACGTCAGTTCACTGCGCACAGAGTAGAAATTTAGTTGGATTAATTGGATTGGAGGGGGCGAGGAGCTTACGTAGAAGGGGATGTAGGCGTGCCTGCCGTTCACTGGCCCGACGGTGAAGCCGGTGTACCCGGCCATGGCGCCGTGCAGGGCGCTGTGCGCCAGCAGCGTGCAGCAGACGTTGTCGGAGGCGTTGGACGGCACGGCGCGGATCATGTACGTTGGGTCGATGTACTTGAGGGTAATGGGGAAGCCGGGCTTCTTCTTGAAATGCTCCTTGATCTTCTGGGACAGCCAAAGCCCGACGTCGAGGAGCACCTCGTTGCCGTAGGCGTCGTGGGACGTGAAGCGCGTGCCCTTGGTGACCCTGTTCTAAATAGCGCGCCATAGCGGACGCTATAGCGCTATCAGCAAGAGCACCGTTAAGCTATCAAAATTTTAACGCTAACTATTTTTCGCGCTATTAGCAGCTAATAGCACGCTATTAGCAGCTAATAGCACGCTATTTGCGCTAATTCATGGTCATTTAGCGTCGCTATTTATAGTGGGCTCATTTCCGTCGGCCCAACTGAATGGCAGGCCCAAATCGTTGGGCTACCTCTAACCGATGGGAAGCTGTCCCAGCCAACCCTAGCCATTCCACACATTTCCTCCCCCGTGCTCGAGTTAGTGTTGGCGGCCACGGCGGCGCCGCCGGATGCTGCTGCTGCTATGACCGGTGTGGGTGCAAGCTGCAAGACCGACGAGCAAGCTGTGATAGAGCTGCCTGTGCAAGAGACCGGTGCGGGTGCAAGCAAGCTCCAAGCAAACTCGGAAGTCGGCGGCGGCAAGTGACGAGCAGTCCAGCACACATTGCAAGCGACGGTGCCTGCTACTATTCTACGACGACCATGTCCCAGTCCCAGCCAGAAGGCAAGATTCTTCAAATCTTCTCATTTTCCCTCTGTTCTGTAAATATGTAGTGACTAGTTAGTAGTGAGTAGTGAGCATCTCTTTCCCATGAAGAAAGTAGAGTTTTAGATCTATTCTAGTTGGTGCAGTAAGCCTGATATTTTTATATCTCATATTAATTTGGTTGGTTAGGTGCTGCCCCATCAGTAGAACAATCAGCTTCCACCAAAGTTGCTATCAACTCAGATGACCCTGCATGGAGTCATTGTTATTGCCCAGACCCAAAGAAGAAGTATTCACTCGTGTGCAACTACTGTGAGAAGACGATGAAAGCAGGAATTACAAGAGTGAAGTACCATCTTGCTCGTATTGGTGGCTTCGGTGTCTCTAAGTGTGACAAGGTTCCGACTGATGTGAAGGAAGAGATGCTAGCTTTGATTAACAAAAAAACTTGTGTAAAGGAACAAAAGCAAAAGGAAAAGAAAAGGGCCAGAGAGGTAATTGATCTCAATCACTCAGAAGGTGAAATGTGCAGTGAAGACTCTGACCATGGGAATGAGGTTATTGTGCTAAAGTCATCAAAAGGACCTAGTCATAGTGTTGTTTCTTCATCTGGTAGTGGATCTATCAAGATGTTCTACAAGCCGACTTCTATAGGAGAGGCTGTTCAGAAGAACCAGAAAGGAGCTCATGTTGGTGAAAAGGTTCAATCAAAGTTAACAACTCAGAAAAGAGAAGAGCAGAGGGATAGAGCTTGTGAGTATATATGTCAGTTTTTTTATGAAGCTAGCATTGCACATAATACAGTACTTCTTCCTAGCTTTGCCAATATGGTTGAGGCCATTGGAGCCTTTGGTAGAGGTTTGAGAGGGCCTTCTCCCTATGAGTGAGTGGACCATTTTTGCAGAAAAGGAAACAGAAGGTATTAGATGGATTCAAGGTCCATAAGGAAGCATAGAAAACCTCAGGTTGCACACTTATGACAGATGCATGGACAGATAAGAAGGGCAGGGGAATAATGAATTTGGTCATGCATAGTGCTCAAGGGATCCTTTTTTTGGATTCCGTAGACTGCTCTGCTGTCAAGAAAAATGGTAAATACATCTTTGACCTTGTGGATAAATGCATTGAAGACATAGATGAGGAAAATGTTATCCAAGTGGTCACTGACAATGCTAGTGTTAATGTAGCAGCAACAAGTCTTCTAGCAGCAAAGAGACCCAAAATATTTTGGAATGAATGTGCAGCTCACTGTCTAGATCTCATGTTGGAGGACATTGGGAAGCTTGAACCAGTACAGGAAACAATTATAAATGCAAGACATGTGACTTCATTTCTCTATGCTCATACAAGGTTGCTGGATTTGATGAGAAAATATCTTGGTAAGGACTTGGTTCGCTCTGGAGTTACTCGATTTGCCACTGCTTATTTGAATTTGAAGAGTTTGCAACACAACAAGAAGGAGCTCAGAAGGCTCTTTAGAGATAATGATCTCAATGAGATGGGTTACTTGAAGAGTGCTAAGGGGAAGAAGGCAGAAAAAGTGGTGAACTCTAAAGGTTTTTGGAAAAATGTTGATATTGCTGTTAGTTGTTTTGAGCCATTGGCTATTGTGCTGAGAAGAATGGATAGTGATGTTCCTGCAATGGGATTTTTGCATGGATATATGCTTGAGGCAAAGAGAGAAATTGCTGTGAGGTTTGACAATGATGAGGAAAAATACAAACCTATTTAGAAAATAATTAACAAAAGGTGGGACAGCAAGTTGAAGAGTCCACTACACTTGGCTGGGTACTATTTGAACTATTACCCAAACAAGGCAAACATTAAGAAAGATGGATCATTTAGAGAAGCTGTAATTGAATATGTTACGAGGCTGATTGATGAAGAAGAAATTCAAGATAATATCATTGAAGACCTCACCAAATACCAGGAACAGCAAGGGTCATTTGGACATGACATTGCCACAAGGCGGCAGAGAAATAAGGACTTCAACCCAGGTGAAAAATGTGAAACTAATGTGATCGATAAATTATCTAATATAATTGTTTTTGCTATCATAGGAGTTAAACTCTTTGCTTATTAATGCAGCAACATGGTGGCTGAATCATGGCACAGCTACACCTAATTTGAGGCTGTTGGCAATAAAAATTCTAAGTTTGACATGTAGCTCCTCTGTCTGTGAAAGGAATTGGTCATCATTTAAATCGGTATTAAAAATAATTCTACTTCCACAACTCACCTACATGAATTTATTTTGCATTGCTGCTCATTCCTTGAATTTTTTTCACCTAAACATAACAAGGTACACACAAAGAAGTGCAACAAATTACTTCATAAAAGGCTAAGAGACCTTGTATTTGTCAAATTTAACTCTATACTAAGGCAAAAGAAAGAGAATTAGAGTAGAGATCCCTTAGAGAAGGAAATTAATGATGTGCTGGAGGATGATAACAATGAGTTCATTACTGGAGTAGAACCAAATGCAAGTCCAGAAGATCAGGAATGTACAAAACCATCAGCAAAAGCACAAGATACATCAACATCTCAAGCAAAAGCCAAAAGGATGAGAACTCCGCGCCCAAGGAAGAAATTCAGGACCCTGTCATCTCTGATGACGCCTCAGTCTGCATCCTCAGCTTCTGAATCAGAGAAAAATCAAGATGTTGTGGTATCTACTGATTCTGAAGATGATTTGGTGAGTACACCAAACTATTCAGATGCTGAAATGCATGTGTGATGTACTGATATGTGCGAGACTATGACCTATTGCTCCAAGCCTTTTGTTTGTTTGTCTAGCTGTTTGTGAACTTTGAAATTTGAACTCATGTATGTCCCTATGTGATGTATGATGTTATCGGTGTATCATGAATGAACTATAAACTTTGATGTAATGTGTTAGTAAGACTTTGAACTATCTATCTCTATTGGTATTTATAATGTTTTTATCTTATTATGTGTAAAATTACATGATGTTTAAAATATGTTTTACTCGGCCGCTAAATGGCTTAGCCCGCTATTAACGCGCTATAGCTTTTCTTAGCCTTTTGGAGAGGCTGTCGCTAAGAGATTTAGCCCGCTATTTAAAACAGGGCTTGGCGATGAGGTCCTGGCCGGCGCCCTCGACCACGACGATGACCATGTGGCCGTTGTTATAGCAGAACCTTCTAAATCATATGGCCCACACGCATGATTATTGTCTAATCAGACTCCAAATAACCATGACTGTGTTTCATACGACTTAAAAAGTCTGTCGGGTAAATCCCGAATCATCCACGATTCTCCGAGCAGGATCTATCGTTGTAGAGAGACATTGCAGTATTACAGTAGTTTGATATAAATAATATACATAGGAGTAAAACAGCGGAAGACTTACAATAACATAAGTTTATAAACTTTTGAGTTTTAAATATTTACAACCATAAAATTTAGATTGTACAAACCATAATAGTAGTGGGATAGCAGTAGATAACTTTATTACAAAACCAAATAAAAAGCTCTGCCCACGAGCTAAACACCTTACTTGTCATCGCTTTCCTCGACGACTGTCATGCAGCAGGATGCAAAGCACTCCTGCCCATGAGGCTCACCTGCAACAAGGGTTCAACAAACCCTGAGTACAAAAGTACTCAACAAGACTGACCCGACGAAAAAGAGGGGTGAAGACTCAAGAAATGCAGGCTATAGGGACAAGGTAAGGCTTGTAAGGGCTAAGAAATTTTGCGAAAAAGCTTAACAGAAAGAAAAATTTGCTTGGACTAGCTCCAATTATCAACCAAAATCCATATTAAACCTTAGTCTTTGTTCAAGTTGTTACTACGATGATGAACAACGATCGAGTCTTCTTCTCCGAGAAGCAACGGCGATTCAAATCCATTTTCATACCCAGCTAGGACCTAGGTCACTGGAATACCGGAGACTTTAACTCTGATGCACCCCAGATGAACCGATATACCGGGATAACAATCGCAGCCATATATCACCACATGATACACGTGAGCTCTTCGGCCCAGCGTACCGAGATACGTGGGAACTTAAAACCCACAGTAAAACACACTATGACATAGATGGGATCTCTGGCCCCACGCTAGGTCACTCCATGATATACACGGCTCCAACCATCCGTATATCACTTCATGCATGTGGATTTTCTAATTTCTCGATATCAACAGATCACCATCGACACGGGACCTAGGGCATCAACAGACGAAAACACTACAGAGGGACTCCATTCCCAATGCAAGTTAGCCGTCCGGACTCGATTTATTAACTATCATCATGATTTCAACAGATAAACCAAACTCATCTTTTTCATTCTTTTACTTTTGAACACTTAACTAAATAAGCTAGGCTAAGCATCATTACTCAACTTTTAGAACAAGTAACAAGGAATATAGGAGTAAGACAGGTAATGCAGTTGGTGGGTTTTCACTCAACTCCTATTACTTAATGCATCATATAATAACTGAAGCAGTAAAACTTTTTATAAATAGAATAGGGTTTGAATGCATCCGGGGCTTGCCTTGATGTTCGGGGTAGACGGTCTCGAACTCTGGATCAACTTCCGATTCTTGAATCTGCTCGTCCTTCGGATCTGGGTGACAGCGTTAACTCTCCGTTAACGGAAACTATTCGATAATTAATATGCTTTAACATGATGGAATAGTAAACATGATGCTCGATGGATGCATGATCAGATTAAGGGATCGAATACAACTTTTCTTCATGATAAAGTTGCAAGCTAACGAAACTTCGTTTCTAAAACTCATTAGGGTTAACTACGCCATTTAAGGAATTAATTAAACACATAAAATAACGTTAATTAAGCCCTAATGACATGATTAAGGTAAGCGCAAATAATTAATTAAAGTGCCAAAGGTCATTAGGGTTAATGACCCAAGGTCATCAATCAATCTCAAAGGCAAACAACTCCTATAATGATTAACTTAATTAAAAGGGTTTAATTAATTATTTAAAGGTATTAAAATAAAGTCATAAAATTAAAGTTATCCAATTAAGCCCAAAATTTTATTTTAGAAAGCTCTTAGCCTAATTAGATGGCAAAACAAATTTCAGAATTAAAAGCCAATTATTTTATTTAATAAAAATCATTGAAGGTCCATTTTTCAATTAAAATGGCTAATTTTAATATATGCAAAAATTACTCAAATTTGGTATTTCATATTTTTCCTAGGTAGATGACATCATAAGGAACACACACAAAAATTTTCAGAATTTTTGGAGTTATATATGATTTATTATGATTTTTCAAAGAAAATAGCATTTAAATCATTTTCTGAAAATAGAAAAAAGAAAATCGGCACAGTACTCCCGCGCTGACCGACGGCCCGCCGGCGGTTGACCGATGATTCCTCGCCGTCGGCGAGGTCTCCGGCGACCGGACTTGGTCCACTGGACTCAGCTTGGCACGGGGAGTCGATCAAGGTAGCTAACGACGCGGCGGAGCGGCGACGGCACCCACGCCGGCGGTCATGGCGGCGCGGCGGAGTTAGGGCGCGGCGGCGTCGCTCATCGGAGCGTTTTCCGGCGACGGCGAGGTCACGAGCAGATGCAGGGTATGCAGGCGAGCGTATTTCACAGCAAAATGAAACTGCTCCCAGCTCCCAGCCTTGACGGCTACGTGCGCGGCGGCGCTGGCAACGTTGCGCCGGCGGCGAGCTACGGCTACCGGCGGCCACGACATGTAAATGATGAAATTGATGGTGCAAACAGCTGCAGGAGCTCACCATGGTGCTGATGCGCACGTTAATGGAGGTCCGGAGTGCTTGAATCGAGCTGTGGTCGACGGCGGTGATGGCGGTGGCGGTGCTCCGATGGCAAGGTGGCGTCACGGCGGTCTCTGATGATGCGCTGCTCAAACTAAGGTGCGCATCAGGAGCAGTGGAACACGGATGATCGGACAGAGGGGTTAAAGGTAATATATTTTCACCTCCGGCGGCGGCAAACGGCGGCGATGGCACGGCGGCTCGACTGGCCGGGCGTGGAGAAGAAGACGGCGTGCGGGTGGCTCGAGCGAGAAGAGCAAGCACGAACTAGCCCAAAATGACAGTGAGGAGGTGGCGGAGCTATTGGCAAGAGCAATCGGACAGAGGTGAAGCGTCAGCGGCGAATTCCAGCGGCGGAGCGAAGTCGTCGGCGACGGCGGCGGGAAGAAGAAAGAAGAAGAACGGCGTCGGACGACCGGTATTTATAGCACGGGGCGATGCTTGAGCGAGTGACATGACGACGATGAACCTTCGCGCATCCAGGAGCGCGTTGGCGGCCGAGAAGGTGCGGCGGTGGACGGCGGCGCGCGTTGATAAGCCGGCCATGGCGGCCGCCGATAGGGTTAGGTACTGTTCGAGATAATTACAGAATTGCCATCCATTTTAAAATACAAATTACTCCAAAAGTTATATAAGAACTTGAAAATCTCTAAAAATATCATTTTCATAACTTTTCAAGAGCTACACTTTTCCTTTAACTGGCATCCTCAAATTCTGTTTAAATTTTGAAATTTGAATTCAAATTCAAAAAGGGGATAAAACCCTAGAAACAAACATTTAAAATTAATTTTTATTTTTCAATAAAACTTGAAAATCTTCAAAACTATGAAATATTTAAATTTCCAAACCAAACCTTTTTCCCATACAAAGTTTTCCAAAATTATGCATAATTTTTGAATTATGGTTTTAAAATCAAAAGGGGACAAATGTTAGAAAACAGTATTTTCAAATTCATTTGAAATTTCTTTTGGAAACTTGAAAAACTTTATATACCAACTTTGTATATCTTGTCAAGATCTATAAACTATCTTTTTAGAGTATCTCCAAATTCTTTATAGATTTTAAATTAAAGAAAAGGGGGTAAAACTAGGTTTTGAAATAAGGGTTTTTGAAATAGAATTCAAACTTGATTTAGTTTCTAACTTAATTGGTTGGTTATTAGTGATCACAAACATCATCCAAGGACATTTTTAGGTCAATGACCCAATGACACCCTTGGTTGACCAAGTTGACTTTTGAAAAACCTTTTATAGCATTTCCAATTTGAATTTAAATTTGAATTGCCAGACTTAGAAATAAGCTTTGGAATCCAAATTCAATTTCAAATATGGAAATCATTTTTAGGGTTGGACTTAGACTTATACACTATGCTTGACACTAATGTAAACACAGTTTACACCTCAAGTACATAGGGTATAAACTAAGCATTTGCAATGACATTCGAAAGTAGGGTTTTATTATTTCATGTGACAAAACATTCCAGAAACACAATCAACTTATAAAATGTAAACTTGTTTTAGTTGATGCACATTAAGGTTGACTTAAACATGAATGCTTTGCGATGCATATGATGACATGACATGTTTTAGTTAATATAACACCAAAGATGTTACAGTTGTCGCAGAGGTGCTTCTCCACGAACTCGAGGAGGCCGCCCTTGCCCTTGAGGTAGAAGGGCGACTCCGGGATGAGGCAACAGTCGACGTCGCGGCTGGCGAGCGTGGCGTGCATGGCGATGAAGCCGCTGTTCCGGCCCATGAGCTTGACCACCCCGATGCCATTCTCGGCGCACTCGGCCTCCATGTGCGCCGCGTTGATGGCGCGCTGCGCCTCCTCCACGGCGGTGTCGAACCCGAACGACTTGTCGATGACGGTGATGTCGTTGTCGATGGTCTTTGGCACGCCGACCACGGCGCACTTGAGCCTGCGGCGCTGCACCTCCTCGTGGATGGACGCCGCGCCCTTCTGCGAGCCGTCGCCGCCGATGATGTACACCTGGTTGAACCCACGGTCCTGGATGCTGTCGACGACCTTGGCCGTGTCCTGGCCGCCGCGGGAGGCGCCCAGCACCGTGCCGCCACGCTTGTGGATGCCATTGACGGAGCGCGGCGTCAGCTCCACCGTGTTACGCGCGTAGAACCCCTTGTAGCTGCCCTCGATGCCGTGGATGGCGGTGACGCCGTACATGTCGTGGAGGCCGCAGACGAGCTCGCGGATGACGGTGTTGAGGCACGGGCAGAGGCCGCCGCAGGTGACGATCGCCGTCCTCACCTCGTCCGGCTGGAAGTAGACGCACTGCCGCGGGCCAGCGCGCCGGAAGTGCGTCCCCCGCGCGCTGCTCTTGTGCACCACGATCTTCTTCGCCACAGTTTCGTCCGGCTTCACGAAGTACTGCCTGCGCGGTCAGAGCAATGCGATTGAGCAAACCGGATTTATTATTTTCAACAGAATCGAAGACGTTAGAACACAAGGGGAGGCACTTACTTGACAACAGAGTAGGCAGGGTGATCTTCCAGGGGATTCGGGTAGCTCTGCACATGAACAAGGATCAAGAACATAAGCAAAAGCAATCCATCGGATTAACTAAGCAATCGTTTCTCTGTTTTCTCAAGATAAGAAAGAAGAATTAACTTAAGACTCACCTCGAGCTCGGGAAGGCAGTCAGTGAGGTGCGGGACGTCCTCAAGAACGTACCCGCCACAGCCGCCGGTGAGCTTCTTCTTGGCCGGCTTGGCCTTGCTCGCCGGCGATGATTTCGCCACGGGGGCAAAGGAAAACTTCAGTTCCATACGCTTGTGCTGCGGTGGCGGGGTGATGGCCACCGGAGTCGGCGCCACGACGAGGGTGGTGGTCTCCATTGGTTGCAGCACAATATTCAAGCAAGCGAACTCGGGATGGTTGATCTGCGGACTTGAGAGAGAGAGCGAGGAAAGCTGCTAATTCATGCTCTTGTGATAAGACTTGGGATTGGTGTGGGAAGGTGGGAAATCCCGTGCAGGGTTTATATCGCCGGGGGACGACCGTGCAGGGTTTGTTGTGAGAGCCAAGAGCGTGCAGGACAAAACAGAGGAGTCGAGTTGGATTTGAAGTCGGACGACTCGACTCGAGCTCGAGTCGGAGTCGAGTCGAGCCGGAGTCGGAAAGCGCGTGGTCTCACGTGTCAGCTAAAAAATGGTATTTCCAAAGATTTATAGTAAAAAATTCTCTCAAAAATATTTATAGTAAAAAAATAACCGTAACAAAGATTTGGTCAAAATCTATACAAAAGTCACTAATTTAAATCCCCCCTAGCGGGCCGCCATCCAAAATCGACCGAACCAAGCCCACGTGACAGCCCAACAGTCCCCACAGTTCTCAACTAAAACCCTAGCCCAACAGTCCCCACAGTTCCTCCTGTCTCATCGCAACTGAGAAGCCCTAGTTCCCACGGTTTCCCCCACGACGCCGGCGATGGGCAAGCGGAAGCAGCGCGGCGGCGGCGACGGAGAACCCGCCGCGGAAGGCGACGCGGCCACCGGGGGTGCTGGCGGAGGGCACAGCCCATCCACTGTGTTCGTTTCCAACCTCCCCTACACCTTCAAGTCCTCCGATGTAAGCACGAGCTGCCGAGTGCTCAATTTCTACCTCGCTCCGCGGTCGTAGCTCGGAATCAAGCGTTTTGTTGTTGTTCAGCTCGAGGCGGTGTTTAGCGAGGTCGGCCCAGTGCGGCGCTGCTTTATGGTCGCGGAGAAAGGTGAGCTGTAGGAATCCGGTTGATGTTTGGTCGGGAGTGGTTTCATTGGCTAATTCTACCTTTGTGGTTGCTTTGCTGCAGGATCGGAGAAGAGTCGAGGCTTTGGATTCGTGCAATTGTAAGTTCTCTCAGGAATTGCTTATGTTGTTGCTATTATGGGATTACTTTTGAGCGAATGATGCAGCTCCATTGAGCCGAATGTTTCTGAATGTTAAGCATAAATCCGTATGTCACTGTCTCAATTGGCTCATGAACCTGCACATTCTGTGGTTACTGTACATTGACTATAATGCTCCGTGTACCGGAACTTAGAAGGGTTTTATAGCAAATTTGCTGACGTAGACCATAACTTAACATTCACCAGAGAGTAGAGGGTAGAACAGAATGATGAAATGATATAAACTAATCATGTTGGTACCTGTCCAGTGTTTGTTATGATCGTTCATGTATAAGTGTGCTGCTACTAATAATCTGGGCATAAAGTTCTCATTGAAACTGTTAAGCGATGATTTGGTTAATGAATGTGTTCCTGTATATGCCAGTGCAACTGTTCAAGATGCTGATCGAGCTATTCAACAAAAGAATGGATTTCCTGTTGCTGGTAGGAAAATCAGAGTCAAGCTAGCAATGAATCGTGCTCCACTGAAGGAACGTTTGCAAAATAAGGAGAATAGTAAGGCTCCTTTCCTAACTGTTTGCTGCTGCTGAAGCTCAGTAGATTGTGGATCTGATGGTCTTGTGTTTTATTTGCTTGTGAGCAGTGCAAGTGAAGGACTCTGATGCAAAAGATGAAGCAGATGAGACTTCTCCTGCTGAAAAGCATAAGGGGAAATCTCATAAAACAGATCCAGGTTGTAATGGAAATTACCTTTTGTTTTATTTTGTTTTGTTTTATGTTTATGCAATAGTTAGTATTTTCCAATACTGATACAACTGTTATGTAGAACCAGAGCAAACACATTTGTTGTCAAAGGATGCTATGGTACCAAAGGAAGTTCCTGTTGGCGACCCCGAAAAAGTGAAAAGTTCTGAAAGGCAAAGGTGTGTAATGCAATATTTTACTTCAGAAGTCATCACGTAAATAGAACTTGTCATATGTTTTATTGGTCGAATTTGCCCCCATCATCAGAGGCTCATTCTTAGTAATTCTTGGTTGTCATCTAACTACTTTATTTCATCTGTACCTTTTTTTTTGATAAGCTGCAAACATTTAATTATAACGATACATGGAGGTTTTGGCAGCATTTAATGTCTTTATTATAGTTATTTAAGGATATTACATTTCTGCCCTTTGCGTTGATTGGCAATTCTGATATACTTATATTGTAAAGGGTTGCAAAGACGGTGATTTTTGGTGGCCTGCGAGACTCTGCCATGGCAAACGAGGTTTTCCGTCAAGCTCGAGAGATTGGTTCAGTTGTATCTGTAAACTATCCACTTCCCAAAGAGGAAATGGAATTCCATGGTATGCTCTTTTAATATTCACATACTTTGGACTCTAATTTCTTTGAGTTAATTCCACAGCAGTAATTGAGAGCAGTGATAGTTATCATTATTAGTCTTTTGAGTGATGATGCTCATAACCTGGCAATGTCAAAGGGTGTATCTTAGGCTTGTACATGACTACAGGGTTATCTTTGAGGTTTGATGGTACTGCTTGTGTTTTGAGTTACTTTTTCATCATGTACCAAATTTGCAATTTCTAAGGGGCTCTTTTGACCCACTACTTATGGTTATAATCTGTATGGCATCATGCCTTTTTTGACCCAAGGCCTTTTGTAATTGTTTGCATGTGAGTATGGTTTATATTTGGTCCCTGTAATTTCCTAGTGTATGGACGATGAAAAAACATGATGTCTTGTTGTCTTCAGCGGTATCAGTTTTCAATCTCGAGATTCCAGTTTCTGGTCTCATGCTGGTCATCCCTGTAAGAACGTATAATGAATTTCTGCTCATTTATGACAAGGCATAATTTTCTTTCGACATTTTCTTAAGGGTTTCCTTGTTTCTTCTTTGTAGACTCTTTTGTCTTTGCCAAATTAGGGTGCAGTGTATATGTCTCATGATTCATGAAGAGTACATCTGTTGCTTTATGCTTCAAGAGGAAAAGTTGAAGAACTCTTGCACTATACATGACATGTCTCATATAGCTTAGTTTCATGTCGTTTCAACAAGCATCTACTGTTATTCACCTATTCTCGTTTACTTCAATTACCATGTAATTCTGTAAACACCTCTAACTTTAAATTATTACTGCCATCCCCTGCAGGACTTGCTCGAGATGGATGCACATCAGATATAGCAGCTGTGCTCTTTGCAAGTGTCAAATCAGCTTGGGATTCTGTTGTCCAACTGCATCGTAAGGAAGTCAAGGGAGCTATTGTTTGGGCTCGTCAACTTGGCGGAGAGGTAACTTAATGGCTATGGCTTTCCATTGTTTTTATCTGCATATGTTTTATGATTCATTCACCTTATTTCTGCTTCTAGTTTTCTTTTTTTATCCCCTATTGTGCAACTAATAATTTTGTGAAAGCATATTCTGTTCCCGCAATCGTTAATTCTATGTGTTCTGAGTTTATTTGTATTTGTCAAATGTTGTCTTAACACTTGTTCCTTGGTACTAAAGTTTGTGTTATTAAATAAAAATTATAATTGCTGTAACGAAAAATGGGTTCAGATCCCAAATTTTGTCTATGCCTCAGACATCTTGTCAAAACCTCATACAGTATTCAAAGTTTCTAGAATATAGGTTTTAATAATTTAGATAGCTATAAAATTTGCATGTCAGAGTCATTTAAGTACCAGCTCTTTATGTTGCTTAGTGTAGTAGAGTGTAATAGGTTAGAGCTAAAGAGGTAGTTATTCTTTTATGTTACTCACTACTCAGTGTAATGCATGAGGTTTGATTATTGGAGTTGCTCTTGAATAGCTGATAATGATACTTCCATAGGATGTGGTAATACCCTAATCTCCTAAAGTCATCAAGTGTTAATCGACTATAAGATAAAAGTATGCTTTGCCTCTCTCCAAATTGAGAAGATGCTTCCAAAATCAATTCAGTGGCTGCTGACTACTTGCAACCAAGTGCTAGTATGAAGCTAGGAATTGGCATAAGATTAACAGAAAGCTCTAATTGTCTATTCATTTCTGTTTCCTTTTTTTCTTTTACTCATGAGATTGTTGACTATTTATAGAATCACCACTATCCTTTACTGATTTGGTTGCAAGTGCATGAAGCTTGTTTTCTTTCTATTTAGGGTTCAAAGATCAGAAAATGGAGAGCGATTGTTAGGAACCTGCCATTCAAGGTGCTTGGTTAAGTGGTCACGGTTCCAAGTCTTTCTTTTTCTTCTTTCTCTAGCGTAGATAGGCCAATTGTTTGCATTTCACTTTCAGATTACAGAAAAGGAGATCATGGATATGTTTAGTTCAGCAGGGTTTGTCTGGGATGTGTCAATTCCACATAAGTCTGATGAGGGGTATATTACTGTTCCAATGAATCCTTTGTTCCTTAAGTGGATTGATAGAACTTGCAAGATATTATAGCTTGATTACATCTACTCTTTAACAGGATATCAAAAGGCTTTGCTTTTGTATCATTCACACGGAAGCAAGATGCAGAAAATGTATGGTCAGTAAGTACTGTATCAGTTGGAGTACAGAAATCCATTTAAATTCCTAATGCGCCATGATTTGTTTTTTCTGAATCAGGCTATAAAAAATATTAATGGAAAAATTGTTGCAAAGAGACCAGTGGCTGTTGATTGGGCTGTTCCCAAAAAAGTGTACACGGTTGCTGCAAAAGCTGATGCTAAGGATAATGGTAAATATACAGTTTCCTTTATCAGCTATCTTTCCTTAAGTCATTCATTTATCCATTATACACAAATGAAGAGTTATTACATAGCTAATGCAAGATTTATATTTCATGAATGATACTTTAAATGGCTATTAGCCTTAGACATTTGACTGATATCATGTTGGCTATTTGATACTTGGCATAGTTTCTCGGGGAGTAGGGTTATCTTCTGTTAATTTTAAAATTATGTAGTCTTATTCCTGATTGTCTAAACAAATGTTCGGTATAGGATCTTTTGTGTCATCTCAATTGTTATATTTGCTCTGCATTTTTTTTCTTAGTTAATTTTGGAGCTGTATCTCATGAATATATTGTTTTTCCAGAGCCTGAGAATATACCTGACAATGTCAGTGATGATGACACCTCTGACGATAATCTTGTTGGAGAAGCTGGCTCTGAACTTGATGATGAGACTTCTAATCGTCCATCTGAGGATGATTTCAAAACCGAAGCAGATATTTCTAGGAAAGTTCTTGAGAATTTGATCAAGTCATCAGAGAAGTCCGAACCATCTGGCATTGAAGGTTCGGACATTGATACCGACACTGAAACAGAAGATGTCGCATCAGAAAAGGAGAAATCTGATTCACCTGTAGCTGGCAAGTTGGCTAAGTCGAAGCATGTAACAGATGCAGAAATCAGTAATCCTGCTTCCAAACCCAAGAAAAATGATACTGGCCTGGATAGGACTATATTCATTAGTAACCTTCCTTTTGATATAAGTAATGAGGAGGTAACAGCACGCTTCTCAGTCTTTGGGAAGGTTGAATCGTTCTTCCCGGTTCTTCATAAACTTACTAAGTATGTTTGCTCATTTTGTTTCACTTTCATACATCTTTTTCCTAAGTTGTAGTGACCAGCGAAAGCTTACTTGGCACTCTCATTGATGCCAACAATTCTGTACTGTCTATGCAGGAGACCTAGAGGTACTGGTTTCATGAAGTTTTCTACAACAGAGGCAGCTGATGCAGCAGTTTCTGCCGCCAATGTTGCTCCTGGCTTAGGAATTTCGTTAAAGAGCAGGCCACTTAATGTCATGAAAGCGATGGACAAGGAGTCAGCTCACAAAAAGGCACTTGAGAAGGCAAAAACTGAGGTCGAGGATCGACGAAACCTATACTTGGCTAAGGCAAATTCTCTGGCACTTGTTTTTGCACGTGAACTGTAGTAAGCCTTCCATTATTATGTTCCTTAAAGTTTGGTCTTGAAGCAGGAGGGTGAAATCCTTGCTGGAACACCAGCTGCAGAAGGTGTGTCTGATGCTGACATGAATAAACGCAATTGGTAAGAGTTGATAGCATTCTTCATCATTTCATACTAGATAGTATCAGTGTTGGTACTATTTTTATAATGTGTTCCATACCTATTCTTTCTTACTTTTAGTCAAAGACTCCTATTCTTTCTAATTTACTTTTAGAACAAGAGACTCTGTGATTTTGTGCAAATTAACATAATTGGTTCCCAAACCATCCACCAATATGCTTTTATCATTTCAAATGAATGATTTTCAGATCGATGAATGCTACGTTCATGCTTGTAAGGGAACTTCATTTCTATTTGTTACATACTCCTACATCAAAACTGTTATATTTGCAACTACTGCTGCTGACATCATTTGGGCTACATATTATGTCGATGATACGATTTATTTTATGATAATATTTGCATCATCATTTTATTATATATTTACATTAATGATCTGACAGTATCTTCTGTATTTGTCTGTTTTAGGTTAGCTAGAAGGAAAGCAGAGATGCTTCAGTCTCCAAAATTTCACGTGTCGAGAACAAGACTTATCATCTACAATTTGCCTAAGACTATGACCATTAATGATGTAAAGAAACTTTGCAGAGAAGCAGTCATTTCTCGTGCTACCAAACAAAATCCTGTCATCCGGAAGGTTTCATGGAGTCCCTGTTTTTTTTTTAATTTCTTCTATGCCATTTGTTTTGTGTGTTTCGTAATGCTATGGTGATAAATTTGTCAAACAGGTGAATATCCTGAAGAATGAAAAGAAAGGTATACAGAAGCATTCACGCGGTGTAGCCTTTGTTGATTTTCAAGACCATGAACACGCTCTTGTTGCTCTAAGGGTTCTAAACAACAACCCAGGTATTCTCCACTTGTGAATAGTTTCTGCAGTCATTGTGCCAAATGCTCTGTGCCCTGTTGCAACTTTTGGTCTCTTTCAGTGAATTGATTTGCCTAATGAGTAATCCTTTCATTGCCATGGTTCTTAAGTAGTATATTCAGTATACTACACATCAGTGTCACATTTCAATGTTTTTACACTACATCATTGCGCCTGTGTTCTATGAACAAACATATTGGCTGTTTCTTTGCTTAAGGCCACCTCTGACGTGTTTGTGAACAGAATCGATCCCCGTTATATGATTTATTTTTGTTTTCGCTCTTTGCAGAAACCTTTGGTTCAGAACGTCGTCCGATTGTAGAGTTCGCACTTGAGGATGTTGAAAAAGTGAGGATTCAGAAGATTCGAATGGAACGGAATCGCAAGTCAGCAGCAGAAACTGCCGAAGTTCAGGAGACCCCTTCAGGGGATCAACCTGCAAGTGAAGGCCGTAATGCAGATAACAGCAGGACTTCCAGAAAAGGAAACAAGCAGAAGTCACACAATAGACCATCTAAACCATCTGATTCTGTTGAAGGGCCGGCCAAGGATCCTCTAGTTCCTGGAGATCGAAGCAGACCTGCAAAGAGAGCAAGGAAGTCGAATATGGGAACCGTTTTGCCGGACCGAGGTCCAACAGATGCAACCACAAACACTGCGCAGAATGTAGGTTTTTTTGTATTGGTACCTGATGATACTTAATAGTTTCTCCATTTTTACTGCAATGAATAGTTAAATTGTTACCTGTTTCATTTAATGCAGCAAGTTGTGTCAAGTGAGCGTGATCAGGCAGCTGCTCCAAAGAAAAGGAAAAACAGAAAAGATAGCCAGGCAGAGCAAAAGATAGGAAAGGCTACAAAAAGGACAAGGAAAGAACCTGCCGGGGAAGGAGGCGTAGATAAGTCGCTGGTGGAGCAGTACCGGTCCAAGTTCTTGCAACATGGTGTGAGCAAGACCAAAGGATAGTCGAGTTCGGAACTGTGGGATTGCTGCGGGAGAGCAGCACAGTGACTTGGGCCACCAGTCTCCACAAACTTTTTTGAGGCTAAAATTTTGATTGTGATGTTATAGTTTGATGTCCATCTGTACCAGGATATAGTGACTGGTATTTATCGAGGAATAACTTATCATTGCATACACCAGTCGTGATGCTGCCTGCGACTGAATTCCTGTGGCTGTAGTTCTAACGGGAAACTTTGCAGGAAATGAGGCGACTTCGGGGTGGATTATGTTTGCTTATGGCGTGCCACATTCTTTTCGTGATTGATTGATTGCGTGTA
The DNA here is from genome assembly GCA_023333625.1 of Bothriochloa decipiens. Classification (NCBI taxonomy): domain Eukaryota; kingdom Viridiplantae; phylum Streptophyta; class Magnoliopsida; order Poales; family Poaceae; genus Bothriochloa; species Bothriochloa decipiens. The sequence continues at coordinate 13,745,824 of CM041628.1, forward strand.
GTGCTTATTGAGGGCTCGTTTGGATTGAAGGAAAAACATAGGAAAAGTAAAGGAATCGAGTTCCTATAGTATTATTTACTGTAGCAGCGTTTGGAACAAAGGAATGAGCTGAATCCTTTCCGGAGGAACGGTGAGCAAGCCTGTACTTTTGGAGGAATCAAAAAATCCACTCAAACCTAAGGGAAACCATTCCTGCAGTGCTTGCGTGCGAGTTGACAGGCTAATCAAGCTCACGAGTCATGGCGTTCTTCAGTTCTTCCTCATTACTGCACTAAAGTTCTCAGAAACAAGTACACACCAAAACACAGATTGCAGTATAAGCACGAGAAATGGAAGGGAAAAAAGGACAATTAATGGAAACGAGCACCGAATCACCACACAAATCTTTTTGATCTATGACTGAAAATTCGAACTCCAAGTTGACGTAAAGTAAAATAAAAACCAGCACTCAAGAGAATGCATGAACAAACTTGAAAGCTTCCTCAGACTACCCTGGCCGCCGGCGCCGCAGCCGCTCAGCGTGATAGCATGCCATGCTGCTGCACTATCTGCTTCTTCCTTGACCGTGTGTAGGTGCCGAGAGTAGGGATTTGGGGTGCTGTGCTTGGCCTGGGGAGCGAGAATGCTCTAGATCTATGGCTGTAACGATTCAGAAAGGGGGTGACAAAAGGATAAGATCTACTTGCCAATAGTGCACGCCAAACATTGGACGAACTAAGTCTAATGGACCGGGACACACATGCAGGACAATACTGAGTTAAACATAGCGTGTACTATCTTAAAATTAATTAATCTATCATTAAGAACTAACATTTTTTATTACTCATGTGATTTCTTAGTTCCTGTGTTACAAGTTCCTACGTTCCAAACGCCTCCTCTTATTTCTTTCCTGTGTTTTCTATTCCCCAAACAGGCCCTGAAGAGGTGGCGTGGTTTCATTGATGGACGTTCTCCTCGCTCAAACCTGCTGCCCACAGCTGCATGGTTTGGTTTTTCTGCAGGGTATGGTGTTTGCCACGTCAGGTCATCATGTAAAAAGGTCTGCATGTTTTCTTGTGTTTTGCGGCTGCTGTGCGGGTATGGTGTTTGCCACGTCAGGTCATTATATATTATGTAAAAAGGTTGTGTGTTTGGTCTCTTGCCGAACCTATACCATTGTACAGTGTTATAAGTTTCTCGCAAAAAGAAAAGGGTTCTGTACATGTTGGACGGCAACAGTTTTTAGGCACTGATGACTCTGCCAAGTCCAACCAGGAATTTAATCCTTTGGAATACAGGAATGTACACAAACTATAAAGAAACTAGCAGGTACGCCCGTGAGAAAGCACGGGCTAGCTAGATGGAATTATAGCACATTATGTGATTCTTCATGAAAAAGAAGATTTCGTTAGTTACGGATGGGCTGTCGTTTGCGCTCTTCATAGGGTAGTAAAGGGTTGTTTCAGTTTGATATGGAGACTCAGTTTTGCATGGGCGAAGGAAGTTTGAATGTTTGGCAAAGCTGCCCACACGGCGAGTGAGGCAATGGTAGGGTGTTCCTCCATAGTTCCATCCGACCAGGAGCTGGACCTGTGCATTAAAAAAAGTATTTAGTTAGGTGAAAAGATCGAAGGATACATTTGCAAATCGGAGAACAGTATGATGACACAGAAACTAAATTAGCAAATATTGTTTGGTATTAATCCTGCACCAAGAGAGTGTAATTGGTATTGTGTCTCCTACTAATAATTAAGTACAGTATGTCACAAATAACGCAGTGGCAGTTGACATAGGACGAAAATAGTGAAATATGAAGGCAAACAAAATCATTTGCCTAAATTGAATGGTTTTGTGGTTGCAGACTTTCAGTACGTCAGCATGGAAGCTAAAAGGGATGACTATTTCATCGATTCAGAGACAGCCGGATAATTGTCCATGTGCTCTGGAAATCCAATCCATGTGTACAGAAATCAGGGGGTATGAACTGAAACAGAAGCTATTCTGTACTGAATCATCAGTAATCAGGTCGTTAGTGCAGGCAATATCAGACATCTGGTATTAGTATTAGCTTAAACTTATACCATCGTCAGGGGACATGTGTATATCCTAAAGGCAGGAAAGAAAGAGCAGCTTCAAAATAACCCAAGTCCTCTTGTATGGAATCGAACACAACCATCGTAAACACTGGAATCCAACAAAATAAAGTTGAGCACAATCGAAATAGTACTGTAAGTGTGGATGTGTGATATCTGAAGCCCAACGCTATTTTGAAATGCCTACTGTTCTCTGAAATCCAACAACTCCAGACATTTGAAGTTTCAGTGCTAAGGATTTGAATCTCTGAAAAGTAACTTACCCTGTATTCTGGTTGCATTAGCAAGGTGTCCATCTCCTCTTTCCGGTGGACCTGACAGGAACCATGGAGAGGGAGGCAGCCAGGGTCGCCTGCTCTGGAGACGCGGAGTGCCGATGCGGAGCGCACAGGGCTGCTGTTCCGGTGGCGGGCAGCCATGCGGAGCTGCGGAGAGGCCGGCTACGCCGAGGCACGCGGAGCGCGCAGGGCTGCTGTTCCGGTGGCTGTCGCCGTAGCGGAGTTGCGGAGAGGCCGGCAACGGCCAGCCGCGCCGAACACGCAGCAGCGGCGGGATACGGCCCGCAGTAGGGAGCGGAAGCGTTGGGAGTGTGATGAAGGTACGGGAGGGGTGGATGGGTGATGGATGGATGACGCTGGCCTTCTCAATAAGCCGGAGAGATACGTCGGCGGGCGTGGATGGATGATGGATCACGAAGGTCCTGGAAGGACGCGGCTGCAGGATGGTGCTTCCAGAAGTTGGGAGTCGTGGGCGGCTGCGGCGGCAAGGCAAACCATCGGACGGTGATGGATACGGAACTGTGCTTAGAACAGTGCTTGCTACAGTGATTTGTGAGAGGAGCTGGGATCACCAAGTTTAAGAGTATAGGATTTAATTTTTTTTTTCACAGAAAAAACACACATGCCACGCAACAGAAAAAATTACAGCATTCCACCAGGGCTTAATTGCCCTTTTATCCGTACAGTCTTACATTTGATGAAAAAAATTAATGCTTTTCTACGCTATACTGTACTCATTATATTTTAAATATAAGTTGTTCTGTCTTTTTTAGATATATTATTTTTATTACGCATCTAGTCTAAATATACATTTATATTTAGCTATGTATTAAAAGCAATGTTTTTAGTAGAACCAACAATTTATAATTGAAAAAAAAATTCGTATAACCTCCTAACATATTGAGGGTGGTCTACATAACCTCATAAACTAGAAAACCGGATATTCTACGTTCTAAACTTTCCAAATATTGAAAGCTCAAAGCTGAATCGCTCTCACTCATTTTAACTTTTCTAAAATATATATTTTTTAGCATGCACCAAGATATCCATTATGTCGCTACGTATCAAAAGCAATATATCTGGAAAAGACAGAGCGACTTAATATTAGGAATGGATAGAGTATCCGGGGTTGTTTGTTTTTTTGCTAAAATGCATTGAACGAGTCCTGCGCGCTATGAACTGCCAATTTGCAAGGCATTGGAATCAAGTGGTAATCTACATACGCTCCACTGGATGGGCATGGCAGTGAGTCAGTGACTGATATTTATGCAAAAGAATATTCTTACAGCCGCCCGTATGTACGAGTACGACGACTATGAAGGTTTGAGCTAGCTCATTCACGCTGGGATGCTCGATCTATCCTGGGATTGAAGGTGCTGTTGATGTGTACTTAGTCATCACGGAGGAAACTTTACAAGAAAATCGGCCGTATGGACGACGACTAAGCTCTGAGGTTTGAGCTTAGCTCATTCATGCTGGGATGCTCAATCTATCCTGGGATCATCACGATGGAGACTTGTGCAGGCGTGCAGCTCAAAGTCACATCAACGAGCGGTTTTATGCGTCTGATTTTGTCGTTACGCGCGACACGTCTGCAAAGCTGCGCCCCCAATGCTTCGTCGCTAATCCTTTCCTCTCTTGGGCAGTCTGTGCGTCGGCGGCGAGCTCGCCCCGCCGGCCCATCCGCTCGCTCCTTGTCGCGTTCTTACTCCCTTCACGAATCACGAGGCGGCTCGTGTCGAATCGAAACACGGCGTCACGTCTGCGTGCACTGCCGCCCGCCGCTGCCGCGAGCTGAACCCGATGAAGGTCCATCCGATCCGATCCGTCTCCAGGACGCGGGCCATACGAGTCCCGGCCGGTCGGCGGTCAAGCACCAAAAGATCTCTTCATGACGTGGTCTCGCCCGCCCGCCGCCAGGTCAAGCCAAACCTGGCTGGTGCCGCATCAGAGGCTCGATCGTCACCAGCTCACGTGCCCAGCCCCGTGACCCCCTTCGTTCCCTCCCTGCCCGTGCCCGTAACTCCACGACCACAACGACCCAACCCAACGATAACGACGCAGGCCACCCGCGTGAGTCGCAGCACGCCACCGCCCACCCGCGCTTATCAACGGTCGTAACCGAAGAAGAAACGCGCAGCAAAGGAAACCCAAAAAACACTTGCCGAGTTTAACGAGGTCTTGGCGCGGACAACCGCGCGGTAAACGGCAATCCCCCCGGTCCCGGGCACCCAGTTTCCGCGAACACCCCCTCCCGCCATCCATCTCCGCCGCAGCGCATCCGCAGCCGACGTGCCCCCGCCGCCCCTCCGAACCAGTCAAAACCCCCGCCCCGCACGCTTACCCCACACGGATTGCCCCCGCTCCGCGTCTTCTCCGTCTTCATCAACGCCGCTCCAACAATCCATCCGCAGTCCTCACCACCAGTCACCCCCAACCTCCCATCGGCCATCCCACACCACCACCACCGTCTCCCCCCTCCCGTTCCCCAATGGAGGGAGCTGTTCGCGCGCGCGAAGGCGGTGCGTCTGAAGAGCTACCACGACAAGTTCCTGTACGCGGACGAGGACGAGACGCACGTGACCCAGGACCGGGACGGCACCTCCGCGAACGCGCGGTGGACCGTGGAGGCCTCACCGTCGCCGCACAACGCCGGCGGCGCCAGCATCCGCCTGCGGAGCCGGTACGGGCACTACCTCACCGCGTCCGGCGAGCCGTTCCTGCTGGGGATGACGGGGCGGAAGGTGACGCAGACGCCCGCCGCGTCGGCGTCGCGCCTCCCCGCCAACGCGTCCGTGGACTGGGAGGCCGTGTGGGACGGGTTCCAGGTGCGGCTCCAGAGCAGCAAGGCGGGCCACTTCCTCCGCGCCAACGGGGGGTTACCGCCGTGGCGGAACTCGGTCACGCACGACGTGCCGCACCGGACCGCCACGCAGGATTGGGTGCTCTGGGACGTTGAGATCGTCCAGCTCCTCACGCCGGCGGCGCCGCCGCCGCCCGAGCGGACGGGGTCAGCGCCTGTGTGGAAGGTGCCGGACTCGCCGCCCGCGCCGGAGCTCAGCAAGCCGCCGACGCAGGCGCACGCGCCGCGCCACCGGCCATCTAAGTCATACGCGCCGCCGCCGCCCACGCTGGAGCCCGAGGCACCGCCTCCGCCGCCGCCGCGGGCCAAGCTCTCCAAGCTCGAGGTTCGTGCCCGATTTGCTCCCCTGCGTTGACTAAATCGCCACCGCCGAGCTTCACGGCTTGTGCGGCCTATCATTGGTTGCGATGCCGTCTTCACAAAGGAATTGACTCTTACCATCGTTTCGCTGTACTTACCCAATTTCTTCTTGGGCTAATGCGTTTCTTAGCACTACCTCTGTTGTTCGGATTGCCGGTCTGAACTGCATTTGGGATCTGGGAAACTTTTATGATTGTGGTGGTTTTAAAATGTGAATCCTGCTGGGGAATTCACTGCTGACTGTTCCTTGTTAGCTATGGCCTGGTTTAGTTCCTCAAATTCATCCTCAAATTTTACTATACAGAATTTTTATTCCCCATCATATCAGACTACCAGCAAATACATGGAGTACTAAATGTAGATAAAATTAAAAATTTATTACACAATTTTATTGTACTCTACGAGAACGTTTGGAGCCTAATTCATGGACAATTATTAGCTAATAAAAAAAACTGCTACAGTGCTTGACACTGTAGCAAATGCTGAATCGGTGCCTTGAATCGGGCATCTGGGCTTTGTATCTGCGGGTTTCACTTTCACACCGCTGATCTCGACATGTTTTGTTTGTCCAAGCGACAATGCTTTCATTCTGTAAAAGTTCCTTTCTTATTTGGCGACTACTGCCTTCATCTTTGTAGGACTGAGTTAGCTCTATTTCTTAGGCCTTGTTTAGATATCAAAATTGGTATCCAAACTTTATATAGTGAGCGTCTCGTCACACTGTAGTAATTTTATTTTTATTTGGTAATAATTGTCTAAACATTGATTAATTAGGCTTAAAATGTTCGTCTCGTAAAGTACAACAAAACTGTGCAATTAGTTTTTTATTTCATCTATATTTAGTACTCCATACTTGTGTCGGTATTTTGACGTGACGGACAATAGGAATTCTGCATAGTGAATTTTAGAGTCAAAATTAGGCATCTAAACAAGGCCTTATTCTTGAATGCCTCCAAGTTACTGTTGGGACTCGGGACTGCAAGCAATGCACATTACTAAAATTCATTTTTGCTTCCTGAATTCCTCCAAATTATTGTTGTGACTGCCAGCAATGCGCATTATTAGAAATTCATTTCTGCGTGCTGAACCATTTATCCTACTTGTTTGCTGTGACCCAATTGCAAAACTACCTGCATCTCCACTGCGGTGCTTAGCTGCTTATTGAATTGATTTGGTTAGTTTCCTAATGTTGTCAAACTATCATGACAATTTCGCCTTGTTTAGCCTGTACAAGTTGCTTGGACTGCATGGTGTTACTATGGTCTTTTTGATTTTCAGAGTTTGTTTCTTCTCTGTTTTCTTTTTCTTCCATATTTCAGACACTTTCTTGCTCATTTCATATTGTTTTGCCATGTTACTTCTCGTCCATTCAGGCAGATCAGAATAAGAGTTGACATTGATTTTTCTCGTATTTCCAGTCCTCTCTTTCTTTCTATGCTCCCTTGCACAAGGTGGAGGGACGTGCCATCCATTACCACATTGCAGACGATCTGGGCAATGTGGATGACGGCACAGCTGGACACTCCTTTACATTCAATGGCAGCAACTTGGAGGAGCTCGCCCACAAGTTGCAAGAGGAGACGGGGCTGGAAGACATCATCATATGCACACGCAGCCCTATCAATGGGAAGCTCACTCCTCTCCGTCTGCAGCTCCCACCCAACAATGCAGCAATGCATATCGTGCTCGTCCAGGAATCCTCAAAAGGTTAGTTTACCCCTCCTTGATTTTGCCATTTCTAACTCTCCATTTTTTACCAGTAGATTGCTTGCTTTGCATTGAGAATCAAAGATAGCTGCTGTCGTTTTGGTCTTATGGGAGCCCCACTTGGCTAGTTGTTGAAGCACGATAACCTATCTCTTATTCTATCCCATATTCTTGTATATTCCTAACTGCTAAGCAGTTAAGCAATTGATTTTTTTTAACTTCAGATCATTTACTAACTCTAGCAAGCAACCACCCCGGCCATGATATTTGTGTTATCTTATTTGGCCTGTACTTTCATGATGCCAAGCACCATTTTAAAGGGTGCCAGTAGTGGATGTCCACATAAATAAATTTGCAACGCCACGGCAACTTCTTTTGTTCACTGACATTTGCGTGAAAGACATTTGTGTGAAAGTTCAGTTCCCTATGATTGAAAAAAAAAATCGACTTTTTTAATAAGTCAATTCTGCAGTAAGTTCCATTCAGTTTCCGGTCTAGTTTCATGACACAGCTACTTAATTAGTATTAGTTTCAATTTGCCATAGTAGCTGTGCAGTCCTTCCATATTTCTCGAGTGGAAAGAGCAAGAAATTAAGCAATGCATATCTGAGATTTTGCATCTCACATATTGTTTTGCTGTTACTGTGATGGTCTGACCATGTGACGACAAGTCATTAATGTTAATGGGGGTTGTGCCCAGCATACACCTCCTTCCGATATAAGTGCTGAAAGGTGAAGATGGATTGTCTTTGTTTGAACAAGATGATATTATTCTTTCAGTGACAAACAACAAACAGTGTGTAGAGACAATGCACTGAGCATTGTTAGTCATGATATGCTCATGACTCATGGGTTCGTGATGCATTGCTAACAGTTAGTAGTAACATGTCATGTGTGCATCTTCTGCTGAATTTTGGTTCAATCAAAACAACCCCTATTGATAAGATATCTAAGTTATATAAATGTTGTAGTTATAACTAAAGATGTGATTTTTTTTAACTTTTTAAATCCAACTTGGCCATTTGAGATTTGAGTCATTATATTATTATTAAAATGAACTCTATGGATTTCTGTTGGGTGAAGTGTACAGCTGCTTGTTAGAACCCTTCACCAGTTTGTGATCTACTGATGTTTTGTTCTTCCTACATGCTACTCGCCAATTGACCATTATTCTTTCTCGATTGTGAATTTCAGTGGCAAAAACATTTCCATGGCCATATGGTTCTTAAATCACAACCGTTTGGCGAAGGCAGGGCCCTGAGTTTTGGTGGATCGTGCATCTCGCTGGAGCCCGTACATCATTCGACCAAGTCCATGCCGGTTGTGCAGTTACACTGCCTAAACCTCATTCATGTACATGTAAAAGATCCCCCTCCCCCCCTATAGCATAGCTTAAAACCAGCGGAGATTCATCGTGTGATATGTCATATGTGCAGAGAGATGTGTTCAATTAATTAATTTATAGTCGAGAGTTAGACCCTGAATCGTATATCCTTGGATATATATTAATTGCCGAAGAGAATTTCTACTCGTTGCAGAGTCAACATCAACCAGCTCATTCTTCCCCAGTTGGGGTACAGTCTCAGGCTGACGGTGGTGGCGGCTATGAGAATCAGTATTTACACAGAGAGGCCAGCGACCGTCTGTGAAAGCATTGTCACAGTCGATCCTCCGTGCATTCTATCATCATCAAAAGTTAGTTTTTTTGTCTCTTCTAAAATCGTTGGATCGGGCCGGGAGTTCCCGACGTTCCAGGCGCTGGGCGGCCACCGGACAGGCCGGCGACAACCAAGAGAAAACCACGGTGAGGCTGTGTTGGGCCTGGTACTACTGCACCCGAGGAGGAGGAGGGCTGTAGTGGGCCTGACGATGTCTATGCTGTGGACCTCACACGGGCCGTCGTGCTAGATGACAGGCCCAGTAAAAAAAGAAGAAAAGACAAAAACAAATTTTCAGTGTGCAACTGCTTGTTACAATTCACTGATCTTGTTGCTACAAGCCTACAACTCGCCAACTGTCCATTTTTCTTTATCTTTTGTGAATTTCAGTTGCTAAAACGTACCCATGGCCATATGGTTCATGAATCACAGACATTTTGGTGGCTTGTGCATCTCGTCTCAAGCCCGTACATCATTGGATCAAGTCATGTCAGTTGTGCAGTTACATCTTGTATCAGAAGCAACCTACCGTAAACCTCATTCGTGTACATGTAAAAAGAGGTCCCTCCATAGCTTAAAACCACTGGATATTCATCTTATGATACATGGAGAGATGTATTCAATTAATTAATTAATTCATACGTAGTCGAGAGTTTGACCCTGAATCATATATCCTTGGTTTTATATTAGTTGCCCAAGAGAATGTCAACTCGCGTTGCGGAGTCAGTATCAGCCGGAGTATCTTTTATGATGTACAAGCGGCGGTATTATCGTATTATACTGGCAAGTGACGTTGACGGTTGACCTTTTGGGGGTTAAGGAATAGAAGTATAGAGTTTTTTTTAATTTTTTATAATGCACAGGAAGTCGTGATAGGTCGATGAGGTGTAGAGTATATATGGACATGTACTGTACTCCTATACATTTATGAGATGAGACGCTCAAAGGCGTTTGTGATATTATGACTACTAGGATCATGCGTTCATGCTCATGCCTTTAGTGCGGCCGGATCGGATGCATCTTCCACTTTGAGGAATGGAATGGACCTGCTTTCTGACGATGGATGGATATGCAGACTGGGCACCGATTCTTGGCATTGCCATCGCCATGTGCCCAGAATCTTGAACCTATGCCTCGTTTAGATACCTAAATTCACTTTCAAATTTTACTATACAGAATTCCTATTCTCTATCACATCAAAATACTGATAAATGCATGGAATATTAAATATAGATGAAATAAAAAATTAATTATATAGTTTTGTTATACTTTACGAGACGAATATTTTAAACCTAATTAATCAATGTTTAGACAATTATTAGTAAATAAAAACAAAAGAGCTACAGTGTCCCTATACTGTGCATTTTCTAGATTCAGGACGCCGAATCCGGCATCAAAACGAGGCCCTAGACTAGAGAATTCGTGACGATGAAGGTGTTCGTTCACGAACTGGCAGATCTCTATTGCATCTTGTGGTTGTGGTTGTCGGCGGGGGTGGCATTTTGGGATCCTGTCATCCTGTGTGGTTGTGCTCCAACTTCCAGATGGAATCGGTGTCGGGTCCTTGCTCTTTCGTTTCTGCCTGCCACCGGATCGAGGCGGACAACTCAATCCGCGACGTCGTAAAGTGCGCCCCGCCTTTGTTTCAAAAAAAAAAAAAAAGTGCGCCCCGCCTTTGCTTTCCATTCTCTTCCGTCTTTCTTCCCTTTCTCCTCTCACTGTGCTGTGCGTCAAAAGAATAGCAGCGAACGGCTGTTGCACACTGCAGTCTTGAGGCACATTTGCCATGTGCGAAGCACGCCGAGATTTTTAACAGCGGCTTGGTGCAGCTCCGAAAGACACGACACCTGGTATGATAGTGAATCCGACAGAGCACACTTGTGGTAACTAATCTGAATGGAAATGCTCTCGACCGTTTTTGAAATGTTTTTTTTTCGTTTTGCAAAGTAAAGCAAGGCCTTGTTTAGATCGTAAAAAAATGAACCCGATGAATAGTATTATTTTTGTCTTATTTGATAAATATTGTCCGATCGTGGACCAACTAGGCTCAAAAGATTCATCTCGTGATTTTCAACTAAACTATGTAATTAGTTATTTTTTTTACCTGCATTTAATGCTTCATGTAAGCAGCTAAATATTAATGTGATGGAGAGAGAGTGAAAAAATTTTAATTTTTGGAGGGAACTAAACAAGGCCCAAGATCCATAGACAGAATATTAAGAAAGCACAGTAGTGTTAGCTAGCTTGCGGTGGACCCGGACATGGACCTGGATGCTGCAGCCCGTCAACGCAACATGCCACCGGACCAACAGTCCTAGTCAAAGAAACCTTTGGCACGGAAACGCCATAAATAACCCATCCATGGAGCAGGCTTTGTCCGGTGAGGGCGCCATCTGCTCTTTCCTATCCATCTACTACGACTACTACCCCAGTGTCATCTGCCATTAGCCCAGCACAAGTACTTTCCATTCGTGCTGTACCACCAGTATAACTATAGCATTTCGGACGACTTGACCTCCACAAACAGACAGCTAATCACCCACTAATCCGCGTCGGGTGATAATTGCACACCAGCAGCTCCCCACGTCCGTCGGCGCGTCTCGCCAACGGCAACGCCAAGCAAGTCGCCGTATAAAATCATGGCTGAGGTCGCCGTCGGCGAACATTCATGCGGCCGGAGGCGCCCCTAAACTCCTAAAGCGGCGGCGGCAGCTGAGACGGCAAATACGGTCACGTCACGCCCGCACCGCCTCGCCCGCCTTTGCGTTGTTGCCGCCACTGGATGCGCTGGATGACGATGCGGTATTGGCATATTGCGCTGCCCACTACGGCGATGGATGCCGCCTGCGTCGCCGAGTTAGAGCCCAAGAGTTGACCCTAAGCACCCTAATCGCCTGGCTTTTCTGTTAACTGTCCACATCAATCATCAGTGACCCCTCTCTCGGCTATCGCTCAATCAACGACGAAGCGAGGAGTAAATTCCTTGCCGGCAGTGAAAAAAAAAGAGAAGAATTACGCACTAGGATTAAACTGTGTTTGTTGAAAACTCGTGTCTTTTGAATCTTGAAAACTCATGCCTTTTGTATTCATCACCTAAAATAATTCTATACACTACTTCTGTACTTTTCTTCCCCGATATTCAGCCTGTTCGTTTGAACTTATCAGCCAAACCAGCCAGCCATTTAACAGTATTTTTCTCTCATAAAAAATCAGCAGCAGCCAAAACCAGCCAGCCAGAAACGACCAAGCGAACAGGGCGATTAACATCATACCGGATATGCTGGTTTAAGTTAGGCACACGGCAAATCAGTTAGTCGGCATAAGTAGTTGAGGTGCTACCGCACATTATTTTAGGAGATGCAAGCCCTTTGATTAGAGTCGACGAGAAAATCTCAAAAGATATGGACTGCCGACCGTAGATATGTTTAGAATTAACTCATCATTTTAATTCCTAAATAGACGCTGGTTCACGAGGGATACACTCATAATATAAATCAATTAATCAATTAATAAACTGTTCGCCTAATGGTTTATGCTGCTGACATGTCGGGTGATGTTATTTTGTTGCGAGCTGATAAGTACAAATGAAAATGGCCCTCAATGTAATTTGCTACAATGAAACCTGAAGCCATTTCATTTTCTGAGAACCCCAGTTAAATGTCACCAGAGTTTCGCTGAAAATCCACCCAAAAACGATTTGTTTTGCTTAAGATTAGTGTCGTGGGAGGTGTTTTCAGCATTCCAAACAAGGATAGCCTGAAGTGACGAAAGCGGAGGAGGGATCCCCCAGCACTCTCACCTGGCCCTCCGGCCATGTGAAAGCGAGAGGTGTCTAGTGGAGTAGTGGAGCTGGAGTGGTAGCCAGTAGCCTTGCGCGGCTGCGTCTCGGCATCGGACATCTCCCCTCCCTCTTCTCGCGCATCTCGCTGACGCCGCTTCCCTTCCCTTCTCGCCCGTGCGGGGCCTGGATCGCCTACTCGCCGCGCCGAGATGCCACCGCATCACCTCGTGCTCCTCCTCCTCGCCGCCGCCGCCTGCCTCCCGCCGCCGGCCGCGTGCCGGCACCCCCACACGCCGCCGCCGCCGCCGCGGCGGCAGCAGCAGCAGCAGAACCACGGCAGCAGCGGCACCAACGCGGGCACCGTGGCGCTGGCCGCCGCCGCGTCGCTGCTCGCGCTGCTGCTGCTCTACCTGTGCGCCGCCATCGCGGTGCGCCGGCTCCGCTCCCGCGGCGCGGTGGCGCGGGAGCCGGCGGCGGGGGCGGGGGGATCCTCCTCGGCGGCGTCCCGCGCCGCGGCGTTCCTCCGCCGCCACGGGCTCCACCACCACCGCCCGTCCTTCACCTACGAGCAGCTCCGCGCCGCCACCGCGGGCTTCGACGCGGCGCGCAAGCTCGGGGACGGCGGCTTCGGGACGGTGTTCCTCGCCTACCTCCCGCCCGCCGGCCGCCCCGCCGCCGTCAAGCGCCTCCACGTCCCGCCGTCGCCGTCCCCGTCGTTCCCCTCCGCGTCCGCCACCATCACCAAGTCCTTCTGCAACGAGGTGCTCATCCTCTCCGCGCTCCGCCACCCGCACCTCGTCCGCCTCCACGGATTCTGCGCCGACCCGCGCGCGCTCCTCCTCGTCTACGACTTCGTCCCCAACGGCACGCTCTCGCACCACCTCCACCGCCGCATCGCCGGCAAGCAAGCGCCGCCGCCCCCGCCGCCGCTCCCCTGGCGGACCCGCATCGCGATGGCCGCCCAGATCGCGTCGGCGCTCGAGTACCTCCACTTCGGCGTCAAGCCCGCCGTCGTGCACCGCGACGTCACCTCCTCCAACATCTTCGTGGAGGCCGACATGCGGGCGCGCCTCGGCGACTTCGGCCTCTCCCGCCTCCTCGCGCCGCCGGACGCGTGCGCCACGGGGGGCGCCCGCGAGCTCGTGTGCTGCACCGCGCCGCAGGGCACGCCGGGGTACCTGGACCCGGACTACCACCGCTCGTTCCAGCTCACGGAGAAGAGCGACGTGTACAGCTTTGGCGTCGTGGTGCTGGAGCTCGTCACGGGGCTCCGGCCCGTGGACGTGGGCAGGGAGCGCCGGGACGTGACGCTGGCGGACTGGGTGGTGGCCAAGATCCAGGTCGGCGAGCTCAGGGAGGTCGTCGACCCGCCCGTGCTGGCCGAGGGCCCCGCCGTGATGGCCAGCGTCGAGGCCGTGGCGGAGCTGGCGTTCCGGTGCGTCGCGCCGGACAAGGACGACCGGCCTGACGCCCGGGAGGTGCTGGCCGAGCTCAAGAGGATCCAAACCATGCTTCCCGGCAGCAAGGTTTCTTGAATCGGATCGCACAAAATGCCATCCGCTTCGGAATTGAGCTAAGCACTTCCTGACACATCTTGACTCCTATGCTGACATCTTGACCAAGAATTAGCATCACAAACATCCTGATGTCTCGTGGTCGATGGCATTCAAGAACTCAGAACTCAACAAGAACACTCTGTCGACCGATGAAGCAATCCAAACAAGGCACGTGAAGATTAGACCAATGTTGAGGACATCTCACATCTGCCGTGCTGGTTCTTTTGAAAACTGTGTCTTCGGTCGCCAGCCGTCAGGTTCTTTTGGAAACTCGAATGTACAAGCTCTACATGTTCTCCTAGCAGTAACAGTCAGTTTCTCCCATCAAATTTCCTCACTTTCTTATCCAATTCTCGCATGTTCTCCTAGTAGTAACAGTCAATTTCTCCCATCAAATTTCCTCACTTTCTCAGCCAATTCTCGCATTCAGCTGCCAAGCCGTGCGCCTTGTGCTCCTCCTGCCAGTCGTCACGGAATGCCCTGCTGGATATTTAGTCATTTTACACCATAAATTAATCCATAAATATGATAAGTAAAATACTAACGCTAGTATGATGCGTGCGACAACCTCATAATCGCTACTGCTACTGCTACTCATTAACATAAGCAAAATAACAACAGCAATGAAATGAAGCATAAACAGGGATCTCATTTATACCCTAGCGTGCTACTGTCGGTACCTGCGGCCAGTACAGCACCATTGTCGCCTAGAGCGCCACCTGCAGGGATGACGGTGAAGTTCGCCGCACCAGTAGCAGCGGCGGCGTCGCCAGCATCTCCCACACTCGCACCACCACGCGTCCTCGTGGCCTCCATCTTGCTGCTGGACGGAGACGAAGTCGAGGAAGGCAGCAGCAGCGTGTCGGAGCAGTCACGTCCGTGGACGCTCCCCAAAAACTTGATTGCCCGCCTACCCGAGCAGGTACGCACCGGAGGCCTGCTCACCAGAGCCGCCTGTGCTCGCAGGGGATCTGGCCGGAGGTGCACAGGAGCGGCTCAAGCTCGAACAGTGGAGTGGAGCGGAGGCGGAGGCGGCTGGTCGGGAGGAACACTGATTGAACCCTAGTCTCCGACAGAAGCCCCTTATATAGGAGGCGCCCCTGTCGGGAGACCGTTGGATCTCCCTGGCGGCCGGGTGGGCTGGAGCGGCGGCTAGGGTTTGCCTCGGCCGGATGGGCCGAGTGGCAAAACAAGGCCTAGGCCAGCCAGCCCACGGCCTCAGGCCGAAGCCAAGCCAGCCAGCCCAGCCCAGCCCACGCCCACGCCCACGGCCCGGCCCGGCCCGGCGCGTCGCGTCGCGACGCGCGCGCGGGCGGCGCGGCTCGGCTCGGCGGCGGCGGCGGCGCGCGCGTGTGGATCCCAGGTTCTCCTCCTTAATCAGCTTATGTGGGCTTCCCAATGCTTCACTATTTAAGTTGATTGTCCTCTAGGTAATTAGTCAAGTTGGTACTAATCACCTTTCCACTTAATCACACAATTGTGGGCCTTTGAGGTTTACTGATTATTTAGAATAAATAATGGGCTTGGCCCAATTATCCTAATAATCCCCACAAAACATCAAAGGTACACAGTTAGTGCCTTCAGTTCTGAGCTTGTTTGATATACCGGTGTTTCGATGGAGACTGTTAAGTTGAACTACCATCTAGAAAAGAGGCTTACACTCACTCACAACTGATCAATGGACTATGCCTTGAATTGACAGTTTTGTGTGAAACGAGGTTCGCCCAAATTCTTAACCGATACTAGGCCACCAAGAGCACCCCCTCGGGTGGAGCATATAAGTCAAACTCCATGCCTGTTCATGAGTATTTAGAGATCACCCAAATCTCATAGACTGGGACCAGCAGTCTGACTCACATAGGTGTGTTCCTTCTAGGATGTCCTGTAGGTCGACATCCCTGCTTAAATAAGCCACTCGGATCACATAAAGGTATACACATACCATCCTGCCTTACAGCCTAGAAAAGAAGTGCATTCTCAAAGATAGAGACCTTTATAAGGGTCTTTTCCCTCAGTCTACTCATAGCTTGTTTCACCACTCTAATTCACGGGATCTCCGATCACATAGAGCAGGTTACCACTATAGCAGACTTTAAGTGGGTCTCAGTCCCATCTCAACTGATGCACTGTCTATCACGTTACGTGATAGCTCCTTGGTGAATTGATCTGCCAGATTTTTAGACGTGTGGACATAGTCCAACGCTATCACTCTGGAGTTTCTTAATTTTCTGACAGACTTTAAACGACGCCTTACATGCCTAGTAGTCTTCAGGTTATCCTTAGAACTGTTAACTTTGATTATCACAGTTTGATTATCACAGTTCATGGAAATGCTGGGCACAAGTTTTTCAACCACCGGCAAGTCCATCAGGAGTTCCCGAAGCCATTCGGCCTCAACTGTGGCGGTGTCTAGTGCTGCGAGCTCTGTTTCCATAGTTGACCTCGTAATGAGAGTCTGCTTGCAAGACTTCTAGGAAACAGCACCACCCCCAAGGATAAACACATACCCACTGGTGGCCCTCAACTCGTCAGCATCAGATATCCAATCTGCATCACTAAAACCCTCTAGTACCTTTGGGTACCCAGTATAGTGAATGCCATAGCTTGCGGTTGCTTTGAGATACCGCATTACTCTCTCGAGAGCACGCCAATGATCATCTCCCGGATTTGAAAGAAACCGGCTCAACTTGCTCACAGCATATGAGATGTCAGGTCTAGTGGCATTAGCCAAATACATTAGTGAGCCAATGATTTGGGAGTACCTCAATTGATCCTTCATTATCCTTTTATTCTTTCTCAGAATTAGGCTTGGATCATAGGGAGTGGACACAGGTTTGCAGTCACTATAGCCAAAGCGGCTTAGAACCTTTTTCACATAGTGGGACTGCAATAAAGTAACCTCACCATTTTCTCCCTTTAGTAGCTTAATGTTCAAAATCACATCAGCTTCTCCCAGATCTTTCATATCAAAGTTCTTGGACAGAAAGTCCTTCACTTCCTCAATCACATTGAGGTTTGTGCCAAATATTAGGATGTCATCCACATATAGGCACAGGCTCACACCTTCTCCCCCACCAAAACGGTAGTAGACACATTTATCAGCCTTATTGGCAACAAAGCCTGCTGACGTCATGGTCTTATCAAACTTTTCGTGCCATTGTTTTGGAGCTTGCTTTAGGCCATACAACGACTTTAACAATTGGCAGCAGCAGCGTGTCGGAGCAGTCGCGCCCGTGGACGCTCCCCAAAAACTTGATTGCCCGCCTACCCGAGCAGGTACGCACCGGAGGCCTGCTCACCAGAGCCGCCTGTGCTCGCAGGGGATCTGGCCAGAGGTGCACAGGAGCGGCTCAAGCTCGAACAGTGGAGTGGAGCGGAGGCGGAGGCGGCTGGTCGGGAGGAACACTGATTGAACCCTAGTCTCCGACAAAAGCTCCTTATATAGGAGGCGCCCCTGTCGGGAGACCGTTGGATCTCCCTGGCGGCCGGGTGGGCTGGAGCGGCGGCTAGGGTTTGCCTCGGCCGGATGGGCCGAGTGGCAAAACAAGGCCTAGGCCAGCCAGCCCACGCCCACGCCCACGGCCCCGGCCCCGGCCCCGGCCCGGCCCGGCCCGTCGCGACGCGGGCGGCTTTCGTAACTATGAGAATGAGAAGCAATTTCAAGCCCAGGCAATTTCAATAATTACTGGTCCTAGACACAGAAAAAATAGACATATTCCTCAATTAACACAAAAGTTCAATTCCAATCGAAATTTAAGAAACTCCAACCAGAATTTAAGAAACAACAATCGAAACTTAAGTTCCGATTGTTGATGTTTTATTCGAAAGGCTTAGACTCATATATAAAGAAAGTAATCTAATTTTGATTCTTGTGTTTGTTATAAGAAAGAAAAATGGGAAAAAAGAAATAGTTTTTTTATTTATTGCAACATGCTCGTTGATTCCTACCACTTAATCTTAATTTATTGTATCTTCCCGAAGCGCGACTCGGCTTGGCGGCGGCGGCGCGCGCGCGTGGATCCCAGGTTCTCCTCCTTAATCAGCTTATGTGGGCATCCCAATGCTTCACTATTTAAGTTAATTATCCTCTAGGTAATTAGTCAAGTTGATACTAATCACCTTTCCACTTAATCATATAATTATGAGCCTTTAAAGTTTACTGATTATTTAAAATAAATAATAGGCTTGGCCCAGTTATCCTTAACATGCCCGAGTCGCCGGTGACCCGTGGCGGCGTGGCCACGGGCTGCAGCAGGCCTGCAGTCAGCGCACGTATACGCTGTCAGTGGCTTGCGTTGCGCCGCACGCACGCCTGCCAACCCGGGTCCCCGTTTGCTTCAGAAGATCGTGTCGCGTCTCGTGCCATTTGATGTCTGCTGCGATCACACGACTCGCGAGTCGTCGACGCGACGTGCTCGCCATCAAGTCAGCACTGCGGCCCGCCGCCCAGCTGCCGTGGCCATTGCGGATCGAGACAGCACTGGGCCCACTGAACGGGCGCTGACAAGCGGGGCCACTGCGCTGCACGACTGCGCGAGCACGGCCGCGCTCGAGGCCCACTTATCAACGGGCTAGCCCATCCTTGGCCCAGCTGTAATTGAACCATATCAGGAACTTTTTTTATTTTTAATTTTTTTAAAAAAAATTTACCAAAATAGTCTCCCGTTTCAAAAAATGACAGAAGTAGTCGCCTGCATCGGGCGTTTTTTAAAAAACGCCCACTGTCTGGGCGTTTTTTGTGACGTGGCTAACGTCCGGCCGGCGCCGGTGCCGGCGTTTGCGGGCGGCCCCCTGGCGGCCAAAAAACGCCCACTGTGTGGGCGTTTTTTTGCGGCCAGGGTGCCGCCTGCAAAATGGCCGGCCTGTTTTGCGGGCGGGCCCCGAGCAGTAAAAAAACGCCCACACAGTGGGCGTTTTTTCCTCCCCCTGGGGGCTGCCTGAAAAACAGGAGAGGCCGGCCGTGCACTTTTGCAGGCGGCCCCCTGGCCACCAAAAAACGCCCACACAGTGGGCGTTTTTTGGCCGCCACCCATATATACCCAGCCCCCCCTTCAGATTTTCATTATATTCACTACAATTTTCAGAAAAAAAGGGAGAAGAGAGGAGGGAGGAGAAGGAAGTAACGGCGAAGCCCTGCCAGTTTGAGACCTCGGATTTTAGGTAAGTTTCTCATACATTACAGGTCTGTTGCTATGCATTAGTAAAATATAATGTGCACTAGAGTTGTTTAGTTTTTAGTTGACTCTAGGTAGATCTGTGAGTAGTATGTATATTAGATATATAAATAATGATGTTAGAGCATTGCAGTTCGTGTTAGAAATAATGATGTTTCTTTTATGATTTAAACAATGGATTGCATGATTTGAAATGTGACGAATATCGTATTTTCTCTGAATAGATATGCAAAACTTGTGGCGGACGGAGTTTTGGAAAAAACGAGGTCGCCCTAGAGAATTGTATCCCGACGTGTCTAGCAAGGATGCTCCAGTTCCTCCTGCAGTCCCTGTCCCAAATTGTGACTGTGGAGAACCGGCTGATATTGGCCAATCTCGCCATGAGGACACAGCTGCCCGTTGCTACTACACATGCGGTGGATTCAATGTAAGTAATTGCACCTCTGTCATTGCGCCTTTATTCATTGCTAGTAATTGCGGCTCTTGCATCTCTAACAATGTCGTTAGCAATCATGTTTTGTAGGCCCATGAGCGGTGCTTTTTCTTTCAGTGGATTGACGGTCCAGACAAATTCGACCCAAGGTATCTCCAGTTTGACGAATGGTGCAAAGGGAAGCATAATCCACCCGATCAATTCGAGCGGTGGGTGGCACCTCCCCCTGACCCCCCCCCCAATGACAGACGAGGAGAAGAAAATAGCCCAATTGAGACGGCTTGAATCTCCGCCTCGTTGCAAATGCGGAGATTATTCTGTAATAAGTTCAGATAGGCCTAACGAGTTCGAATGTCCTAACCCCGCCGGAGTAAGTGCAAATTGTATGCGGTCATGGCTTTCTTAGTATTTGTGCATGTACTAACATTTTACATTGTAGGGTGGCTATACCTTGTTGCGGAAGTGTAACTTCAGGGAGTGGCTGTGGGGTCCAAAGAACAAATGGCCGGATCCGAAGGTGGACAAGAAGAGAAAAGTGGTTACCCCTAAGCCTCCTGTGTTGTGCAAATGTGGTGTCGAAGCGCAGTATGGCCTACTACCATCGGAGCTTGGAATAGGCTATTGGTGCGGCCATATGGTTGATTACGATGAGGTCCTTTTGTTCCACTTGTTGCTCACTTGATATCCAAACTTTTTGTATTTGCTGACTTTAAATTGTTCCGTTTGATCACAGAGCCTTAGGAAATGCAAGTGGGAGGTTTTTGCCCATGTTGAAGACCGCAGGGAATACATGGATACACTGAAGCAAAAGCAAGTAATGGACCTGAAGTTCAGGTCTGGTACTCAGCTTGTGGACAACTACATTAAGATGCGGAAACGAGCGCAGGTTGACTATGCCCGACGATTGCGTGTCCAAACCCCAAGTGCTGCTCGGTGGAAGAAAGACTGTGATGCATGGAAAAAGAAGAGAGAAGAGGAAGCATCCTTGCATGCGAGGGAGAAGATGAAGGAGGCCGAAAAAAGGAGTGCTGATGCGAAGATAAAGCAGAAGATGGCGGAGGCGGAGATGCCGATGAACGACGAGGACGAGGAGTATGATGAAGCGTTCACCCAAGCCCTCGATGACTTGGAGGCCGCTTACTATAAAAAAAAGGAAGAAGAGGAGTATGATGAAGCGTGCACCCAAGCCGTTGATGACTTCGAGGCCGCTTACTACAAAAAAAAAGGAAGAAGAGGCCAACGCAGCTGAGCGTAGCTGTACCAATGAGTTTGTGGGAGAGGATAGTGGTTCTGAAGATGAAGACTTGCTTCCCGGTTATGTTTCGGATTATTAGGGTCGTTTTGTTAGATGA
>CM041628.1:13773370-13800112 GCA_023333625.1 Bothriochloa decipiens
ACGAAGCATATGGAAGAACACTCAAGCCGATCAGCACCTGTTGGTGCTGATCGGCTTGAGTGTTCTTCCATATGCTTCGTTGTGAGCTCGTCCAACCTCCTCCAAAGCTCGTTGAATTTTTTCTGTTGATTCTGTCCGCACAGCCTCTTGAATAGATCCATCAAGCTCTTGCGCTTAAACTGCTTGTAAAAATTAGCACCCATGTGACGCATACACCACCGACTTTGAACATCTGGCCAATCTTTACCATATCCCATCTCTGCATCACCGTGCTTCAGATATTCAATTGCCCGAAGAAGGCCAGCGTGACGGTCATGAATTAGGCATACACTAGGCCTCATACCAACAATGCTAACCTTCACCTGCTTGAGAAACCAGTACCAACTATTGGTATTCTCGCTCTCCACAAAAGCGAATGCCAGTGGTAGAACTTGATTGTTCCCATCAACGGCAATTGCTGTTAGTATCTGACCTCTGTATTTACCTGTCAGAAATGTCCCGTCAATACAGAGTACTGGACGACAATGCACAAAAGCCCTGATGCAAGCACCTAGTGCAAAGAAAGCTCGTTGCAAGACCAATACTGTACGGTCATTCTCCATGGTTGGGTATGTTATAAGATCTGTACATGTCCCTGGATTTCTGGCGGCTATGCATTGAAGAAGAGATGGTAAATTATCATATGAGGCTTTGAATGTGCCAAACCTCATCTCGATAATCTTCTGTTTCGCCCTCCACGCCTTAGCATATGAAATGGTGTATTTGAATTTATCTTCGATATGCCTTATTATTGACCTTGGCTCGTATCTCAGATTATGCACAACATCTGAATACATCTCTGTAGCAATAAATGCAGATGTCATGTTTCTGTGGTACTTCTGTACACCTTCCAAGTGACAGTTGTGCTGGGTGACTATTGACACTTTCCAATAATCCTTCCACTTTCCCTTGAATGCATGCACCCTCCACGGACAACCATCGCTGGATCTCATGCACTTAACTTCGTATACACACTTTATGGACTTTGCTACCCAGAACTCCCTCTGCAGTGATACAGCCCAAAGCTTGACTGCCTCCATCAATTCTTCCTTCTCTGCGTACATCGCTCCCTCGATTACCTCATTCTGCTTATACTCCCATGGAACATGGTATCCCTCTAAAATAGCAAGTCCAGAGAAGTCTTCATTAGACCACTGCCACGGATTCACATTGCATCCTTCCTCATCAGAAGATTCATAACCCTCCACTTCCTCATTCGCCGCATCTTCGTTTTCCATTTCCTGAACAATGGAGTTGATCCTCTCGCCCTCATCTGCCAAGCCTCTCGGCTCACTGGTTTCTTCTTCTCTTTCTGGTTGCTGCACATCATGTCCCTGTTCTTCTCCTTGTTCAGCACGGTCATTTCCCTCTTCTATTTCAGCATCAGTCCTAACCATGCTTGTACCCTCCACATCTTGCAGGGTTGCATTGTCTTTATCGTGCACCTCCATGAAAATGCTGGGTTCCCAGCCCCGCTGCAATGCATTTTCTACGTACCATTTCTATGTTTCGGTGCAATCTACCGACATCAATTCCCAGAAGCATTCTTCGTTGCCACGGTTGACTACTACATTTACTTTTATTGTGTTCACCTCTGGGTTGATACGAAATACCTTCATTAACCAGTTACACACTGACCGAAAATTTCTTTCCGCTGGCCTATCTATCCCCTTTAGTGTTGACCCAAATTCAGACAGATCTATACCATACGGCCCATATCTGACAGTGCCACTACCATGGAACAACCGAAATATCACTTTGGTTGACATATCTATTCAGAGAAAATACGATATTCGTCACATTTCAAATCATGCAATCCATTGTTTAAATCATAAAAGAAACATCATTATTTCTAACACCACATTTGCAATGCTCTAACATCATTATTTATAGATCTAATATACATACTACTCACAGATCTACCCAGAGTCAACTAAAAACTAAAGTGATGTTTTACTAATGCACATTATATTTTACTAAAAACTAAAAACTACTCACAGATCTAGTGCACATTATATTTTACTAATGCATAGCAACAGACCTATAATGTATGAGAAACTTACCTAAAACCGAGGTCTCAAACTGGCAGGGCTTCGCCGTTACTTCCTTCTCCTCCCTCCTCTCTTCTCCCTTTTTTTCTGAAAATTGTAGTGAATATAATGAAAATCTGAAGGGGGGGCTGGGTATATATAGGTGGCGGCCAAAAAACGCCCACTGTGTGGGCGTTTTTTGGCGGCCAGGGGCCTGCCCGCAAACGCGGCACCGGCGCCGGCCGGACGTTTGCCACGTCACAAAAAACGCCCAGACAGTGGGCGTTTTTTAAAAAACGCCCACTCCAGGCGACTACTTCTGTCATTTTTTGAAACGGGAGACTATTTTGGTAATTTTTTTTAAAAAAAATTAAAAATAAAAAAAATTCACCATATCAGTCTGTCCATCGCCTAAAGAATTCTTCTTCTTTCTTCTAAAAAAAAGGAATTCTTCCTGCAGCCGGTGTGGCATCGCATCGCCCATGCACCCCCTCACGCTCTCCTCCACCGCGCTCCTCCGCCTCATCAAGTCGCTCTCGCCGGCGGCGGGGCCGAGGGCGCACCTCGCGGCCGCGGCGATCCACGGCCTCCTCTTCAAGGAAGGCCTCCTCCACGCCGGGGCACACCTCCCCACGGCGCTGCTCTCGGCCTACGCCGCGCTCGGGAGGCCGCGCCACGCGCGGGACCTGTTCGACGAGATGCCTGACAGGGGCCTCGTCACCCGCACCGCCATGGCGCGCGCGCGCTTGGCGTCCGGGCAGCCGGCCGAGCTAGACGCCAGGCGAAATCTAGGCGACGACCCCTCAGCCTAGGATTAGTCAGGATTAATCGAGCCTAGACGATGTTAGGTGTTTTGTTACATGTATATATATTTTTTAAGCAGAATACATGTATATTTATTTAAAGAAAAAATAGAAGAGAAGTGGTCATGGAATGGGGAGAAAGAGAAAGAAGGCCCATTAACGGCCCAACTCACCCACCACGGCCCAGCTCACCACCGTATCCTCCCCTGCTCCTCTGTTTCACTCCCGAACGCCGCGCCGCTCTGCGCCCGCTCGCCCGTGCCGCCGCGCCGCTCTGCGCCCGCTCGTCCGCGCCGCCGCTCCCCTTCTCCGCGCGCCCGCTCCTCCTTCCCCACCGGTGACCGCCCGCCTCCGCGCCCCCCGCGCACCCAGGGATGAGCTGTGGATGCCCGCGCCGCCCGCCTCCGCGCCCCCCAGCCCGTTTCCGCGCCGCCCGCCTTCGCGCCCCCCAGCCCGTTTCCGCGCCCCCCACCATGGACGACCGTCATTTGTGGACTGGCAATGCACGGTAAGGCTGCTGATGCTCTAAGAATGTTTGGCATGATGCAAAACAATGGTATACGACCGGATGATGTTACTCTTGTTGGGGTCCTCAATGCTTGCGCACATGGTGGACTTGTAGATGAAGGCCTTCGCCACTTCTACTCCTTAGAGAAGTATGCAATCACACCCAAAATTGAACACTATGGATGTGTCATTGATCTTCTTGGTCGTGTTGGGCGGTTGCAAGAAGCATACAACATTATCAGGACCATGCGGATGAAGCCTAATGCAGTAATCTGGGGCGCATTCTTGACTGCATGCAAAGTTCACAGCAACGTGGAGTTTGGCGAGATTGCAGCAGCTGAACTCACCAGGTTAGATCCAGATGACCCCTGGGCAAAGGTGATGCTGTCCAGCTTGTATGCAAAAGCACAGGACTGGAGCAGTCTAGCTAGGGAGAGGAGGGAGATGAACAGCTTGCAGATGAAGAAAACACCAGGGTGTAGCTCAATTGAGCTTGATGGAGAGGTGCATGAGTTTGTTGCTGGCAGTTTTCAGCATCCTCAGCATGGTGAAATTTGCTCTGTAATAGAGAACGTTGAAGCACAAACACTTGCTGGCTAAATGGATGTGGATGCCTCATGCCCTCATCAGCTGAGATTTTTTGTTCTGCCAATGAATGTTAGCATGTAGTTGCGAGTTCCATGGGCCTTCACTGGTAGATTAACTGACCTTTGTTCTTTCAATTAGCATGTGACGGTCCGAACCTGGCCATATTGGTAAGAATTGAAGGAGTTTACCATTAGGGTCCAGAGTAAATGACTGCATGCTGACAAAAATCTGTTCAAGTTAACCATGCTCATGCTGGAAGTTGTACTAACAAGTGAAACTAGTGGAGGCATAGCACCAAATGTGACTGTGCTGCAGCTTTGGATGTCAGTGGACAAGAGGTACATGGCTGGAATTGTACCACATTACTGTTTTGCTTTACTTCTAATAGCTACCGAGCTATTTGATTTATTCTGCCATCCTATCTTGATTATTACACTTGTCTCATTTTTTTTTTGACAATGTACATAGGTAGTTATACAAATAGAACTAGAGTATATTGGATATTTCTCAGTTATTATAACTTACACAAGCTGATATTTAGCCTGTTTTATTCATATTTGAGAGGCATTAAACCTCCTTCTGTATGTATATAAGCATTTTTTTGATCTAGATAATGGAATTATTTTGAAGTAAATGAAATTCTTAGTTGATTAGTCCCCTTGCAGACTGTCTTCATGTTAGAACGGCTTCTTCGAGTTACTTCAAATGAAAATTCTATAATTCAGTAGGACCATGTAATCCTGCAGTGATACAACTTCATACAATTCTCTGCAGTGCTGGCATTCCTGGAATATATAGATGATAATGAATTGCAATGCAGGTGTATCAGAGAGAAGCATTTCAGGGTTAATATGTTGAGCAAACTGAAGATGCTGGAATTAGTATTTTGTGGCAGGTGCTGATGCTTTTCAGATGGCGTGTTTTATTCAACTGGTCAAGTTGTCCAGAACCTGGAATCTGAGCATGTATGTGAGAATTTCGCCTTAAGTCACAAATTCACAATGGCTGGCTGGGTGCATTTGCCAGTGCTCATTGTATCAGATTGCTCTAACGACTTCAAAACAGGTTAGATCTGAGGTGACCTTTTTATGCATATGCATGCAAGGAAGGTAAGGAGTTGGTGCGTGTTCTCCAAAAAGTGGAGATGCATCATGGTGAGGGATGAAGAGATCAATGACAGGTGGAGAGAGTACTTTGACAAATTATTTAATGGGGAGAATGAGGGTCCTATCTTAGAGTTGGATGGCTCATTTGACGATACCAATAGACGCTTCGTGAGGAGAATTCAGGAGGCAGAGATCGGGGAGGCTTTGAAGAGGATGAAGGGAGGTAAAGCGATGGGCCCTGATGGTATCCCCATTGAGGTGTGAAGATGCCTAGGTGCCAAAGCGATAGTATGGTTAACTAAGCTTTTTAACCTAATTTTCGGTCAAACAAGATGCCTGAAGAATGGAAGAGAAGTATATTAGTATCGATCTTTAAGAACAAGGGAGATGTTCAAAGTTGTACTAATTACCGTGGGATTAAGTTGATGAGCCATACGATGAAACTCTGGGAGAGGGTTTTCGAACATCGTCTAAGAAGAGTGACAGGTGTGACCCAAAACCAATTTGGGTTTAAGCCTGGTAGGTCGACCATGGAGGCGATTTTCTTATTACGATAGTTGATGGAGATATATAGGGAGCAGAAGAAGGACTTGCACATGGTCTTTATTGACCTCGAGAAGGCATATAACAAAGTACCGAGAAATATCATGTGGTGGGTCTTAGAAAAACACAAAGTCCCAACTAAGTACATCACCCTCGTCAAAGATATGTACAGGGATGTGGTGACGTGTGTCCGAACATGTGATGACGATACCAGTGACTTTCCAATTAAAATAGGACTACATCAAGGGTCAGCATTGAGCCCTTATTTATTTGCTTTGGTGATGGATGAGGTCACAAGGGACATACAAGGTGATATCCCTTGGTGTATGCTCTTTGCTGATGATGTGGTGCTAGTGGATGAGACTAGGACAGGGGTTAATAGGAAGTTAAAACTATAGAGGCACACGTTAGAGTCAAAAGGATTTATACTTAGTAGGAGCAAGACCGAGTACGTGAGGTGCGATTTCAGCGCGACTGGGAATGAGAAGGGAGACGTTAGCCTCGATGGGCGAGTGGTGGCCAAGAAGGATATTTTTCGGTATTTAGTATCGATGCTACAAAAGGATGGCAACATTGATGAAGATGTTAGGCATAGAATTTCAGTCGGTTGGTTAAAATGGCGTCAGGCTTCAGGCGTCCTCTGTGACAAAAGGGTGCCTCAGAAGTTAAAAGGTAAGTTTTATAGGACAACGATTCGTCCGGCGATGTTATACGGTGCTGAATATTGGCCTACAAAAAGGCGACATATTCAGCAATTGAGTGTAGCAGAGATGCGTATGTTACGATGATGTTGTGGGCACACAAGAAAGGATAGAGTCTGGAACAACGATATTCGGGATAGGGTTGGGGTGGCACCAATTGAGGAAAAATTAATTCAACACCGGTTGAGATGGTTCGTCCATGTCCAACGGAGGCCTCCTGAGGCGCCGGTGCGTAATGGGATTCTAAAGCGGGTCGATAATGTAAAGCGCGGTAGAGGTCGACCTAAACTGACTTGGGACGAGTCGGTTAAGAGAGACCTTAAGGAGTGAAATATCCCTAAGGATTTAGCTATGGATAGGAGCGCTTGGAGACTAGCAATTAACGTGCCTGAACCGTAATCTTTCTCTTGTAGATTTTATGTGTTCTTTGTTCCATGTCTCTTTTGGGTTTCATCTCTAGCCTACCCTAATTTGCTTGGGATAAAAGGCTATATTATTGTTATTGTTGTTGTTGCATCATGTGACCTGCAAGCAAAAATTCTATGACGCAAATATTTGTTTGTGCAAAAGCCAGGATTGTTCATACAGCTGTTTGATTAGGCCAAATACCTATTTGTATTGCACATCTAGTAGACGGTGATCCAGCAGCATCTTACTGTAGTGGTTTATATATGATATTATATATACATCTCTAGCCTGTAAAGCTCAATTGTTCATCTTTAGTTCTTTACCATATCACACGTGGTTGGTGGACAAGATTAATCAGTGCACTACCAAGATCAAGATAAGATTCATCAGTGCACTACCAAGATCAAGATAAAGTCCGCTGTTAGGATTCATCCGCAGAGCCCGAGGGCACTACGATAGCAAGGCTATGTGACCTCTTCTGCTGTAGAAACTAAATATAAATCACAGCCTCATCATAAACGTATAACGTATTCCTGTAATCTAACAAGAGTAAACTTGTATAGACAAGCAAGACGTACTTTGCCATGTTATAAATTCGCCACTAGTCAGTCTCAATATCTCAGACCAAGCAATTTGTTATTGTGCTATCCCCAAGATGTATTAACCTTCACGAAATTACAAGCTGGGTCTTGCGTTTATATGAACATTAACTTAATGGCTCGGCTGATGCTTAACTCCAGTGCCCTTCTGGTCTTTCACTCCATATATAGCTCCCCTCTAGTCTTGCACAATAGTTACACCAGGAGGGAGCGTGAATAGCCTCTCAATAGCACGTGGGTCATCAAGGCCCTAAATACATTAGGAAGAAATTATAATGGGCTCAGGTAACCAACATCATGTCACAAGTCATGCAAATGGTATTTATTATACAAGAAAACAGCACAAGACATGTTACCTTGTATACTCGTCTTAGCTCAGCCTCCTTATCTCTCAGCTGTCAGGGAAACATGAACAATTAGTACTGAAGCAACAAAGCACATTGATTCTTGCCAAAGAGACAAATCATATCTTACATATCGATCTTCATCTTCAGAGTCATAGAAATCTATCTCTCTCATAAATCCACTAAATTGAGTACGTGGATCCAAGTGACCAGCAGCTAATTCAACAGAACTATCAGGGTGCTTTATATCCAACTTGTCAGGATTGTTACAAGCCTTGCAGGGTTGGCCTTTATCAACAACAAAAAAAGAGTTAATTGCCAAGTAACCAAACAGGCTAAACAAAATTAAGAGATGGGCAACCAAAGGAAATATGCAGTAATTGCTATGCATGAAACAAAAAGGGCAAACAACAAGCAGGTCTATACAGAGCGAGCCACAAAATGTATCACAAAAATACTTAGCTTTAGGATAAGAGAGTAGGTAATACCATTATTGATTGTATCGACTGTGCAGAAACAGCAGATAAACAACTCTCTATGCTTCCCTTGTTTAAAAAGTTTGACTTCAGCAAAGAATATATTGCTGGTGCCCCTCTCTGAATCATTGGCTGTTTTAGAATTTGTACTGAAATTGATATGATAGTAGCATGACTGGTGCTCAGAAATTGAGTTGAAGTTCAAAACATCTTTGAGCTCATATGCCAGATCCTAAAACAATCAAGCAAAAGTTCGATAAATAAGAAAACAAGACACACAGGTACACTACTCAATAGGCAGACGGTAGGAGGGGAAAAGAGCAAACCGCCGAAAGATGGTGATCCTCATTATACTTGTCCACTAAAGCTTGAGCCATTTGGCGCATTTGGTCATGGACTCTTTGCTTTGCACGTGATTTTGAACGCTTACTTGTTCCATCAGGCCAGTAAAGTTCTTACCGTATGACAATCCAATGTAGAAGTATCATCTTGCTGCCTAAACCTAGCATTTATAGATCAAGCATCATAGATGATCAGTAGACAGTACATTGATCAACATAGTAGTAATAAAAAAAAAGGAGATAGTACTGTGACAAAATCCCTTGGATCATTCTCAGATCACAGGTTCGTCTATCACTATTGTTTTGTTTAATAGTACACGCAAAAAGCCAAAAACATAGTTGAGAGATGCGCCTGGCTGAAAAGCAAACTACACAATCATACAAATTACAGTACAGATGGTAAAACAAATGCTATATGAAAAAGTACAGCCATATAGCATCTACATATTTTTTTCTATAACAGCAGACCAAATTTCATTACCACAGCACAAAGCAACAAAATTACAATATATGTGTTGGGCCTAGAACAACAGAGAAACGAAAGGAAATGCTAGTGCCTCTGAACACACAGGGTTCAGCCAACCAGGCAAACCTCACAAAACAGACTTGCTTGAAATCATTTACTACTGTTCTAAAGCCCAACTACCATCTATGTACGGTTAAGATTTTTAGCTATGCTAATGATGTGTGCACTATGTCAAAAATGGTCCAACAAAAATAGTTACAAAGTTTGTTAACATTGTGGTCCTTAAAAAACAATTCACTCATCAGCTTATCTGTAGTCCAATGTTATTAATTGCTTTCCTAATCATCATATTGTAAAAACTGTGATTATCTTCCATGGCCAACGCATACAAGCATGGTCAGGTAGCCTTGATTGAATGAAAGCGGAAACATAACGAATGGGATAAATCAAGCAACGAAAGCTGTGTAAAGAAGACTATTGTCATAGCATTTAGATGTACCTTTTAGTCCTTATCTATGTTAATGATTTGTGCACTAAGTATTAAATTCTCTGATAAAAACAGAGTCCCAAGACAGCAATTTAAACACTATACACCCAGCTCATCAAAAAAAACAGCAGATGATCTGTAGACCAACATTAGACTTACCATTAATTTTTTTTTCATATTGTAAAAAGACTAATTATCTTCCATGATCTACACATAGAAGTTAGCCTAGTTTGAATATAATCAACTGCATACAGTGCATACAACCAATGAGAATTGAGAATACATATAACACGGTTGAGGAACTTTACATTTTTGGATCTCGGAGGTCGTAAAGATGGTGATCAATAGCCTGGTCAGCTTCCTGTAAACTCTGATATGGCCCACCCAAATGAGGATATGTATGAAAAGTTCCCTGAAGGTCTTGCCTGATGTAAATTGTGCATCCCCATTCAAACTCTAGCCGGGCCAAAATCTGCGAGACAGAGGAAGTGGTGGTGATCGCAGCTTGGGGCTCTTGCACAGACCTCACATGCTCCCCTGCACACCTGAAGTAGAACAGAATGCTCAATTATTCCAGCTGAACTGTTTACTGAGAGGTCCTACTTGCAATAGGAACCCGAAACTCCCTCCTTCCTAAGGACAAGTCCCGTTGACAAGGATTCAACAAATCCCGATCAGGATTTTGTAGTGATCATACGACCAGCCGAAGATGTCACTAGGAACATATTTATATCAGAACATTTGTATTAGGAGATGTTCTAATAGAGGAGAAGAAGAAGACAAGAGCAGTCTAAATTAACTCCGTCTGCCCTCGCGTGATCTTCTTCGGAAAGCAAAATCGCCTACCCGTCGGCCACCGCCTCATGACCGCCGGCCCGACGCACCTCAACGCGCTGCCCGCACAAACCCAAACCCCAATCGTCGCCGTTACCCTCGTTTTAGTAGATGCGTAAAGGCATTCGCCAGATCAAAACATTCAAACACCAAATAAACCAAACGAATCGATTTCGACTAGATCAACGAAATAGAAAAAAAATTGAGAACATACGGTGAGCGAGCGCCTGAGATGGGATTGTAGCGGCGGCCGCGCCGGCCGCGGCGGTGGACCAAACCATGGCGTGGCATCGGGTTGGCAGGGAGAAGCAGGGGGTATTAGAGCAACTCCAGCCATGGGCCTTAAATCAGGCCCCTATATTTTTATTGGGATGTGGCCTGTAAAATTTGAGGGCTAAAATTGAAGCCCAACTTCAGCCACAGACTCTAAATCAGGCCCCTATTATAAAATCAAGCATCAGCATGGCTTGCAAAAATGACAGAAAGCACCAAATTCACCTTCACTGAATATGAGATAAATAAGTTCACATATAGCATCTCTAAAGCAATGCCAACAGCCCTCATTCACAATAAAATTACAGGTGCATAGAACATTTGCAGATAACACATCAAGCATTCAAACATGACAAACAATATGGTCTTCCACACACCGCTATGAAGTCTGAACAACACCTACTTCACTAGCATTATCAAGAAACAAGTTTACACACATTCCTGTCCATAGCAGAAAGTATCAAGAACTTCATCACTCCCAAAACAAGCTAAGTGGCAGGGTAGCTATCAGTAGACTTCATCAACTCACCGAGTAGTCCGGCGTCCAATGGTTGGGGCTAAAGTCGTCGCCGGCGACCTCGTAGACTTCGGCCGGTGATGTTGGTGATGTTGTGATTCTGCCGGCGTCCCAGGTGGCGGCGTGAGGATCTGTGAAGCTCAACGCTTGAGGGCCGACTGGTGGTGGGGCGTGGAGGAGCTGACGAGGTAAGCCGACGCCGCCGACGCCACTCGAAGAAGGCATCTTGCCACCATTGCGGCCGCCGCCGAGAGATGGCATCCTGCTGCCGCTGCCGTCGCCGCTGGGACAGGACGTGGCAGGACAAGGATGCGGCGCGACGAATGCAAGACGACGTCGCGTGGTAGACACCGTTGGACGGGGAGGCAGCCCGCCTCCGGAGAATCCTCCTGACGCACTGCCGTCCATAGGAGCACAACCGGCGAATCCTCCTCTGCCTATGGATCCAGCGACAAGGGCGCCGCCGCTAGGACAGGGACCGGGGCTTCTTCTGCTCGACGGGGTTGCGGCCGGGACCGGGACAGCCTGCCGCGACAGGGACGGACCGGGACCGGGGCTTCTTCTTGCGCGGCGGGGTGGCGGCGGCGTGTTCAGAGCAGCGGCGGCGGCGTGTATGGACAGGAGCGGCGGGGTGGCGGCCGCTTGCGGGAAGAGGCGCGACGGTGGAGGAGTGCCGGCCGCGGCGGCGGGAGGGCAGCAACGCGGCCGCCGCGGCGGGGAGGATGCGTCGGGGGCGGGACGACGCGTCGGGACGGAGGGGATCGGGGCCTCCTGTAGCTGGGGGGCCAAAACTAAATTTCAGGAGCTCTCCTAAAATGGGAGCCCAAGTAGGAGGTGAGTTGGAGTTGATTTTTTTGGTCCAAGCCCCTAGATTTGGAATAGGGCCCTGTTTAGGAGGTGGGCTGAAGTTGCTCTTAGGGTTGGGTGATTTCCTGTCTCTTCGGTGGTGAAATTGGTGGGGAAGAAGCGGAGGATCCCCAGCGGCTGGGTGTCGCGGTTCACTGGGGACAACCGGACACGAAAGCCTGGGCGGTTCACTGGGCCGGATAAGGAACGGGATGTTGCGTTTCGGCCCAACACGAAAGCCTGGGCAGTTCACTGGCCGGATAAGGATCGGGATGTTGCGGTTCGGCCCAGTGGATAGCCGACCCTATCTGGACTAGTGCGCGAGTCCGATTCGCCTCTCAAACTGTTTTGATTTGACTGTTGGCGGAAGACACGACGTTAAAGCACGGAGAGACTTGATCCAACTAGCTAACGCCGTTGCTTTACATTTGACATGCTATGTCGTGAGAGTTGTAAGCTAATTTTGGCTCGCCGGTGTGCCTTGCTATATTAACATTTGTGACACTGACAACTAGTACCATGCTCGTTGTTCCAAAATTTCATTCATTTATCCTCTTTGATAGAATATAGAGTGTGAGATATGGCTAGTCAGTTGGAGTATGCTAAATTATATAGAGAGAACTTTTATGTAGTGACTTGACATGAAGATATAGAATGTCTCTTAGAGATGCTCCTAGCCGTATTCCAAGACATTATATCAGTTTTTCATTATTGTTAGAGAAATAAAAATAGTTTTTCCAAAATTATTCAAAGATTTTTTTGAAATAAATATAAATTTTTAAATTAGTAATTTATGAAAACAATTGTTTTAACTCAGAGAATATTAAACTGGTTTTATATTCTAAACATTATTCTAAAAACAGATATAAACGTTACTAACATATATGGCTCAATCAACAATCGCGTGAGCGCAAAAAGAAAATTTGATATAAAAAATATGAGCTTTTCAAGTTTTATAGGCTTATATTATAAAAGTATCATTTTAAATGAACTCGTGGCTAGACATGAAGGACACGACGATTTGTGCGGCTGAGTGTGTTTCATTTATAGACTCGCCAATTGTTAATTGGACATTAAGATAACAAACATCCCGCTATCTAGACTAAATCAGGCAACATTTATTAGGCAGCTAACTATTATGAGATAATGAATCCAATAGGCTTTATTTTACAGCAACATATGAAATAGCTCCATCATGGTAAATGGTTAAATATCCAATAGGCTTTATTTTACAGCAACATAATTACCACCAGCTTATGGGAGCAAAGTAAGCTCACCAACGTAGCTATTTCACAGTATCACGAAAATTCCATCGCATCCCCAGCACCAACGAATAATAGCATAGTTTATACAACTTTCTGTTGTTCAATGTCTTCGGGGGAAAAAAAACACTATACATAACTTACCTAGTAGCGCAATTTTTTACACAATTGTTCCGGATGGACTTCTCCAGCTAATAAAAATGAAAATCGCAGGGTTGTCTTTGTTCACCTCGACCTTTGGCAACGGATTCGACGAACCCTAGTGGAGAATAGAAAAGTTTGGTGGTTTATACTGACTGATGTTGCTTTATTATGAAAGAAAAATATAGAAAGCGTCACGTATCGTGTTGACAGGACCATGCGCCTGGCAGGTCACATTCTCAAGGGATGAAGGGAAACAGTTTTTTTTTTTACACACAAAAGAAAAAAATAGAAAAAGTAGAAAGGGGTCGATGTCATTCCGTTTTATGGGCTTATAAGACCTAAAGGCTGTCAATGGGCCAAGCTCAGGAAATAGGAGGCCCGGAAAACGACGTTCGTTTAACGGGCCGGAACGGCTCTTTTTAACTTGGTGGGCTTTGCTTTCCACTTATTCAGTATTAGGGTTTTTTTTTGGAACATTCAGTATTAAGGTTAGGATGAATGGCTTCTTCCAGTTCTTCCGATTTATTTATTTTTTCCTATTTTAAAATTAACTAATTAAAGTTCTCTCTGTTCCGAAATATTAGGAGCATGTAGTTCGTTCTATGTCAAAAAACTAATTGTCTAGGACGTTCATCACAACACACCAAATTAGAGGCACCGTGTTCGTAACCGGTTTGACGATTACATCACATTACATTAAGGAAGAATTATTTATTTGGTCCTAAAAAAAACTCTGGTTACTTATTTGGTCTTTTTATTTTAAAGTTGTTTATTTGGCCTTAAAATGAAACTCTGTTACTTATTTGGCCTTCTATTAGATCTGAGCACATAACGGTGTCAACTGGTTGATAAAAATACCATTTTGCCCCTACGCTGGAAAAAAAGAGTCTTGTTTGTTTAAGGGAGAGTATACTCAGCCTGGTCGGTCATGCACCCACGCGCGTCCGGTTTCAGGCTGGGGATGGAGCCGCATCCCTACGTGCACTCCAAATTAATCACGGTTATTTACTATTATACTCACTGTTGCCAATGCATGCATGTTCCCTAAATATAGTATCTGGGATATTTCTAGATCTTACGTTTAATAGAAATCCGTGCTGCCTATACATTCACTAGACTTGCAAAAATTGTTTACTAGAGCTTATCCCTTTCAACCCTTGCTAGTATATTTACCACAATCATACACATATATTGTTAGATACTTAGCATCGGGACCAATTACCATAACAAATAAAAAATTACCATAAAATAATCACTGTGATTTCGGATCTACGTGTGCACATGCAAGATAGCAGAACCAGTGTTTGTTTACGAGAAACGTGAATTAGCGCAGGGACAATAATACTCTGTTTTTTTTAAAAAAAAGTTTAACACAGGGGTATAATGGTCTTTTGACCCACCATTTGACACCGTTATGTGCTCAGGTCTAACATAAGGCCAAATAAATAACAAAATTTTATTTTAAAGTCAAATACACAACTTAAAAAAAAAAGAGCTAAATATGGGAACACCAAGTATAACTGAAACAAGTTACGTCTCGAAGCAGAGGCACCTAGTAAGTTGTCGCTACCAAGTATAATTCCGTAACCAATTTTGCAGTATATCCTCGATTCCTCATCTCACCCCAAACAGCGTACGTAGACCAAATTAAAACGCCATTGCTGACCAGAGAACACCGTCATTGAAAGTTTGAAACAGAATGGACGGTCCATTCTGATATGCTAGTGAGATCTAGAAGCCGCCGCCGCCGCCGCCGCCGCCGCCGCCGCCATGCCGGCTGCTGGCTGGCCCTCCCCTGACCGCCGGCCAGACTTCCAACGAGAAACACGGCGACGGAACGGAAAAGCGCAAGGAAGCATCGATGCGAAAGAAAACCTGGCACCGAAGCAAAGGTACACGCACGCAACGAACCCGTACCACGCGCCTCCCTGTCCCAGCCGCCATGTTCATATGAGGACGTTCCTTTACGGGCGCGGTTTACCTCTCCCGCGGGTTTTCCAGATGCTTCCGTGGCCGTGGCCGTGGCCGTGGCCGTCCAACACGCATCCGTGGGTGCCTGACGCCGCGACACGTCTCTCGGTCGCGGGCTAATATACTGTATGAGGCACACCCGAGCCGCCCAACACCTGCTGTCGGCATCGTCATCCCGTCTCGCGTCACCCTTTCGCTTCGACCTGCTCGCTTCAATTCGTCCAGCTGAGAACCATCCAAGTTCCAAGAGCAAGCTTAGCGAAGCCTTCCCGGAAGAGTCACCATGAGTGATCCCAAGTACGGCTACCCATACCCTGCACAAGGTAATACTACTCGATCGTTCTCCCGATTGATTTGTGTGAAGAATCGCTTGGTTGATCTAATTCTGACAGAATCATTTCTTGGTTTTGTGTATACGGAAAGGTTACTACCAGGGGCCGTACCAGGGCCCGCCGGTGATGGCGCCGCCGCAGTACGCCGCACCGCCGCCCAGGAGGGAGCCGAGCTTCCTTGAAGGCTGGTAAGCACGCACGGCCACCCTGACAACTCTTCTTTGATCCTCTGCCACAAGCTTAGCTCTGTTTCTCTGTGACTGTGTGGTTTCGACTTTGTTTCTAAGTGACGCTCACTTTTGCGACATCTGATTAATTTGCAGCCTGGCCGCGCTTTGCTGCTGCTGCTTGATCGACGAGTGCTGCTGCGACCCCTCCATCATCTCCGTCAGCTAGAAGCCTAGAACTAGCAGAGAGGATCAGATTGGACGGGCCTTGCTAGCTCTTGCTCTTGCGTACGTGTACAGACAGGAGCGGCTTCAGCTCCATCCGGATCAAGGAAGAACCTATTGACAACTATATATGTATGTGTATATATGTATCTAGTGGTACTTTATTCCAGCAACCTCCAGCTTGAGATCATGTATCTCGGTCGAGTTGATACTTGATAGCGAGTGCTGTGATCTCTTATCATCTACTCATCTCCCTGCCTGCGTGTGTACGATCTGTCATTTTGTACTTTATAATTTGCTGCTGAATCGAGAAGAATTGCCTAGCGAACATATTCGCCGTTTGAGTTCTTGGCCCGGTGAAGTGCAGCGGTTGGGAGAGGAATCGATTCTCCACCTTGTTCACCACTGCAGTTGAGCTTTTTCAAAAGGCGAGGATAAGGTAAGTTACTGAGCGGATAGAGAACCGCACACAAGTCACAAGGAGCACAAGTGACAGAGCAGACGGATGATCCGGGCAAAGAAAATCCCCGGATTGTGTTCCATGCCAGCATATGGAAGGTGTCGGTGCTCAGCAGACGACACCGTCACACCAGCATGTGTGCTCAACAACAACAACTACTGTAAAACACAAAGTTCGCAAAAGGCTACATCTTGCGACCCTATTTATTTTTGAAGTGCTCATCCACAGATTTTATTTGATCAAACTATCAGCTTTTTGAAATATAACCTAGCATTGACAGTTATTGAAACATCCTTAATTTTTTCACGAAGGGAAAATACACAGAATAGCGGATAATATAATAGTTCGAAGCATCAAACCATCTCATTATCTCGCAATTGTCGATACATGATCCATACATCGAACAAAAGAATACAATTAGAAGGGATTACATAAATAGTTCATCGCCATACTGGCGGGATCATCAGAGTAGCTGCAGCGTCTGGAACAGCTGCGAAAGGCGGAAATACAATAAAATCTCCAAAAAGAAGCCTGAGTGTAGGAACGAGACATCTACTCCTCTTCGTCGTCATAGTCATAGTCGGGCTCACCTGCCAAATAATTTTCAGTACGGTTTGTACTGGCCACATCTCCCACCCTATGTTTTGCTTTCGCTATGTAGTATTTGGTGGGATGCAAAGGATATAATCAAATCGACCTAATATGTTACTGTAGTTTCCTATACAAACAGTGACCAATATTATATAATATAATTTATCAAGTTTTAATCCATCTCATCCACACATCCAAACCCATTCCAACTCCATCACACACATCTCACCCTCTCGCACTCAGTCGACAGGTCCAACTCCCTCTCGGAGCCTGTCTCAGTGGCTCACAGCCGGAAGGGCAACACCAGGGGGAGAAATAGAAGGACTCCTCTCACTACTCCCGAGAAGCGTGGGTCTTAGGAAAGAGCCATACCAGTGGCTCACGGACTATATATATAGATTCATAAACTCTGCAGAGCATGTACTCCCATAACCATAAGATCACTATCATCGGCGGTGCCCCGCCTAAGCTGATTCCGGCTGCTTTCTAACCGGTGCGATGCCACCCTACCACTCAGTACTGGGACATCCTGGATAGGTACCACCGGCACACTGAGACTGTGAGACATAGTACCGGGCCCCCGTGGTCACTATGCTGTCTAAGGAGGGTGTGGGTCTCCACGCCCGTACCTCCCGACACTTTATGCTAACAACCTAGTAGTAGTGGCACCGTCCTAGCTAGTCAGACATCCGTCTCCCGCCCATACAAGAGCGAGTGGTGAGCACGTAAGTCCCAAGGTTCCGGTCCTCAAGAGATATCAGGTCCTAGGGGGGATCAGACAGGATTATCTTCTCTTTTGGGACTACAACAGTCCGTGCTACAACAGCACCTTCTACCCGGGGCATCGCTCCACGAAGGTTCTCACCCCCGGGATCTCCTTATACCTCACAATGTGCCCGCCACAAGCACCTCACACGGGAATGCCCAGAACACATTTCCCGGCAAGACTCGCCCATATGGCTCGTCGTAGAATCCTGTCCGATCGACTCAACCCTCACCACACACCCAAGACGCACGCAGCACTCTCCCCGAGTAAAGTGGCACCACGTGCCTTAACCATATAACCATGCTCTCCACCACGCATCATTATCACACAGATATAAGCGTAGTAGAAGTAAAGCATCATAAGTAAAAATAAGCAAGCGTCTAGCCTATCAGCAGGTGTGCAGGAGTATGGTTACGACAAGGTAAAGGCTCATCAGGCAGTGCTATCATGCAGCCTATCATCAGGTGATATTCATAATTAAAGCACTAGCAACTAGATATTATGCCATGCGTAATAGAATCTACGAGGTTGGGTGGGGTGTGGCACCTGCGAAGTCAGCTCCGAGCTCCTCCTCGTACTCGTAGTCCTCCTCCTCAAACTGCTCCTCCTCTGAAACGAGACATAATAGCCGCGTTAGCGGCTCCTATAGAGTCAACACAAAGAAGCAATAAAATTCAATAACTCCAAATGCACTCATACACAAGCCTATGGCGTAGAGCTCATTTTTATGAAAATTTGGACACTTGGTTCATATTTTTCGGAGTTCGTATGAAGAAGTTATGGATTTTCGAAGTTTATTCTATTTTTTGGAAAAAGAAAAAGGGCGGATTAACCTGGTGCTGACACGTGGCAGCTCCTGGTTGGGCTATGTGGCGTGCAGGCACAGTGCAGCTGGGGATGTGCTGTCGTCATGCTGACGTCATGCTGACATCAGCGCTGACGGGGGACCCAGTCAGTGGTTGACAGGTGGGGCCCACGGATCTGGTCACTGACAGGTGGGCCAGGTCAACGGTCAACGTTGACAGGTCTCGACCGAGCCTCGGAGGGTCTGGGGATCTGGGTCAGGTTGGATTGGCCACTGTACACTCGAGGGTACGATTCGGCGACCCCTCGAGGACGGAGCTTCGCTCGGGCGAACGGACTGGCCTCGAGGACGAAACTTCGTCCGGCGAACGGGCCTGCCCTCGAAGACGAAACTTCGTTCGCACGAATGGGCAGCCCTCGAGAACAGTTATCCGGTGAGACTCGACCCTCTGGCCTCGAGCCGGATCCTCAACTCGAGCAGGCCCTCGATTAGAGCCAGGTCCCCGATTAGAGCCAGGTCCTCGACTTCGTCGGACGGACCCTCGACGAATGTCGGACGGACCCTCGACTTGTCGGGTGGACCCTCGACGAATGTCGGACGGACCCTCGACTTCGTCGGACGGACCCTCGACTCGTCGGGTGAACCCTCGACTCGTCGGGTGGACCCTTGACTTCGTCGGACGGACCCTCGACGAATGTCGGCTCATTAGTTGAGCTGCGTGGCTGGTCGGCTAGGTGCTCCAACTTGGGGAAATCGACCCTCAGGCCGGTGGCGGTCAGCGAGGCGCGGCAGCGGCGTCTGGCGACGGCGAGGCCAAATTTGCCGGTGAAGCCGGGCGTTGGTCTCCATCTTCCTTCTTGCCTTTCGATTGGAGAAGCTGGGATCTCCATGGGCTAGCTACCGGGGCTAGTCGAGGCACGGCGGGGCGTGCGCGGCTCGGCGGCCACGGCGGACGCTCCGGCGGCCAGAGTCCGGGGAGGCCGGAGCTACAAAAGTGCGTGGCTCCAACTGTGGCCCGTGCCGGCTCCAAGAGGTTGCCTAGAACACGCTCTAGACTACAACGAAGCTATTGGCCGCGGTAAGGAAAGAAACAGGGGTAAGGGGAGCAAGAACGTCGATGATGTACTGGTGGCGGCCATGGCCAAGCAGGGCGAGGGCGGGGATGCTTACCCGCGCAGCGACGGTCGAGGCAGGTGACGAGGGCTTGGTGGCGGCTCGGTGCAGGGGAGGCGAAGCCGGGGCGTCGAGGCGGTTATGCGGCGC
Source organism: Bothriochloa decipiens (assembly GCA_023333625.1). NCBI lineage: Eukaryota > Viridiplantae > Streptophyta > Magnoliopsida > Poales > Poaceae > Bothriochloa > Bothriochloa decipiens. The sequence continues at coordinate 13,793,265 of CM041628.1, forward strand.
TCCCAGGTCCTCCTCAGCGCGCGGACGACGGCGGCGGCGGCAGCGCTCTAGCTCCGCGCGGCAGCGCCTCCTTCCTGCTCCTCCCTCCTTCTCTCTCTCGCCCGGCTGATCTGGCGGCGGGTCTCCACAAAGGCGACGGGGCGATGGGGAAACCCTAGAGGCCAGGGTGCTCCTCTTTAAATAGGCACGGCGGCCGGCCATGGACGGCGGAGGCAGAAGATGCCCATCGGGCGGCTGTGCGCGGCCACGATTAGGGTTAGGGTTCGGCTGAGGCATGATGCAACCAGGCGGTTAGACGGACGGCGCGGGACACGGCCGTACTCGGGCGGACGGCGGAGGCGCGCGGTGCACAAAAATGGTGCGACGGACGCGACGCGCGGTCGACCAGAAGTGGAAAAAGGAAGGAGCTGACAGCTCGGTCCCACGCGTCAGCGAGAGAAAGGGGAGAGGCGCGGGCGCAACCGGTGGCAGGCCCTTGGTGGGCCGCCTTGTTGGGCCGGCGGTCGACGGACGGGCGAGCGTGCGCGCAAGCGATCGACGGGGCGTGGCAGCGCGTGGCGCGACGCGCGAGCACGACTGGGCCGACGCTCGAGGCAGGCCGGTCGGGGCCTCGAGCGGGCTGGCAGCAGCGCAGCAGGCCGGCTGGTTGGGTCGTTTTCTCTTTTTCCTTTTTCTTTTTAATTTCAAAACCTTTTCTATTTCTTGCAAAACAACTCATTTAGCCACAACCCTAGATTAGTGAGGTTAGTGACCATGATGTATACACCATGGTGGGTCCACTAGGGTCTCTAGGTCATGATGGCTCCATTTCCGAAGTTAGCGGGCATATATATATACATGCATTAAAAGGTTATTCGATTTTATTAACATCATATAAAATCGAATAAGAGGCAAAACATTCTCTGGTAATTAAATGCAATGCTCGGGCTAACCTCGGGTGCTATTTGTGCATCTATTGGTGGGTTTCCTACATGATATCCACCATACACTGGTAAACTTTAGAAAAATTTTGAAAGCCCGTATTTTCAGTGATCGGATTTCTAGGGTTGTTACAGTTATAACACAAATCATAAATCTATACTATATAAGAGTAAAGGAATTGGAGGAACCCGACCAAGATCTCAAAAGAAATATGAGGAACCCGACCCATATCTCATCCATTCAATATGGTCTTATTGTCTATCCAACGGTTATCAAGGGGCGACGTCCTTACATGACATGACAGCGTGTTTCCCTCAACGTGTAACGTCGCGCAAAGCCGTCGCGCGAAGCGTGTTTGGCTTCTTCCCCTCCGCGCGCGAACCGTCGCGTCGCTACCATGTACGAAAGCACCGCCCTCCGCGTCTGCCTTCCCTCGCGACACCACCAACCGCCACGCTACCTCCTCTTTTGGCGCCTCGCTCCCTCCCTGCCTGCGACGACTGCCCGTGGCCGGACGATCCTGCCGTGGCGAGTGGGATAAGCGACTGCGACGAACACCGCACGAGTAAACACCGCCCTGGCTCGCGTACGAACAACCACAACGGAACTGCATCACGGGACGGGATCAATGTAACATCCCAGATGTTAGTAAGCAATTAAAATATTAATCATGTGCATTATCAAGCATAATCATCGAGCATCATGGCATAAATGCATTCATGTTTTAATAATGTCTTTTATGTGGTGCTTTATTTTATACATAAAATGATGAGTTGATTGATAATTCAAAAACTATTTTTAAAACCCTGTTTACCCCTCTTTCTACATTTCTAAATTTATAAGGAATTTTGATATACTCTCAAAATATGGTTTGTAGATCTTGACAAGAGCTACAAAGTTGTATTCGAAGTTCTTCAAGTTTTTAAAAAGAATTTCAAATGAATTTAAACATACAGTTTTTTAACATTTGTCCCCTTTTTATTTTAAATCCATATTTCAAAAAGTTATGCATAATTTGGGAAAACTTTGTATATAAAAAATGTTTGGTATGAAAAGTTGAGCATTCCATAGTTTTGAAGATTTTTAAGTTTTATTGAAAATTCAAAATTAATTTCAAATATTTGTTTCTAGGATTTTATTCCTCTTTTTGAATTTGAATTCATTTTCAAAATCTAGGTAGAATTTAAAAATACTTATTAAATGAAAAGTATAGCTCTTGAAAAGTTATGCAAATGATATTTTGAAATATTTTCACATTATTTATAAAAATCAAAAGATATTTAAAATATTTGTTTATAGAGTTTTGTCCCCTTTAGTCCCATTTTCAAATTTGCTTTCAAAACTCGATTTTCTTGGTGGACTCCGAAAGTTGTAGAGCATGAAATTCTGATCATTCCATAGATTGGGAGTTTTTCAAGTTCTATTCAAAATTTAGGAGTAATTTACAAAATTCAACCAGTGGCAATTCTGTAATTTTTCCAAATCGAGAAAGACAACTCCTGCTTCACCACCGGCTTGCTTCTTCGGCCTTCCAGGCGCGCCGCGTCTGCCAGCTCCTGCTTCGCGCTGCCGAGAGCGTCGCGCGTGTCATCTTCGCGTTTCCCCGGCCATCCTTTAAATAGCTGAGCCGACGCCGTGCTCGTCTTTCTCTTCTTTTCTCCTGCTCGCCATGGCCGCCGCCCTCGTTCCGCTGCTCCGCAGCCGCTATCTTCCCTTGCTTCCGTGCCTCCTTCGCCATAGTAGCATCTTCCACCACCTTCGCCGTCGTTCCACAAACCCGGCGCGACGCTTCCCCGACTTCCTCAGCCGCCGGAGCAGCCCCAGTGTCGAGCCGCCACCGTGGTGTTCACAGGCGCACGCTGGCAGCGCGCCTCAGACCGCCTCTAATCCTGCTGCTTTTCTGCCGCTCCCCATCCGCTGGCGTTGCCGCTGTCGGCCGGAAATCAGCTTTCCCCGGCGTTCCCTGTACATGATTCGCGACCAGGGACTTTGCATAAGAATTCAAAGTTTTTCAGGGTTCCCAATGTAAATCTTGTGACTCAGGTGAATAGTGCTCCAAGGACCTTTTGTAACAGCTTTTCTCAAACTTCAGAAAGTCATATCTAGAGTTTGGTAACTCCGTTTTTGGTGAACCAAATTTTGTTGTTCTCCTTGTGATGTCTAGTTTTTATTAAAAATATTAAACATGCCATGTTTTGTAGTAAAATAATTAGTTATGTTTTATGCCTTTATTTTATGATAGAAAGGAAGGAAATTCATATCTCATGCTATGTAACTTATTTTGACTTGAAATTTTATGACATGTTTCTTATGCCATGTTTGTGTTGTAGTAAAAATATTATGGTCATTGGATGCCGTATGCTTTATCTTTTGATGTATCTTGTTTGTTACTAATTAAACGGTTTATAATTGTGATAAAAATATATAAATGGAATATGTGGTTCCTTTACCTTTGTATGATGCTGTTATGTCATGTTAACACTTAATATGGCTATGTGATTTTAGAATATATGGAGTTTTTATATTTGTCTTGTGTAATGCTTTTAAAATAGTTTATAATTAGTGAGTTAATTAATCTTGATATTCTTTCACCAATGCATTGTTGTGCATCATGTCATACATTCCATCATGTTAAAGCATGCATTATTTCATTACATGTAGTTATTTCGAGCGTGAGTTGGATCGTGGTACACTTCGAAAAGTACCATTCACCTCTGGAGATTGAGACGTGGATCCAGGATGATTGGTGTCGACCATCCCTGGTGTTGGTGTCAAGTCTGATATTTGGAATCTAACTTCTCTGTAACACAGGCAAGCCCCGGATGCATTTAAAATCCTTCCTTGATTTTATAAAGTTTTTATCACTTTATTTATGAAATATTGCATTAAGTAATAGGAGTTGAGTGATAACCCACCAATTGCATTACCTGTCTTATTTCCATATTCCTTGTTACCTGTTTTTGAAAAATCCTTAGTTATGCTTAGCCCTGCTTAATTAGTAGGTTTTTAAAAAGAAAAAGAATAAAAAAGATGAGGTTGGCTTTACCTGTTGGAATCATGATGATAGTTAATAAATCGAGTCCAGATGGTTAACTTGCATTGGGAAAGGAGTCCCTCTGTAGTGTTTTCGTCTGTTGATGCCCTAGGTCCCGTGTCGATGGTGAATCGGTGATATCGAGAAATTAGAAAATCCACATGCATGAAGTGAGATATAGTGGGCCAGAGTCCACACGTATGTCATGGAGTGATATATAGTGGGCCAGAGTCCCCACATATGTCATAGTATGGTACACCGTGGGTTTAACTTCCCATGTATATCGATACACTGGGTCTAAGTGCTCACGTGTATCATGTGATGATATATGGCTACGGTTGTTATCCCGGTATATCTGTGATCAGGTATGCATCGGAGTTAAAGTCTTCGGTATCCCAGTGATCTAGGTCCCAGCTGGGTATAAAAATGGATTCGAATCGCCGTTGCTTCTCGGAGAAGAAGACTCGATCGGTGTTCATCATCGTACTAACAACTTGAAAAATGATAAGGTTTCAAAGTGAAGTTGCTTGGTAATCTTGAGCTAGAGAAAAACAACTTTACTTTCTGTTATATCTAATGATGAGTTAAAATTTGATCCACAAGAGCTTTTCTACAAAAAGTCCTTGCTTCTTGCAAGCCTTACCTTGTCCCGCTAGCCTGCATTCCTGAGTCTTCACCTCTCTTTTTCGCCGGGTCAATCTTGTTGAGTACTTTTGTACTCAGAGTTTGTTGAACCCCTATTGCAGGTGCTAATTGGTGTTCAAATCAAGTTCATGTCAGTGGGCTCGACGTGATCTCGTTGTCCTCTCCTGACTTAGGCGCTCTACCTAAGTTGTCTTCTGTAGTTCTTCTCTGCTTCCGCAATTGAAGTTAAGTTTGTAAAAGTTAACTTATTCATATTTTGTAAATTCTATGTTATCATTCTTCCATACTCTGATATATATATTTTATAACAAATGTTGTAATGTTAGAGCTACTTCTTTGTTGATCCTGGTATGAGTTGTTAAATGTGGTTTAATCGGGATCCTTTGAGGGCACCCGACAGGGCTTTCTAAGTTGTATGGGACGCATGCATGGCTATTAGAGGTCTTTGAGACAATAATAGGTGCATGTGGGCTATATAATTTAGGAGGTTCTGCCACAGTTTGGTATCAGAGCTTATACAATGGATCAGCTACAACATTACATTTGAAAACTTTAAAATAAATTTACAATATAAAATTTTTTGAAAGTAACAAATTAAAAATAATCTTGATATAATCTCAAAATATGGTTTGTAGATCTTGACAAGAGCTACAAAGTTAGTATTCAAAGTTTTTCAAGTTTTCAAAAATAATTTCAAATGAATTTTAAAATACAGTTTTTTAACACTTGTCCCCTTTTTATTTTAAATCCATATTTCAAAAAATTAAGCATAATTTGGGAAAACTTTATATATAAAAAATATTTGGTACGAAAAGTTGAGCATTCCACAGTTTTTAAGATTTTCAAGTTTATTGAAAATTCAAAAGTAATTTCAAATATTTATTTCTAGGATTTTATTTCTCTTTTTAAATTTGAATTCATTTTCAAAATCTAGGCAGAATTTAAAAATACTTATTAAATGAAAAGTACAGCTTTTGAAAAGTTATACAAATGATATTTTGAGATATTTTTAAGTTATTTAGAAAAATCAAAAGATATTAAAAATATTTGTTTATAGAGTTTTGTCCCTTTTTGTCTGATTTTCAAATTTGCTTTCAAAACTTGATTTTCTTGGTGGATTCCAAAAAACTTCATTTTGAGAAAATTGTAGAGCATGAAATTTTGATCATTCCATAGATTGGGAGTTTTTAAAGTTCTATTCAAAATTTAGGAGTAATTTGCAAAATTCAACCGGTGGAAATTCTGTAATTTTTCCAAATCGAGAAAGACAACTCCTGCTTCGCCACCGGCTTGCTTCTTCGGCATTCCAGGCGCGCCGCGGCTGCCAGCTCCTACTTTGCGCTGGTGAGAGCGTCGCACGTATCATCTTCGCGTTTCCCCGGCCGTCCTTTAAATAGTTGAGCCGACGCCGTGCCTGTCTTTCTCTTCTTTTCTCCTGCTCGCCATGGCCGCCGCCCTCATTCTGCTGCTCCGTAGCCACCGCCTTCCCTTGCTTCCATGCCTCCTCCGCCATAGCAGCATCTCCCACCACCTTCGCCGTTGTCCCGCAAACCCAGCGCGACGCTTCCCCGACTTCCTCAGCCGCCGGAGCAGCCCCAGTGTCGAGCCGCCACTGTGGTGTTCACAGGCGCACGCTGGCAGCACGCCTCGAACCGAGCTGAGGGCACCCGAGGATGCGCGCCGGCCTCCTGCTGCTTCTCTGCCGCTCCCCATCTGCTGGCGTCGCCCCTGCTGGCCGAAAATCAGCTTTCCCCGGCGTTCCCTGTACATGATTCGCGACCAGGGACTTCGCGTAAGAATTGAAAGTTTTTCAGGGTTCCTAATGTAAATCTTGTGACTCAGGTGAATAGTGCTCCAAGAACCTGTTTGTAACAGTTTTTCTCAAACTTCAGAAATTCATATCTTGAGTTTGGTAACTCCTTTTTGGTGAACCAAATTTTGTTGTTCTCCTTGTGATGTCTATTTTATTAATAATATTAAACATGCCATATTTTTTAGTAAAATAATTAATTATTTTTTATGCCTTTATTTTACTATAGAAAGGAAGGAAATTCATATCTCATGCTATATAACTTATTTTGACTTGAAATTTTTATAACATGTTTCTTATGCCATGTATGTGCTGTAGTAAAAATATTATGGTCATTGGATGTTGTATGCTTTATCTTTTGATTTATCTTTTTTGTTACTAATTAAACAGATTATAATTGTGATAAAAATATATAAATGGAATATGTGGTTCCTTTAC
>CM041628.1:13800512-13897466 GCA_023333625.1 Bothriochloa decipiens
CCCACGCGCGCGGGTGGGGCGCGTGGGCGACGGCGGCCGGGCGGCGTGGCCGCGCTACGACGTGCGCGCGGCCCCGGTGGCGCGCCAGTGCGCCCAGGGGACGCGGCGGCCAGGCGGAGCGCCCAGGCAGCGCGGCGGCTGCGGTGCCGGCTGGCCATCGCGCGCCGGTGGTGACACGCGGCGACGCAGGTAGCCCCCTCCCTTCTTCTTGTCTCTCCGTTTCCACGTCTCTTTGCCGCGCAGATCCTTGCAGTTGGCGCAGGGCTAGGGGCTAAGGGCTAGGGGCTAGGGGCTAGGGTTAGGGTTAGGGTTACGGTTAGGGTTAGGGTTGAGGTTAGGGTTAGATTATGGCGCTGGCGCACGCCCTCGCTCTCCTATCCCAGTCCTCGTGGCACGATGTGGTCGCCAGGTCAGTGCCGCCGGTTCATCGCGGCGCGCCGGTGGCCCACTAGCGGCGGTGCCGGCCACGACCACCCAACGGCGATTGCGGTGGCGAAGCTCCCTGGTTTGCTGCCGAGGAACACCCACCACATACCCGTCCCTTCTCTTGACTGCCTGCTGTGCGAAACTGTGGTATCAAGTCGTACCTACCACTAACCATTTGTATTACAAGCGAATGACGAAGCCTGAAATGTCTGTCATTGATGCTTCCGATTCAACTTCCGTTGAGCAGCAACTACACCTTCATTTGTGCCTCTGGTGAGCACATTAGTTTTCTATTGTTACAAATCTTTGGGAAAAGAACATACTAATGTTTGAGCACATTACTTCAGCTGCTTTCTTGATATTGTGTTTCGTAAAGATGCCGCTGACATACCGAATGAACATACATTGACATGTTCATAGTACAGCTACCTTTTGGGTGTATTCTTATTTTCTAAAGGCCGAACTTTCGTCTATCTTGCAAATGGGTTCTATGTCCTGAGATAGTGCCATTGCACCTACCATGCGTTCTTCAAAATTCATATATGTCAATAAATTATAGATGGTCATATAAGTGGACAGGTTGGAAACTTTGTTTCTGGGATTTAGTTATTTCCTATAGTCTCAGTTTCCTTTCCTTCCTAATATTTTTCATCTTTTGTCTTGGTAACTACAATTCCCAAATTACTTTGGTTTTGCAGGGTACAGGCTTCAAAGAAATTAGGTCCCTCTATGCAGATTAGCTTGCACACCAAATTATGGGCCTAAAGCTAACATCTTACTTTTCTACAGCTTGTGCTCTTGGGTTCAGCAAGTTGCTCAAGATTAATGTGAGTTCCGCTGCTACAGAGGTAAACATTAGGTTTAGCTTTTAGATCATGCACATATGTATCTATTGATTTCAATACTTCCATTTGTTTATTGGTTCCTATTTATGATTGGTACAGTTATTTCTACCATGTTATCTGACAAAGAAACTAAAATATTTCAGATTTTGTAGACGCCACTCTCTAACCAGATGTTTATGTTTACTAAAATTCGGCAAAAAGTACTGTCATACCTACCGTTCTCCTAATTGTCCATACTTGTGCGGAGTCACAAATTATTTGCAATGTTTATGTTTTTACTAAGATATTTCTGCTATGACTATTACCTAATATATTTATTTTTTCCAAACAATGAGAATGCGGGTTGTCCATACAGGTTTATAATTTTCCCACCATACATGAATGAACCAATGCATATTGCCTGCTGTTGTACTATGTATGCCCAGTCAAAGGCTCCATGAACTCTAGCGGCTCAAATAGATTGTTTTATGGAAATTATTTACCCTTCTATAGTGTACGAAACATTGGACTTCGACAATAAAAATGGACCTTTATTTCAATATATAGTCTTGCCGGGCACACACTGATGATAATGCAGTTTGTTTTCTTCATTCGGCAACTACTCACGCATAGTTTTAAAGACCATGCACTATTTTCCAGATTCTATGGAAGAAAACGAAGTAGTTTTTATAGTTTTTCCTTTTCTAAATTTTTAAAATAAATAATTTGTTCCAAAATTGCGGTGTGTACCTGCTTCTAATCTAGAGTGATTTTCGCTTTGCCATAGACTTAATCTATTCTAATTGGTTAGGAGCTACGATTCATCTGTGTTGCCATGATACATGATTCACAAACTACATCCTGGTCAGTGTGTCTACTTGCTACACTTGCATAGGATCTGTGTATCTGCTAGCCATTTGATTTCCAAGTAGGTTCCTGAAGAATACACGTAGAGATCAGACATAGCGAATTGTTAATTGTTATTTTTGGTAAAAGTTGTGTTCTACCTGACATGCAGAGATAACAATAGCCTTTCTGAAATGTGGTAAACCTTGGCCTCCTACTGACTTGAACAGGTCATGGCCAATGCTGATGGATAGAGGGTAACGGACTTTGTGAGGACTAAATAGGCAGAGATCTCTGGGTAAAACCATGCCACCTTCCTCACATTTACTTTTTCAAAACTGAGTAAGCAGGTCTGCAGATGATCTTTTCTCCTACGTTTCTATACATGCTTTGTTGATACCCCGTACAAAAACAGATGAGGACTAACCATCACAAGCTTCTTGGTTTACAGGTTCGTAACCTGCTTTGTGCTTCATTTGTAATGGGATTTTTACAGTTGCATAGTGTGCAAATTGCTAAGTTCAGAAAATTATTTCAGTCCTGTCACATGCTATGCTACACCTGATGAAATTATTCTTTTTTTGGCAATATACTGACCAACTTCTGCCTCAGAGAAAGTAAAAAATACTTCTATATACAATATATGCATAGGTAAGCTTTGACTTATTATCGCTATGTTGTTTTATTAGTACGCAATCAGCCTCCAGCCTATCTTATATAATACTTATTCTCTGCACTCTATTATGCTTTCGTACATGGGTTCGAAGTGCCATATCAGGTGTCCCTGTCAACGGCTCATATCCTTGCGATATGTTGGAACCTGGTGATGTACTCGCTTAAATATGACTACTGTAATGTACTCCACCAAACTGGGTCCTTGCTTGTATATTTTCAGACCCAACAAGGTATACGCAGCTGAACTGAAACTGCAATCATATATATACATGTACAATTGAACCTACTACTATGGTATTTTCTTATATGCTTCAAATCGTTCCTGTTATGTATTGATGCGTTTCTATTATATCACTATCTCTGTTTTTCTTGATATTACAACCCGCACCAACAGACGGGCGCGCCAAGACGTGCGCAGCCGATACTAAGTTACCTGTATAGCTGTATACCAAAACGCTCAGTCGTGCGTCCACGTCTTGGCAACTGGGTTCCGGCTAGTGTTCATTATTTGTGAAGACTTGCAGTGGCGTGAATCTCTCTCCTCGTTATACTGATATGTGAGCATCTTGTCATTCCAATGTTTCTTATTTGGCTAAATTAATTGACGGGATTAACGGGGTTGATTGGATATTGAGGTTTTCGACAAATCTGCGTGTTGAGAAAATTTTAAAAAAAAATAAGATTGAACTTTACTCATATTTCCATTCTATAGTATAGATAAACATTTAGGATCATAAATATGTTACAATGCCGATGCATTTATAGGTTACAAATAAGAGATCTTTTGTCATGCTCGGCAATACCGCCACGCCTTTGTTTTTCCTGGAGTTGAGGCCCGGGAGGAGAGCGCCGCGGAGGCACTGATGGCAAGCGTGGTAACCTCCTCGCTTGCAGGCCGAGGCGACGCATGGTGGCCTCAAGCATGAAGCACAGGTGAGGTCCAAGCCCAACTCCATGCGGCGGTCCTACAAGCGGAAACGTCGACACAGCAGGCGCGGCCGCAAGCGCGCGGCCACTGTCCGTGTCGCCGTCACCTCCTCGCCAGACTCGCCCTCGTGCTCTGCCTCACCGTTGCCGTAGTCGGATTACAAGGGAAATGGCGGAGAAACTGAGCCAGAAAAGGACTAAACTACCCTTAATTATAATTAAGGGAAGGAATTGGTTGAAAAGCAGATTAACGGGAGCAACTACCGGTTCCTCCCAAGCATGGTAAAAATTATCTACAAATAATATTGTCTTAAGCCAACTTGTTCATGCAGTTTGCTAGGTCTTCTTTTATTTTGGGAGCTTCTGGGTTAGATTTTGATATGTCAATACAAATACGATGTTGGTGCTTAGTAGCCAAATCCTGATCTAAATACACTATAATTATTTTTTAAAATCCATACCATCCATGACATGAATTGAGCAGCTAACTCTTTTTGCAAGAACAAATTTTATTTCTATTTGAAATTGATTTATTGACATCTATTACTTGTATTCTCTAGAATGAGCACTATTATTTCCCAAAAACTTTCAAAAACTTTTCACATAGTTTAATTTTTATAGAGACGTGCGTGATGCACGAACAACAAATGTTTTCTAGGCACGTGCATATCGCACGTGCATCTTAGCTATCACAATCAAACGTATGGAAAATCAGAAAGATTATTTATACTAAAAAATATGTCAACGGATGAATAGCGATAGCCTTTATTTAAAACCAATTTTTTTCTTCCACCATCACGAGAATCACACATTAAACACGGATAAAAGATAAATGTACACAAGAAACGCCAATGTTACTCTCGCTATAGAATAATCATATAGCAAAACATTTCTTGAAGATCCCAATAACCCCAAACTGGGGCATTATTCATTCATAAACCTAAAACTGTTCACTTGACCTTATGATGCCGGTTATTAACTATGGTATACAATATTTTCCTCTCCCAACATAATAGAATCAGCCACCAAAACCATAAGCCGAATAATAAGACAAATTATAAACCTAAAGAAATGTCTTTGAACTTATGATGCTGGTTTATTGGTTATGGTACAATATTTTTGGCTCCAACAGAATAGAATCAGCCGGTTTATCGGCCGTAAAAACCATAAGCCAAATAACACGACAAATTATAAAACTAAAAAGAATGTCGGGACCTAAGTCGAGCCCAATATATTTATATGACTTACTTTTGTGATGATTCATCCAAGCCAAGGCCCGTCCTGAAATGAGAGTTGACCCAACCCCTGGCCAATGAAAAGGATTTGGCTTTCTTCGTTCGAGACTGATAATAAGCTCTGGTCCAATTATATACCAATGCCAGCGCACTTTCTTAATCCCATAGTACAGAATGTATGAAGATTTGGAGCTACTATCAGTTTGTAACATTAATCTGTTTAACGACAGTAAATTAGCCAATGGCATAAATCTTTTCGAAGACATTAAATTAGCCAAATACAGTTGTTGATACAAAATTCTATCTGCAAACACACCGGGCTAATACCCGAAATCGATATCCGAAGCGTGCCAGTCGATTTGACCTGTTAATCGACAAGGATGATAAATTTAAATAAAATCCGAACGAGACGACAGCGATACGCCCGGACGTCAAAGCTCAGAAAGTATTCGATAACTGTTGAACAGATCAGACGAGACGACAGCGATACGCCCGGAAGTCAAAGCCTGAATCGTGCTCGGTAGACGCGGAACCTGCAAGGTCGCCGGAGATCAAGTTGATGCAGCCCATCGATTCTTGAAAGAACTCGTTGAAAAAGAAAAGGCACTTGGCGAAGTCGTCGAAAAGTAAAGTACTGGTAAAAGTAAATAAAAAGTAGATTTGTTTATTGATGCTTGGATATCTATTACAATGCCCTTTGGTATATATTTATACTCTGCTAATTGAAGAGTCCTAATTTAATACGCAAAGCTTCAAATAAAGAAGAAATAAACTAATTCCTTATACGAACTCTATTTCTTTAAGGAAAAGTAATAAAACTCGTATAAGAATTGGACTTAAACTATAATATAAAAAATCATAGGCTCCGTGTTGCCGATCCTCTGTCCGCTTCCGTCGTGATGAAGTTATCTCCTCATCGGCACATCCCTTGTATCGGCAACAACCTCCTAGTCTTCCTGCCTATCTTATCGGCAACAGCTCTCCCGTTTCATCGGCAACGATCCTTAACAGCTTTTCAGCTTCATCGGCAATATACGAGATCAACATGTCCTTCATCAGCAACCACCTATCGGCAACTCGGAAGCAATGCTAAAGAAAAACCACTCTCTTGCCGATTTAGTTTAGTCTCCCGATCCTTATTGACACGTGCCGAAAAACAGTGTCAATACATGCTCCCCAATTTCGGAGTATAAAATACTTTATGCACCGAAATTTCCTCCAGGTCATAATTACCCAAACCGCTTGAACTTCTCCTCGAGGGTTGCGCACGCGCTTGAAGTGGAAATTCTTTTTCTTCAAGCGTCTATCCAAATACTAGGATAATATTTCTTCAGATATTTACCGTTCAATGCTCTTGGACATACTTCCCCTTCGAGAGTTTCTAGGATATATGCATTGCCAGGAACAGACCGATTGATGCGATAATGACCTTCCCAATTAGGAGACCATTTACCAAACTTTGCACTCTTAGTCCCCATCGGTAAGATCAATTTCCAGACTAGATCACCATCGGTAAATTCCCTCGTCTTCACTTTCTTGTCGTACCACCTAGCAACTCTCTTCTTGTTTTCTTCAATGCTAACTAAAGCCTTCAGCCGATGACTCGCCAAATCTTCGAACTCATCTTTCATAAGTGTACTATAATCATCGGCCAACAGCTGATCTTGATGAAATATTCGCCTCGAACCAGTCTTGATCTCCCAAGGCAAAACTACATCATGTCCATATACCAACCGATAAGACGACACTTTAGTAGCACCATGGCATGCCATCCGATACGACCATAAAGCTTCATTCAGAACCGTGTGCCACTTTCTGGGATTTTGCTTAATCCTACGCTTAATAAGTTTAATAATCCCTTTGTTAGAGGCTTCGGCCTGACCATTGGCTTGAGCATAATAAGGCGAGGAATTTAAGACCTTAATCCCCATCTCATCGGCAAATCTATCAAACTCCCCTGACGTGAACATAGTTCCCTGATCAGTCGTAATAGTTTGAGGAATACCGAACCAATACACAGTATGCTCCTTTACAAAATTAATCATGTTTGCCGACATTATATTCTTCAGAGGAATTGCTTCGATCCACTTTGTAAAGTAATCGGTAGCGACAAATATGAATTTATGCCCCTTGCTTGATGGTGGATATATCTGACCGATAAGATCAATAGCCCATCCTCGAAATGGCCACGGTTTTATGATAGGATTCATTGCCGATGCAGGCACTCTTTGAATGTTGCCGAATTTCTGACACTCCTGGCATCCTCTAAAATACTTGAAACAATCTTTGAGTATCGTTGGCCAGTAATATCCATTTTGCCTGATCATCCACTTCATCTTGAAAGCCGATTGATGTGCCCCACATACTCCTTCATGGATTTCACCCATTAAACTCTTTGATTCTTCTTCGCCAAGACACTTGAGCAAAACCCCATCCATTGTCCGATAATATAATTCATCACCAAGGAACACATATTTAGTAGCTTGAAATCTTACACGTCTTTCGACCTTCCTAGATGGATCTTTCAAGTAATCGGCAATTTCCTTCCTCCATTCGTCGGCATTAGTTGCCGATGTCAATACTTCACGAGTTGGCTGATACCCCGAAGCATGTTGTGCTAACCGATTAGCTTCTTCATTATGCAATCTGGAGATATGTTCAAGGCAAAAATCTTTGAACTCTTTCAACAATTGTCGACATCTCTCGTAATACGAGATCAAAACCTCACTTCGACATTCATATACCCCAGCTAATTGATTAACGATCAGCATCGAATCACCGAAGATTTCAACAGTATCGGCACGGACTTCCCTCAGTAACTCCAAACCTTTCAATACAGCCTGATACTCAGCCTGATTGTTTGTCGATGTGGTAGCAATCGGCAATGAGAATTCATATTTCTTCCCCTAAGGTGATATCAACACAATGCCGATGCCTGCTCCTTCTCCACACGTAGAACCATCAAAGAAGAGCGTCCACGGAGCAATCTCTAAAGAATTCACCGCGCCGCAGTGCTGAGTAACAAAATCATCCATGACTTGCCCCTTGACTGCTTTAGCTGGTTCATACCGCAGATCAAACTCTGATAATGCTAAAATCCACTTGCCGATTCTTCCACTTAGAATTGGCATTGACAGCATATATTTTACCACATCGTCTTTGCATATAACCATGCATTCGGCCGTTAACAGATAATTCCTTAATTTAACACATGAGAAATATAGGCATAAACACAACTTTTCAATGGCCGAATACCTGGTCTCAGCATCTACCAATCTTCTGCTCAGGTAATAGATTACACGTTCTTTTCCTTCATATTCCTGGATTAGAGCTGACCCAATGACTTCATCATCACTTGACAGATACAACCTGAAGGGCTTCCCGTGTTGGGGTGGAACTAGCACTGGTGGATTCACCAAATACTTCTTAATTTCTTCTAAAGCCAGCTGCTGTTCTTCTCCCCATATGAATTCCTGATCGGCCTTCAGCTTCAATAACGGACTAAAAGCTTTGATTCTTCCTGATAAATTAGATATGAATCTTCGAATAAAGATTCACTTTGTTGCCGATCAGAGATTGTAGCTCAATCTTATCGGTAGGAGCAATCACTTTGTTGATGGCATCAATGGACTTTCTGCTAATTTCAATACCCCTCTGATGCACCATGAAGCCTAAGAATTGTCCTGCCGATACACCAAATGCACACTTGTTAGGATTCATCTTCAACCCATGTTTCCTTGTGCACTCCAATATTTTCCGCAAATCAGCCAGATGATTCTCGAAGTCTCCAGACTTAACCACCACATCATCTATATAAATTTCAACTAATGTGCCGATGTACTCATGAAAAATGTAATTCATTGCTCTCTGATAAGTAGCACCGGCATTCTTTAAACCAAAAGTCATGACTATCCATTCAAATAACCCCACATGACCTGGACATCTGAAGGCAGTCTTGGAGATATCTTCTTCGGCCATAAAGATTTGATTATATCCGGCATTCCCATCCATGAAGCTAATAATCTGATGTCCAGCAGCGGCATCAATTAATAAATCAGCAACGGGCATCGGGTAGCCATCCATCGGTGTAGCTTTGTTAAGATTCCTGAAATCAATATAGACACGAAGTTTCCCATTTTTCTTATAGACAGGAACCACATTAGAAATCCATTCAGCATATCGGCATTGTCGAATGAACTTTGCTTCAATCAACCTTGTTATTTTAGCCTTAATGTCAAGTAGCACTTTAGGATTGCATCGGCGTGCGGGCTGCTGATGTGGTCGATATCCTTGCTTGATAGGTAGCCGATGTTCAACAATTGATCGATCTAACCCGGGCATCTCTGTGTAATCCCAAGCAAAACAATCCTTGTATTCTTTCAATAAAGTAATCAATTGCTCTCTGCTCTGGAGATCTAACTTAGCGCTAACAAAAGTCGGCCTTGGTCTATCGGCATTACCGATATCTACTTCAACTAAGTCATCTGCCGATGTAAACCCATGGCCCAGTTTTCTGTCATCGGCAAACCTATCCATTTATAACTCATCTTCAGAACCGACTGCTTGGATTGGTGGCAGCTCATAATCGGCAATCCTGAGGAACTCCGAATCCCATGCTTCTCCCGATATGCACTTGGACCGCTCGTGAGTCTCTGATTCTGTTGATGCAATTATATAAGATGAATCACCAGGAACCACCTCAACTTTATCTTCAACCCACTGCACGAGACATTGGTGCATCGTAGAAGGAATGCAACAATTAGCATGAATCCAATCTCTTCCTAACAGCAGATTATAAAGCACCTTTGCCGCTGATGACAAAGAAAGTAGTCGGCAATGTTTTACTACCGATGGTCAGCTCAGTGCACAGTGCTCCCTTGACCGGTGATATGTTCCCTTCAAAGTCCTTGAGCTTCATGTCCGTCTTAGCTAGATCTTGATCTCCTTTTCCAAGCCTCTAAAACACAGCATATGGCATGATGTTAATCACAGCCCCTCCATCTATGAGTATCTTTGACATTGGCTGCCCATCAACTCTGCCCTTGACGAATAAAGCCTTAAGATGCTGTCTTTCATCATCAGTAGGCTTCTCGAAGATGGCCATCATCGGATCCAAGGTTAGTTGAGCCACTTGTTCTGAAAGAACCTAATCTTCCTCCTCATCGGCAAGTGCCCGAAATTCCATCGGCAATATGAAAACCATATTGATATTTGCCGATGGACTTCCGTCTTCATGCTTTAGCTGCCACACTTGAGACTTTGCCCCACGGGGGTTTTCTTCTTTGCGCTCCCGTTGCAACTTCCTCTTCTGTGTTTTTGTCAGTCCTTCAGGGCACCACTGAGGAAGCTTCGTCTTCCAGACGGGCTGATAACGTTTCGTATTTGAATCTGGGCAGTTTATGTTAGGATCTCTACAAAGAATCGTCTCATCAGGAACTCTCGCATTGGCTATCTCCTCGAGCTCCTCTCGGTTCATCGGCAAACAATCGTCATGCCTACCTAGCCTTTCATGCACACTGGTTCTGCCCCCCAGTCGATCATGTACCGGTGTTCTTCTCCTGATCGGCTCATTGACGTATCTACTCTGATTACCATAGTACGGTCTTCTTTTTGCCTGATCGGCTCGATCATAACCATTGCACTCGGGGCAGTTATCAACAGTAGGCAATTTAATGCCTTCTTCCCAGCAGTAGATGAAGAACGGGCATCTCCAATGATCTTCGTGCCGATGCCACACTTCCCGACGCAACTCCTCTTGCCGATGTCGATAGCGGTCACCTAAAATTCTGTATGAAGCAGGTCTAGGAGGTCTTCTGGAACTACTGCTTTCTTCAACTCTCTCTTTCCCTTTCAAGTCATCGGCAGTTGCTTGATTTCTAGGATCCACTGATGCTCTCCTTTTAGCGCTTGCCGATGTCAACACTTTGGTTTTATTTATGGCATCCACCATGTTTGCAGGGAAAGGATGTTGATCAATCTTCATCGGCCTCTGAGCTTTAGAGTTGTCGAATTTGATTCTCCCAGATTCAATTGTCGATTGCAACTGCTGTCTGAACACCTTGCAGTCATTGGTACTGTGCGAAGTTGCATTATAAAACTTGCAGTACCTTATCCTTTTCAGCTCATCTGTCGATGGAATCACATGATTGGGTGACAGCTTGATTTGGCCCTCTTGAAGCAACAGATCGAATATCTTATCGGTCTTTGTGATGTCAAACGTGAATTTCTCTGGATCTTTCTGACCAAAAGGACAAGATAAAGGCTTTTTACCCTTCACCCACTCAGCTAGGCCGATAGTTGGTTCTTCATCTGAATCTGACTCCTCTGCATCTTCTACAAAGGACACCATTTTATTCCAGCTCTTCCTATGTTCTGGAGCTTGAGCACTTTGATCAGAGATCCTCTGCACAATATGGCTTAAGCTTTCAAACTCCTGAGAATCGTATTTGTCCCTGCGATGCGGCAACAGACCCTGAAAAGCTAAACCAGCCAACTGGCGATCATCAAGCACTAAGCTGTAGCATCTGTTCTTCATGTCTCGTACCCTTTGCACAAAACTCTCTACCAATTCGTCGCTTCGCTGTTTCAATTTCATCAAATCGGTAAGCTTCTTTTCATGGACACCAGAAAAGAAGTACTTATAGAATTGTCTCTCCAGATTAGCCCAAGTAAGAATTGAGTTTGGTGGCAATGATATAAACCACGTGAATGCCGATCCAGACAAAGAGGACGAGAATAAACGGATCCTTAGCTCGTCCTTGTTCGCTGCTTTCCCGCACTGGATGATGAATCGGTTGATGTGCTCCATCGTTGACGTATCATCTTGTCCAGAAAACTTAGTGAAATCTGGCACCTTGTACCGATTTAGGAAAGGAACTGAGTCATAAGCTGAAGGGTATGGAGTCCGATAAGAATAAGTATTAATCTTGGGCTGAATCCCAAATCGCTCTTTCATCACCTCCGCAATCTTATCGGTCAAGAGTGCATCCTGATCTTGT
This sequence comes from Bothriochloa decipiens, assembly GCA_023333625.1. Classification (NCBI taxonomy): domain Eukaryota; kingdom Viridiplantae; phylum Streptophyta; class Magnoliopsida; order Poales; family Poaceae; genus Bothriochloa; species Bothriochloa decipiens. Next base: position 13,812,444 of record CM041628.1, read on the forward strand.
CGATGCACTGGCTGAATTTCCACTGGAGGCGTTGGCTGATATGCTTCGTACCCCTGTGGCACTTGGTTTGGAGGAATCGGCATATTCACAGCACCAATCTATGGAGTAAGGTTCATCGGCTATTTTGCCGATGTTTGATCCTGGAATGCTGCCTGTGGACTATACTGTTGAGTCCCTATTGCCTGGTAACTTGACTGAATAGCATATTGCTAAACTGGCGCTTGCCCTGACCAATTATAACTCATCGGCACCTGACTTGCCGATGGCTGACAGTTTGCAGACAATTGATGCTCTTGTGTAGGTAGATGATAGCCAGCATGATTGCCCTGAACTGCAGATAACCCAAATTGAGATATGAATGGCACTATGGGCTGTCCTGCAGTGAAAACTCTCTGTTGAACTGGTGGAGGACTAGTCAATGGATTCGCATAAGATATCTGTTGCGGAGGCGCGTAGAATCCCATTGACAATGGCTGTATAGCAGGAGGTGCAGTAGAATAATGTGACACTTGAGCCATCGGCCGAATTGGAGTAGCCGATGTCATTGGACCCTTCCCTGCTACATCATGCACTTGAGGCAGTCCAAAGTTGGCAGTAGATGGACCTGGAGGCATCCCGTATCCCCACCAATTGGCAACAACGTGACTGTGTTGACCTGAAGGACCTGACATTGCCGATGCCGATAGATCTGTGCTCAACTGAGTACTAGGCCTTTCCTGAGACGTTATATCTGATCCTATCGACGTAGCTTCAATGATAGATGGTCCTGATATAACTGGAGGAGTAGGCGCTTCCATACTCTCAACGGCTGGAGTTGCCGATGGAGTATTGACAGATGCCGATCCCGGCTGATGATACGTCTCTTAATGTTTGCACAACAGCATTATAAACAGTATTGGACAGCACGGTGGAGTGGTTGATCAAAGCTTGATTTAATGCAGAATTAACCATCTCTTGTAATTTACCAGGGTTGGAGTCAAAGGTTACCTGCCGAGGCAACGGCAGATCTTGCTTCTGGATGATTTCTCCGCCCCTATTCTTGCTGAAAGACTTCAAGCAGAGCTGCCTGTAATGCTCCATAGCTTTTTCCATGGCTAGCTTCTGATCCTCCTTGAGATCTGATTCTGATATCTCGATGATGTTCTCTGGGTTGATATCAGCAAGATTCTTCATGATAGATCTGTTGACTTGGTCCCACCGAGCGTGCCAAAAGATGTGTTGATGCAAAATTCTATCTGCAAACACACCGGGCTAATACCCGAAATCGATATCCGAAGCGTGCCAGTCGATTTGACCTGTTAATCGACAAGGATGATAAATTTGAATAAAATCCGAACGAGACAACAGCGATACGCCCGGACGTCAAAGCTCAGAAAGTATTCGATAACTGTTGAACAGATCAGACGTGACGACAGCGATACGCCCGGAAGTCAAAGCCTGAATCGTGCTCGGTAGACGCGGAACCTGCAAGGTCGCCGGAGATCAAGTTGATGCAGCCCGTCGATTCTTGAAAGAACTCGTTGAAAAAGAAAAGGTACTTGGCGAAGTCGTCGAAAAGTAAAGTACTGGTAAAAGTAAATAAAAAGTAGATTTGTTTATTGATGCTTGGATATCTATTACAATGCCCTTTGGCATATATTTATACTCTGCTAATCGAAGAGTCCTAATTTAATACGTAAAGCTTCAAATAAAATAGAAATAAACTAATTCCTTATACGAACTCTATTTCTTTAAGAAAAAGTAATAAAACTCGTATAGTAATTGACTTAAACTATAATATGAAAAATCATAGGCTCCGTGTTGCCGATCCTCTGTCCGCTTCCGTCGTGATGAAGTTATCTCCTCATCGGCACATCCCTTGTATCGACAACAACCTCCTAGTCTTCCTGCCTATCTTATCGGCAACAGCTCTCCCGTTTCATCGGCAACGATCCTTAACAGCTTTTCAGCTTCATCGGCAATGTACGAGATCAATATGTCCTTCATCAGCAACCACCTATCGGCAACTCGGAAGTAATGCTGAAGAAAAACCACTCTCTTACCGATTTAGTTTACTCTCCCGATCTTTATTGACACGTGCCGAAAAACGGTGCCAATAACAGTACCATCACATCGTACGATACATGGCTTGTCTTGTTTCTGTATGCAAACAAACAGGCGGGACGGATGAGGTTGGGGGCAGGAATGAAACAACATATCACAAACGCTATCCTTTGTACACCATAGTTACATACACGACATGTGTATCCCTCGTATGTAAGAGATCTACTTTGGAGAAGTGAGTTTGTTAGGGTCGTTATCATGCTTCAGCGAAGAGTCTCCGCTCACCAATTCATGGAAGGCTTCTACTTTCACAGGCGGCATTCGCATGCCATATGCACTCCTACAATGGAAATCATGGGTTAAATCAAATGAAAATACAGGAGCTGTCAAAATAACGGTTTGTGCAGGTGATCTTACATAGGTTGTTTGTACTGCTGTGCTAGTTGTGCATTCTGATTTCCTGACATGGCTATCTGTTGCTGTTGCTGCTGAAGTTGTTGCTGCTGCTGTTGAAGGTGCTGCTGCTGATGTAGATGTTGCTGCTGATTAAGCTGTTGTAGTTGCTGCTGCTGAGTGAGATGCTGCTGCTGTTGTTGCAGTTGCTGCTGCTGTTGCTGCAGTTGGTGCTGCTGCTGATTAAGCTGTTGTTGCTGCTGTTGCTGATGGAGCTGCTGTTGCTGCTGCTGGAACTGCTGCTGTTGAAGTTGCTGCTGCTGCTGATGCAATAGTTGCTGCTGCTGCCTAATATTAAATTGCTGCTGTCTAGCAAAAGATCCATATGGGCCATCGATTTGAGAATCCATAGTGTTCTCTATCTTCACATTCACCATAGGCTGGTTCTTGTCTGCCATCGTAAGAGGACCACGGGGGCTGACCAACTGGCTGCGCCTAAGCCACTGCTGCTGCTGCAGAAGCTGCTGCTGCTGCTGTGGTGTCAAATTCTGAAGCTGCTGCTGTTGCTGTGGTGTCAAATTCTGAAGCATTTGTGGAGGAAACTGCCTTGGAAGCTGACAATTGTGGATATGTATATATAGTGTTAAAACGAACAGTAACAACATAAAACAACTGATTGTAGTATCAATCAAGAAGAGCAATATTTATGTAGAAAAGTTACATCATTATCATGCCTGACAACAGAAATTTCAGGAAACATTTGTTTCAAACAGCTTAGGTAGTTGAAAGAACTATGAAATATAAATTCCAAAGAATAAACATACTAGAAATTATCTCATCGTGGTGCTGATTGATTAATTGCTGTTCTTAATTGGCTATTCAAGACCAGGCTGGTTTCAGAGAACTCTACGGTTCAGTGGGTAAATAAAAGATTAGCATGAAACCACTCCCTGTTCAAAGTTCATTTGGGCAGCCAATCCTATGCTATGCTGGTTCAAATGTATGGAATATCAAAATAGGCCATAGCTGAGAGAAATGGTCCACAAATGGCAGCCCTCGTTTTTAATAGTCACCAATGTTGTCATTCTTGCAGAGTTTCATATGGTTCTTGCACTAAAGGGATCTATTTCAGAATTCAGAATATTCTTTGAAGAGAAAATCTATAATACGGAAGGCATCTGAGCAGGGCATGACCAAATCAGGCAGATTTAAGCTCTACAACACTACCTGACTAGTTCCTCAACAAAAATAACAACATCAACCAGTACCATTAGTTTTCATTGGTAAGTGATAACCAACATACACTTGTATTGGGGTCCAAACTGTATTGAGAGTTTAAACAGAGCTCCTCTGAATTCCAGTATGTAGAATGATAGTTTCTTGTCTGTGGCAGCGATATCGACAACTAAGTAATATCCACTCCCATCAATTGACTCAAGAGGCAGGTGGCCTAGATCACCAAAGGGCCTATTTATGGCTACATCTACTCACTCTTAGTTATCGATAGATGCAGGATGAGCAGTTTTTTTTCAAAGTAATAGAACTGTTCTTCACAAGAAGAAATCTTACATATGCAATAGAAAGCAAAACTACTGAACATAAATCAAATCGCAAGTATGGCTACCTGCTGTGCATGAAGGGAATTTACATTTTGTGTCGGAAGAACTTGTGCATCTTGATGAATGGGGTAGTTAGCCACTCTGTTCCCCATCTTTGTGATCTCCATCAAGGGTCCAATGTTACTACATGTGTTACATAAAAATCACAATCAAGACTTCAGGCAGCTATTTTAATGCGTCTCTGCAATCATGACTAGTATACCTACATCAAGATGTCAGCTAGGTATGTCTAGTTATTTTAGCCTTTTGGAGTTAAGGTTCACTCTGTACTAGGGCATTGGAAAGGTACAAACCAGTAGATTAGCAGTGAAGAGCAAGAAGCTAGTACTACGAAAGACAGCATGAAGATAACCATTGTGAATCTCATGCTTGACAGTACTCCAGATACCACAGTCAGTTGTTTGGAATGTGGAAGCGTGAGTCTCCTCTGAAAGCTCACTGGAGGAGGTGTTATGATGCCATGGGAAATTTGGTCATGTGGACCTGTAAAATCAGTTTGTGCGGGGGTGTCTAAATTGTGCCTGGGCTTTTTCAAACAAAGATGGACAAAAGACAACCCATTTTCCTTTCCCATTTCCATGTTCAATGTGAATCGAATTGGATGGAAGGCAAGGATGCAAGTCATAGCTACAGGGATATAACTTTTAGTGTGGAAATGCATCTGATTTCTCCAATTCAACAACAACAACAACAACAACAACATAGCCTTTTGTCCCAAACAAATTGGGGTAGGCTAGAGATGAAACCCAAAAGAGGCATGAAAACAAAGAACACATAAATGGTACAAGAAAAAGATTACGGTTCAGGCACGTTAATTGCTAGTCTCCAAGCGCTCCTATCCATAGCTAAATCCTTAGGGATATTCCACTCCTTAAGGTCTCTCTTAACAGACTCGTCCCAAGTCAGTTTAGGTCGACCTCTACCTCTCTTTACATTATCGACCCGCTTTAGAACCCCACTACGCATCGGTGCCTCAGGAGGCCTACGTTGGACATGGCCAAACCATCTCAACTGGTGTTGAATCAATTTTTCCTCTGATTTCTCCAATTCAACTTCACCTTTTAGTTATACATGATGCTTATAAAGTGTTGCGTTACCAAAGAACTTATAATAAGCTCCTTACCCTATTCTAGTGGCATCTATCAAAAAATCCCTATCTACAATGGACTGTGATACTATCAAAACGGTTGTAACAGAAATCATATGAATCAAGGTATAAACACTGATATGGATTATCAACCCAGTTGTACACTAATACCCTTTGAGTTCCCACCAGAAAGGTATAAACACTGAAAAGGGCAAAACAAATACAATATGGAGAGATACACATTTATACATAATAATATTGGCATACCTGTACCCAACAGTTTGTAGGAACATTTTTAGGAGTTCAATTGATGAAAATTGTTTCCTGTAGCTGTCAGTTAGAAGCTTCAAGTTGCGGCCCAGTTTACATATGTGCTTAATTATTATTTCTGAAAGAACATCAATAGAGACTGCGGTTCCACTTTCAAAACCTGAATTTGCTAAGTAGCGAGCAACCAACTTTTTTGTCATGAGCAATGCTTGCTCTTGGTTTAAAGATTTCCCTTCTACTTTAGATGCATCTTTTCCTCTATATTTGTTTCCTGTTTTGTAATATTCAGGCACCATGCCAAACCTTTCGAGCATTGCAGTGTTGCGATTAACTGGTGCTGGTAAATTATCAAGAACCCCGTGAACTTCTATTTTGTTGGCCCTAGATATCCCACTTGTTTTAGGAATTGCGCTTTCTGGAACACAGTCAGATGGAAATCTAATTTCTGGAATTAATTCGTCTGTTGAATTGCTGAATTCCGCAGCATTTTTTGAGTGCAGGGAAGGGCCATTTTCTAACATAGGAGGAGATATGCTGGGATCATCCAAAAACACAGCCCTCTTCCTTTTATGTATATTGCAAATCTTTAGATAGTCAGACATTCCCTCTGGTGTTCTCTTTGGTATTTCTTTGTCACCAGAGTGAAGCTTGCTGTGCCATGTCCTGAATTTGTCAGCATATGGCTTGTACCATGTGTCAGGCAATTCTTCATACCGATTATGCCTTTGAGACAACATGGAACTGTCTCTGCTTGGACTGAACGCTGTTCTAGAATGCACCTGCAGCACATGGAAAGCCTTAAAGCACCAGAATATACAGATGAATTGATGCCATATTGGTTAGCAAGCTAGGATTGCAACTACGCCATATAACAACATAATGTAAACCATATAATGAACAGTTAAGGACCACACTGAATGGTCAGGGATGTGATTCAAATGACTTAAGATGCATGTCATGAAATTAAAATTTACACACTGATGGCATACATTTGATTAACCCAGGAGACTGCAAGCTGTAGAAAGATAAGTTCCAATATTTCATTGTCCATTAAAGGACCTAGTTTTTTATAAAGAACTGAATTAATACATCATAACCAGCCCGGCAGCAATGTTGTCCAGGAGTTTTTTCAGTTAACAGGCAGATTCATAATCTACAAACAAATTAATGGCAATAGCACTTCTAGGAGGAAAATAATAAGAAGTGAGCCTAGCTCAATTGGTTGGGATGGAATGGAAGGTGTGGTCATGCATCCCAACCACCACCCAGGCTCAAGAACTCTTCAACTCGAATTTGGCCTCATTTTTAAAGAGGAAAATAATATGACAAAGATGTAACAATTATCATACCACAAATCCAAAATGAACATGTGACAGAGATGTTTATAACTACAAAAATAATTTAGCTCATCTGAAATTAAATAAGACACTGTTAGAAGAAGCACATTAATAGAGAAGTCAGGACAAAAAGTCCATGAAAGGTTAAAAACAAAGTTTTTTCATCCAGTAATAATAACAAAACTAAACTTGAAACAGGAAAGGGATAACATACTTGATGTTGAGTGTTATCTTCCTGCTCATCTTCCAAAGAGAAATAAATATCATCTGCATGAAGTCGCAGATCTGAAAATAAAAAAAACAGAGAATATCAATCAGCCGTTTGATTTAGAATCCGTCTATTTATTCCAAACTGACTTCATTTACACGTGTTTACTACTGCACATGAAGTTTCCAGCTTCCCAGAAAGAGGGCATGCATATTTGGTATTTGCATAATTGTAATTCTAAAAAAAAGGGCGTACCCAGTGCCGTAGGCTCCCGCACTGCAGGGTCTGGGGAAGGAAAAATAGCCAGCAGCCATCCCTGTACAAATGTGCAGAGGCTGGGGCTTGAACCCTGGACCTCTTGGTCATAGGCGGTAAAGCTCTACCGCTTGCATAATTGTAATTCTAATTAAACTAAATGGCCGCAGGTAGGAAATTTAAGCATTATAATAAAACATAAATCAAGAAAAAAGTTTCAGAAGGAACTAAATTTCCCAGGTAGGATAGATGATATTTTAAATAAGAAGCGCAACATTTTTTTACATAAAGAACTGTGTATATTAAGTTATATATTAATCGATCTAAGTACCATGTAAATCACATGCTAATTACTAGTGTTGTGGCGGTGCAGAGCGCCACGTGCTGCGCCGCTGCCTTCCACCGCCCTACCGTGCCCGCACCAACCTCCTTCTTCACCTGCCCCCACCGCCGCCATGGACATGGTCGCCCCACCCCAACCCTGCCCCACCGCCTCCTCCACCGTCCATCCTGGCGGCATCATCGCCACCATCCGCCTCGCCACCGTCTCTCCCATCCCCACCACCGTGCCTGCCTGCCTCTCCCGACCATTTTTCTAAGTCTGCCGGAGGTGGAGACTAAGAGAGGGAGAGAAAGAGAAGAGGAGAAAATTCGAGTGTTGGATTGCCCCCAAAATACTCGAGTGTCATTAAGCATTTCTGTATTAGAATGGGTGCCAAGAAAAAGAAAAAAAAGGATTGCACTAAATGACAACATAATGCCTTACAGTCTTGCATGAAGCCTGACATTTATGAGATGTCAGTAGAATATTTACTAGAGCACATAAAAAAGCATGCATAGTCCAACTGTATTTAATCCAAGAACAAATTGCACAAATAGTAACACAATGAAGGGTAAATTAAAGGCAGCGACAGGTTCATTTCAGGAAGAGGAATAACTGTCTGAACCAAGAAGAATAGTATGTCGGCATGGCATAAAGTGTCCTGGAAGATCTCTTTGGTTCAAGCTAACTAGTGTGGTAGATGGCACCGGAGGCTTATGTCAGATAACCAAATGGAAGCACAACTGGTTGAACATTACAAAACCCTTTGCTTGACAAGAATGTAGAATGGGAGAGAGGAAGAGTCCATAGTTCATTTTGGACTTTGAAATGCAAGAGGGAAACAAGAGGTCAGGCTATGGAGATCATTGTTTCTTGTCATCATATGTTTGTAGTTTCTAGAATCATGAATTACCAAAACAAACATAGGCCTGGCTATGAAGCACTCAGGTGTTTCTAAGCCATTCAGCACCCAATTCCATGGAAAGAAGATTGAACAGCTTAGTTTATGTCCATCTTCAACCTCTAGACATTTTTCTTCCTCCTAGCTAGCATTGCACGGCAATGAACCATTGATAATATGACGCCACTACTGCACGCATCCTCCCATCTCCGGCTGTGTCTCACAGGATAAGCCCCTGCACTGGTACCACCCAACAGGACTCCACCTCCCACAGCCAACAATGCTCGCCACCTCACTGGCCCATGCCCGTCTGGCGCATGTTACCACCGCCCCACCAGCATGCTTCCCTGACCATATCTCTAAGCCTGAGCATTGCACGAATTTCGCTGGAGCCCGAATCACTAAAAAAACACTAGATTATAGGAAAAGACTCTCCTATAACTTTGAAAATAAGGAGGTGCCAAGCTTCGAACCCGGGTCGGACGGGAGAGACACAGAGCTCACTGCTCTAACCAATCACACCGCGACCCTGAACCTGGTCGGATAGCACAGCACAGAAGCACCATGGTCGGAGAAGGTCTACCATGTTGAAGAAGCCCATCTCTGGAGAACAAGTTGGCTCCAAGCTTAAATTGCTGCACAGATTGGCAACACTCAAATGTGCCAGGGACAGCTGAAACACTCAACTGAGTTTTAGGATTCCCCAAATTATTCAACAAGGAATGAGTGAATCATGTCCTATCAAGCACTAGTTCATCCTAAGCTAGGGAAAGATAGGCCTCTGACTACCATGTTTAGTTCCTCTCAAAAAAGAAAAAACATGTTTAGTAAATGACAAAAGTAAGAGCCTACTAGTTTCCATAGCAATTCACAGTAACATTTTAAGCCACAATGACAACAAATCTCAGATACGGTAGCCTCAGTCATGCCCGCAGTGGCCTCTGACTACATTTTTGCCCTCAGATTCGAACTGGTTGGGGAGGTAAACTTACTCCAGCCGCCACCTACGGAATACCTGAACAATTAACCTAGAACAACATGCAGCTTACTCCTGCACTGAAACTGACCGCAAAATTCAAGCCCACGGGTATTGCAGAGCAACAGATCCCTAACCCCAGTAGTGGAATGGCGGAAGCAGCAGGCTGCACTCACAGTTAGCGTTGATGGAATGGAGGCTGGCTGGGCCCGCGCCGCGGGGGGGCAGGAGGAGCGCGGCCGATGCCTTGTCGAAGAGGAGCGCGCGGACGCGGAGCTGGAGGAGGAGGAGGGGGCGCGGCGGCGGCGATGGGGAGGCCGCGGGGTAGAGGAAGGCGTCCCAGGTTGCTGGGGATGTGAGGTGCTGCGCGAGCGCGGCGTGCGCGGAATCGTCGCCCAGCCACTCGCGCCACGCGCCGCACGCCTCCAGCCGCCGCGCGAGCTCGTAGCCGCGCCCGTCCTCTCCCAGCAGCTGCGCGGCCGCCGCCGCCATCCGCGCGGCGCTTGGGTCGCCTCGCCCGTTCGGGCCGGTACGCGCGCCGAGATCTCAGTCGTTCCTCTGGCTCCGGACTCGTGTGCTTGGAGCTTGGACTCCGGAGAAGGCGCAGGTCGTCATCGCCTGAATTTTTTTTATTAATAAACGTATTTTTTTAAAAAAATTACAAAATTAGTCTTCGTTTTCAGAAATTTGCAGGAGTAGGCCACCAGTCGCTCGTTGGAAGGGCGAAGATAGGCCTTGTCGCCCGACTGGCGGGCTACCTGGGCCATGTCGCCCGACCAACAGGCGACGTGGAGCTCGTCGCCCGGCCGATGGGCGACGTGTCCCCCACGTGTCGCGGCGGGCCCCATGTCGCCCGACCAGGGGGCGACTTGACCGTGCTCGCCCGCTAAATGGGCGACGTGGCCCCACGTCGCCCGACCAGGGGGCGACTTTGCCCCTGTCGCCCGAACAGGGGGCGACATGACGGCTCTATATAATGCGGCCGACGGCTGCCGGCTGGCGCGGACTCTTGAAGGGGAGAAGAGAAGAGAAGGAGAGGGAAAGAGAAGAGAAGAGAAGAGAAGAGAAGAGAAGAAGAAGAGGAAGAAGGAGAAGAGAGGAAGAGGAAAATTTTCGGTAAGTAAAAAAATAATTTTATATATAATTATTTAATGTGTGTTATATTAATTATTAGATAATGTAATGAGCAGTTGAGCGATTAATATTATATTTCAGTAGTATTACTTATATTCTTGTTTTATATATATTGTTAAATTAAATAGTTATAGTTGAAATAATATTAGTAATATATTAGTGAAAAGGTATTTTAGTTGAAATTTTTAGATTACACAGATGTCGGAGAAGTTAGGATTTCAAATTTATTATGGAGAAGGAGAAATTATCCAAGGTGTACACGGGGTTGATCTGTCAGGATTTGCCTCAGTAAGTAGATGGGTGTCTAGGGCAAATGAGAGAACAATTAGTGGTGTGCAGAATTGGTTGATGCGAATATTTAGGCTTGACAGCAACCAACATGACGTTAAGGTCATGGGTATCGTTAGTCGTGCTCGGAAGGGCACTTTTTGGGAGTTAATACCGCTTAATGCAACATCAACATGGAGAAAATACGTCAACAAAGCTGTAGAACGTGGGTGGCCTCTAGTCCTTCTTGCTCAGGCATATACGAAGGAGGTTCATGAGGTACACGGTGTAGAAGAAGGAGGTCCGAGCCATGACAATCATAATGATAATGAGGAAGATAATGAAGAGGGTGATCATCACCTGTCATCTATGGTACCGACGGGTGAAGCGGACGAAGGAGAGCGCATAGAGCATATAGTTCAAGAGATGGCGATGGAAGATATGGAGAATGAGAATATATCTGAAACTGACTCATTTGAAGATGAGAATGAAATTCCTGTCCCACTGGAGTGGAAGAGTAACAGTTCCAAGAATTTGATGATCAACGAAGGAAATTCTGTGCCGTGGGAATATCATGAGAATGAACTAGTAGAGGGAGCTATGTACAAAGGCAAAGATGAAGTGATGAGTGCCGTGAAGTACTGGTCTCTGTCAATGAAGCGGTCTTTTATAGTTGTTAAGTCCAACAAGAAAGTATATGATGTTAAATGTGTATTTTCGGACTGTCCATTTAGGGTACATGCTTATGAGCAAAAATGGAGTACAATTTGAAAGTGCTCTATAGTAACAGAACATACATGTGAGTTATAAGAATTAGAGAAGTCCAATACTGCTCTTACATCGAGCTTCATTACAGAGTACATGTATAATCGAATTGTTGATAATTTAAGGTATGAGCCGAAATCTATAGTGACTACTATAGAGGAAGATTTTAAATACACAATCAGCTATTCGAAGGCGTGGCGAGCGAAACAGAAGGTCATTGAGAAGAGATTCGGTTCATACGAAGCATCTTATGAGAACCTACCAAGATTGTTAGAAACCGCCAGACAAAGAAATATTGGTACATATTATGATATCATGGATGTGTCTGATCCAAAAGATGCCGGAAAGTAAATACTTCGTCGAGCCTTTTTTGCACTAGGTCAATGTATAATGGCATTTCATCATTGCAGACCTATTTTATGCATGGATGGTATATTTCTAATAGGAAAGTATAAAGGTCAGATTCTAACTGCTATTGGTGTTGATGGGAATAATCAAGTACTACCAGTTGCTTTTGCTTTTATGAAAAGTAAGAACACAGATAGTTGGTATTGGTTTCTGGAGCGTGTGAAGTTAGCAGTGGTGCAAGGGCGACCTAATGTTTGTGTCATACATGACCAACATGCCGGTTTGTTGAAGGCGATAACGGATATGCAATATGGTTCAGTGGAGCGTGATCTTCCTCCTCGATGGTCGGACATACAATCAAGATGGTGCATGAGGCACTTGGGTGCAAATTTTTTCAGCCATTTCAAAAATAAACACCTTATGAATATGTTTAAGAGGTTGTGCAATCAGAACCAACAAAGAAAATTCAATGCAATGTGGACACGTCTTGATGAATTAACAACAAAGCAAACAGAAGAGTTAGCGACTCGTACGAATCAAGACCCGAATGATATGTCTGTTCCTCTTTCAGGCCTCCCAACGGATGCCTTGAGAAACGTGGTTCGGAGGTCGGGGTCATCAATCAGGTGCTTCTCAGATTGGATTGAGTACGAGCCAAAGGAGAAGTGGTCATTATTATATGACAAAGATGGGACGAGGTTTGGAATAATGACAACAAATTTGGCGGAGGTATACAATTGGGTCATTCGAGACATGAGAGGATTACCTCTTGTAGCAATCGTAGAGGGTATTTTGCATGGAACGTGCAAGTACTTCCGTGAAAGATATATGGTTGCTTTTAATACGATGACAGATAATACATTGATTTTTTTTAACATTCATGACAAATTACATGAAAAAAAGGTGGAGAAGGCAAGCTTGCATCGTGCACGTCCTATGGGCACAGTAGAGAATCGCTTTGAAGTTCTGTGTAGGGATCGGGGCCGTCGTGGTGGCAATCGAGAGAGAATTGCACAAGAGTGTGTTATTCATGCAGCTATTCGTGCATGAAACCGAAACTTCTACACAGGCCGTGCTCACATGTTATAGCAGCTTGTTCACTTACTAATTTATCCCCGGAGCCGTATGTCTCACATTATTTTACGAAGGAGGTAGTCATGACAACCTGGAATGCAGAGATTTATGGTTTCACAATATTTGGTAGTTTTACAAATAATCCTGGCAGTAACTACCTGCGGGGGCCCGATAAGGATAAATTAAGACAGAAGCCTGGTCATCGTAAGACACGGCGCATTAGAAATGATATGGATGAGTCAGAAGTGGGAAGACTGGAGCATCGGTGCACCAAGTGCAATGGCACAGGACATACTTATAAAAAGTGCACGCGTGCAACCACCACAGAGGGAGCTGCAGAAGCAGGACCTTCAGGGAATTCGCAAGACGGCCGACGCCCTCATGCACGTCGTGGATTGCGGAATCAAGGCGGAAATGCTCTTTAAAAATAATAGTATGTCTGTATTTTTTTGATTTATTGTGTCATAATATTAATTATATTTGTGCATTATTTTTTTACATTATTAAGATATTTTAGGTATGGCGATGGATGAGGGACACTTGGAGTTGTTGGACGCACAGTTAGACCAGCGCCACCGGTCCTACTTGAGTGCTGTGACAGCTGCTGAGCTACCTATTTTATGGCCTAGGGTACCTCAGGAGTTGTGGCGGCTGGACGAGCGATGGATACCGAGGTATGTACGATAACACGTTCACTTATTTGTTTTACTCATACAGACGATTTGGTAATATATATTTATATGTAAATGTTGTATATGCTACAGGCTACGAGCAGCTTGTCTACTGCCTCTGTGTAGGCTTGTGCAGGCTAGTGCTGTTGAGGCCCCAGCCGATGCGGTGACACGGTTCAACTTTGACCGTTCCTTACTTGCGGCATTGGTGGACCGCTGGAGGCCTGAGACGCACACGTTCCACTTTTCTTCCGGGGAGATGACTCTCACACTCGAGGACGTCTCCTACTTACTTGGTGTCACCACTGCTGGGCAGGCCGTCAGCCGTCCAGACATGGAGGCCACTTGGCGTGAGGACCTTCTAGTCCGTTTCGAGGGTATTGTGCGTCGACCAGACGCTCCAGAGTATCAAACTCTTGCTGAAAACCAGCATCACGGGCCTACGAAGACCTGGCTCTTGCAGTTTCAGGTAACTAGATAACACTGTGATATAGTTCATTAACATCAAATATTCATGTGTATGTTAAATGAAATTTAAACTTCTGTTTTCTAATTCAGGCCGAGTATATCCACCCTGCGGCGGATGAGGCCACTGTGTCGAGGCACTTGGAGGCCTATCTGTTGTGGTTGTTTGGTTGGATAATGTTCACATCGTCGCATGGGAACTCTGTCGCGAAGCACTTGATTCACTTCGCGCGCGAGATAGCGGACGCACCGCTCGACGCCGTGCCGCAGTACAGTTGGGCGTCCACTATCTTGGCAGCCACGTACCGAGGTCTTTGTGATGCGTGCACAAAGACCGACCCGTCAGCTATCCTCTCTGGTTGTCCACTATTACTTCAACTCTGGCCGTACGAGCGGTTTAGTATTGGACGACCAGTCATGGATTTCTTGACTTACGGAGCAGGGTTGTACGGGGAGACGGAGGAGGACGCCCCTACGATGGGTTCGTTGTGGGTCCGGCGGCGGGTAAGTCTTCTATATCGCGGTTGAACCTGTTTCTATTTATTTTCGAATAAATTGCACCTTACTATTATTTTCTATACAGCCTACTTGGGCAAACATTCAGGTTCACAGAGCCTATCCTGAGTACATGGCGGCGTTCGACCAGATTAGGCCAGACGATGTCCGCTGGACACCTTACAGCATGGAGGAGATTGTCGTACGAGCGTCTAATGGGTTGTCGTCGTTCTGCACGAGGGATCAGGAGTACTGGCTGACACGTAAGGCTGTCGTTTTCGACATCTTTGTCGAGGACTACGCTCCTCACAGAGTGATGCAGCAGTTTGGTCGTAACCAGACGTTCCCACTCCCGGTTGCCCATATTGTTCCTCTTTCCGTGCACGGGTAAGTATAAGACAATTAATTCATTCTGATTGAGTATTTAATATATATAAAAAGATAATTAATACGTTTTGAAATCCATAGTTACGTGCGGAGGGGTCTACCGGCAGGCATTACTTGGTCCTCCCGTATACAGCCGTGGGTCGACCAGTGGGCCAACGCACTACATGATGTGACCTACGAGCCCAGACCGTTTTCCTTGGAGGCTTACGGGGACTACTTACGTTGGTATATTCCTCGCACCCGAATCAGAGTCACGTATACACCAGCGGAGCCACAGACTCACGTCCCCAGGTTGACGGACACGTACCCTGTGCACAGAGATCAGGCGATGTCGTTGGCGGTACGATCTTTATGAACTTCAACCCACTTCGTTTAATATTTTTCTTATCGTAATTACTTCAATGTTCTCGTTTTGTTAATAGTCCGACATGGCTCACCGTATCACTGTGGATGGTGGATCGCTCTTGCACCGGTTGAGGGAGGGCATTCAGATGACCAGCCACGAGCTTACCGCTGCGGTCCAGAGGATGTACGACTCTGCTGCAAACATTGTCAAGTTGACGTCGTGCCGCCCCTGCGGGCGACAGCCGGATGTCGTCCCTCGACGTTCACACGTGACACACAGGCCTGACGGACCGACGGCGCCACTACCTCCGCGGCCTACGTACCAAACAGGTGAGTAACTTATATTTTCTTCGTATGTAGTAATGGTAACGTGTTCGTTACTTATAAGTTTCATTATTCAGGTCCACCTACGTACTCTGCCGGTTGGCGTCCGGAGTTCGATATCATTGGATCATCTTCGCAGCCTGCTCACATGCCTACAAGTACGATATAGTTGTGAAATTTAATTATATTATCTATTACTGCTTTATTCGTAACATTACATTCACTCTGCATGGTCAGGTATGCACTTTGACGGTTCGTGGCATCAGTTCGATTTCGGAGGTTCCTCTTCACACGTTGTACCCATGGTTCCAGGTATGACCTACTTTTAAGAGTTCGACACGTTATATATTAGTTTTACCATCAGCGTTATCATAACGTTGATCTTATATGTTTAGGGACGACCCGTTACGACTACGAGGGATCGGACATCTCTGAGCACGCTGACACTTTTCGTCAGCGATCCCCGTCACCCTTCGACCTTGACAGTTACCTGGAGCAGGAGCCGGCGGACGTACTTGCGTCATCGCAGTTACGTAAAGCACCATCACAGACACAGCCCTCACAGGACGAGTACGCGACACCAACTACTGCTGGAGGCCGTCCTGCACGTGTTATAGTTCCTCCTTCGCCGCTTACTTACTCAGCCGGCCATGTGCGAGCGGGCCGCAAAGCACCAAAGCCTGGCACGATTAGAGGTGTTGCACTTAAGCGTGGACGATATTAGTTTTGTATGATTTGCCGCCGGTGTTGTTTTCTATGATATTGTACTGATACTATTTTAGTTTTTAGAACTTAATTAATGTTTCACTGTTGTATTTTTTTCATCTATTAAGCTTGGGCGAGCACATGACAACGGCGTTTTCGCACGCCCATTGCATGACTGCGTATTATTTTTGCTATTTCTCTGACTTCGATATTTTTCCTGAAATTTCCGAATAAATAAATATTATTTTAAAAAAAATCCGAATTTTTTCTGAAATTTTCAAATAAATAAATATTATTTTTAAAAAAAATCTAAAAAATCAGGTCGCCCGTCGGCGGGGCGAATATCTGGTCGTCCTTTGGCTGGGCGACTAGCCTGGTCACCCTTTGGCCGGGCGACGTCGGCCTGGTCGCCCGTTGAACGGGCGACGTGGGCCTGGTCGCCCTTTGAACGGGCGACGTGGGCCTGGTCGCCCTTTGAACGGGCGATTCTCTCACGTCGCCCTTTCAACGGGCGACTGGTGGCCTATTCCTGTAATTTTTTGGAAACGAAGACTAATTTTATAATTTTTTTTAAAAAAATTTATTAATAAAAAAAGTTCTCGTCGTCGCCTGGCTCCACCGAGTGGATCATCCGTCCCAAAATTTCAGCCCACTGGGCTGAGCCAGGCCCATCCATTCTGTGAGGCCACTTTTTTTCCTTAATGATGGTTTTGTCTTAAACATACCGAGTTCTCTCATTTTTGTCAGAAATATTGGTATGTCACGGGGATATATGCAGCGTTTTTTCATGATTTTTTTTTTGGAAATATGGTTTTTTTTCATGGGTTGAACTTCGTGAGTTTTGTTTCAATGCTTTCCCAACCTTTCATGGGGACATGGTCGCATATTATTTGTTTTCAACCTTTCCTTCCTTAGCTTAATGCAAAAGGTTTCAATAACTAGGGCATCAAAACACTATAAGATGGTAGGAATAGGCCATTTTGAAATGACAATGGTTATTTGGGATCTATTAATGAATTGATTGATTGTATACGAGAGGGGTTGCTTAATTGATGGCGACTTTTTGCATATAATGTCCATTTTAGGTCTTGTTGAACATTTTTTTAAGGAATCTTGTTGAACATTTGGCCTTTATTTTGTAAGGCCAACAGAATGAGAGATCCATAACATATTAGAACTTGTTTGGATGTAGATCAAATTAGTCATTAATTTTCACCCTAACACCTCCCAACCCAAATATGCATATATTTATCCTTTGTTTTAGTTTTATTTATAATAAATAGAGAAAATTTCAGTCCGCCACCCAAGGACAAATTTTTCTGTCCGCCACCGTAGCTGGTGTTAGCATCGGATTCGTTTAACGTGATAAGGGATATTTGGATTGGAGAAGAGAAAAAAAAAATACATGATTCTAGTGTAAAAATATCATATAAAAAATAAAGGTGGGAGGGTCTTAATAATTTTTGAAATAAATCAGGTTCCTCATGAAAAATGTTTAGATCCGGATGGGCCTTTTAGTGGACTTGTTTATTTTACATGTGCGGGATCCTTGTAGTCCATCCTTGTAGTCAATGTAAGTCTTTTTTTCTTTTTCTTTTATTTTTCTCCTTTTCTATAAACATAGAGATATTGCAAATTAAACAAAAGTTATATAAAAATTAGCAAAACATCAAAAAAATATTTTGTTAGCTTCATAAAAATGTGATATATCCATAGATGTTATGTATCCTGTTAGGTTGTGCTTTTATATATAGATGTTTTAAATCGTACTTGCATATGTTGTATGCATATAGGTTTATCGATGATCAAAGAACGTGTTAGAGGCAGGCCCAGACTACACGGAGATGGCCAGGGCTACGAGAAGGAGGTTTCATCGTATCAAATTTCTCGAAGCTTTTGGTTCCTGTGTTTGTGCATTAAGTTTTGTGGAGAAAGATTTACACCATGTGGTGTAGTCTTGATTAGAAATAAAATTTATTTTTATTAAAATTTATTTTATTTAAATATGGACAGTCAATGGTACAACTAATTTTTACGTGTACCAGAATCTTGGGTAGATTGTTGTCTAATAAAATCTAAAGAAATGTATTTATTTCCTTCTTGAGAAGGTTGTTGTGAAAAAATGAGAAAGGTTTCTTGTTACAATCATCGGCAAAAGTACCAATCCATGACACATTGATAACAATGTTATGAAGGTTGATATGATGCATGAAAAAAGTTACAAAAATAGATATTAAGTTATAGAAATATATGGGTAATATGAAAATTAATTTTATGATATATTTATATCTAAATAATTATACCCTTTGCAAAAAAGGAAAATATTCCAATGTGTATTTTCATTCGATGTATGTTTAATAGGACATTTTTATTTACTGTCAACATTAACTTATAATATAGATGTGATGGTCATCGTAAAATAAATTATAAAAGCATAAAAGATAAGGACTCCCTCCGTCCTAAGTAAGTGTTGTCGCTACTGTATATGCCACAAATTTGACTCAATTTCTAAAAAATATGTGCAACATTTATATCTCCAAAAAAAGTTTGTTAAAAATCTAGATTTAAAGATCTTTACAATGATACTAACTGTGTATCATAAATATTAATATTTTTCTATATATATTTTGTCAAAGTTACTTCTCAGAAAGCATGGGGACTGAGGAAGTAGATATATACCATTCAAGTTATCATTTTGTATAAATGTTTATTCATTTTTCTTCTGTTGCAACGTACGGGCATATTTGCTAGTTTTATTTATATATGGACGAGTTTTTTTTGCGACAATGAACTAACATTTATGTTCGTAAATTGCTACCATATATCTAACACAAAGTTGCTACATAACGTTTGAGTTGTTACCAAACCTAGAGTGTAGGTTGTTATACAACCTTTACACAAAGTTGCTACATAAATAGCTGGTGGCCTGGTTGCTCGTGTAAGTCATTACTCATGCAATCATGCAAAAAATGGTACTAACAACCCAAATATTACTAACAGCTCGTTATCAAGTTAGCAACAGCTAATTCAACAATTAAAGTAATTATTGTTACATAGCAACATGTGTACACGTCACAAACTTATGCAAAACACTTTTATATAGAATATTTTGCCTACACACTAATCGACACGGGTTGGGGGTATTAGGGTGAAAATTAACTAATTTGGTGTGCACACAAAGATATTTTTGCTATGCGCGTCCATTGTGTTAGATTATGGTGTGGTGTGGCGTGGAGCATTAGAGAGTTAGAGCATATCTAAGAATCTTTTTAAAAATTTACACTCGAAATAAATCATCGTCTAGAGCTTTGCATCTTTTAACACCTTTTTCACACGTTGTACTCGATCTCTGTTTTTCATTAGCGAGAAATCCAAAATACAAGACGCCATTATTTAGAGACCTAATTAAAGATGCTATTGGAGAGTTTTTCTACACTAACATCTATATTTCTATAAATTATAAACGATATAAAGAGTATCTCGAAGTTGCACTTAGAATGAGTTTCTGATATACTAGCTTTTTTTTTAAAAAAAATGACATGGAAAACGAGCGAATGTTTGTGAGACGATGTGACTGTCTATTGCCTTTCTTCAGTTGCAAGCTAACCAACACGCGATGTCCACTCGGCTCGGTCCTCCGACCTCCCGCGCCGACCCAAGGAAACCGACTCGAAACGTCAGCGTAGCAGTTGCAATCATCTTCTGCTTCCTCGTCGTCGCGCCGTCGAGCTCCCAGTCCCAGCCACTTGGTGGCTAAGGAACCGTGCACCGCCACTCGCCACGGCGAGTCGGCGACGCGTCAGGTCACGTCGACACGGCGAGCGTGAATGCGTGATACCGACCTGTCCGTTCATCACAGCGTCGAGCACGTACGACAGGCAACCGGCAGTGCAGTGTAACACGACGACGCGAAGCTACGTACGTATTATTGTACGGCCGTGTATGCCTCCTTCACGAGCAAGCATTCCAAAGGACGAAACAGTTGACGTGAGTGCTGTCGATCGGTTGCCGCCTTGTCGACGACGGGCATCCAAGTGTCACTGTGTGAAGATTCTATAAATACACAGGTCGGCACGGGGTGAGCCGTGTTCCAGCAACAGGGAGAGTCCGGGACCAGACCAGCTGTTGTATGCTGTGACTGGCACGGCCACACGGGTCCATCGTCGAGCGACGGAGCGAGCGAGACGAGGCAGATCGAAGCAACCAAACCACACCGGTGGACGGTGCTTTGAGGCGCTGGCGATGGAAGCGATGATGATGAGCGGGCTCAACTCCGGCGTGGTGCTGAGCCTGATCGCCGTGATGTGGACGGTGGTGTGGCGGAACCTGCAGCACCTGCACCTGCAGCAGTTCTTCTCGCGGCACCTGAGCCGGCACGCGCGTCGGCTGGCGGCCATGGTGGACCCGTACCTGTCCGTGACCATCGCCGAGTACGAGGGCGGGCGGATGAAGCGCAGCGACGCGTACGAGGAGGTCAAGGCCTACCTCAGCAACGCCAGCGCCCGCGGCGTGCGCCACCTCCGCGCCGAGGGCGCCATGGACGCCGACAAGCTCGTGCTCAGCATGTCCGACAACGAGGAGGTGGAGGACGAGTTCCTGGGCGCCAAGGTCTTCTGGGGGGCCTTCTCCAAGCAGCCGCCGCGCTCCGACGGCGCCGCCGCGTTCTGGGGCGGCGGCGGCTCCGCGCAGGAGGTGCGCCGGTACTACCGCCTCTACTTCCTGGAGCACCACCGGTCTCTGATCCTGGACACGTACCTCCCGCGCGTCCGCCAGATGGGCCGCGCCGTTATGGTCAAGAACCGCCAGCGGAAGCTCTTCACCAACATCTCCACCAGCAGCTGGAGCGACCGCGGCGGGTTCATGAGGTCGGCGTGGAGCCACGTGGCGTTCGAGCACCCCAAGACGTTCGACACGCTCGCCATGGACCCCGTCGAGAAGAAGAGGATCCTGGACGACCTAGACATGTTCAAGAACGGCAAGGACTACTACGCGCGCGTCGGCAAGGCCTGGAAGCGCGGGTACCTCCTGTACGGGCCGCCCGGGACGGGGAAGTCGGCCATGATCGCCGCCATGGCCAACTACCTCGACTACGACATCTACGACATCGAGCTCACGTCCGTGCACTCCAACACCGAGCTCCGCAAGCTCTTCATCGAGACCACCAGCAAGTCCATCATCGTCATCGAGGACATCGACTGTTCCCTCGACCTCACCGGCGCGCGCAAGAAGAAGGCGGAGGAGGAGGACGACAAGGACAAGAAGGGCGCCGGCATCCCCTTGAGGCCCGGCGAGACGAAGAAGGACACCAGCAGCAAGGTGACGCTGTCGGGCCTGCTCAACTTCATCGACGGGCTGTGGTCGGCGTGCGGCGGCGAGCGGATCATCGTGTTCACCACCAACCACGTCGAGAAGCTGGACCCGGCGCTCATCCGGAGGGGACGCATGGACAAGCACATCGAGATGTCCTACTGCGGCTTCGAGGCCTTCAAGTTCCTGGCCAAGACGTACCTCGACGTGGACTCGCACCCGCTGTTGGACGCCATCGGCGAGCTGCTCCGGGAGGTGCAGATCACGCCGGCAGACGTCGCCGAGAACCTCACGCCCAAGAGCCTCGACGACGGTCCGGACTCGTGCCTCGCGGACATGGTGAAGGCGCTGGAAGAGGCCAAGGAGAAGAAGGCGAGCGGAGGGGACGAACAGGACCAGCAAGATGAGGAGGAAACACCTCACGCCCAAGAGCATCGAGGACCGCCGCCCGGATTCGTGCCTCCCGGTCCCAGACCCTGGTGAGGGTGCTGGAAGAGGCCACAAGGCGAGCGGAGGGGATGAACATCTGGACCAGCAAGATGAGGAGGAACAGTGTAGTTTCAGTGTCTTCAGGGTACTTGCACAGTAGTGCAGTAACTACTGAAAAGTTACTCGTAGAATAAATCAATCAATCACTTCTCCTATATGTGAGATCTCCTATATGTCAGATGATCGACTGATCTTTAATTATTGTTGAGGCAACGTGCAATTTGTCATTGTTTGGCTATAGAAAACTTTCTCATAAGAGATGAGACGTCCTTTTGATTATCTTTTGTGACGAGTTGTTGTCTGAAAATCCTTAAATCAATCAGGCATCTGAAATATAACGACTTCTAAAATTAATTAGCTACGGGCGATAAGACGAAGAAACAAAAGCATCTGGTAGTCCGTGGTCACCTCTAGTGAGGGCGAGAACTGAGAAGAAGCTAGGCGACCGGAGGGATGAGGAGGAACAGTAGTACTTTCTCTGTTTTAAATTATAATTTATTTTGATTTTTTTAGTTAACTCACTTTGTTATGTATCTAGACATATCTAGATATGAATTAAAAAATAAAAATGACTTATAATTTAGAAATAGATGGAGTAATTTCAGTGTCTTCGGGGTTGTACTTGCACGGTAGTGCAGTAACTACTGAAAATTTACCCGTAGAATAAAGCAATCACTTCACCGGTCTCTCGAAGTGCCTGATCTTTTAACTTGAGTTGTTCAGACAACATGCAATTTTGTCATTGTTTGGCTATTGAAAATTTTCTCTTGTGAGATGTCCTTTTGACTGGTAGTTATCTTTTTGTGATGAGTTGTTGTCTGAAAATTCTTAAGAAATCAGACAACTGAAATATAGCAACTATCAAAATTAGTTAGCTCGGGGTGCGAAGACGAAGAAGCAAACGTCTGGTACTGGTAGTCCGTGGTCACCTCAGTTACAAACTCTAGGAGGGCCTTGTTTAGATATCAAAATTGGTATCTAAATTTTGCATAGTAAGTGTCCGTCACACTGTAGTAATTTTGTTTTTATTTGGTAATAATTGTCCAAATATTGATTAATTAGGCTTAAAATATTCGTCTCGCAAAGTACAACAAAACTATGCAATTAGTTTTTTATTTTATATATATTTAATACTTCATATATGTGCCGGCATTTTGATGTGACGGAGAATAGGAATTCTGCATAGTAAATTTTAAACCCAAAGTTGAGCATCTAAACGAGGCCTAGGTTGGATGGAAGTTTATCTACCTACGTCCTATCATTGTCTGCATTGTGGAATGTTATGCTTCTTTCACTGACTAGTGGGAGTGCTCAGTAGTCAGATAACAAATGAGTTGATCCACGGTCGCCCAAAAACAAAATGTTTTGGATGTTTTTGTTGTTGGGGGAAAACGGAAACCTCGGATGTTGAGTGCTCTTCTCTCTCCAGTCTAGTCACTAGCTAAGAAATGGGCAAGAGTATTAAGCGAAGTCCACCATGGCCTTTGAAAAACGAGGGGGTAAAAAAAGCGACAGGCGATGCGCCCTGGGCCGTTGGGATCGCGCGCGGTTGCAGCCCGCGGGTGGTCACACGGACGCAGGCACGCAGCGCCGCGCGGTGCCGTTCCTAGTGGATTTTATGGTGATGCCGACCGCGTGATGGATTGGTGCGGTCCAAATGGAATGGATCTGCTGCCTGCAGCTGCAGCCAGCCCTCGCAAACCATGGCGCCGGACGAGACGAAGCCACCGGGTCGTCGTGTTGCCCGCCCAGCTCAAACTGCGAGCTGGCACCAAGGAATGCCGTTTGGAAGGACGATAGCCAGCCCTTTGGGAGGAGAAGGCAAAGCAGAAGCCTGCTGCTCGCGTATTCCTGCGGAGCCCGGCTCTTGGGTGCTTCCCCACGGGTATTGTCAAGATTAATGTGGACGCTGCGTTGTCAAAGAATGAGTCGAAGGCTTCGGAGCTTTAGAGTGGCCAGCGGTTGCCTAAACGTCTATAGAATACGCAGGCTTGGAGTATATGGGCGAAACGTACAGGAGATCAATACAAGGAAGATAGCCTTCAGAAATAAGAAGCATTGAGTTTATACATGAGAAGAGAGTCCACTATAGATGCTCATAAGATCACTCGTAATGCTATCCATGTTGATATAGGTTTGGCATATGTAATGTAACTCTTACAACTCTTCTTCTAGGTAAATGAAGTGTCGTTAGCAAAAAAGGGCACCGGTACTTTCAACGAAAACCACAATACGAATTGGCCAGCACGTTTACCCTTTGCACCTTATTACCAGTTAGAAGCAAGCATTCTCCTTGGGTTGGAATATAATGTTTTTTTTTTTTTTAAACAAGGTTGGAATAGAATGTTGCTACCTGTACATACAGGTACTGTAAAACCCCAAGAAGGCAAACAGACATTGTGATGTGATCATGAGATCTGTTCGCTTCAGCAGTAACCAGAAGTACTATGCAAACCAAGATGGCATCTTGCAGGCAGATTGCATTAAACCGTAAATATATCAAGACAACCCAAATTATAGCATCTCATCCAATCTTAGCATCAAGTGATCTGTCAAAATTTTCCAAAGCCAGGTGACTTAAGGCTCTGGTATTAATACACAACCACAAAGTGAAACGCTCACGCTCTTTCTAGAATCTCGCAAACTGTCGTTTATCGCCACCATCTTTGTCCTTCCTCCCATAAGGGTTCAAAGCGCTGATGCCATGCCTCTTCCCACCATCTACTCTCCTCATCTTCTTCCGATGTTTTGCCGCACTGCTATCCAGGTCCAGATTCACTTTTGGAGGATTCCTGAAACAGAATGAGGCTGCTACTTTCTGCAAAGTGACAAGAAATTGGACATACTGAGTTTTCTGTTGAGTATCGAAACCTGTCATTCCATATGCAAATAAAGTTCATTAAGTTCTCTGAAAAGTTCACTAAGTTCTCTGAAACAGAATGATGGTGCTACTTTCTGCAAGGAAACAAAGAATTTGACAAAAACTCGATGAGTTCTCTGTAGAGTGTAGAGTCAAAACCTGTCAACACATATGCAACTAATGTTCATTCTTGTGGTATTGATGCAAGACAGTATATCAAACCCATACAAAATTAACTCATTCTCAATTTAATGCAAGATAGAATGTATATACCAAACACATGAAATCAACTCATGATCCTTCCCATGACACTGATGCAAGATAGAGTATATGAAAAATCAGCATAAATGTTATACCAACAGGACAAGTAATGTCTGTGTTCTCTGCTAGCTTGGTAGTAAGGAATAAGCTAAACTTTAGGTAATATCAGCTGTGCAATGCGTTGAAAACTTTGCAGAACATTTACCTGCAGGTCGAGTTGATGAACATTAAAAATGTCTATCATAGAGTGAGAGTCGTATGCCAAAACGTAGGATCTGTAGGCTTCTTTGGCAGACTGGTTCAGAAAATAATTCTCACCAACAATATTCTCCTGCTTAGCAACTCAAGTTATAACACTATGACAAAAGGGGGACTGAAACAAGTCAGATGTCTTGAAAGGGGTACTTACGAGGTGTGATTGCAAATTTGGCACATTCTTTTGATTGAACTCATATTCTGTCAGGGTAACCTTGGCCGCCTGCAAACAACCAATAAATGTGTGATCTCTTAATTCAGGGGTACAGGACAAAAGTATTATATTATCCTTTAACACATACCTTCAGGTAAATTAGAAATTTCAATTCTTCAGGTAGTAAGAACAGTAATGCACTTCCTTTGCCTTTCTCACCACGTGCAGTACGACCAACTCTGTGAATGTAATCCTGAAAGTGAAATTCAACATAAGTAATTATAGCAAGCAATGCGTAGAAAATTTCACTGGCTCTGTTTAGAATCACCAACCTTTGGTTCATCTGGAGGGTCATATTGCACGATATAATCCTAAAGGAATCAGATGCTTCCATTAGCCACGAACAATAATTAGGTTTAGTGTTAAAAAATAAGAAGTAAAACCTTACCACATCAGGAATATCAAGTCCACGGGCAGCCACATTAGTGCACAATAAGATACCCTTTTCTGCCTTGCAAAAGCTAAAGAATGTAGTAGTTCGCTTCTGCTGCTTCTGTTTCCCATGGATATCAGAACACTCTATCCCAAGGAAATTCAGAAGTTCTGCGTGGAACTTTACTGAATTACATGATGAAAAGAACACCATGATCTTTTTATTCTGTTTCTTTTTTAGGAAAGCATACAGAACCAGGAACCTTTTCTCGCTAGAAATGACACAATAACCCTGCTGCAAGCCTTCAACAGTAGCCTGACAAAGCACCAAAGTTATTTTTTTCTACAGAAGAATCTTGGAAGGATAGTTGAATAACCAGGTAAATCAATTCCTTACCTTTGACTTGTCATCATCGACTCCAACATAAACAGGTTTTTCTTTACTTTCTTCATTTTTCTCAAACGACAATTTAGCAAATTTTTCAACCTGTGGGATATGTCAATGCATAAGAGCACTCTATAGAAATGAATGAAAATTTTGACTACAATCAGCATAAAAGATCTACTGACCTCTGGAGTCTGTGTAGCAGAAAAAAGAACAGTCTGCCTATTCTGCATTCCATTAATAATGATCCAACAAAAAAGATAAAACATTATGTCAGCGAAAAGTTTTAATCTGCACATGTGAAATGAGAAATACAGAGCTCATGTACCTGGGGAAGGCGTTTAAATATTTGTTTCATATCTTCCTCAAAGTTTTGCTCAAGTATGCGATCAGCTTCATCAATTACAAGGCACTACAAAATTACAGAGATACACAAAGTAAGTTGGAGAAGGAATCAATCAGTCATGGTATATTGGCATTCATGACCATGAATAACGTTTTCCATTTCCGCATTTCCCTATGGTGAAATAACAGATGGCACACGATACCAAGCAAGCAAGTTAATGCCTACTGATATATGGGCTGCCCAGCCCAGTATGCCCGTCTTCTGGGCTTTGTGCCAGGCTTGGGACTGATCAAGGGCAAAATGTTTTGAGACCATCTCATCCAAACAGTATGTTTAAAACACATTTTTTCCGTCGGAATTATAATACTAAATTTTAGGGATGGCCGTGAGAGCAGTACAAAAAACTTCAAGCTACCTAAACAATTTTCAGCTGATTTCCTCAAAAAATTTGTCACTCCTGACAAACTAAATCCAGTCATGGAGGAAGTAACAACACACCCCAAAGGGAACACATAACAGAGATGAAAATGCCTAAATAAAGATAGAAGATAGTGTTGCGAGAAGGGACTTGGTTAAGAGCCAATGGGAATTTTCATTCATAACAACACCTGAGGGGCACTTCTCATCAATATCATCAAGTTGGTCAATGACTTGTGAGTGTGCGACACATTGTTGATGTAGGTTTGTGGTATAAATGGAAAATGCGCCTTAAATAGTGGTATAGACGATTTTTTTCCAATAACGAGCCAAGAAAAACAAGAAACAGATATAAAAGCTGATTTGGTAAAGACAGAAAACCAGTGTTGTTTACAATTTTACAAATGCGTTGTATAGTCCAAGCAAAATTATCTAGAGTTTAAGACTATAATTTACTTTCACACTCAAGCATGCTTCAAGTCTTGGACAAAGCAGTAGATGGCGTTAACCATAGAATGCATCTGTAATAGTGGATAAGCAGGACCAGTGATGCAAAAACTAGGTGCATCACTGCAAGTTTACTGCTATTTGATATGGCAACTTAAAGATGCATGCTACAAGTAGATTTCCTTCAAACTTCTCAAGGAAAGTGCTACAAACATTGTGTTTCATTACCTTTAGCCTTTTGTATATGAAACTCTTGGTATTTTGAAGATGGTCCAAAAGCCTGCCTGGGGTAGCAACAAATAAATTGACTCCCTTTGCAAGCTGATCAGCCTCACTTCTTCGATTATTACCACCAATGACATATCCAAGAGTTTGCGAGTGATATTTCATTAACTCCTTGGCAACATTGTGTGTCTAGAAAAAATAAATCAGCAATGGTTAAACATAGTGAAATACAAAGTTTCATTCATTAATAGATTGGGTTTAAGGTCATAGAAACTGCAACTATTCAAAATTCAAAAATTTAGAATGGATTTAAGTAACACGTTTCCCCAATTTTCCCAATGTTTGGCAACAGCAGCATTAAGAATAGTTTTCTAAAGCTTATCCAAAAACACTTCAACATGAACTTTGTCCAATAATTTTAGACAACATTGCCTTAATAAATTATAACCGTATCTCAGTAGAGATAACTGACATAGATTGTTTCTCAGTTTTCAAACAGCCTTCAAACATGTAAGCTGAACCGAAAAAAACACTATTATTGCACCATGGTCTGTATGAGCAAACCAGCATATACCTGGATAGCAAGCTCCCGTGTCGGGCAAACCACAATAACTCCAGTCCCATTCCTCGATGAGAAGCGCAGGTGATAGAGCAGCTCAATCGCTGGTATAAGGAATGCAAGAGTCTTCCCGGAGCCAGTCTTGGCTGCACCCATCACATCCTTTCCCTCCAACAGATGTGGTATTGATCTAGCTTGAATCTGCAAGCATGAAAACAACCACAACCTTAAGTCACTCTATCATCAGCACTAAAACCAAACAGAGCTGCAGATAACACAAACTTTCACAGAAGGAATTAACGTTTATGCAGTCTGTCTCTACCAAAAATTAAACAAAGAAGGTAACCAATTATCAGTTTTCACTGGGAACAGAAGCCGCATGAACAGAACTCTTTGGGCCGATTGCAATGGTAAGCTTTAAACAGTGCTAGACGGTACCTGGGTGAGGTGGGTGTAGTTCATCTCTCTGATGGCCTTGGCAGTGAGCTCGGAGATGGGGAGCTCCGAGAAGAGCTTGTTAGACAGAATTCCACTCCCTTCGCTCTTCTTCTTCACCTTCTTTTCCTCTTCCTTCTTGTCCTCCTTCGTCTTCTTTTCCTCTTGCTTCTTGTCCTTCTTCGCCTTCTTTTCCTCTTCCTTCTTGTCCTTCTTTCCCTTTTTCTCCTTCACCGTCTCCTTCACCTCTTCCTCCACCTCGCTCTCGTCATCATCTTCCTCTTCTTCGTCGTCCTCGCTCCCCTCCTCCACCTCCTCGTCTTCGTCCTCGCTCCCCTCCTCCACCTCCTCGTCTTCGTCCTCGCTCTCTAACTCCTGCCTCTCCTCCTCTTCCTCCTCGCCATCGTCAGAGGCGGTGTCGTAGGCAGATTCCTCCTCAGAGTCCGACTCCGGCGGGGCGACGACGGGCTGCTTCCGCTTCGGCGGCTTGGCCGAGCTCGTGGTCGCAGCTGCTGGGGACATGGCGGCGGGGGCGGCTGCAGGCTGGGGAGGTGGGGAACGCACGCCTTCGCTAGGGTTATAGGATCCGTGCGTAACGGCGGGAGGGTCGCTATTAACGGCAGGGTCTCATCGTCCAGGCTTCTCAGCCTCCCGCGCGGCCGCGCGGTCATTCTTGCAGGCCCATGCGGTCACGCCCAACGCGGCCCGCCCCACGACGGATGTGGCCTATGTGCCTCTTTTCTTGAAAAAAAGCTTTCTTTTTTATCTATTTATTTATTATTATTCTTTTTTAGGAAAGCCACTTGGCGCACTTTATATTGATTATCAAACATGATTACATCGTTTAAAATAGCTTCAAAAAGAAAATCTGGCAGTTCATCGACCCAAATACAATTTTCTTTCAAAGATAAAGGTACTCTAGCCATTTCATGCGCCTTATTCGCTTCCCGATCGCAATGCTCAATGGAGATGGCTTCAAAGTCCCGCCATAGGAGGAAGCAATCATCATAAATTGGTGCACCTGCAGGCTGCAGCAGACGAGATCCCAAGTCTCATAGTTTCCACGACTTACATGCAGTCTGAGTGTATGATGAAGCCGTTACATCCAATTTGATGTGCTAACAGAAGTCCCTCCTTTAGCGCCATTGCCTCTGATGTTGGAGCGTCAAGTACATGGTCCATGTAGTTACAAGATCCTGCAATGAACGTTCCTTTTGAGTCTCTGATGACCACACCAGTACCTCCCCTCCCGCTTTCCTCTCTGTAACTTCCATCTATATTTATCAATAGTTTTCCTTCCGGCGGTCTTTTCCATCCCTCTCTGTGTTTGATAGACTTCTTCGTTGCCATTTTAAAATTTGTCGTCAGAGAAGCAATTGAGAGAGCTGACTGCATCGGTTGCTGGATGGCTTCACCATGGACAAATTTCCTACGTTCCCACCAAATATACCAACCACCCGTCAGTATTAATTCAGCAAGACCAACCTGACTCAGATTCATAACAGGTCTAAAGTTTTTAATGAAATCTGCTAGTAACACAGACCCCGATCTATCTGATGCAAAAACTCTCTCCAACTTGTTCCAGACACCAAGGCGTTGCCATATCCCTTTGACTCGATTGCAGGTGAGCAGAAGATGTTTAATATCTTCACAGCCCTCACGATATGCTGGACAGGTACTTGAGTTCTCTATGTGTCGGTTTGCCAGAATCCCTTTGCATGGTATAGCGCCATGTAAGACCCTCCAACCAAAAATTTTTATCTTGCTTGGAACTTGCAATTGTTAGATTTTTTCCCAAACATCAGTATCACCCACACCATTTGCATGCACCTGTATTGTGTTACCACCAAATTTAAGTGACCATTGTAAATGATATGCTGAACGAACGGAAAAGAAACCCTTTCCGTTATAATGCCATGCCACCAGATCCTCTCTACTAACTGATAATGGTATTTGTAGGATCCGGTGAACGTCGACTGGCCAAAACAGATCTTTGATTAGGTCCTCGTCCCAATAACCTGTCACTGGATTGATTAGCTCCTCCACAGTGCTGACTAAATTGTTTCCCCTTGGTGTCATAATTTTGAGATTATGGTTTGCTGGAATCCAACAGTCCTCCCATTGTTTCTCACTCTTTTTTTATTAAAAAAAAGCTTACGGGGTTTGTCTTCCAGTCTAGGGCTCCGCATTTCCATCCCAGGCACGGAAGGATGCGTTTTGCTATTGAGAAAAATAGGTATGCACGAAGTTGCATTGCACTATTTCTTTTTGGTTCTTTTTATCAACATCTTGACTGTGTTACAAGTGAACAACACCAGAGCACTATGTGCTGTTTGGATGGGAATCTCAAAAACAAAGTGCTGTTTTGATGGGGTCCAGTCTTGGATCATGTATGAATCGAATACGGTTTAGCCTAGTCCGGGATAAATTAAGATCAGTTCTATCAGTATTTTGGAATGATAAAGCCCTAAACTTGCTAACAAGAACGAACATCTAGTCCCCATCCACAAATTTGTTGAATGAAAGCTCTGCCAGTCCTGCTGTAACTACTACATATAACTAGTAGTACTAATTAAGATCGAGCAGTATTAATGACCGCATACAGAAATAATTAAAGGCTGCAGCTGAATCAAGCTTATTGCCAAACTTCAGATTGCTCAGAATGGGAGAAGAGAAGAAAAAAGAGACAACTGCCCATAGGCATTGAAGGCATCCTGAAACCAGAAGACGCTATTGCTCCCAATCACTGTATATACATGGAGGAGATATACACGTACAGCTGTGACAACTATACAGCATCAATTGACGCGGTGTGCCTAGTGCACATCTCAGCAAGACCTCCAAGTATCAGATAAGGCTTGGCTTATGGGGTGGGCTGGGAATTCAGCCACTGCACTAATGGACCATCTCATCTCCTCGCTGGCATGACACTGGAGGTAGTATGCAGCAGTCTGCTGAAACAAGACCAATGTTGCATAACCATCTCATTGGATTCTCGTTGGTCCATGCTTAAGCGAGCAGTTCCACCCGGTATTTGATACCCAGGTGGCAAAAAGAGCTTCCCCAGCACCCTAATGTGCTGCAGAACATTTTTCTCGGCTGTTATTCATGTGCTCATCTTTCACTAAGACAGAAGCGTCATCAAACCCAGTTATAGGCACAAGCTCATTTAGGTCGAGGAATTTTCTCTGGGTATTTCTACTCTCCCTGACAGGAACAATTGATTTCTCTATGCACTGCTGCTGTGCTTTATTTACTTCATTGTCTTCTTCCTCTCGTTCTTGACTTGTTGACAGCTTCATATCATTTAGTGCGTCAGACCCAGCATCCGGATCTGATGCATTGCATTTCTCTGACTTCGCAAATTCTGTATTTGCATCAAAAGTATCAAGCTGTTGTTAGTTAATACGTGGACGGGTGGAGCGCTTACTGCGTCTGATGCCCATTTGGATTTCATCAATAGATTTCAACTTGGCCCCTTGAGGGGTGAGAAGTGGAGATCTTTTGTACCATTGGAGCTCTTCCATGTCTTCATTAGCACTCAAAGAATGATCCACGTCATCATCACCATCATTGGCAACTTGCTCCAACTGAAACTCATCATCATTTTCAGAAAGACTTGCCTTGTACCGTTTTCTTCTTCTAAGATATTCTTCATCATAGACAGCTTCACCCATGATATCATCATCACTGTCAAAATTTAGGTCAATATCTGATACAGCCTCAACATAGTCTTTCGTGTACCTTTGAGATCTTTTTCTCTGCCTGTAGCTACATTAGCACGACACAAGTTAATAGTCTAATCTCTTCTAGAAGAAAAACAGATGAAATCTCATGAGTTAAGGAGTTACCTGCGATGGAGAGTTTCAGCCTTTCCTTCACCCTTTTTTGCTTTGTAATATGACTTCGCTGGAGTTTCTCCATAGAATCCTTTGCATAACAGCGAGGGGCCAATCTCAACAGCATTCTCATTTTTCCTGTAAAAAGTATAGTACAGAAAGTTGCTTCATGATTTTGTACTTTTTTATATAAATTCAAAAATAGATGGAACTACTGAGAACAGAAAATTCCACTTACCTTATTGTTTTTATGGCTTCATTTATTGAACGGTCATAATCATCTGCATGATAAATTAAGGACATCATTAATAAAACTATAATCTTCTTCTATTAATGCAATGATAGGCATCTCTCCTGCATGTTAGATAGAAAAAAAAGGAAACTAGAAAAATGTATACACGCTAGTCTTATTCCAATGTACACTGCAAAGTACATTGAATGAACACAGAGACAGAATGCTTTGAGAATGAAATTCTGCAGTACTGCACATTAACAAACATGATGTCCCCTTCAAAAAAATATCATGACATGAATGCTTAACATCCAGGCTAAAGGGGGTCTTTTGTGACAATGGTGAGCATCCGCAGTAGTGCCGTGACCTTAACACAAGTTTTTGAAGTGTATGAAGGCCCTTTTACTATAGGCCCATTGGCCATATGACCCATGTGTTTCTCTCTATGTAGCCATCTCCATTGATGGAGTGCTCTTCTCAAACCTCCAAGGTTAGTAAAAGGCAGTTTTAAATTTTAACATCTTACCAGGAAATGGGAAAAGCTTGCTGAGTTGCTGAAATTTATAAACTGTTGAAATATGATACTACAGATAGCATACCAGCAAGATAGAATAAATACAGCACTTAGCTAATATTCTGCTGATGAGAAACAGATGAGAAATGACAGTGCAGCCATATTTAAAGCAGTGTGACTGAGCTTAGCAAGTTCAAATCACAGTATGATTAGGAGACAGTATTGGCATGACAATACTCATGCAGGAAATGATAAATTAAATCAAACATACAATGTAAAGAAATGACTACATGAACAGAAAACTGTAGCAGCTCATCAGAATAAATCAGGGACACCCTAATTTGTTAGCTAGCTAAATTAATTAATAACAACATTAACTTGAGCCTTGGGATTACCAAAAGTATAAGTCACACGTTTTCTTTCACGACGAGAGCGGCCAGATGTCAATCCATTCACTGTCCAGTAGCTATCAAGGAGGAGGGCTTCTCTTTGTTGCTTTTTTAGCAACTTCTCCTTCTTCTGCAAGAGTAAATAATTGTAACTTATTACAAGAAGAGAATAGTAAGGCATCCTATTCTTTGATAATAATTTTAACTATCTGGAAGCTGCAGTGGAATACCTTGTGAATTTTTTCAATCTCTGGAAGATAATTGAACTTAAGTTTCTTGCCAAGAGAGACTTCTGTCCTGTTCCTACTTGAAAAGAGTTTTTCCTGTTTAAGATAGGCAGAAGAGAACTAAATCATCAAACTATGGGAGTTTCATCAGTAGCAAAATTACTAATACTGTTCTTTAAAATTCTAACATATTCATTGTCACAAAACTTTACACTTCAGTACTTTACTCTATATAAGCTATTCCAGTGTGACCTGTGCGGCAAACTCAGACAGTCAGAAGTGGATGGAGGAAAACACAGTTCTTTCAAAGTAACCCCCACACTCCCAGTGTGTCATGTGCTTGGATACATGCAAGTGATACTTAAATTCCAAACTTTGTGCTTACAGTCTAACATATCCGAAGCTAATATGCAGATTTAACAATATACCATGAATTCATTTTTTTTATCACAGCATAATAAATATAAAAAAACTAGACCTACCAAAACATATATATAAAAAACCCGGGGGATTCAGAAAAGGAGCATTTGTGCAGATGCCCCAAGTGTGATTAGTACTCCCTCTGTTCCAAGCTGCAGGTGGTTTTATTTTTGTCGTAAGTCAAACTTCAATAACTTCGACCAAGTTTATAGAAAAATTCATCAAAATCTACAACATCAAATTTGTTTCATTAAATCCACCATGAAATATGTCTTGATAATGCATTTATTTTGGTAATATAGATGTCAATATATTTTTCTATAAACTTGGTCAAAGTTAGATAAGTTTGACTTAGGACAAAACAAAAAGAATATACTATTTGGAACAGAGGAAGCAGTAAATAATAACTAATTATTCATGATACAAAGTCATTGAAGCATACAAGGAAATTGACACCATGTTTTACATTATTATCATAGGCATCAAAATATATTTTTGTTCGAACATAATGATACTTGTGGATGGTGAGCTATGGACAAAGATGAATCGCTTGTTCCATTAACTTGGGACTATCCAAAAATATACATATATAAGATGAACTCAAAACTTACTGCAGCTATTTTAAACTCATCAAAGTTGGATGCTACAGCCTCCCAGTGATAGGAGATAACTGGAACAGTAGAAACACCCTTTCCTTTAGATTTTTTTGTTGAATCCTTCACATGCTCCACTCGTCTAATTTCACGATACAACCGATGCCCGAGGATTGGGTCATCTTCATACCTGCAGTGCAATAGCTGAGTAGAGATGCCCCAGATCACAAAAAATGCTTTCTGAATAAAGTTACCGTGTGCTCACCAGTATGAGATTCCATGTGAATCTCCTCCAGTCCTTTGTTTACGGAAGATGGAAAGATGATAACCATGCTTCAAAGAACTATCAATGAAGTTCCGAATATCCTCTTGCTGCAAAATAGGTGCTAGCATCTCAGTGCTTTTTCTCTCTCAAAAGAAAGAGTACCCAGCTCAGTATATATTTTAAACAGAAGAAACCTACATAAAACATCTCATGACCAGGTAACTTAATTGTTAATTTGCAGCTATTCATAGGCATGTCTACACAAATCCCAATATTGCCATAAGAGCATTTACCAGCTCACTAGGTGTGTCATATGGCACCTCAAAGGGAGTCTGCGAGAGCAGGCAAAGCACGTATCTGAGCCGCTTGTTACTAACCACACAATTCATTCCCACAACTCAAAACTTGGAAGACACAAATATTAAAGAATGTTAGATCAAAATTGCATTCACTCACTACCCCATCACTAAAAGAGTATCAGTCCTGCCTCAAGTTTTGCTATAATATGTTATGTTTTCCTGTTTTTTTTATGTGTGTTCAATTCACCTGAAGGGTTATTCCCTTCTCAGGCTGTCAGACCTGTTTTGTCTTTACCAAAGTGTCGTTTATAAATTGCTGACGTGGCTCACAAAGCAAATTGGATTATTGTTTGAACCTTCACATGCTTCACAGTAGCATCGTTTTGAATTTAACAAGCACAACATCTTCGACAAACTTAAATTAGTTGATATGATGCCTAACTGTAGATTTTTAGGATGATATACAGACAAGGAAATAAAAACTTGACAAGGAAATAAAAACTTACTAGACATAGAGCATTGGTACAATACTAGATAATCACTGTTCAATATCTAGCAGAATCCATATACACTGAATGTGACAAGAAAATTGAGGATAATAGACTATAATCAGCTCAGCAACACTGAAAAAGATGAACCGAATGCAGGGCACTAGGTTTTATTCCACAAAAGTGAAATGCATGACACTTTAGTTCAGTTGTAACATTTATAATACTTCACAGAATAATAGGGCGCATACCTCACCGCGTATATCACATATGGCTTTCAGGATCATTAATCGAATTCCTGGCTCAAGTGCCTTGTACAGCTCAGTTTCCGCTCTGAATAAGGTTAGTAAAGTCATCACATTTACGATTAAATCTACAGATCCAGTTATGGAACTGCCTGTATACTAACTCACCCATGTGAGGCAACAATCGGTAGATCGCCTTCTGCAACCTGCAGTTAATATTTATTAGCTCATCAAACAAATGCAGTTTCATCCCTTATGTAAAATTGTTCTTGGTGGGGAACATGTCATATACCCAATGCCACCAGTGCTTCAATTTTTTACATAACACCGTTATCCATGTTCCACGTCCCATGGCCATTCGAGTTACTGGAGGAATTGACTGCAAATGCAATTAAGAAACCTATAAGATACTTGAAATTTTGTTTATTACTATGATTTTTAGTTGTTCGTTTGTTACTATGATTTTAAGTTAGTGGTACCTATAATACAAGGGACAAACTAAACAGAGTTGTTACAACATGGCACATGTATCCTAAAACATGCTAAACTACTTTATGAGTGAAGTTCTTCATATGTTCTGTTCCACACAGATATACCTTCAGAAAAATTACCAGAACAGAATGGTGCAACTCTGCAAGTATGGAGTGGGAAGTGGTAGTAGTAGCATGCACTACTTTTATACCAGCAGAAACATTATTTGCCAAGGAATACAGAATGCATAGCCAAAGACACCACAGCATGTGGCATCATGGCGAGCACCCAGCAGCACAACTTCCCCCAAAAACTCCCCAATTCGACAATTCCATAGGCAGTTGAAAGCAGCAGCAAATTTAAAATTCATGGTGAACACAAAAATTACCGAGAAAGCTACGAATTCACCTTTAAGAGAGGAATATGCAAGTCATCCAACGTCCCATTGGGCGTTATGATGGCGTCCTCCAGCTCCTCTGCAGTGAACTCCACCGCAATGTTCAGCAATGGCCGGAACACCTGCAGCTCAGAAGTAGATCAACCATATCATACCCGAACAATCAACTGTGAAATCTAATGACTAAGCCCGCTCCTAATAGAGATTAGAAGCAGCTGAAGGCTGAACGGCACGGAAGAACTAGAGCGCTTACGTGGAGGAAATTGAGGACGGAGGCGAGCTCCCACATGCCGCGCAATCTCCACCGCGGCAGCTCAGCGGGAGACGCCGGATCCTCCACCAGCGGCGTCACCACGCGGTACTCCGGCGTCTCGTCCCCCGCATTCCCGCCCCGCCTCGGCCGCGGCGGCGGAGGCGCGGGCGCTGGTGTGGGTGTGGGCGTGGGCGGCGCCGCGTTCGGACGGTAGTGGCACGCGCGAGGGAACCGGGCCCTCCGCGGGGTCAGCGCGGCGGGGTCCTCCCGCGCGACCGCCCCCTCCGCCGCCGGCTGCTGCTGATCCTGCGGCGGGGAGGCCGCCGCCATCCCCAGAGACCCCGTTGTGATTTGGGACGGGCCGGATCAAGGCTGGGTCGTGGGTCGGGATCAGGGCAGGGCTCGGTCGGGGAGGAGGTCTCGGACTCACGGGGAGCGGGCAGACTGAGCAGGTCCCGCCGTGGCAGCGGAAGCCATGGGAGGACTAGAGTGAGGAGGGGAAAGGGTGGAACGGGGAAGAGGACGGGGGCGAAAGCGGGATTTCGTGTGCGAGATCAGCAGGGTGCTGGGGAACAGATCAACAGAACCGTTACCGCGTTCGTAGGCCAGGGGTAAAAATGAGATTTCGCTAGCTGAGCTGGGTTTTCGCGAGGTTTTAGTTGGGCATGGCCGAGATCTCTGAAGTCCAAATCAAACTCGTGCAACCTGAAGGATGGCCCTTAGTTCAAAAGAAAAAACAAAAAAAAAAGGATACCTGGATGGATTTGTTCAGGGCACAAACACAAAATCACAGCAAGAACTGAATTATTCATCCTTCTTCTGACAAAACGAACGCGATCTACAGAAATTCCACGGAATACATGAATAGCAGAAACAGTCTGAGATTCAGATGGGTTAAAAAATGAGCGCCTCATCAAAATACATGTTCCGACTGGAATTACAGCTCCAAGCATGAATAAAACTGTGTTTTGGAACATGATGGTTTCATCAAAAAATAAAAATGAAAAAATGATCTACAAGCATGGCCATGATTGATCATGGTTCACTTTATTTTGCGGCTACCCTGGATTCATCTCGTTCATGAAACCCTTTCATAGCCACTGCCAATCTGCATGTGAAGCCATTCCGATGTCGACGCGCCCTGGCCGTATTCTCTACTGATTTGCGTATCAAATGTCAGCCCAGGGGCTGTGTTGTATGTCGGAGCACCATACTGCAAACGACAACAAAAGCAAACATCAAGTTTAGGAACAGAGGCAAATGGGATTAGTGGAGAATGCAGAAAGAAAATGGCAAATGATACAAAAGAAAATTCGTTAAGATACTTCAGTACTGCATCCTCCCCTGCAAATTTATACTTAAAACTCACAATGCACTGTTTCTAACAGAAATGTTACTTTTTCCAAAATCCAGTAGTCCCCAGAAAGCACCATCCAAGGGTTTGGGGAGTAGCACATAAAAGCACACAAAGAATGAACATAAATAGGTACATCATGGACTTAACTACATTTAAAAAGTTGACTTACATCTTTGACTGGAAATGCTTCAACTCCCTGGTTCGCATGGGCATTAACCGCCTCAAGCTTCATGGACAGGAACTGCAAAAGCAAGCACAAATTATATATCATTAGCTTGAATATGCAGGGGAAAACAATTCTATAGGAGCAGCAGTTATCGAAAAATGGTATACCTCAACTTGGCATTGCAATGACTGGATGTAATTAATTATCTCATCAAGTACTGATGCTTTGCCAATAACCTAACCAAGCAAGAAAAATACCATTTTTGTTATTAACCGGAAGGAAGCTCAGTAAGGATTAAAATGAGAAAACATGAACGACACTGGATGCCTGTTGAGATCAAAGTACACCTTGTTGCATCCAGGCACAAGATCTTGGAGAACTTTCATCCGTTCACTTATTTTCTCACGCCGTGCCTGTCAAAACAAGATCTTTAAGTGGTCAATTTGATATGTATTATTGTATATAACCTATAGCAGGCTTTAGGCCACTTTGGATTCATACAATGGAATTTTTATAACACAACATGGTATAAAAATTCTAGTGCGACATATAAGAATAGTCAAAACAGAAAAATATGGAAATCAACTTACCCTTTCTGCAAGACTATGACTATCAGTTGCTTGGCCCCTCCTTGCCCTGACATGGATATAATCTTGTTTTGGTGGCTCTGCTGCTGGAAGGCTTTTACTAACAGCCTTGCCAGCACTTCTTGAGTCAGTTTCAGCCTCTGTTCTTATACTGCCATTATTATTACTGGACTTATTTGTTTTGGAACGTTTTGCTTCTGGATTGGTCTGCTCACAAAAAGATCAGGATACACAAGGGCAAGAACAATTAAACTTCAGCTCCCCACAAATTCCATAAATATTTTAAAATGTAACCAAGATCTTCTCATCTCAAAAATTAAAACAGCTGTTTAAAATGTCAACATTCAACACAGAACATGATTCACGGACACAAGGGGAAACTGTCACAGAAAGTTAGCAAACACTGAAAAAAAAAACTAGATCATATATGACCAATAATGATTCACCCACCAATATGATTTCTAACAATGCAACCATGGCAGGCTACTAAATGCAA
Organism: Bothriochloa decipiens; assembly: GCA_023333625.1. Taxonomy (NCBI): domain Eukaryota; kingdom Viridiplantae; phylum Streptophyta; class Magnoliopsida; order Poales; family Poaceae; genus Bothriochloa; species Bothriochloa decipiens. Next base: position 13,852,645 of record CM041628.1, read on the forward strand.
GCATAAATGAAGATACCAACATTTGGTTAATCTCATTCTAATTGCAAAACTTTATAGGTTGTATACTGATGCATGATACCAAAATTATATAGGAACCATGAGTGGACCATGCTACCATAGTATCGCCTGCCATTATGAATTCCAGCCAGCCAGGTCATTTTTTGGGTCAACATTAGTTGGTTAGTGATAAGTACTGTAGAGAGCTGATTGGACTTCATTGTTTATCTAGCAGTAGCCTTTCATCCATTTAGAGTATCACAGAATGCATGTTTCCAACAAATATTACACTAAAAGTGGAGTTACCAAGCACATACCACTCATAATCAACATGGGCAGTTTAACAGTTGCTTGCTAAAGGCTAAGATCATGCCATCACGTTAAGTTGCCAAGCAAAAACTGGCACTCTTAAACATTGTAATACCACAATAAGAACGGAGTTTATGTGCAGAGTAATTGTGCCATCTTATTGAACCCTCATATGTGAATGATAAATTATACAACATGATTATAAGTATATGACAGTGAATGTACAGAGTTTAACCACATTAGGTACTTTTGCTAGTACTCCTGCAATGGATTGGCCTAACACAATTTTAATACTACCAAAGCAGGCGTAAAGGTATTGATCAAGCTTCCAGATAATTTTATACAGGGTTGACATTCCCATATCTTACAGGACTTTCTAGGCATTTTTTGGCCCCTGCCGTTCTAGAATCAAACTGTTCTAATACAAACAGGCTACACTCGCTACGCCACTAGCTACAGCTGCAGTGCTCGTTCCGTAGCTCATTACTAACAAACTGAACAGAGCTAATAAAAAACAGCAACAAGTGTAATAGCACGATGTACACTGAGGTCAGCGGTACAGATAAACAGATCACACCGGCATGCTCAGTTCCACACTAAACCATGATGCTATCGTTTTGCCTTGGAAACCAGCCAATTCCCACCCCTGAAGTTCCATTGGCCCCAAAACGCTAAATGCCACACGGATCACGAGTCAATGCAGTCAGAGACCTACCAAATCCTGGCCGCCGCCGCCGCCGGAAGTGGAGACGATCCGGGACGAGTCTTCCTCGGACGCCGGGGTCTCCCTCGGCCTCCTCCGGACGGCGCTGCCTCTTCCGCGGCCGCCGCTGCTCTTCTCCGTGACGGCCGAGGTCGCCTCCACCGGGCGGCCGCCGCCCGCGGCGAGGTGCGGTGGGCACCAGAGCTCCGCAGCGACCGCCGGGGACGGCTCCATGGGGGCAGGCAGCGAAGCCACTCGCGAGGGAGGCGGGCCTAGGGTTTCGGCGGCGCGTGCGACGGGTAGGCTGATGCGAACAGATCAGGGAGGCGGAGCTCGCAGTGGTCACTTGAGACTGTGCAGTGTGCACACTTGGTGAGTGATGGAGGGGGGAGCCGCTCAGAGAAGACTGGAAAGGGTGCCGCGCCCCGCGCAGGACGGCAGGAGTAAAGAAATGGGGCCTCGGGATTTTGCCACGCGGTGATTGGGGAGTAGAGCTGACCCTGACAGAACGAGGGTAAAGTAAACGCGCTTTCACCGCAAAGCACGGGATTTAGGTGGTTAATTTAGCTTGGTAAAAACTAAGGGTGGCACATGGCAGCGACAAACGTTTTAAATTTTAAGTAGAATCGCTATAATCACTATAAACCAAACGATATGAAAAGCGAAATGTTTTATAAAGAATAACTTAAAACCGATTCTTATTTTTTACTATCAAATAAACACCTAAAATTTGGTTTCTCTTAGTTCTAGTTCTAATTTCAAGAATCCAATGATCTAGTCCATAAAATGATTTTGATCCAATAGATATGTTTCTTGAGAAATTTTGAATATAAGACTGTCATAGAACGATTCAGATCCCTATCAACACCCTGATGTTGCGTTTGGATGGTGACCACAAGATGCCACGCCATGTCGCACTGTGCCGCAACTTCAGCATGTGTTTGCTTCGTGGCCACAGTTGCGGCTGCCAAAAACTCGTTAATAGTGCCGCAGTTCATTTTGGGTGCCAAATTATGCCGCACTTGCGGCAGCCATTTTGTGCACCCCAACTTCGGCATGCCAAGGACACGGCACGGTGTCTTATGGTTCTCATCCAAACGGAGCCTAAGATACCTTACAGTGTATCACATCATCATGGCTGTTTGAATAGTACTTTAGTTTTGGCTAAAAAAATAGCTAGCTATAGTTGTAACCTTACATCGGTTTGGAGCAATGCCTAATGGCTTACCTCTTTTATCTCCCTTTCCTCGCCCTGCATCTACTCCCTCATACGATCCTACTCGTCTCTCGCGTGCCCTACTTGAGCGGCCTTGCACAATTCCAGCCCCCACCATCGATTCTCTCTATTTCAATTTCTTTGCGGTCAAGACGTCTGCCATTGCCCACACTATCTCGAGCTCCTGTCATCAACCTTTGATGAGTTCATGGTAGCAAGGATGGCCACACATATTTATGTTGATGTAGAGAATTGGTAGAACAAAATAGCTTTGGTCATTCTTTCCTTTAACTTTTCTAGTGCCCGTTCTCGATCTGTAAAATTTTGTACGGAGGCTTTAAAGGATGATATCATAAGCTCTTTCGTTACTAGGGCTATTCCGAACATAGGAATTCGTTTTAACAAAAACTTACAATATGCATTTTTATTCTCTTAAGTCCATATAGCCATCCTCCCTCTCTTTGTTATATCTAGTTCCTTTGGAAACTAAACTATGTATAGATTGAGATTGTTTGGAACTATAGAAATACATAAGTGCATCAATTTGCATCAATTCCTATGCCATGAAACTGGGCACTTGGTTAGGTCCATTTTTAAACATTTAAGTGTTTCTTTAATTCACTCTAGAAAGAAATAGCACTACTCGTTCAATAGCAGAATGACATGACTTCATACAAAGAAATAGCATTACTCGTTCAGTGATAGATGACGTGACTAGACGTCCAAGGGGTAGCTTCAGCAATATCAAGATCTACCAGTTTAGTTTCTTGGAAGCACTTAAAGAGAGAACTCTCTATATATCAATGCAGTGAATCAATGACTCTTGAAAGTTATATAGTGGTACAATATGTAATATCTTGGTTATTTGGAGGTCCATGTTCGCTAGAATGAACGGTGGGATACACACATTTTCTTGGCAAATGCTAAACTTCTCTAAAAATAGTGGTCATTACTAAAAATAGTAGTCATTACTATCCAAGTAGTTTCTAAATCGAGCATTCGTAATAAAAGCAAAGCACTCACTTTGTTCTAAATGATATTTTGTTTTGGTTTCGTACTAAATTAAAGTTCTCAAACTTTGGCTAGTTTTTAGAAAAGTATATTTACCTCTACCCAAGAGCAACATATCAAAACAATCTCACTGTTTTTTCAATAAATTTGGTCAAAGATAAATGAGTTTGACTTAAGAAAAAGTCAAAGTGGATAACAATTTAGAATGGAATGGTTGTCATACATGCTTAATCTTCATGAGTTTTCATACAAGTTTAATCTTCAACGATTCTTTTTACCATCGTGGCATGGCTATCTATTTGCCTTGCACTATGTACACATAACATTTTGGTCTGGGCAACACTTTTAGCCTGCCATTGCAGGGCAAGTGGGCAACACCTATCTGAGTATGTTATATATTCATAAAATATGACATGTCATATACAAAACATAAACGTGATTTTTATACTAATCTAACAAAGCATAAATATATTTTACTTCCGTGTCATTTTCTCACAGAAGATTTAAAGATGGGAAGGAGAGGCCTCTTATCACACTTATTTTTCTCCTCACTGACTCTTGATATTAACTTGGTGTCGATTAGGTACCGAAATACTACTCATGGCGTGTTAGAGCATCTCCAACAGTTTGGTAAACTCACTTGCGATCCTTGATTTTTTTGGTAAAACTAGAGAAATCATCCCTTCAACAGTTTGACAAATGACTTGGTAAAATTTGGCAACTTGGCAAACACTGGCCGTTCACGCGCATATATGCGCGTATATGCGCGCGGTGGTCACTTGCCATCGCGATTTTCCCCGCTGCCGGCTCCTCTCCCGCGCGCGCCTGGAATCTTCACGGTCTCGTTCCCATGCGACAGGACTCCACCACGCTAATGAATCCCCGCGTGACCTCTTCCTCTCGTAGCGATCTGATCGAGCGCCGGCCTTCCATCGCCCACAGCGTAGCGATCTGCCTCCGCCGTGGTGAAGAGAAGAGAAGTCCCCACAACTCGGCGGCCGTGCGACGCGAAGATGAGGAACCGGTCCCCCGAGCGCAGCTCCTGCGTGGTGATGGACGACACGACGCTAATCACACGGCGGCGCAGCGGGAACGGGCAAAGGGAGTGCTGCAGCGCCGGGTTGTTCCTGCAGATGTCGGGCTTCGCCGGCGGCTGCTGGCCGTCATGCGTTGTTGGGCGTGGTGCACGTCGTGCGATGTTTCAGGTTCTTGTGCTGCTACCCATCGTGCGATGTGTGCATGGTTCTTTTTTTTTGCATGGTCCTATACATTGATGATTCGATTGATCATGCTGCTCGTGGCCGGCAGATGAACATGATTTGACGGCGAAGATTGCCGGCAGAACGCGCTCATGTGCCTTGTCTGCTAGCTGCTGCAGTAACGGTGTTCCTTTTTGCGTATCGGTCGTGGGCGTCCATGCCGTCGAACCTCTGTGAGAACTGCACGTAGTAGAGACATGGATCTATTGGAAGGAATTAGGCAAAAGAAAAGCCATTCAGTTCAGTTCAGTTCATGCTGGCATCGTTGCCTAGTAGTTCAGTTCAGTTAAGCCTTGGCCACCAGCACATTGATATAGACCTTGAACTCCTCAGCGTGCCCTAGCTTGACATAGGAGATGCCGGCCCGAGTCAATGATGGACAGGGAGCGAGGTACCGCGGCGGTAGCGCTCTTCAGGCACGCGAGGGGAAGAAACGCGCGCGGCGCAAGGGAAAGAGTCGCGGGACAGTTGGGTTGGTTAGGACGTCGGCCTGTTTTTTTTTAATTTTAGCAAGTCAAAATGTCAAACTATTAGAGACAGTCTATTTTTTTTACTTGACATATATTTTAGGGAGTTGTCAAATTACAAAATTTATCAAGTGATTTTTACTAAACCGTTGGAGATGCTCTTAGAAACCTTATACTAGTATTGCGAGCACTTTTTGACTATAATAGGAGTGACAATGACTTCACTAACTCTGTACTAGCTTGCTCTCCTGAACTAACACAAGCGGGGTGAGAGAAAAAAAATTGTTTTCAAAGAGAGAGAGAAACAACCATGAGCTGGACAGCTCGTCAACCGAAGCCTGATCAAGACTCGAGTCCAACAAGCAAGGCCATGATCTCGCTGTTAATAAAACTGTTTTAAGGACCGTCATGCAAAACCCCATCAACAAAATTTGATTTGCTTTCCATTTCCACCCCCAACTATTTCCCCTCCTTCAACCCCACGGAGAAGCGAAACCGACCTTTCCCCCTCCCCCGCATCCCACCTTGCGGAGATCTAGCCTAGGGTTTCGCCAGCGGCGAGGCCCAAGTCATCGGCGGCGAGCCAAACTCCGCGAGCGGGGGAAGAGGGGGAAGCAGAGACGAAGAGGTAGCCATGGGGCAGCAGTCGCTGATCTACGCGTTCGTGGCCCGTGGTACGGTCATACTGGCCGAGTACACGGAGTTCACCGGCAACTTCACCACCATCGCCTCCCAGTGTCTCATGAAGCTCCCCGCAAGCAACAACAAGTTCACCTACAACTGCGACGGCCACACCTTCAATTACCTCGTGGAAGACGGATTCAGTGAGTTCTCCTGCCTTCCTGAATGATCCTTTTTATTACCCGTGCGATTCGTCGCGGAATTTATCCGATCTGTCCGTACCATATATGCCGGTTACTTGTGTAGATCTTACTGATTTGGTTGGTGTGCGGTTAGGTCGCTTTGGCTGCAGTTGGTGATCGTGCACTGTGCAGTTCGTGTTAGAACTTCTGGGAAGTATGCTCCTAGTTGTGCACGCCTTAATTAACTCCTAGTGGTACAATCGATTGCGAGACGAGTTTGAAGTACGTTGGTATTTGCTGAATCCTTGATTAGTTGAGCTCATGCCATTTGATACAGCCGATGGCAGCAGTTCACCCATGCAGCCAATAAGTTTGCTATTTTTAGTAGCTATATACGTATTTGGTGGTGAGTGATGACTGCTGCATGCTTGATTTTTTGGCCCCTTGTTACTCATGCATTTCATGAACATTTGTCTGTTTAAGTAGTTCCTCCTGATTTAAGAACCAACATATTAGTTGTATAATTGTTTTTTTGTGTTGAATGATGGTTGAATATATTATTCTTTTTTATTATGGTATGTTGTCTCAGTAAGGTTCCATTGGCCACAAGTTTTATTTTGGCGTACATTGTTTAGAGGAGACATTGTCATCAGTGATGATTTCATAAGTTTATAACCGGATATGACAGGTGTGGTAGGTAATCTGCCCTTGATTGGCTAAGAGTCTGTTGATGCCCCTATTGCAATATTAGTGTTATTGCAATAGTAGTGTTTGTCCTGTTCTTTTTTGTCGTTTCTTTCATAGCTGTGCCTTTTCCTTGTCGACTCTCACTAGATCCATGTATCATTAAGAGGCGAGGCTTACACTCAATATCAAATCAAATCATATTGAGTGCATGTAGTGGATTGTTTACCAGTTCTAGTCTTTGTAACAGCATTGTCTTATTTCTACTGTGCTTATTGGCATCTTAGATTTATACAGGATAAGATGAGTTGGAGGTCATAGTATTTTGGACCATTAAACATTAATGCCTGTATATGTTGCTTCACATGCTAAAATGTTGTATGTTCTCACAACTTAAACCAGCCTTTTTTAATAAGGGCTGATACGAAAAGTTTTACATTACAAACATAGTCCATTGCCTTTTTTTTTCTTTTTTTTAATAAAAGAACTCAAAAGTACCTGTCTACCCACCCCGTCATAAAGTGCACACTTCTCAAGAAAACTTGGTTTGTGTTGCAATAATCCCATGTCGGTCATTTTCAAATTCCAGAAATTATAACTTTGCAGGTCTAATGCCGTACTTTGCTTTGCAGCATACTGTGTTGTTGCTGTTGAATCAGTGGGGCAACAAATTCCCATTGCTTTTATGGATAGAGTTAAGGAGGATTTCACAAAAAGATATGGTGGTGGGAAAGCTGCTACTGCTGCAGCTAACAGCGTCAACCGAGAGTTTGGGTATGTATCTCCAAGGTCTTGTACTCGTTGAATATATTGTGCCTCATCTGACTAGTTTTACCCCCTTAAAACAATACTCTTGAATATATTAATCTTCATCGGACTAGTTTTCCCCCCTTAAAACAATATGTAATTTCTGCAGATCAAAACTTAAAGAGCACATGCAGTATTGTGTGGATCACCCTGAAGAGGTTAGCAAACTGGCCAAAGTGAAGGCGCAGGTTTCAGAAGTCAAGGGTGTTATGATGGAAAACATTGAAAAGGTATGTTTTGTGGATTGATCAAGCTTTACAATCTAGACTGTTGGTATTGAGGGCCACTGTAAGAATGTTCTGATTATTTTTTCTTCTTTTTTCCATTGCAGGTTCTAGATCGTGGAGAGAAGATTGAGCTGCTTGTCGACAAGACTGAGAATCTGCGCTCACAGGTCTTCATGCATTCCTTTATCCTGCTCTATAGTGCTCCACTTAAAATTGTATTGTTTTTCTTTCTGGAGCTGTTGGTGTACATGTTGGATGTTGCCTAGGAGGGCAAGTTAGTTTCCATAGATGTCAGGAATATCTGTAGGTTAGAAAGGCAATTAGTTTCCATAAATGCTGAAGTATCTCTAAGCAAGTAAACAGCATACTAGGTCATATCATCGTTGACTTGTTAGCGTTATATGCAAGTATAAATACAAAGTACAAAGTATTGAAATGAATGCATAGCCTTTCGTTAAGGGTTGGATATCCTTCTATTGATACTTTTTTGGGTTTTAGAAGAGTGGGGCGTACCCAGTGCTGTAGGCTCCCGCACTGCGGGGTCTGGGGAAGGGAAAAATAGCCAGCAGCCATCCCTGTACAAATGTGCAACCCTGGACCTCTTGGTCACAGGCGCCCTTCAGGGTTTTAGAAGAGTGAATGATCTTAAATCTATTTTAATTGTGATGTAGCTCCTATTTGCATGGTCGATTTGGGGTATGCGAAATAATAGTCAGTTTCTTATAATTTGTTTGGGTTTGTAGGCACAAGATTTCAGAACGCAAGGAACACAAGTGAGGAGAAAGATGTGGTTACAGAACATGAAAATCAAGCTCATCGTTCTGGGAATAATCATCGCACTTATTCTGATCATTATCCTCTCTGTCTGTCACGGTTTCAAATGCCATTAAGCCCAGACCAGAATACTGATACATTCAACTGCGCCTATTATACTGCTGCTTGGAGGGGGGAAAAGTATGATCTTTTCTTTCGCTAGTGTGCTCTGGCCCGGTCATTGTGCACAGGTGTTTTACATTGTCTTAGTATCTGATAAATGTGGATGGTGACTGGGTTAAATTGTGTCAACTGTCAAAACTTTGTATTTTTGGACGCTATATATGTATAGCCTGGATATGAGTAGAGTTTTACTGAACTTCTCTGTAATGTTGTGACTCAGGCGTTTGCTCCTCTAGACAGTAATGTGTGCATTCGGGGCATATTGCATTGACCTCCTTTAGTGCAAAAGTGCTGCTTGGAAAATACGAGCACTGAATCGATTTCCAAATTTTTCAGGGTCATGCTATATGACTTCCAATGGACTTGGTGCCAGACAAATTACTGGCTTCGAACATTGAGCAAAAGTTTTGTTACTCGATGTTCGATGCAGCAGCTGCGCCTCAGGACATGCTCGCAAGAGGTTGCAAACTAGTACTCCGACCCTACATCAAATAGAACTGAATGCATTAAGCCTGTGCCCTGTGCATAGGCAGGTTTTTCCAGCCACTTGAACTCAACATAACGAAACTGCGGAGTGCAGACCTCTCAGCTGCGCTGCTGTTCTCCACTCCCCCGCTGTGTGGTACTAATCGCGTTTGCCATCCGTTGTTCCGTGCTCCAAGGCCGAGGCCGAGGGAGGTGCTATATTAGCAGGAAAACGCCTCTGGGCTCAGGGCTCAGGATTTCCTCCATTTCCTTGGGCAAATAGGTGCCTCTTCTGCATCAAGAGCTAGCACACCAATATTCTCTCGCCGTTGCATCTCGACTATGCGAGGTTTTGTTTCGTCACTGGACAAACAAATGTACTGCATCTCCTCCTCGTTGTGTTGCGTGGTACTCTAATCCATCACGTTCGCTAATCCGTGCCCCCAAGGGAGCTACAATAGCAGCAACGCCTCGTGCTGGCATGGCATGGCGCCTGGGCTGTCCGTAACACGACCTTGCTTCCTGCAGCTGCGTCTGCGTGCAGCAGCTCGATCGGCGGTTGCCTGTGCAATGCAGTCGCCACTCGCTAGCAGTAAGGTGGCCGATGCAGCCTGCCGCTGCCGCCTGCACGCAGCAGCTGCGCCTCAGCACATGATGCCATGAGCTTACAGCAGTAGCCGGATCCCGAGCCCAAGTCCCGGCCGATGTACGGACCGAACGAAGTGCCATGACATAGTATTCACATTACTGCGAGGATATAACACCGGCAAGACCACGGACCGTAGCATGGCCTCGGGGCCGGCACGGTGCTGCCACGCGTGAGCTCGCGGCGGGCAAGCGTCATGCGGTCCGCAGAACGCAGCTCCGTGCCTCCGTCCTTGGCTCCTTGCCAGCACCGTCCGTCCGTCCGTCCGTTCGCCGTGTCGACCCGCTAGTCTGGGGGCAGCAGGCGGCCACGCCATCCGGTTCCGCACGGCACCGGTGAACCGCGCGCGCGCCAGGTGCCAGCCCACGGCGCGCGCGCGCGGCTCGAGCGGTCACCGACGATGCCGGCCGGATGGTTCGCCGAGCATCTGGCAGTCCTGCACCCGCATTTACCTCCTCACCTGGTCATTCTGCTGCTGCACTGCACCGCGTCTGCGGCAAAATTATGGCGGGGCCTCATCGGAGCTACTAGACCGGCCTATCGATGGCCTCTGAAAGGAGCGGGCTCGAACGCGGCGTCATTTGGCGTCATGCCCGTGCTGCTGCTGTATCAGTACTGTAGCAATGCAGTGAACTAGCGAGTGGAGTGATGACGCTGCTCGTACGGACGCCTGCTGGTGCTGCTCCTGCTCGTCCTCGAGCGCGCCTCAGTTCCTCATAAATGGCGCAACTTGCCGTGTCAGGATCAGGGAAGACATGCCGAAGCCACTAGGCTACCGCCACGCGCCGGGAACGCCGAGCGGATCCGCAGCCATGGCGTGTCCTCGGTACGCTACAGCTTGTTGGCCTGCGAGTATGATCATGCGGAAGAAGCAAAATAAACTTCCTCCATGGTCATTCAGACAGATAGCTTTTCAAGTACTGTAGAGGCGCGAGCACGACGCGCCGGGCCTTGCCAATGCCGCGGTCGCATGGGTGGGCGTGAACCCGACGCAGAGGGGCGGATCGCCGGGAGCCCCCATTGCCGGTGAAGGCCGCTACCATGACCGGCCGTGTGAGTTCACGACGTCACGTCGATGTCGATGCCCCGGCCTCGCTACCTTTCCCTGACCCATGGCATCAATGCGACCACATCGGCGCGGCGTGCGTTGCCCTAACCCCTGGACTGCACCTGCTCGATCCGCTCGGCGTGGGCGCGGCGGGGTGGGGCGAAAGCAAGCAAAAGATCCTTCCCGCAAGTGTTCGGCGTGGGGTAACAGGAGGGGGCGCAGCGCCGGAGTGTAAATGCGACCTGATCGAGGGCGGCAAGGCGATGCCGGATTCGCGAGCCTGCTGCGCGCGTGGCCTGTCGCTGCGTCTCGCGAGACGATTCGGGGTGCCTGAATTCAATTCAGCCTCGTCCTCGTTGATGAAGTCCCTGGGTGCTCTGGTGCTGGTAGTTGGGTGGAATTTACTCGCGGCCAGGTTGAAAGCCCCTGGACGCGCTGCACGAATACGGGTTTTGGCCGCGGTTCCGGGTGGTTTCGAGATGCACTGCGGGACATTGGCGTGCGATGCCATTGCGATTGCGATTGGGATTGGGTTGGATCCGGGTTCGTTGTACGTGTTCTGTGTTCAGGTCTTCAGGACCAGAGAGCTCATTGATACTGTACGTGATGACACTTTGGTGACGGGGAGATGGGCCATGGTCGTAGTGTACAAGTACACAAGGGTCATCAAGTCAGTCAAATCTTGGAAATGAATCATAAACGCGGGCACTGTGTCATCAAACTTCACTCCGCCATTACAAACAATCTGTCTGTCATGGTACGAAACGAGATCTGCTGACTGAAGATGGCGTAAGCAGCGCCGTGCTTTTCACGCCTGTATTTGTTCTTATAGGATAGGATGTGTTTGCTCTAGCTTGGCTAGCAATACGTTGATAGATTTTACTGATTCAGATTTTATTCAGATTTATATTTGTACGTTCAATTATGGTCTAGGACTTGTTTAGATTGAAGTTTTTACGATCTTAAATGTTGTAGTAATTTTCTTTGTATTTAGTAATTATTGTCCGATCATGGACCAACTAGATTTAAAAGATTCATCTCATGATTTACAACCCAGCTGTGTAATTAGTTATTTTTTATCTATATTTAATGATCCATACAAGCAGCTAAAGATTGATGTGATAGAGAGAGCGAAAAAAACTTAAAACTTTAAAACATCTAAAAAAGGCCCTATTCATTCTTTGCTTTAGGATTTGTGCAGCTTCACAGTCATATCCATCCGTGGTCAAAATTTATCAGACTTGGGGAAGTACCAACTCTGTTGACAGTTATCTAGTGTGTCCCAAAAGTTTAATCAAAACTTACAAAAATAGACAAACAAAAAAAATTCATGTAGTAGAACCACACATTGTAGGAGTGCTAGCAAAGCATCACACCATCATGCGCACAAATGCACATCACATTTAACTGCTAGCAGCAGCAGCTAGCACGCGGCTGGTACATGAGCACCCATTAGCATTCGCAAACACAAGCACACTGACAACAAGCACCCGAACTCGGACATCAGACACACACAAGCCCTGACTTTTACGGACTCCATCCAACCCTCTGAACTGCTGTCGCACACAGACGACGGCGCTACAAACGAAATGAACTCGCTACAAACGTTATTGCTACATGCATGCCACACGTACTCACGTACCACCGGCAACACAACTACACAGAGCATGCACCCACTAGCTAGACCAGGGTCGTGCGAACGCCATGCACGCTGCTGGTGCACTCATCATCACGACCAGACCAGACACGCTGCACCATACCTACAGCAGCAGCTCAAGGCGTGACGCCACCCGCGCCCCCACCGCCGTAGCCACCGCCGTAGCCACCACCGAACGGGGTGCCACCGCCACCGAAGCCACCGAACGGGACACCGCCACCAAGGGGGCCGAACCCGCCTACGCCGCCCGTCGGGCCGACGCCTCCGACGCCGACCCCGACGCCGCCGAGCGGGCCCGTGACGCCGCTGAAGACGCCCCCGCCGCTGTTGCCGAAGCCGCCGCCGTACCCGGCGCCCACGGCCGGGAAGCCCGGGAGGTCGCCCATCCCGCCCACGCCCACGAAGAGGTTCTTCTTGTCCGCCACGCCGACGCCGGCGCCGGCGCCCGAGCCAGTGCTGTCGTTGTTCTTGGTGCCAGTCGTCGCCGCGGCCGCCGCAGCAGCCGGGACCGGGAGCGAGGCGGTGGTGCCGCCGGTGGTGGACGTCGTGGAGGAGACGCCCGGCACCGCCGGCACGGTCCTGGCCGCCACCACGGCGGCGGCGTGCAGCGCCAGCGCGACGCAGAGCACTGCGAAGCCGGCCATGCTGCTCTTGCTAGCCATGTCTCACGATCGGTGATCTCTCTGTGTTTGCTGCTGTTGCGTTGGGGTGCAATGCAAGTGGAGATTGATCGGGCGTGGGCGTTTAAATAGAGGCGGAAGCGGAAGCGGGAGGGGGTTGGCAGGTGGAGAGTGGTGAAAGGGAGTAACTGAGGGGGGTGTACAGTAATATAATACAGTAACTGCGTGGGGTTTAAAAGCTTGGGATAAGTCCGGCAGGAGGAGAGCAGAAAAACAGTGGTGCCGTGTGTTACAAATATTAATCTCTATTAAGCTCACTCTTATGTAATCTCTGTAACCTAACGTTAACGACATATTATAGCTGATTTATGGCTCACATAACCTACATGTCATTCATGTCATAAGGTGTATATATAGATGACAAAGATAAATAAAATTTTGGTCTTAAGCTCTATTCTCTTGTCACTTGTAATTCTACTACTTTCAACACGTTATCGGCACTTGCTCGCTGCGCTTCTATCATCGAAGGTAGAATGCCGTCCCCTCCGATGCCTTTAGCCTACCTAATTCTTCAAGCTGTGATGTTGCAATTCCACCATGCTCTTCTGTGTGGGATAGATCTTTCACATCCAATGGTCTAACATGATCTCCTTCGCATGATTTCATTCCTCCTCGAGGATCAAACCCATGACCCGCATGGAAGAGGCAATCCCGGAAACGGCTGCGTCGCAAAGTCCAGGACCGGCATCTCCATTGCCGGCAAGGACACCAACGCCCCCTCCACCACGGACTCCACCTCCGACGATGGCAGCACACATGTCTGCCCCGTCGCGTCTCATGGCATATGTCGGCGTTGATCCAACGCCTGCTGCTCCACCTCCATCACCAGCATCGCTGGAACGCGTCAACGACGTCGTTGCACCTCCTCTGCGCATCATCCGCACATGGATTAACGTTCCTCATGGATTAGCAGCTCGCAGGCTCGCGAATGGAGAGGGTGCAGGCTCACTCCCCTCCACAGAGGGTGAGGGTCATGCTCATTGATCACTAAGCATCACGTGGGAAGAGGGGGAGACGCTGGATGTTACAAAGCAATAATCTAATTGCTCATTTCAATTTGCTATTTCATATAGTAATTGTACCAAAAGCTTTCAGCTTCAATTTAAAATAAATTACACCTCACTGTGTTTATTTTATTCCAATGCACCTACGGTGCTTCTCAATTCTATTGTTTTTACATTGCTTTTCAATTCTATTGCACTTACCGTTTCTTTAGCATTCAAGTTTCACTTGATTAATTTATTTTGCATGCAATTCAAGATAATTTATATTATATTTTATTACATTCTTGTCTAAGATTTATTAACTCATTAATTTAATCAATGGAAACACACAATTGTAGGCATCATGACGAACCGTGAGTTCGCTGAGCTCGCTCTCGACGGCTCAAATTTTCCTACATGGGCACTGGACCTGAAAGTCAGTCTATCATTGCGCGGACTGTACTTGGCAATTATAGCTCCCCAAGATGGTGTAGCACCTTTGGCTGATAATTTCAAGTATAATGCCTTATTCATCATACGGAACCACATCCATCCAGATCTCAAAGCCGAGTATCTGATGGAAGAGGATCCGCGTGCGCTCTGGGAGGCTCCTCAGCAGCGGTATGAACAGCAGAGGCAGTCCTCTTATCTAAGGCTACCCATGAATGGAATCACCTTTGCATACAGGATTTTAAATCCGTAGGTGAATTCAATCATGTTGTGCACAAAATTAGCTCTAAGCCAAGATTTTGTGAGAAGGAACCATCTAATGCGGACAAAATTGAAAAGACACTGTCTACCATGCTTCCCGCTCACATGATCCTTCAACAACAATACCGTCAAAGGGGTTTTACTGTTTATTCTGAGTTGGTCAAGACATTGCTTCAAGCAGAAAGGCACGATGAGCTCCTTCTATGGAACTCCAATAAAGGCCTAACGGGTTCCAAGCCTTTGCCTGAAGTGCATGCCAACACTCATAATAGAAAACAAAAGGGAGTCATTCAATATGGTAGTCCTGAAACCTCCAATGCTAAGAACAAGCGTAAGAGACAGAATAAGCCTCGCGGTGCCAAGGGCAAAGACAATTCTAACTCCAACAGAGACAAGTCCAAAACTTGTGATAGGTGTGGTTGCTACAACCACCTGAATAAGAAGTGTCGCACCCCAAAGCACCTAGTGGAATTATACTTGAAGTCCGTGGGACGTGGACGCTCTAATCAAGATTGTTCCAACAAAGGTGGAGAATTTGAAGCACACTTCAATTATCAAGTCGATGCCCCAGGATGCTCCGCCGCAGCAGGACCAAGCAACACCAAGGCTCCTCCTCAGCTTGATGCCACCGCTGACGACATCAACAACATGCTCTTAGAATACACTTCTGAGGATATGTATGGAGACTACGCTTAGGCTCCTTGTCATTTTAGACTTTCATTTTCATATGCCCACATGATGTAATAATTTATATTTGTCGTCAAATATTTTATATTTTCATTGTAATCATAAGAAAATTTGTGTATTTCTGCTTGAGCCGTACGAGATGAAATTTTCATATACGGTTCTCTAACAGCATTCAACCATCCGGGCAACCATATGTTTCGACCTGCATTGAAAGCGGGGCCATTCGTTGAAGATAAGAGTATATCGAACCCATGCTTATTACTAAACTTGTTGAAGAGATGAAATAGAACCAAGGTCTATCTTTTTGATCAGAGGTTAAATCGATCATCAGAAGAAGAATTAGGCCAAAAATTAGGATACATTCTGGGAAAATGAAACTTCCATTGAAGAGAAGCAAATGAAACGCTTTCATAAAAATTCTCGTAGAATCGAGAATGAAGTTTTCATTCTGGTCAGAGACCACTGTGTTCGCGCCGGCGGTCCAACAAAGAGGCGAAGTAGTGGTGTCTTTCTTTCCATTACGAACGGACTCCTTTCCTTTGGTCGACTCTAAAGAATGTATCGGGAGTTGGGAGTTAGCCGTCTCATAGGAGTGATAGCAGGGTTTTGAACGGAGTTTCTTCGTACGATTGAAAAAAAGAGTGCTCTAGGTCGGAGAACATTTGATATCAATAATGAATAAATCTATATTTATTGAGAATTTATTTATTTATTCTTCATTTAATATAGATTGTACGGGAGTCAATCCGATGGAGGAGGAAATGTGCCTAGTGGATAGCGGTACCACTAACTCTATACTTAGGGAGATAAAATATTTCCAAACTCTCACAAAGAATAGAGGAAATATTTTAACAATCGCAGGACGCGATGCTGTAATAGTAGGCTCCGAACGAGCCACTATTACGCTCCCTATGGGTACAACGTTGGTTATTGAGGATGCACTCTTGTATCCTGATTCAATTCGTACCCTACTAAGTTATAGAGATATCCGAAAAATGGTTTCCATATAGAAACTTGTGATGAGAATAACGAAGAGTTCCTTCTCATTATAAAGAACAACGGATATGGCAAAGTAACACTTGAAAAGTTCCCTCACTCTCGTCTGGATTGTACTGTACCTATCTCAAACCCGTACAACATGTTGCGTATAAATTAATTTTCCAGAATGTTAATGCATTCCAAACTTGGCATGATCGCCTTGGTCACCCTGGCATAGGGATGATGAGGAAAATTATAACTAATTCTGTTGGTCATAACTTGTAACACCTCTGGTGTTATATTAACTAAAACCTACCATGTCATCATATACACTGCAAAACATTCATGATTAGGTCACTCTTGATGTGCATTAACTAAAATAAGTTTATATTTTATAGGTTGATTGTGTTTCTGGAATGTGTTGTCACATGAAATAATAAAATTCTACTTTCGAATGTTATCTTAAATACTTAATTTATATTCTATGTACTTGAAGTGTAAATCGTGTTTACACTAGTGTCAAGCATAGTGTATAAATCTAAGTCCAACCCTAAAAATGATTTCCATATTTGAAGTTGAATTTAGGTTTCAAAGCTTATTCCCAAGCCTTGCAATTCAAATTTAAATTCCAATTAGAAAGCTATAAAAGGTTTTTCAAAAGTCAACTTGGTCAACCAAGGGTGTCATTGGGTCATTGACCTAAAAATGTCCTTGGATGATGTATGTGATCAGTAATAACCAACCAATTAAATTAGAAACTAAATCGAGTTTGAATTCGGTTTCAAAAACCCTTTATTTCAAAACCTAGTTTTATCCCCTTTTCTGTAATTCAAAATCTATAAGGAATTTGGGGATACTCTAAAAAGATAGTTTTTAGATCTTAACAAGAGATACAAAGTTGGTATTCAAAGTTTTTCAAGTTTCCAAAGAGAATTTCAAATGAATTTAAAAATACAGTTTTCCAGCATTTGTCCCCTTTTGATTTTAAAACCATAATTCAAAAATTATGCATAATTTGGGAAAACTTTGTATATGAAAAAGGTTTAATTTCAAAATTTTAATATTTCATAGTTTTAAAGATTTTCAGGTTTTATTGAAAAATCAAAAGTAATTTCAAATGCTTGTTTCTAGGGTTTTATTCCCTTTTTGAATTTGAATTCATATTTCAAAATCTAGATAGAATTTGAGGATGCCAGTTAAATGAAAAGTGTAGCTCTTGAAAAGTTATGCAAATGATATTTTTGGATATTTTCAAGTTCTTATATAAATTTTAGAGTAATTTATAATTTCAAACGAGTGGCAATTCTGTAATTTTCTTGAACAGCACCGAGACCTATCGTCAGCCGCCATCGCCGGCTTCTCAAGCCGCGCCGCCGCCCACCGCCACACATGCACGGCCACCAGCGTGCTCCAGAACGCTCAAAGCTTCATCGTCGTCGTGTCGCCCGTCCATGCCTCGCCCTTGCCCTATAAATAGGTCGGCCGTGGCCGACTTCTTCTTCTTCCTTCTCCTGCCGTCGCCGCCGACAACCTTGCTCCGCCGGCAAAAATTCACCACCGTCACTTCATCTCTGCCCGCTTCGTCTTGCCAAAAGCTTCGCCACATCCTTGCGATTCGATTTAGCCAGTTCGTGCCCGCTCTCCCCGCCCGAGCCGCCCGCACGACGTCGTCTTCCTCGCGACCGTTCGCCGAGCCGCCATGAGCTTCCTCGCCGTCCACCACCGCCAAGGTGAAAAATATTTTACCTTTAACCCTCTCATCATGTTCTCCGTGCTTCGTTGCCCCTTATGCGCATCTTGGTCGGACTGGTGGTGCACAGGAAGCGCCGGAACGCCGTCCTTGCCACCGGAACGCCGCCGCCGCCATCAGCGCCACCGTTTACAGCTCGACTCAGCAACTCCAAACCTTCATTAGCGTGCGCACCATGCCCGTGGTGAGCTCCTGCATCTGTCGGTGCCTTCAATTTCTTCTATACCGTACCGTAGACGCCGGTCACCGTAGCTCGCCGCCGGCGTAACCTTGCCGCTCCGCCGCACGCGTAGCCGTTTGAGCTGGAGGCCAGAACTAGTTTCATTTTCTGTCCCAGCGTGTTCGCGTTGATGTCCTGCACCTGCCTGTGCCCTCGCCGTCGCCGAAAATCGCTCCGGTGAGCCCTGCCGCCGCACCCGAGCTCCGCCGCGTCGCCATGGCCGCTGGCATGGGTGCCGCCGTCGCTCCGCCGCCACGTTAGCTAGCCCAGGTTGCTCGCCGTGCCGAGATGAGCCTGTAGGCGCGGGAACCCTGTGCGTATTTCTTTTTTCTTTTTCAGAAAATGATTTAAATGCTATTTTCTTTAGAAAATCATAGTAATTTATATACAGCTCAAAAATTCTAAATTTTTTGTGTGTTCTTTATGATGTCATCTACCTAGGAAAAATATAAAATGCCAAATTTGAGTACTTTTTGCATATGTTAAAATTAGCTCTTTTAATTAAAAAATAGACCTTCAATGATTTTTAATAAATAAAATAATTGGCTTTTAATTCTGAAATTTGTTTTGCCATCTAATTAGGCCAAGAGCTTTTCAAAATAAAATTTTGAGCTTAATTAGACAACTTTAATTTTTATGCCTTTATTTTATGCTTTTAAATAATTAATTAAGTCCCTTTAATTAAGTTAATCATTATAGAAATTGTTTGACTTTGGGATTGATTGATGACCTTAGGTCATTAACCTTAATGACCTTTGGCACTTTAATTAATTATTTGCGCTTACCTGGATCATGTCATTAGGGCTTAATTAATGTTATTTCATGTATTTAATAACTTTCGTAAATAATGTAGTTAACCCTAATAAACTTAGTAAGTATGTTTTAGTTGGCTTGTAACTTTACCGTGAAGGAAAGCTGTACTCAAGCCATTAATCTGATCATGCATCCATCGAGCATCATGTCTAATATTCCATCATGTTGAAGCATATGCTTGTATCGTATAATTTCCGATAACGGAGCGTTTAACGTTGTCGCCCCAGATCCGAAGGAAGAGCCGACTCAGGAGATTGGATTTGATCCAAAGCTCGAAATCATCTACCCCGAATACCAAGGTAAGCCCCGAAAGCATTCAAACCCTATTCTATTTTATAAAAGTTTTACTGCTTCAGTTATGATATGTTGCATTAAGTAACAGGAGTTGAGTGAAAACCCACCAACTGCATTACCTGTCTTATTTCCATATTCCTTGCTACCTGTTCTAAAAGATGCGTAGTAGTGCTTAGCCCTGCTTAATTAATTAAGTGTTCAAAGGGAAAAGAATGAAAAAGATAAGTTTGGCTTTATCTGTTGAAATCAAGATGATAGTTAATAAATCGAGTCCGGACGGTTAACTTGTATTAGGAATGGAGTCCCTCTGTAGTGTTTTCGTCTGTTGATGCCCTAGGTCCCGTGTCGATGGTGAACTGGTGACATCGAGAAATTAGAAAATCCACATGCATGAAGTGATATACTGATGGTTGGAGCCAGGTATATCATGGAGTGACTTATAGTGGGCCAGAGTTCCCACATATGTCATAGTGTGTTATACTGTGAGTTTAAGTTCTCACGTATCTTGGTACACTAGGTCGAAGTGCTCATGTGTATCATGTGGTGATATATGGCTGCGGTTGTTATCCCGGTATATCGGTTCACCTGCTATGCTTAGGAGTTAGAGTCTCCTGCATATCAGTAACCTAGGTCCCGGCTGGGTATGAAAATAGATTCGAATCGCCGTTGCTTCTCGGAGAAGAAGACTCGATCGGTGTTCATCGTCGTAGTAACAACTTGAATAATGAGTAAGGTTTAAGAAGAAAGTTGGTTGGTAAATTTTGATTTTAAGCAAGACAACTTTTCTTTCTTTTAAGCTTTTCTGTAAAATTTCTTATCTCCTGCAAGCCTTACCTTGTCCCTCTAGCCTGCATTTCCTGAGTCTTCACCCCTCTTTTTCATCGGGTCAGTCTTGTTGAGTACTTTTGTACTCAGGGTTTGTTAAACCCTTGTTGCAGGTGATCCTCATGGGCAGGAATGCTTTGCATCCTGCTGCATGACAGTCGTCGAGGAAAATGACAACGAATAGGATGATATCTCGCTCTTGGGAAGAGCATATATTCAAGGTTGATGTAATAAGTTATATGGTTATTCCACTGCTATATGGTTTGTAATAATCCAACTTATGGTTTGTAAAAGGTTTGTAAACTTATGTTATTGTAATCCTTCCGCTCTTTTACTCTAATGTATATTATTTATATAAAACTGTGGTAATACTGTAATGTCTCTTTATAATGATTGATCCTGCTCGAAGAATCGTGGATGATTCGGGATTTACCCGACAGACCTTTTAAATTTTATGGAACACATTCATGGTTATTTGGAGTCTGTTTAGACAATAATCATGCGTGTGGGCCATAGGATTTAGGAGGTTCTGCCACATAACTTAAGTAATACAAAATTTCCCCAATCCTCAGATTATGTGTGCACCGCATGTGCCACTGGGTAATTAATTTTGAGACCCTCTTACCTCAAAATTGGAGCCGAACTGCTCAAGTTTCTTGAACGCATTCAAGGTGACATATGTGGCCCTATCCAACCATTGTCTGGACCATTCAGATATTTTATGGTTTTAATAGATGCATCCATGCGATGGTCTCATGTGTGTCTTCTTTCCACACGAAACCATGCATTTGCAAAATTAATCGCTCAAGTTATCAAACTAAAAGCGCAATACCCTAAACATCAAATCCAGTCAATTCGAATGGATAATGCCATGGAATTTTCCTCTCGAGCCTTCAATGACTATTGTAAGGCCTTAGGAATTCAAGTTCAGCACTCTGTTCCATATGTCCACACTCTGAACGGGTTGGCAGAATCTCTCATCAAGAGAATCAAACTTATTGCTAGACCATTATTACAGAATAGCAATCTACAAACATCATGTTGGGGTCACACAGTTTTACACGTTGCTGACTTAATTTAATTGCGTCCAACTGCATACCATACAACCTCCCCACTGCAACTAGTACGTGGAAATCCTCCGAGCATTTCCCATCTGCGAAAACTCAGTTGCGCTACATACGTACCGATCTCACCACCGTGGCGTACAACTATGGGCCCCCACAGAAAATTAGGAATCTATGTGGGATATCAATCACCGTCTATTATAAAATATTTAGAGCCTCTTACAGGGGATCTATTTACGGCCCAATATGCTGATTGTATCTTCGATGAAGATCACTTCTCAGCATTGGAGGAGATATTATACTACATAAACAATGCCAGGAAATTAACTGGGATGCCATAGCCATCTCCAACCATGATCCACGTACTTCAGAGTTCAAAAGATAATCAATTTGAAACACATTGCAAATAACATGCCAGATGCATTTATTGATTATAAGGGTGTTACCAAATCTTATAATCCCGCAAGAAATGTGCCTGCAAGAGGAGAGGTATCAAATAAAAATACTCAACTCCCCTGTAAGTGGGGGAGATGTACGGCAATTCCAACGGATGCAGTTTCTAACAAGCAAAAGAAAAGGAAGACCAAATCTTCCAAAATAGTAAATGCAACTCAAATCTTGTTGAGAAACACCCTGTGGAGGTTCAACCTTCACATCCTACATCAACAGTGCACTCAATTACTGATGTTGTGACATCAGAATTCCCTGATGCAACCATTTTGGGAAATGATGATGCATCTGAAAGGGTACACAAAATATTCATAAATTATCTTGAGTTTGGAGAATCATATGACCGAAAGACTATAATTGTCGACATTGATTTTTCCGTAATGATTCCAGAACTCATTCAAAATAATGATTGCAGAACTCATTCAAAATAATCTAGATCATAAGACCATGGCAGAGTGCAAATCACGCTCGGACTGGAATCAATGGAAAGAGCCAATCCAAGCAGAAATTGTTTCGCTTTCAAAAAGAAAGGTATTCTCTCAAGCAGGGCCTACACCTCCAAATATTTTCCCTGTGGGATTCAAATGGGTTTTCATCCGAAAACAGAATGAAAATAATGAAGTGGTGAGATACAAAGCGAGGCTTGTAGCACAAGGGTTCACGCAGAGACCCAGCATTGATTTCAGTGAAACATATTCTCAAGTTATGAGTGGAATATCATTCCAATATCTTATATCTCTGCCCATACAAAATCGTCTATCTATGCAGTTGATGGACGTAGTGACTGCATATCTTTATGGGTCACTCAATTCGGATATATATGAAGGTTCCGGATGGAATTTCTATACCGAATAAAAACACAAGACGCAACGTGTATTGTGTAAAACTTCAAAAGTCACTCTATGGCTTAAAACAGTCGGGAAGAATGTGGTACAACCAACTCAGCGAGTACCTTTTACGAAAAGGATACTCTAACAATGATGATTGTCTGTGTGTTTTCATCAAAAAGTCATAAAAGGGATTTTGTATTATATCAGTGTATGTTGATGATTTGAATATCATTGGCACCCAACGAGATATTGATGAAGCATGCAATCATCTAAAGACGGAGTTCAAAGTGAAGGATTTGGGTAAAACCAAATTTTGCTTAGGTTTACAACTTGAGCACCTTCCAACTGGAATTTTTGTGCATCAATTTGCCTATATCCAAAAAGTATTGGAGAAATTCAATATGGATAAATCATATCCTATCAAAACCCCTATGGTTGTTTGGTCTTTAGAAATAGAAACTGACCAATTCAAACCACGGGATGAAGGAGAAGATATTTTGGGACCCCAAGTTCCATATCTTAGTGCCATCAGAGCTCTCATGTATCTTGCAAATTACACCAGGCCTGATATTGTATTTGCAATGAACTTGCTAGCCCAACACAGCGCTGCTCCTACCAAACGTCATTGGACGGGAGTAAAATGTATCCTCAGATATTTAAATGGCACGAGAGATCTTGGACTTTTCTACAAAAGAGGTCGAAATTCTGACATTGTTGGATACATCGATGCAGGATATTTATCTGATCCCCATAATGACAGATCACAAACAGGCTTTGTGTTTTTACACAATGAGACAACCATTTCATGGAAGTCACCCAAACAAACTTTGATGATTACATCTACAAATTATTCTGAGATAGTTGCACTATATGAGGCTTCACGAGAATGTGTATGGCTTCGCAGAATGATCAACTACATATAACAGTCTTGTGGTATTGGTGTCATTGATTCACCAACCATTATCTATGAAGATAATGTGGCTTGTGTTGCACAGATGGATAAAGGATATATCAAGTATATTTCTCCGAAATTGTTCTATCCTCATGAATTGCAACAAGAGAGAGAAATCAATATCTTGGCCACCAAATCATGTGATAACCTCGCCGATTTATTCACTAAGTCCCTACCGGCTTCTTCATTTGAAAAATGTGTCAAAGGAATTGGTATGCGTCGACTTAGGAATTTGCAAGGTTCAGGGGAGAAATCTCCTAGATATTGCTCTATCTGACACATCATATCGCACTCTTTTCTTTCATGAGTTTTTCCTCTCAAGGTTTCTCAATGAAAGTTTTTAATGAGACGATAATAACATAAGCATATGTCATATTCCTTATTTTTCCCCACAAGGTTTTTTTAGAAGGAATATCAAAGACATAATTGACCTCTAAACTATGTTGAGTTTTCTTCTAAAAGGTTTTTTTCATAATAGTTTACAATGAGGCAATAACCATAAATGTTATACTTTATTTTATTTTCTCATAGGGTTTAAAGGAGTTTTTAGTAGCATATCCATATATATTTCTTCCTTTTTTCTCACGGGGTTTTTTAGAAGATCGACATTCATGGATCTCAAGAAGGATTCGATCAAGGGGGAGTGTTACAAATATTAATCTCTATTAATCTCACTCTTATGTCATCTTTGTAACCTAAGGTTAATGACATATTATGGCTGGTTTATGACTCACATAACCTCCATGTCATTCATGTCACAAGGTGTATATATAGATGACAAAGATGAATGAAAACTTGGTCTTGAGCTCTATTCTCTTGTCACTTGCAATTCTACTGCTTTCAACACTGTGCATGAGGGGTGGTGACGTGTTGGGTTCTATTCGTCCTTGGTTTTTTTAACGCCTCTCGTTTAGGTACAACTGATCAGAATCTGCTGATAGATTCATCCTTGGTTAGGTCAGTTGGTTTCGTGTGCAGCTGCAGCTGGCCAGTGGGGAGGGGACACGAGCACACGGCGAGCCCAGATCTCACTCATGTCGATTTGGAGCGGGAGCGCGACGTTGATCGGTCCACACTAGTGTTTGTCATTTCACGAATGGCAAACTTCAGTTTTTACCGTTAAGGAAATGCAACGATACATTCTGTCATTTTTGTTAAGTTGGCACGCCACTATGGATAATAGACAGTGAAGGATAATGTAGAGCATGTTGAGTGTTCGCAAAGGGGATTTCAAGGTTTTCAGGCATGTTGTAAAAAAAAGGTTTTCAGGCGATTGTATCACCATCAGTCTCACTTGCATTGAACCCACAATCACTCAGCAATGCCCAGTGAATTGAAAATAATCAAATAAGAGGTCCTTGCTCAGCTCAGATGCAATGTCATATATACCCATTTGTTCCCTTGGAGTGCATCTAGGATTGATTTGTTCTTATGCTCTTACCGTTTGAACAAGCAGGGGAAGAGGTTACACAGAGCCGCTCGAAAACCAAAAGGAGGCCTTCCGCCGGTACTTCATTTGAACTTGGATTGCAGCAGCTAGCAGCGAACAGGGTTCATCATTTAGCTTCCTGTATTGGGCCTAGGCCCAACTAAACGCTGCGCCAGCTACCTCCCATATAGTAGGCCTATGGCCCCCACTCAAAAAAAAAAAAAAGTAGGCCTATGGCCAAATCCCCGCCGGAGCTCTCGGACAAGCCATTGCTAAAACGCGTCTTCTGATGTAACATGAGTACATGGGTTTAGTTGTACATTATTTACAGGGGAAGGTTTATCTTATTTTTCATGAGCGTAAACATAGTTTCATGGTCATATTTACTTTCCAGTCTATACAAATTCCACATGAGATATTTTCGAGTTCATACAAAAGGACTTTTTGACATAGGTATTGACTTATGGCTCGCAAAAAAAAAAAAAGATATTGACTTATGATGAAAATTTCAGAAGTTCTAATTCCTGCATTTCAGGACAGGAGGAAGTAATGCTTATAAGTGGTGGGACCGTGGAAGGCAGCATCACTAATCACTCGTGCTAACTCCTCTGGACTGGACTGTCAAATGCCCTATACTATTGTGTGCCGTTGCCGTAAAAGTCATGGAATCAAAAGCCACAGCAATTCGAACCGAGACCACTTGCTTCAATTTTGAGTTTTCAAAAGAAAAAACGTGACTAGAGGGGAACAACCCCAACCGTTTTTCATTAATAGAAAAGTCACATCTTCCCGGCCGCGAAAAAACCCTCAAATCCTAGCTTTGTCAGCGAGAGGATTTTTATTGTGCAGTACCCAGTCTTTGAACCTTGAATGTGTAGCTTCTCAGCTGAAAGTCCTACCACTGAGCTACAGGCTCATCTGCTCAATTTCGAGTTTTCATCTGCCACTACCAGGACGAGCCTCTGCCTCTGTGTGCAGCGTGCGACTCCCTTGGCCGTTGACTGATCTTATCAATCACTGAGATAGTCTACGCATCTGCTGAGCTTTGCTAGACGTCAGAGGCTTGCAAGAATCCATCTCGAGGTACATCTGCTGCTCCTGGCAAACTTACATCCAGTCAGAGCTCAGAGGTAAGACGAACACAACACTCCAACGTCGCTCTTCGACATCACATTAGATTAATCAGAAGCACTGAAATGTGCTGCTTCAAAAGTTGAAATGCCACCTAATAAACTAGATCTACACAGAAGATATATGGCTTCACGTTTCAACCAATCCAGAACTCTAGGTCTTCTAGTCCTAGCACATACTGAAACTAAGCTCACTTGTTTCCAAGCAACTGAAATACAGCGCACAAAGAAACAGTACATTGGAAGCTACTAGATGTACTCCACGTATCCACTGTTTTTTGATCCCAAAGAGTAAAGCAACGGGTCTATGCTTGCATTGGCTCCAGGCCCCAGGGTGCCTCTTGACTGGAGGCATGGAACGCAGGAACAGGATTCATCTATGTCTCCCCTTTGCTCTGCATCTGATAGAGTTGCAGTGAACAAAGCAGTCCACACAATGCAGTGCATCTTCAGTTCTAGTAAAACACAAGATGACTGGTCAAGGTTAGCCCCCAGGACCAGGGGCCTTCATCTTTTGGACAGAAACCACAGCTGTTATCTCAGAGTCACAGTGCCCTCACTCTCTCTCTCTCTAGCATCCTTGTCTGCTTTAGAACTCAAGCAAGGCCACTTTGCCTGTTCAAAGCTTCACAAGAAAAGAAGTTAAAGAGAGAAGGTACAATGGAGGGAGAGGGAGGAAACAAAAGAAGGGAAAGGCAGGCTTGCTGCTTTGGCAGTCTGGCTGGCGCTTCTCCTCTTTCTCTTTTTTTACCCCTTCTCTCCCTTTGGTTTTAACCTGCTCCTGGTGTGATTGTTTGTGGCATGTTTGATGCAAAAGAATCATGTTTTGTGGTAAAAACTAGACTGCTAGTGACATTCATAAGATCTGTAAGCTTGAATTTTGGCAAACAGGGACTAAATTTTTGAAACAAAAAAGAAGATAAAGCCCTGCAAGAGAATTGTATGTGCCGGTGCTTCTTTTCAGAGTTCAGACCCATGACTCCTTTAGCAAATTTATGATGTGCTGCTGCTGTGCTGCATTCAGACGATATAGTGGCAATGCAAAAGAATGAACACCTCAAAGAAAACAGGGTACTGCTACGGAGATGTACGTATAAAGCAGCTGCGGCCAAAAAAGAGAGAGAAGGGAGGAGCTCTTGTCCACATCCCTTTGCCAAGAATCTTTGATGCTTGCTTGTTTCCATGTGAGATGGAAGCTTGATACTTACTGCTCTCTTTACAAAAAACAAACCCCCACTGGTAGAATCGAATAGCCTTTGTTTCCCCCCAAAAAGCTAAAGTTTTCATCATGCTTAAAACTGTCTTAAATAGCAGTGCTTAGAAGAAGATAGGCCACCTCCCCCTAGTTACACCCAACATCCCAGCCAAGACCCACCACAATGCACCTCTTGTCTGTTCCTCTTCCTCCATGCAATGCAATGCAATGCATCTTCTGTTTGCTTGCTGCTTCCAACATGTCGCCGGCCTCTTCGGAATTGGAAGGTTCCACGCCTCGGCATGCGCGCTGCCGACGTCATGCTCGGCCTGGCGATCGTCCTGACTTGCCGGTTCCCCTGGAGAAGCCACAAGGATTTGAAACCGGATTAGAAGAGGAGGAAACCTGAAGCATGGACTGACTGAGACAGCACAGTCTTTGTTTCAGCAGGTGATGCACTGAAACCGTTAAGGCTTTCGATCTGTTGTTTATTTATCATGATGAACCGTGGTGGTGCGCTTTGTTTGACTGCTTTCATGGATGTAGACTAATGATTTCAAGAATGATATGTGCATCTATGTTACTCATTGGGGGAATAGGACTTATACTCCTATCTGCTTGCTTTTGCTGAAAGATTAGCATATCATAATAGGGGAATGTGGGAGTGATGAGGAAAAGGAGAAGGAGCGCGTGGCATCTTTTGCTCATATGCATCTCCCTTTGTTTTTCCCTCCCTCCCTTTTCCTTTGTTTTCTGACCTATATATCCTACATGAAAAATCTTCAGACAAAACCCTTCAAACAAAATCTTCTGAAAAACATGGTAATTGGGTGCATATGGTGAGATGAGACAAACTAATTACATGTCAGAAAAAATGAACATTTTGTGGCTATTACACAGCACATTGAAGGCACTGAAAAACATTCACCTTAAACTACAGTCCAAGTCCATGCCAGCAGACAGAAACTGGTGAAACAAGAACATTCCCTTCCCCATAACGCAAGCCTAAACAAAACAAGTTACGGCAAAAATGTCATGTGTTGGAGTTCTGCTATTTCAGGTTGGATGAAGGCTACAGACCTACAGTATTTTGTTGCCTCATCATACCTAGTAAAGAAGCCCATTTTTAAACCTAAAATAAAATGTCTAGTTTCAAGAAACCTGTGCATTGGTACAGAGACAGCAACTGCTTTTCTGAAGCGGCAAAATTCCTCAAGGGGAAAAAAAGGACCAACTCAAACACCGAAACCAAACTTGCAGTGCAGTAGAGTATAATCTGTAAACCGAAGTACCTGTTGTGGATAGGATCAGGACCATTGGGCACCCTTCTCTTGCTGTCCTGGAAGGGGTCATGAGCCTTGAAATCCTCCAGAGTCCTCTGCCCTCCATCGCCTCTGTCCAGCATCCTCCTCCCGCCGATCGCCGCCGGCAGAGCCGCTTTCTTGACGTCGTCCATGACGAACGACACCAGAAGAAGCGCTCCAAACAAGATGGCCAATGCCGCCGGCGCCGCCCGCCTCACGGACACGGCCGGCCTTCTCATGACACCCGCCGGTCTCGCCGCCGCGCAGTGTCTTTCTTCCCTGCTCTCCTCCTCCTCCTCTCTCCTGGCGACAGGACGCCGCTGGTCTTCTAAGAGCTTCTTGTCATGGGCATGGGGTGGCGCAAATGCGATGCGACGCTGGCTGCTGCGGCTGCGGCTGCGGCTGCGGCTGCGGCTGCGCAGCGTGACTGCATATTATAATGTGGGGAAGTAGCAGCAGGATTTGTGTCAGTCGCTGTTGCGGTATTCTTGCTTCTTGTTCTGTTCTGGCCTCCGCCTCTGGGGCTTCTCTTTTGCTTTGGCCGATTCTGCTGTGCTTTTGAAAGACCTTTGTTAATGGAGGAGAGAGTAGTAGAATCAAAGCAAGCTGAGCCATGCTTGCTTTTATTACACTTTGCTTTTTGAGTTATGTTGTTTTCCTAGCTTTCCCTTTTAATCCCTTGTTTCTACTTGTGAAGAGAAGGGTAAAAGACAGTGGATGAAAAAAAAAGTTTTGATCCTTAAGGCTGCCCCTGTTCTCCCTCAAGTACATTCCTATTGGAAGGTAATTCAGGTCATATGTGGAAAAAGAAAAGGGAAAGAATTCATCTTTGAGTCATTCTAGGAGAGAACAGCATGACACATGAGAGATTGCCATGGCTAAAGTGATGTTCAAAATCAGCTGCTCCAAATCCAAAGTGAGCAGCACCCTGAAGAAATAAACTTCACTTTCATGTGATCTGTCAAAATCCTTTTGAGCGTCTTTTTTTTTTTTTGCTTTGAGTGAATTAGTGCGTTGTTTGCAGTGTACAAATGGTCCTTCATCAGGAACCAAAATTGTGGTTTTTATTCTCTGCTAAATAATTGCCCTTTTGATATGATATTCTGAGCATGCTCACTGAAGCCCATTCATTTCGAATATTACCAGTGTAACAAAGATTTTGTTGGATTGCTGCTTCCTTCATGCTGGTGCCCCTTACATATGGAATCAAGTGACTGGCCAAATAGTAATTAGATATTTGTTTCTCTCTCTCCTTGCTCTTGTGCAGGAGGCAGGGTTTCTTTGGCAGATCAAAGCTTGAGGCAGGAGACTGAGGCCAAAGAGCTTCTATATTGTGGAAAGGGCCAAACAAGTTGGTTATTTTGGAGACAGGCTGACACTGTCGCTGTCCTTAAATCCACTGTGAAGCTAGACAACAAAATGGTAAAGCAAGCAGGAACAGAGAGTTGCATGACACAGTGTCACTCCAGCCAGCCTACTGAGGCAGTAAATCACAAATTACAGCTTCTCCAAATCGCAGTAAATTCAGGGTTCATGTAACCACCTACCGCAATTTATTTGACAAATCACAAATTACAGCATTCATGTAACAGATGACACACATATACATGAACAGAGTTCGAAATTTCTGAACAATATGAATGCCATCACTCATTAGTTCATCGCATCCCATATCACTCAAATACGTACTCCTATGTATATAAAACTAAATAAGTGTCAGCGTCAGTGTCCTAGAAGGTGTGAAACTGCATGTTACCATCATACCAGATGGGAATCTTCTACGAATTGCAGCCTGCACATATTACAGCTCTTGTTGTAGCTGACCTGCTGAGTGCCTGAGTCTTCTGTGCCAGGGTGCCAGCCATGTAGACCGTGCTATTCTCGCATAGAGTAAACCTGATGCAGCCCATGACACGCAAATCTCGCCCTTGTCAGACAGAACATGAACATCCTTCACTTTGCGTCGTGCTTGATGCATTTTTTTTTTTCACATGAATCCACTTGGGTGCAGCAGACCATTTCTCACGCTCTGTAACACTACAACCCTACACTGCTTTCACTGCAAGCAAGCGACATAGATTCCACAGTCAGGTTGCCTTTGAACATTCAGAAAGAGATGGGGAAAAAAAAAAGATAAACTCAGGTTCAGACACCTGCTCGGGCGACGGTGGTGGCGGTGACAATAGAACTACAGAAGGCAAGCAGACTAGTAGGCGGCAGGCCACGCTCTGTCGCTCTCCATTGCTGTGAACTCGTGAAGGATTTCGGTTTGATCCGACAACTAACCCTCAAATCCCCGCGAGATTTGAGATTTTGAGGCGATGTAACCGACATCCGAGCCAGTGCCTCCGCGAGAGATCTCCGGCAAACGACGAGGCTGTGAGGCGTAGGGCCGAGAGCTGCTACCCTCCACCCAGGTCAAAATGTAGCGCCTCTCCGACCAGGTGCGACGAACCACCGTCATGCACGCGCTTGCATATTTTTTGGCCCAGCCAGCGTTCCTGCCCGGCCCAAATCACATTCCCGTCTGCACGCTTTCCAGGCCAGCTCGAGCGATCTGCTGGGGCGGAGCTTTCCGCCAGCTTCCGCCCACCAAAACATTTTTTTAATCCCGAAAAGCATTAGAATTGCAAAAGAACGTCACAAAAAAAACCCATAACATCACGTTAACACTACAAGACATCGAGTAATACTACAGGTTGTATCCTGAAAGAAAAGTCAATCTCACAAATATATCTATACCTACCTATAAAAAACGAAAATTTTTTCACCCAATTTTCTTTCACCTCCGTGTTTGGATCGGTGACGATAGGTTCCCCTCCTCTTCGGTGACGATAGGTTCCTCTCCTCTACGTCCAGTCTATACAGAATTAGGATTATATTTAATTTTCTGCCTCTCTTTCGGTTTGCGTTCAGAGTCCGTTTAGAACTAAGATTATTTAATTATGGCATCCTAACTTCTATTCGGATGGTGAAGATCGGGTAAAAGATAAATCCAAATTCAATAAAAATAGTACGCAACAGCAAAGATGAAAAAAATAGCCAAAAAAACTTGACATAAATAAGAATTGCCTATGTTGTTGTCGTTCAACTTTGACACTTATCATTATGGATGGTCTTCCATCCAAATCCAAGCTCAAATGAAAATAGCTCCGGAAATATAAATAGCTTATAAAATCAAACCAATCCACCCATACATCAATCGATCAATTTGAAAATCAGATCAAGCCTTTAGGTCATCCAAAGTGCCCGCGACGTGCCTCAGCGCCGCCATTAAGGTCCGTTTGTGCAGGCAAGGCGGCGAGCTTGGCTAGCACGAATTGATCCAAGTGAAAATCAGATCAAGACTCCGCGCTCCGGCTTCCGCAGTCTGCACTGCCAACCAGGTCCACTTGTCCAGGGGAGGCGGCGAGCTTGGCTAGCTGATGCTGCGAGGACCTCGTCCGCGTTGGACTGGACGTGGAAGGCCATGATGGTGGTAGTGAGGCACACAAGGCTAAATGAACGGGAGCCGCCACTGGCCTTAGCGCCGCTGTTGAGGGCAGCTGCTGCCACCGCACACTGTAAATGAACATGTGACGCCGCTAGCAATAGACATAGCCGTCTATACTCATGATTTATATTCATGCGAGTTAGATAGCATATGTTCAACCAATATACGCTATATGATTCTAAAGTGTACTAGAACAAATGACACAAGTTATAATTCTCGTTGCAACGCACGGACATATTTGCTAGTTTATTCCTATCTATAAAGAGGCAAAATTTGTCCACCTCTTTTTTCTTTCACCTCTCCGTGTCCTATATGTTTACGGTTAGAAAATCATAATACCTATTAATAAATCTCTAAAGTTTCCGACACCTTTTTTGTCCGCTCTTTCAATTTCTGTCCGTCACCAGGTTATGTCCGGATCTTTTTTTATTCCGTTTTATGTCTGCTGGCGAAAAGAACAAAAATACCATTGTCATTAGGATTTGAATCTTGGTCTCCACTGTTCAATTATAGGACGCTACCACCACAACACAAGGGGTCACATGATACGTAAGTCAGACTTACATGATGCTAAACGAAGCTTTTTTATTTAACTTCATAACAATTTCAAATACTCATATCCGCTAGCCAAACAAAAATACTATAAAAATATAATATTGATAAGTATATGTATATGTATATGTATATATATTAGAATAATCTAGCAAGACAACAAAATATAAATAATAAATCAAACTATAAAAATATGGTATTACGTGTATTAAA
Organism: Bothriochloa decipiens; assembly: GCA_023333625.1. Lineage (NCBI taxonomy): Eukaryota > Viridiplantae > Streptophyta > Magnoliopsida > Poales > Poaceae > Bothriochloa > Bothriochloa decipiens. The sequence goes on from CM041628.1 coordinate 13,885,433, forward strand.
ATAATCTAGTAAGAAAAAAATATAACTATAAAAATATGATATTGCATATATTAAAATAATCTTGCATATATTATATATAATAGTATTAAGATATATCTACGACTAGACTTAGAACTACTCTTGTACAGCTAGCTATAGAATAATTTTATTTGTAGCCATGATAATTACAATACTAATTTATGAGATTATAGTAAATACTTACTACATGAATCCCTATTGTTACAGTAACACAATTGTCATAAATATTTATTCATAGTTATTTTATTATATTATTGTAAATAGAGGTCAATAAATACTAATTAGTTCCAATGGCCATCCATTGATATGTCTACGAAGCTACTAATTAGTTTCCGTCGAAAATGGTAGTCCATATTCATTTTTATTTAATTAGGTTATATAATCACCAAAAGACATACTCCCGCTTTATTCATTTGTTGGGGTCGTTTTAGGGTCAGGCCAAATGACTAAGGAGGAGCGGCGCATGTAGTGTTGCCCATTAATAGCTGCTTCCTTTTAACTCCGCCGGTGACTGTTGAATTAACTCCGCTAACGAGGAGGAGCCGCGTGAGTCTAGGATAAGGTGAAAACCGTGGTCCTAGCTTAAACGACTCTGATTCTTAGACATTTTTTGGTAAGATAACTTTGATAAATGGATGGAGAAAGTGATATAAAATATAAATTTTAGTTGGTATTAACTGTGGCTGCTATGTCACCCACTTGCACCTCTTCTCAATACGTCTCCACGGACCAACTAGCAAGCCAAGGGCGACTGACCTTATAATTATTTTATTTTATTTAACATTGGCTTAAATGTAATTAATAAATTTAATAAAAAATATTTTATTATTATCGGTATAGGAATTATGCAATAGACATGCGTCCCGTTGCAACGCACGAGCATTTTTACCAGTAGAAACTAAAAAGTAAAAAAATAATAAATAGAATATAAATAAAAAGGAAGAATAAACATCGCATGAACACCAGACGAACATCGATTAACACTGTAGATTGATGTATTCTGAAAAGAATATTTTCTTGACGCACATAGTAAAGTAAAACATAAAAATATAAACAGTAGAAAATAAAGAAAAAAATAAAAAAGAAATAGAAAAGAAAAGAGAAAAACAAAAAACAAAAGGAATTCAGGGGAACGCAACTAGCACAGACCCTCGACGCATGCATGGCTGTCAACGAAAAAAGAAGTAGAATAAAAATATAAAAGGAAATAAAGATAATAATAATTATAAAGCAACGAACAAGAAAAAAAGGCAACTAAAACTAGAATAAATAAAATAAAAAAGAATAATAGACACCACAAAAACGAAATAGAAAACAATAGGAAAACAAAAATAAGAATAAAATAACTAAAAAATAAAAATAAAATGAAATGAACAATATAAGTAAGGAAACAAAAACAAATAAATTATGTACTGTATGTATGCACTTCATGTCCGACATGCAGTACAAGGAGAATCTAGAATATATATATATATATATATATATATATATACCCCGCATGCACTCCGTCTTCCGCTCGTGGGAGCGCGTTCGGAGATTTCCGTGGTCATGATCTCCTACGCGCGCGCGATCGCTGATGCTGATGAGGGAGCGGTGCCACAGTGGAGCTGGGGATCCGCAGTACTGGCAGCGACGTACAGGTGGTTTTGCGAAGCATGTACCAAGATAGAAATAAGTTCTTTGCTCACTGGTTGCCCCCTCCTTCTACAGCTATGGGCAGCTGAACGGTTCGCGATTGGTCGACCTGTGGTGGATCACACCGCCTACGAGGATGACCTGTACTTGTAGCATCCGCCCGAGGACTTTTCCACCATGGGTACAGTCTGGTGCTGTCATCAGGTTCGTGTTCCTAGCTGATGTATATAGTTAATTCGTATCGTACCTTCTAACCTATTGATTGTTATATTTCAGCGACAATGGGCACATGTGCAGGTCACGCGGTCGTACAACGAGTTTATGCTGGAGTTCGACAGGTGTCGACGTTAGGAACCCGGGGGTGTCCTAAGCCAACGAGTAAACGTATGTGTGTGTAACCCGTTCGGATGGTGATGCAAGAAGAACACAGCGATTTATCTTGGTTCAGGCAAAGAAGGCCCTACGTCCAGCGGGGGGAGAAGATTTGTATTATCTTGCACCTAAGTGCTTGTACAGGGGTGAATACAAGCGAAGGAGAGAATTCGGAGGGGTCGAGTATAGAGCGAAAGAGTTATTCAGAGTCTAGGAGTCTGCCTAGATGTGTGTTCGGTTGTTCATGAGATCGTTGTCTGGAGTCGGTTCTTCGTCCGATTGGGCCTCTCCTTTTGTTGTGTATCCTGGCGTCCCCTTTTATAGGCCAAGGGGAGGCACAGGGGTACAAGTGTCTTGGTTCGATGATGCAGTGGTGACGTCGCGGGTCATGGTGGTCAACTCGAGGCCACTGTAGAGACGTGCGCTGAGCATGGCTTGTTCTGTAGCAGCATGGCTCGGAGTTGACAGGCGTCCTTCGGAGGCGTGGTTGCTGACTGGCGAAAGACGCGATCCCCTGTAGAGGACGTGCGAGTCCCTGTTGGGGTCGCATCGGGAGTTGTTGGCGTAGCTTTCGAGGTCGATGTGGTTGACCGGAGGGCGTCGACACATACTCGAGGCCCAATCGAAGGGTAGCCTCGAGCGTAGTGGTTGAACGGATAAGATTGAACTTAGGGAATCCGATGTCGGTTGTTTGTCGTGTAGCACATCGAAGGGGGCCTCGAGCGGCCTAACAGTGCTGAGTACGGCGCAACAGTGCCGTGCAGACCGATGCACGTCCCCAGTACGGGCGGTAAAGCGGGATTCGACCGCTGTACGGACCACTGTGCGGCTACTGTAGCCATACGATTGGACGAGGTTAGGTAGTTTTGCATCAAATGCACTGTCGGACGCACCCGGAGTTGGTGGATCGAAGGGGGCTCGACCCTTGTTGTATCGAGGCGTCCGTCTCGCCGGGGCCTCGACACTTGAGGCGGGGTCCCCCCTGAGTGATCATCAGTTGGTGACGTCAGTGACTTGTCGAGGGTTGCGGCAGAAGTTAAGTATTCTATTGTGGGCTGGCCCAGTGTGTATTTGCCTGTGGGCCCTGGTGGGTCGAGGATGTATGGTTTGGTCTTGCACGTGTTTTTTCAAGGGTCCCCGTGAGATTAATCTGAGGGTAAACTCGGGGTTCAACCGAAAACAAGGGAGGTTTAGGTACCCCTTTTCTCGATAACCGACAACAGGATACAGCTGACCGACATGATCTGGGAGCCTTACAGCCAGGAGGCTATCCACGCACGAGCTCCCCTTGGGTTGTCCACGTTGTGCACACGTGACCAGGCCTTCTGGCTAACGCTCCGACCGATGGTGTTCGACATATTCGTCGAACCGCACTGCCCAGGGCGTGTTTTGCACCAGTTCGGTCTCATGCAGCCGTCCCTCGCCCCTATCATCCGTACCATCCCTGCAGATGCTCATAGGTAAGTACTACTAACAACTGACTTTGAAAAATTAATCGCAATAGACATGTCTTACTCAAATTTGTGTTCAGTCTGACTCGGAGGGGACAGGTCGACGACAACTTATGGGTTCCACGTCTGCAGCCATACGTGGACGACTGGTTGCTTGCCACAGAGGACATCGTTGAGGAGTACCGCCCCTACACCGAGGACTCGTACATGAACTACCTCCGGTGGTACCAGCCTCGTACTCGCACACGTGTCACCTTCGTTCCTCTGGAGCAGTAGCCACACGTCGCCACCGTGGGTGACGCTTACCCTGCGCACCGTGATCAGGATTACTTCCGCACCGTGAGTACTTGAATCTCTCATATATATCAGTAGTTCATTATGTATATCTTTCATCTAACTTAAAACTGAAATTAGGTCAACGGTGCACAACTACTTTACACGGAGGTTGACTCCGTGTGCCGCCGCTTGGAGGGTGGCTTGGCGTTGACAGTGGACGAGCATCGCACCTCGTACACGCAGATGCATACGACTCTTAGATCTGTGCTGAGGGCTCTGACTTGTTGGACCTCCGACGCAGCGCCTCGAATTCCTTCACCGGCACCCACAGCACGTCCTCCTGTACCCCAGACCAGAGGTAACTCCGTGTACCCCACCTCGTCTACCTATGTTTTTCCAATATGGATGACTGTGTGACTTACGACGACACCTTTCACAGTGTTCTCTACGCCGTACCTTCGTTCCTCCGGAGCGGGGTCCTCGATGCACGGAGCAGAGGCATCCAGGCACTTCACTCATGCTCCACCCAGCGCGTCGGCCCATGGTGAGAGTTCCTCCGCTCAGGGAGCAGCCTGGGGAACCTGGCCTTCGCCCCATGGAGTGGGTACCTCCTCTCAGGGAGCAGCCTGCGGAGTCTGGCCTTCGCCCCATGGAGTAGGTACCTCCACGCAGGGAGCAGCTTCGACGTCGGCCCAGGGAGCCGGCACCTCGTCGCAGACCTATCGACTACCTAATGACCCCCCACTGACGCACTGATCAGCGACGAGGAGGTCGAGATCAGCCCTTCACAGCTTGCAGGAGCACCTCCGCCCCACACGCAGGAGTTATCACAGATGACTCCAGTGCAGCACGTCCGTGCGACTCAAGGTGTTCCACTGGATCGCCACACCTACTCATCGGGGCAAGTGCGATGGAGGAGGCCGAAGAGGGGTAGGGGGCAGGGGCAGGGACAGGCTCGGGGATAGTAGTACCCTGTACAATGTAACTACTATCTTGATGTATGATACGCACTTTCCTTTTGTCAAAATTTACCTTTTGTTATATTCTTCGTTTCCCGTCTGGGCCCTGGTGTATTGTGATGATTCTTTTGAGTACTATATCTAGAAATCCCCGTTGGTTCCTTATTCGTACCCTTTCGAACACAACTAATACATTCTAAAATAACTCGGATTGTAACATCTTTGCCCTTGGCCATGAACCCTAAACCCTAAACCATAAACCCTAAAAACCCTAAACCCTAAACTGATGAGGACATCGCTTCTTCTTGTGCACCTGCTGATCCTCTCCAAGGCCCAATGACCCGAGCTCGAATGCGTCAACTACATTTACAGGTGAGCTCGTTTTTAAGCGATACTTTTCATACTTTTGAGAATAGATTACTACTTAATGATTTAATATTGCTTAGGAACAATGGAGAGGCTTCTGAAGAACTTGGACGAGGAGTTGGAGACGAGCTGGGCCAGCAAGGGCGTGCAACACAAGCTGATTTCGCGTCTGTCTCGGACTGCCAGACCAGCCTGGACTAGAACTGGTCATACGGACTCATACGGACTCCGTTTTCGACGTTCTACATATGGTTGGAAAGCTAACTTCATAAGGAAGCCAATAGAAGTGGTCTCACGTCAAAACCTCTTCGGAGTCAATGGGAATTGTCAAAGCAAGTCAGCATTCCGAATCTGTCTTGGTGCTGCGTCACCTTATTTTGGTCCAATGGGCCGTGTATCGTTTATGAGCCTGTTAGTGGGCGCGTCCAGGGTAGGCAACGACCCTAAGTCCTTTATAAACATACGCCGCCGCCGTCGTTAGGTTTTGGGTTTTGCTTAGATTATTCTGTCCATCGACAGCCGCCGTTCATCGGTTTGTGGAACCCCAACTCGAGTGCTTAATCATTCATTTGCAGATTGTCCCATTAATTGAGCTGCGTTCTTTCGAGTTCTTGCTTGTGTTCTTCGTTTCGCAGGCAGGGATTAGCCTTCGTGGCGAGGTCAACCGGTTGGAGACACGGTTGAATACCAGAGGAGTCGTGGTGCTAAGATTGCAGGGTTCGGGTCTTTGGATCTGAAGCCGGATCGGTGTGTCGTGCTCCACCAAAACGATAGTTATCCCCATCTGACGGAAGATCAGGGAATCACGTCCCCATCAAGTGGTATCAGAGCTAAGGTATACCGTCAGATTTACGTTTATCCCTAGTTTTTGAGTGTTTCATTTTTGTCCCATAGTCCAAAGCCATATTCAATTTCCTGTCCTAGAACCCTTCCGCGCTTTAGCCTTTGCATAATTCAGTCCAGAGTCCGTAATGTTGAATTTGTGTCCTGGTCAGGGTCTTGTTGCTGGTAGGTTGTGTTAGAGTCCAGTCGTGTGTTTTTCCTTTCAACGTTGTCCCTTCCACCGTTCCAAACAACAAGTCGAATCACCACATTACTCGACTTGCCCCCGCCAGCCGCCTTGTGTCGACTCTCGCCGCCGCGCAAACCCTAGATAGGTCGTCAGCCGCTCTTTGTTGCTTGCATCGCAGCCTTCCTTAAATCATCTGGCGAATACCTATTGCTGTGATCGGTGTTGGAGTTTAGGGACGCTTCGCCCTAACTGCCGACTGCCGCGTTGTGCCTTCTGAGAAAACATAACTTGAGATACCTTCGGTAAAACAGGCATAACTTTTCGCTCGTTTATCAGAAAAATCTGAAATTTTTACAGCAGCTTCTTGACTCCATTTGGAGCCGACCCAAACTCGCCTTCGGCCTGTTTGGTTTCATTAGAATTGCCAAAAAAATTCAGGAAGATAAAGAAAAAAATTGTCAAGGTTCTTGCACGCTTTTCAGAGAACGTGCTGATTTTCTGTAGGCCACATCTCACCTCAGTTGTCGGTGAAATTTTTTGTGGTTACATCTTTTGTCATCCTTGTTCAGGGAAAAATATAAAAAAAATAGTGAAAAAATAAAAAAATTTTGATTTCTACTAGTGCCTTTTTGGCGAGAAGAAAAAAAAAAGATGCGAGTGCTTCATTGGGTTTCTTTCATACTTGTACTTCCTTTGTCCTTGTTCACACACTTTTGGTACTTGGAACACGTTAGGCCAGCAACAAGCATAAGTACTTTGGACTAGAGTTCAGCATTGCTCGCTGTTACTGAGTTGTGTGCCATATATATACATATATTTTCTGTTTGTGCGCCTTCCAAGCTCCACATTATCTTCAGATCAGTACAGAAAAAGACCTTGCAATCGTGGCCCACATCCTCAGGTATCACAACCGAGATCCACCGGTTGCCATCCTCTGCATGTGTTGGTAAGAACTTGGGTAAGAACTGCTTAAGACGTGTGTGAGGGTGTGATTCCACCAATTGAACCCAAGTAGCTCATAGGAGTTTTTGCTAATCACTAATCATGCCAGACGACACTCCTGTTTTGCAAAGTGACTTGCAGGTCATCAGGGATTTACTCACCAACCAGTCGAGGATGCTGGAGGCGTTACAAAAGGATATTCGAACAGTCCACATTGATGTTGAACGTGTGGACAGGCGAGTATCCACGATTTCTGGAAGGGTGGAACAGCTTGAGAACAATCCACCCAAGCCGAACGATGATCAAGGACAAGAGGGAGGTGATGACGAGGCTGCTTTTCCTGAAATAGAAGAAGATGTTGTTTATAATTCCGATGGCCTTCCTGATCACATTAGGACAAACGAAAACCGCTTACGCAGAAGACGCAAGATGAAGAATACAATTGGTATGGGCGGTAATAGACATCAAGGTAACGATGATCCATATGCTAAAATTAAATTTTCCATACCATCTTTTGTTGGTAAATATGATGCTGAGGAATATTTAGATTGGGAGCTGATAGTAGAACAAAAATTTTCTGCTCATCTTGTACCTGAACGTCATAAGGTTAGACAAGCCACTAGTGAATTTAAAGAGTTCGCTCTAATCTGGTGGACTGCTTTGAAAGTAAAACCTTCAACATGGGAGAATCTTAAATTTGCTATGCGTGATAGGTTTGTTCCAATTACTTATCAGCGAGATATGCGTAAGAAACTACAGCGCTTAGACCAGGGAGATATGCTTGTTCAGGATTATTTTGCAGCGCTACAAAAGGGTATGATGCGTTGTGGTATAGAAGAAGAACCCGAGGATAAATTGTGTCGTTTTTATGGTGGTTTGAGAAAAGAAATTCAGGATCTTGTTGATTATAGGGAATATAATACTACCAACCAGTTGTTTCAGCTTGCCATGCTTGCAGAAAAAGAATTGCAGGGACGACAACCACAACAGCAAAGGAGCCGAAGTAACTACGGCAGTTCTTTTTCGTCGAAGAATGTGCCATCGGGTGCTAAGGCTGCGAGTGCTTCTCCTTCAGCAGCGGCGCCAGCAGCCACGCGTTCGCCACCCGCTGCATCTTTTCCTTCAACCGCTGGTAAGACTCGTATGCAGGAACCGTCATCTTCTGTGGCTTCTACCGGTCGCTCTACAGGTATTCAGTGCCGTCGCTGCCAAGGGTACGGTCACATAGCAAGAGAATGTCCAAGCACACGGGCATACATTGCAACTGAAGATGGTTACATTAGTGCCTCGGATGAAGAACCTGACGAAGCAGATGCTACAAATGAGGACGGAGTAATTGTGAGTTCCGAAGATGCTGGCAACCAACAAATTTTTATTGTGCAGCGAGTTCTTAGTACGCAGGTTCACGATGCAGAGAAGCAACAGCGCCATAACTTGTTCCAGATTTTATTTGTGATTAAAGAAACACGTGTACGCGTGATCATTGATGGAGGCAGCTGCAACAATTTGGTAAGTGAAGATTTGGTCAAGCATCTTGAATTAACGACCCGACCTCATAAAAATCCATACCATATTCAGTGGCTCAACGATTCAGGTAAGGCCAAGGTAACTAAAACGGCACATATGTGCGTATCATACATCAAGAACCCTAAACCCTAAACCCTAAACCCTAAAAACCCTAAACCCTAAACCCTAAACCCTAAACCCTAAAAACCCTAAACCCTAAACCCTAAAAACCCTAAACACCAAAGCCTTAAACCCTAAACCCTAAACCCTAAACCCTAAACACTAAACACTAAACACTAAACCCTAAACCCTAAACCCTAAAAACCCTAAACCCTAAACCCTAAACCCTAAACCGTAAACCCTATACCCTAAACCCTAAACCCTAAACCCTTACATGCTTGCATTACATCCGTAATAATAGTCCATTACAGCACAGTTAAAAGTCACGACAACAGTTCATTACAATAAAATTATAGGTCCGCTAGGGCGATGAGCTACTAATCCGAATTCATCTAACAAAACGGCCCTAATAATCCGAAACATAACCGGGAAGCAAGTCTTCATCTTCAGAACCACTATCCTCTCCCACAAACTCATTGGTACGGCTACGCTCAACTGCGTTGGCCTCTTCTTCATTTTTTTGTAGTAAGCGGCCTCCAAGTCATCGAGGGCTTGGGTGAACGCTTCATCATACTCCTCTTCTTCCTTTTTTGTAGTAAGCGGCCTCCAAGTCATCGAGGGCTTGGATGAACGCTTCATCATACTCCTCGTCCTCGTCGTTCATCGGCATCTCCGCCTCCGCCATCTTCTGCTTCATCTTCGCATCAGCACTCCTCTTTTCGGCCTCCTCCATCTTCTCCCTCGCATGCAAGGATGCTTCCTCTTCTCTCTTCTTTTTTCATGCATCACAGTCTTTCTTCCATCGAGCAGCACTTGGGGTTTGGACACACAATCGTCAGGCATAGTCAACCTGCGCTCGCTTTCGCATCTTAATGTAGTTGTCCACAAGCTGAGTACCAGACTTAAACTTCAGGTCCATTAGTTGCTTTTGCTTCAGTGTATCCATGTATTCCCTGCGGTCTTCACCATGGGCAAAAACCTCCCACTTATATTTCCTAAGGCTCTGTGATCGAACGGAACAATTTAAAGTCAGCAAATACAAAAAGTTTGGATATCAAGTGAGCAACAAGTGGAACAAAAGGACCTCATCGTAATCAACCATATGGCCGCACCAATAGCCTATTCCAAGCTCCGATGGTAGTAGGCCATACTGCGCTTCGATACCACATTTGCACAACACAGGAGGCTTGGGGTAACCACTTTTCTCTTCTTGTCCATCTTCGGCTCGGGCCATTTGTTCTTTGGACCCCACAGCCACTCCCTGAAGTTATACTTCCGCAACAAGGTATACCCACCCTACAATATAAAATGTTAGTACATGCACAAATACTAAAAAAGCCATGACCGCATACAATTTGCACTTACTCCGGTGGGGTTAGGACATTCGAACTCGTTAGGCCTATCTGAACTTATTACAGAATAATCTCCGTATTTGCAACGAGGCGGAGATTCAAGCCATCTCAATTGGGCTATTTTCTTCTCCTCGTCTGTCATTGGGGGGGCTCAGGGGGAGGTGCCACCCACCGCTCGAATTGATCGGGTGGATTATGCTTCCCTTTCCACCTTTCGTCAAACTGAAGATACCTTGGGTCAAATTTGTCTGGACCGTCAATCCACTGAAAGAAAAAGCACCGCTCATGGGCCTACAAAACATGATTGCTAACGACATTGTTAGAGATGCAAGAGCTGCAATTACTAGCATTGAATAAAGAAGCAGTTACAGAGGTGCAATTACTTACATTGAATCCACCGCATGTGTAGTAGCAACGGGCAGCTGTGTCCTCATGGCGAGATTGGCCAATATCAGCCGGTTCTCTATAGTCATAATTTGGGACAGGGACTGCAGGAGAAACAGGAGCATCCTTGCTAGACACGTCGGGATATAATTCTCTAGGGCGACCTCGTTTTTTCCAAAACTCCGTCCGCCATAAGTTTTGCATATCTATTCAGAGAAAATACGATATTCGTCACATTTTAAATCATGCAATCCATTGTTTAAAGCATAGCATAAACATCATTATCCCTAAATCCTACACCCTAAACCCTAAACCCTAAACCCTAAACATATCTATTCAGAGAAAATACGATATTCGTCACATTTCAAATCATACAATCCATTGTTTAAAGCATAGCATAAACATCATTATTTCTAAACCCTAAATATATCTATTCAGAGAAAATACGATATTCGTCGCATTTCAAATCATGCAATCCATTGTTTAAAGCATAGAAGAAACATCATTATTTCTAACATGAACTGCAATGCTCTAACATCATTATTTATAGATCTAATATACATACTACTCACAGATCTACCCAGAGTCAACTAAAAACTAAACAACTCTAGTGCACATTATATTTTACTAATGCATAGCAACAGACTTGTAATGTATAAGAAACTTACCTAAAAGCCGAGGTCTCAAACTGACAGGGCTTCGCCGTTTACTTTCTTCTCCTCCCTCCTCTCCTCTTTCTTTTTTTCTGAAAAATTTGGTGAATATAATGAAAATCTGAAGAGGGGGGCTGGGTATATATAGGCGGAGCCCAAAAAACGCCCACACAGTGGGCTTTTTTGGCTGCTCCGAGGCCCGCCTGCAAAATAGCGTGCACTTTTGCAGGCGGCCCCCTCGCCACCAAAAAACGTCCACACAGTGGGCGTTTTTTGGGGGCCGCCCGCAAAAGCCGGCACTGACGGCGGCCGGCCCTGTGCCACGTCACATATAACGCCCACACAGTGGATGTTTTTTAAAAAACGCCCACTGTGAGCGACTAGTTCTGTCATATTTCGAAACAAAAAATTAAAATTGTAAATTTTTTTTAAAAAAATAAAAATAAAAAAATTCGGAAATTGAACATGCCGAGGCCCTTTTTTTTTTTAAGGAACGGCCCGTGAAAGTTTTTGTGGGCGATTTTTAGTACCGTATCTTCAAACCAGATTTAGTGCACCTTATTTAAAAGCGTACGAATTTTTTAATCAAACTGCCTCACGGCAAGCGAGGCACGCTATGTATACATGTATGTATGTACATGCTATCTATACATGTATGTATTGTATGCAAAAAAAATAAAAATAACATGTATATGTATGTATGTATAAATAAACCAAAAAAAGTATACATAGGATATTAGCACCAAGCGTTTTTATTTTTACGATACTTCGAAAATTTCTAATTGTATCATAATTATTCCTATTTTCACTTATTTATGTCTTTCAAAAATGTATTTTTATAGCTTCCTAGACGATGACATGTATCTCACATGTTCTTATCAAGGCACTAAATGCTATTTGAGGACCGGATTATTTAGGCCCGACTAACTCATGAAGATTCTGACTAAGACATTAGGCACTCAGGTCAGTCAAGCCCTCTTCTCATCTA